>OY728142.1:486669044-487919044 GCA_963277665.1 Viscum album
TTTTTGATTGGTTTATATAATTTTTGAAGGGATATGTTTCTTACATGGAGTAGCTACTAGGGTAGACTGATGACCTCTAGTTGGAACTGGGGTATGGACCTAATTCTTTTTACATATATCATGGGATTTGTCCCATAGACCTCCTGGATAGGAGCAGAGATGTTTTTATGCTCCAGGTAAAGCATAATATTGTGTTGACGAGGCACCCCATTTGTGGGAATAGAGTTGCATGTCCTTCCCTTAACCACTGATACTATCGTTATTATCTCCCGACAGGTTTTAAGGATGTGGGTAGGAATTTTTGTCTACCGTTTCAAAATTTTTAGGATATGTTGGGTAATTTCAAAGGATGGAATGAGGATATATACCCATGAAATGGCTGGATAAGGGGTATGGACTTTATACTTTCCTCTATTTCCAGCCAGTATATACTGATAGTAATTAGGCGTGGGGGTAGAGATATGGGTATGCCCCTATTTTTTATCAGGATCTATTGAATAGTTTCTCTTAATGCTAATAGATTTGCCTGATAGGCTTGGTAGATGTAGGAAAGTGTGTGTGTCTACTCAGGGTTTTCCACTGTATTTGACTAGCATAAATCTATGAATGCTACCAAACGGAGCTGATAGGCTTGGTTGATATGGGTAGGTATCTGTGTATACTCATGGTTTGACACCACATATTTGTGACACACTCATCTAGAGGGAATAGAGGTTCTCCCTTGATCCTGGTTTTCTATTTAATGTGCTTTAGGGGCTTTCTTGAGTGATTTATTCTTGGTGATATGGGATGGAATCCCAAGGTAAACACCCTCATGATGTAGAGGGTTCATTATTACTTGATGTTGGTGGTAGAGGCTACTGAAGGGATCCATTTATAGGGAACCCTATGTTGTTTGGATATGTCTATTAGTGACCTTTTGATCTACCCCTAATAAATGGTGGAAATTGTTAATTCATTTTAGGAATAGGATCTCAAAATGGTTTGAGATGGAAGCTGGTGATGTCTTCTTATGGGCCACTAGCGGTTTTTGAGTGGAAATTTGGTGGGAGATTCATGATATGTAGGGATTTCTGGATGGCCTATAGGGTTGGGATGGTACCATTTAGGTGGTACTTCTGAACCAGTTCATTTAAGACCCAACATTGAAGTAACTTGGTTAGAAAGAGTGTCCTATATTTAGATGAAGAACTAGCATATGCTATAGTCAATATGTATATTTTCTTGAATTGGTAAGAAACCATTTGGATCAAAGGGAGTTCTATTTTAAAGTGTCTAGAGACATAGGAAAATCCCAAAAAAGAAACCGCATAAAATAATAATCTCAATAAAAGTACTCATACATAATAGATTGTTTTGAATCCATGTCTTCCTTCTTTAATTTTATGTGTGATAGGGTCCTGACATGTGAGTGACATCATCATCTTGGATAAGTATTCACATTGGTTTCACCTTTTTTTGATGAAAATATCACATGGTTCCAAATTTTTATTGGGTGTGTTTTTGTGGTGGGGGGGGTGATTTTTTCACAATATTTCACAGAGGGATTTTCATTTTCTGGTTGTTTCTAATGGGTTTTGTTTATTGAACCACAAAAACTGTAATAATTCACTTATTTTAGATATTTCACAAAACATATTTCAAAAGGAAGACGAGCATTATAAAAGAGTTACAATGATTCCTAGGATCTCTCATTAGTTGAGAGGATGAGAGGTCAACCTCATCACACCTTTTTGTGGGGAATTATTTCCTACTCTAGGATTTATTATATATTTAAGACATATTAATGAATCCATTATTAAATCCCAAATAGAACACAGGTCTCCCTTACATTAACAACCATTTATTAGCATGTATTTTATTTAGAATCATCTGTATATATATGAGGTTCTTCATCATTGGATACATATTTATGTATCCAAGGTTCTCCATTGATTGTACCCTTTTATGAATGGATTATAGGTTCTTATGTCGTTCACTATTATAATGAAGGTTTTTATCCACATAGCAGGGTGCTCTATAATTTATCATTATGCATGAAGAAACATGACTTTTTTATGTTGGGATAATGACCATGAGATGGGATTCCAATGTGTCCTTTTGAAAGTAATCAAAACCCATGTAGTTAGTTCACACTAAATGGGAAACACCATACCTTTTAAGTACATGTGTTAAGAACCGAACCATACAGTTTAACATCATGTGGCCATGATTTTTAGGAGAAAGGTTCCTAGTTTTGGGATGATGTGAGACTTATTCCAAAGTAGCCTAAGAGACCTAGAATGGATGTGGCCTCTAATTTGGGTAAGAACATACTTAGAATATGGCCTAGATAAAATTAGGTTGTGTTAGGGGTGTTGGGTTTGGACCTCAAGTAGGATTCTGAAATATCTCATTTGGATGGGAATTAAAACCCATGTTGTTTAAAAATATGGGAATTACACCTTTGGAGGAGGCCCTTTGTGGGTGTTTTCTCAAACGGGATTTTTCCCTTTGCGATGGATACATGGGTTTTAGAATCCACACATATGGGGTCCTCATTGAGGTTTGTATCATTGGGGATTTGGACCTTTGATATAGATACATGGATTTGAGGATTCACACTTATGGAGTCCCTTAGAACATGTATTTTATTTTGTGTATTCCATGATCATCACTAACCTCTAATCTCATACGAGTCTTGATCAGTGAGGGAAACAAGGGTAATTGGAAGAGATGGTCAACTTCACAATCTATTTCATCCAATGTTAGACACGACTAGGGATATAATAGAGAGAAAGGGCTTTGATGTTTCTATCTCCTCTCTTATTTTCATAACCCTGGGGCGAGACTTATGAACCATTGTTGATACATCCCATAAGAAATACTAGGGGATTAATCCAAGAGGGTTTCCATATTTCTAGTTTTAAGGAATATTGGATAAGGATAAGGCACTATACCTCCTCAAAGGGAAATAAGAAGATCCCCTCACCATTTGAAATAGTTATTTCCTTGAAACTTCCACCAAGGATGGGGTCCTCATTACTATGGTAAAACAAAATTATGAACCCCCTGGACCCTACCAGTCAGGTAGAAAAAGTGTGGGACAAATATTACATAGGTAATACACAACTGAATTGGAGACACAAAGGTGTGTCTTCCACAATAATCGTACAAATATAGAGGAATATTTTGGGGTTTTATTTGGTATACCATAAATAATATTCCTAAGTGAAGAGGTTCCCTAACATTGGGGGCATGAAAATTGATTCTAAAGGTGTCATGTGTAGGTTAGACATGAGAGATCTAAAGAGGTCTTACGTAGGGTAGACCTAGGAAATATGGTGGGGTATCACATATGGTATACCTAGGTGGACTAAAACTACTTCATGTAGGATGGAACTGTGGGAGATAGCAATGATTGCTTAACAATGGACAACCTAGGAAACAATACATGGGTGGATATTGCTCTATGCATCAAGGGTTTCTTCTGGGGTCTCTAGAAGGGTCTCATCCACATCAAAAGTTTGGGAGGAGACCTTCACTATAGTAATTTTTGACCAGGGGGAGTGGATACTTGTGTAGGTGTCTTTTTTTTCACACACTAGAGGAAATTTGATCCAATAACTCTTCTTAGTTCTGTATTCTATCAGGTTTAGTAGAGCTATCTATGTGATTTCAAGGGATTGGGTGAAGGACTTGGTTGATCAATGATTCAGGGCTTCTTTTGATCTTCCATTCATTTCAAATGAGGATCTATTGGGTCTCATTTATTGGAAAATTTAGGACCCTGGTGTAACGACCCAACTTGATTGACCACTAAACTGAGTAGCCAGACCAGTCACCATATGGCCTTAAGCGCATCTCCCCGTATGATAGATGCTGGTGACTAGTGGTGAGGGTCTAAGAAGGTGATATTTTGGAGACTATAAAATTATGTTAGTGTAGAAAAATGGTATTAAAAATGAAGAAACAACTAACAACAAAAAAATAAAATAATAAGAACTGAAATAAAAGTATTTCCAACACTAATATGCAGATATGTATGATGGTATAGTGAATGATACAAGATAAATAGAAGACATAAAACATGTTCTAGACATGTTACAATCATCAAATAAAAATATGAAACAAAATACTCATGGGTGATCTCCATAATAATCTCAATCCCCAACCCCGTACTCTATTCCTAACTCCCAGCCATTAGTAAAAAAACATAAAAAAGAGTCCATGATCTATCTAACTAAAGGTTTACTCAGGTTCCCTAGTGAACTGGTGGCCCGAGAAGGGTGAGAGATATAATCCAAGTGGGTAACCACCCAAGTTATTTACTATCCAGTTAGTGAATATATATAACATCAGTGTGTAAGTAGATAAAAAAAGTGAATAAAGTACATAAAAGTAAACAACCTATAAATCTCATGTTTTTAATTATTACCATTTAATTCTAATCAATTTATTTAAGAAACAAGTCTCTAATTTTATAGTTTGACCTATTTCATTTGTAAGCATGTTCCATCAAACATTCATCTCAGTTAATTTATAAGCCTCGAGACACAAAACGTAGACCAACATCCCCTATTTAAATATAATAAAATATTCCTAAACATGCCATCCATAAAACATAAAAAATAATAAATCCAATATTTTTATTTTTCTTGGAAGACATGTCATAAAATTAATTTCATTCATTATTGAATTTAGAACCTAAGCCTTTCTAAGTAATTCCTATGTTGGAATACAGAAATCGATCTAAGTATAATATAAACCATCACCCTAAAATCCCATCCATGGAAAACCTGTCAGATACCCAAGTATCACTCTAGGTGTGGTATAACATCCCTTCCAATCAAGTCTATCCTTGGGAGTCCACTAAGGTATCCTAAGTATCACCCATGAAAATTAGATCAAAGCACTTTTATTTCATCCCTGGAATTATCATATGAATCTATGTATCACTTGACATATAATAGTCAATCTTTAGAATCTGTCCTTGGAAGTATTATAGGTATTCCATGTATCACTCAGGCATATAACAGTCACCCCCTATGAGTCTATCCTTGGTTTTCTATAAGAGGAGTCTAAGTGTCACTTGGGAACAAGAAAGGCATAAGCCAATTGAGTTCATCCATGGTATTATCATTTGAATCCATGTTTTACCCATGGATAATAAGAATTTAATATCAATCATTAACAATTAGTCAAATTCATTTAACATGACAAGGTTAAAACCAAGAGCATCCCATTTTGAAATCATCTCAGAAGGTGACTCAAGGAATTGTCCAACTCAGAAGTCTAGCCTTTAATTTAACTCATGTGGGAATTTCATTAAATAATCATCTCAAGCTTAAGCATTCAAACAAAATCATTCAATCAATAACATTGATAAAATACCACTTAATAATGTTGATTTAATATGTCAAGGCCAAGAACAATAAAAATTCATTTACACCTCACCATAAAAGGTGGATAAATGCACAAATAGCTTGGAAGGCTAGCATCTAATTTTACACACATGGGAATAACCATTCATTCAATGGTTTAATTATTAAATGGTAAAAACGATAATCAAACCAATTTAGAACTCACCTTAAAAGGTTTCTAAAATCATGGATAAGCTTATAAGGCATAACCTTTAATTTGAACACATGATCAATTCACATTAACAAGAATTTCAAGATTAACAACCTATCACATGGCATTGAATCCATTTAACTCACATGAGAAACTCACTTTAACAAGAATATCATGTTTAACAACCTATCACATGGAATTGAATCTATTTAAATCATATGGGAACATCAATAAAAGAGAAATTAATGCTTACTCAGGCACCTACATAGCATGGGACAAGGTCCATGGTCATCTATCCCTTCCCATTAAAGAATTAAATTAAAATTGATATCAAAAATCAATTCAAATAAAAATTCATCAATTGAAAAATAAATTACCATTATCAATTCATTATTCAAATTACCAATAGAAATATCAAGGGATAGGGGAAAAGGGGAACAACTTAAGGTTTACAAGTACATAAAATATAAAATAGACCATTTAAATCCACTACACACCCAAGGGGTGGTTTATTCAAGGCCATAAATCTATAAAATTCACGATGGGTCTATTTAATTATATAGTCCATACTTATAACTTTAATTGAATGATCAAAATTGAATTTATGGAGGCACCTGAGAATTGGGTGTTAGACACAATGACATATGAATAATCACTCAAATATAATAAATAATAATAATACCACCTACCATAGGTCTGTAATAGATAAAGTATCTGATATTAGCTTCTGATTTGACTCAGATAGGGAGTGAAATGATAAACAGACAAAGACCCTAAAAATAGGGTAAAATAGATTTCACCTAAATCGTGTAAATGATACCATGATAGATAAGAAATAGAAAAAAAAGGAATGGAGAGCTTATCGATACATATTCATAGATATCTACGACTCTTGATTCAAATGATGGATGAAGAAGTTATCTCAAATAAGATAATAGTCACCAAGAGGAGCTTCCAAGAGGAGAGGTTGTTGGGTGGAATATTAAGAAAAATATAAGGTTTGGTTAAAATAAATTTAGGGGTAAAATTTTCATTTTAACCAAAATATTTGGGTTTCATTGTTTAGACCAACCCTATAACGCCCATTCCTTTTCAAGGAACCTCACATGGTTTGTCCTGCATAGTTATCCTAACTATGCACAAACTATGTGATGCATAGTGCGAGGGTACAACCTTAGTGGATCTAACCATGTGGGGTAGGTGCATGGTTTGGTGAAAACATGTGAAAGATGTGTGGGGAACATCTTCTCTATTGTTGAAGGTTGTATGATTTTATGCTGGGGCCACATGCTTCCATACAAACCGTGCACCCTCTACAGACCCTCAAAACTTGGGAATTCCAGACCCAGTGCTCCTGAAACTCTATGAGACACCTGAGGGACATCTTGGGCCTTTATTCAATTCCAAAAGGGAAACATTTAAGTGTTACTCCTCTCGAAATTACATTCTGAGGATCAGTTTAAAAATCAACTAATATAGTAATCACCAAAATTCAAATTCACATTGAATTCCATCCAATTAAAAAACATGAGTCCTTACACCTAGTTGAGGGAAGTCAACCTCAGAGGTCCATTTAAAAGGTTTCTCACATAGTTTCCTCATGTAGGTATGAATGGTCCTTCTAAGTCATGCAGGTTGGGCCTGCACGAGCCTTTTTTCATGTAGGCTGGGTGTGTGCCGGTCAAACTAGGAAAATTCCTTGATTATCCATGGTTCCCTTAACCTCTTTATTTCTTGAGGTATTTTCCTTTGAAGTGTCTCACCTTCACGTGGAAAAAAAGGAGTTTTAATAAGTAGACAAAGGAAAAAAATTAACCTTGAAACCGTGTGAGCTTCCTTAACACTATAAAAAAAGATGGAATTACAGAATTTTTTTATTTTCTACTAGTTGCAGTTTAAACCGTCACTACATGGTTTATTGGTGGTTTTATAAACCCTAACATATTTCTCAATTGGTGATATTTTATTGAATATTCCTCTTTTTTAGAAGTAGTTTTTTATGTGTCATTTTTTGAGTAATTAATAGTATTTTTTACTCAATTACTAAAAATCAGTAAAAAATAAATTGGGGGAAATAATCATAACCACTTCTAAAGAACTTAGTGGAGGTTATTTTAGTGATGAATATCATAAACTATGACCAAATTGATGTTAATTTATCTATTTATTTGTTTTTACATTAACCTCGACTAAATATATTACTATTTTTAAAAGAAATATTTAAATAATAATAATATTCATATACAAAACTCAATAATACAATAAACTAAACCATAAATTCATAATAAAATTATCAGACATATACAATCATACTTCCATAGTCATATATATACAACCTTAGTCAACCCATAACATGAATAATATATATATATATATATACATAAAAAATGTCCAATAAAAACTATTAACCCATGAACAATGTAATTCCATCTCACAACATCTATTTCATCCATCTACCTCCATATCAGGTCACCAACTGGAACTGACCACATTATGTCATCAATTGGAACAAAAACGAATACAGAAATTAGAATTGAACATAATAAATCAGAAATATAGTAGAATCATTGATAATATATAACCATACCCCAAAAACTAAAAATAATGATGAATTCCTTTTGATGAATGATGTGGATTAGAATGATCATCCACCAATATACTTTTGACATCTTTCACCTACAATACAAATAAGAAATTTTAAAAATAAATTGTAAAGAGAATAGAGACTTAATATATTCAAAATTTTGTACATAAAATTTGTTATTTTTTTTAATAAAACAGAATAAATTTTAACATTAAAAATAATATATCATGAAAAACACTTCGAAAACATAAACTAACCTATTTATGATATGATTCAATACTTGAAACTAAAAAGGGATAATTATATAACAATCTAATCAATTTTTAAAGAGTTATACATTGTTCATAAAATTACATAATATTTTATTAAAATAATTTGATAAGGTAGCATGTACTATAATTAAAAAAATAGTATAATGGTGTTTGTACCATGATTTCACATTAATATCAGGTTATTTTATATGGTTTTGACTATTACTTGCATGTTTTAGTGTTTTAAAAGACTAAAAACACATTTATAGGCATCCCAGGTAAACCATAAATCAGAATGATGTATTATTGGTTCATAAACATTATAAATAAATATAATATCATTTTACTATGATTTTAGGACCATATTACACAAGTTTCTTGATTTTACTCCCCATACACATGTTTTTAAAAACTTTGATATCTTTTAAAACGATTTAATGAGTCATTCTGAGCACACCACATATTGAAGGGATGTGTTATCTACACAAATATTTCAAAAAATAATTAAATAGTGTTTTTTCCATGATTCACAAAAATTTAATGTTTTTTCTATGGTTTTGACCATTACACACATGTTTTAGCGTTTTAAAACACTAAAAATGTGTTTATAGGTATCTCAGGAAAATTGTAACTCAGATTGATGTCTCATCTCTTCCTAGATTTAAAAAATAAATAAATATTCATTTTACTATGATTTAAAGGACTTCATAAACACGAATTGGGGGGTATGAATTGAGCTCTGCATTTTTAATATAAAAATTTCATTTTAGCTTAGAACACCTATAACATAGCTGTAACTGAGCAAATGAGATCATATTATTTTTAAAAAGTAGTAAAATGAACCATAATTCATTTTTTATGAGTTGTAATAAACCAAAAATTGACACACAATATGTACGGAATGACTCAAAGTATTATTTTCTATATAAAAGTTTCACTTTAGTTTGAAATGTCTGTTACGTTGTTAAAACCATGAAAATGATCCTATATTGTTTTCAAACATTAGAAAAATGATCTATAATTAATTTTTGAGTTGTAAGAATTGACCACACATCAATCATCCAAAAAAACTTGGTTGTATGAATCAAATTGTGTGTTTTCAATATAAGTTTCATTTTACTTCAAACACCTATCAAATCACCAAAATCAATAAAACGATATTAGATTGTTTTCAAACTTTTGAAAAATGATCCATAAATTTTTTCTGACATGTAGGAATCAACCACACATAAATATGAAACACAAATTTGATGATATGACTAAAAGTTAGTTTTTTCAATAAAAAAGTGTTATTTTCGTTTTATTCAGGGTAGTTGTATGTGTTCTTTGAAAATTTGGGAATGTGCTATAGAGTTTAGTATTTACCTCCCAAGGATGAGATATAAGGATATAAGTTTCCTTGGGGATCATGCCTATCATCTTCTAAGATATAGAAACTAAATTATTTTCCATTATTGACCACCACTGATCCTATGTTTTCCTATAAGACTCATGTTTTTTCTATTTTTCTTTCAACCCTAAAATTTATCTCCATACTTCCTAATCAATGGAACTACTCGAACCGGCTATAACTATTATAGAAAATGATGATGAAACACTAATAAATATAATTTATGGAGGGGGCCCAAAACAAATCCTATGTACACACCTAGGATTCTACTTCCCTAAAATGATTTCAACTGCATCATTATGGGATATCGATGATGATTTTTAAGGTTTCACATCCCAGGATTATTTAATTTTAACATGTTAATACAACAATATTAGATATTATTTTTTAATATGTTTGAACTTTATAATGTTATATAATTAATATTTTTTTCATTATTATTTAATTTTTTCAATTACTATTAAAATATAAAAATGAAAAATAAATTATAACAACAAACAAGACTTAATCCCAATTTCATAAGGCCATCTACATGGATCAAATGGTGCTAATAGAGCCATGGTAATGTAAATGATTTCAACATGGTCTCTAATAATATCAAGATATTAAAGATAATATTTTTGTTAATTTTTGGATGATTTTATTTATATCATATTTTCTATAATCATGGTACGTTATGGTAATGACAATGACCAATTATTTTAGGAAAACATATTTTTTATTCATACACATCCAAAATTTGATCTTGGATGGAGAGTTTTTGAGGAAGTAAGTCTTAAGATATTTTGGTAATGTAATTAATGTATATGGAAGAATAATTTAACCTTAGAGAATAAACCATAGATGTTTAGTAGATAAATATATAGGAAATGGCCAAGGGAAAGAATCTAGACCGGGCCTCATATATTGGAATTATGGGAATATGGGGAATGTTTATAAGGATTTATAGGATATCAAAACCAATGAAATATTAGTTTCCAAAATTATAGGATTTGGAAATAATATATCCAATGAGAGGGGTACTATAATATTTAGTGTTAATGTTATAATGTAATTTTTATTATTGATTTAGGAGCATATTTCAATTCCATAAGAGAAAGAGGATGCATGAAATATTATGTTTCTAATTTTTTTTTATAAATTTCATCTTCTAGATGATAAAACTTTATAGATTGTGTGAAATGATAACATTAAATTATGGATGAAGAATGAATAATTTCATGAGTTAAAGGGTACATGTTAGTTGGTTGATGGTGGATTTGGAACAAACATTACTAACAGGGTATATATAATTAGTTTATGTTCTCTAGTCATTGTTAAATTTGTAAAATATAGTACCCTCTATATCATAATAAAAACAAAATGACATTTAATGGTGAGAGAATTAAATTTTAGGAGTTTAGATTTGTGGCACTCATGATCGATTCATTTTAATGAATATCAATGCAGAAAAAATGATGTTGATGCTTGAGCATTCAATAACTGGTAGTTGTGAAAGTTTATACTTGGAAAGGAATGAAAGGTGTCCTTTAATCTCAGTGGAAGGACTCCCAAAAATTAATAACTATAATTTTTATATACTAATTCTCATTGACCTTCTCCATCTAAGTCATATTTAGATTCACCACACTTTGTGACTTTCATTGATGATCCCATGAAAAAGGTATAAGTTTATTTCCTAATGCACAATTCATATGTGTTTATAATCATTGTTGAGTAGAGAGAAATGGTGGAGAGAAAAACAAGATGTAAGATAAATTATTTGAGATCTAATAATGGGGTTGAGTGCCCCAAAATGAGCTTCTATAAATACTATAGACATAGGGGAATCATATATGAGAAAATGGTTATTGGGACACTTAAACAAAATTTCATAGCAAAGAAGATAAATTAAACATTGATAGACAAGGTTTGAAGCATAAAGATTCACTTCAGGAATTACAAAGGAATTTTGGGCTGAAGATTTGTATACAAATATATATGTGATCAACCAGAGTACCTATTCAATAGTAGGGAAAAAATTATAAGAATCATTATTTTCTTGTAAAATACTAAAACTTCATCTACTTAGAATTACCAATTATGTTTCCTATGTTCGTGTGGATTCTAAAGACCAAGAAAATATTAATGAAAAAATATTTCACATGTTTCTTTGTAGGGTTTGTAAATGAAGATATTGTATTTTGACATTGGGATGATAGAAAAAGTCAATTAATTCAAATTAGAAATTCATTCTTCAATGGGAATGTTATTTGGAAGGACCAAGACACAGTGTTCAAAAAATATGAGAGAAAAGTATCATATAATATTGAATTTGACCTAAACAAATTTTTCATAAGAATTAAACTACTTGAATGTTCATATGATATTGATTTAGTCCAAAATATATAAATTCCATAGGAAATTACATGCATCATTATCAGAAATTCTGAATACCTATGAGTGGTTGATATACTAGAGATCTTAGTGATTGATAGGTGAATTACTATAAGAATTAGTTTCATTAAGAGAAGAATATTAGGATGAATTGTAAAGATCTACCAGGATCATATAACAAGAAGATTGATATATGTATGATCTTTTCTTTTAACTTTTGATGAATGGAGGGAAACCTAAAAGTATAAAGGAGTCAGTCAACGTTAATGTTTCCTCTAAGTGGAAGCTTTCTATGAATGCTACGTTGGATTAATTATATGTGAATAAATCATATGAATTAGATAAAATTCCACATAAATAGTGGTATTTGGAGAATAAATGTATATTTAGGTTAAAGGAAGAAGATAATGAATGTTTGAGGTATAGGGATAGACTTATGGTGAAATGTTTCCAACAAAAGGAATCTGTTTATTTTTTAGAAATATTTTTTGTTGATTATTAAGCATACTACTATCAAGGTTGTACTAAGTATGGTTTCTACTAAAAATCAATCTTGAATTGATGTGAAGACACCATTTATTTATTGAGATCTAGAGGAGGAGAATTATATGAAGCTACCAGATATTTTTTTTGACAAATGAAATCACGACTTGGTGTATAATCTCAAAAAGAATATTTATGGGTTAAATAAAAAACCGAGGAAATGGAACTAGGTGTTTGATGATTTTGTGTCATAGAAATGTTTCATGTAAAGAAAATTAGATCATTATTTCTAAGAGAATGAGTTTGAGGATATATTTTTTATTAGCGTTTTCTTTTATATGGATGATATGATCTTGATTGGGTTGAACTCTGAATAGATTTAGATGTTGAAGAAATATTTTTAGGTAACTTTGAAATGAAATATATCAGGGAATCCAAATAGACCATGGGAATATATATTGGATAAGATCAGTGTTCTAGAACATTGGTACACTCTTATAAAGAGTACATACAATTTTTATTGAATCTTGTAGTATGGGTAGATGTAAATCTATGTCTACTCCTCTTTACAACAATTTTAAATTATCCAAAGAGAAAACACTATAAATTAAAGATGAGTAAAAACACATGGATAAAATTATATTTGCATCTTCGATTAGAAGTTTAATTTACTCTATAGTGTTCAATCAACCATATATTATTCATTTAGTTAGAATTGTTATATAGTTCATGGATAATTTATATGAAGAAACTTGGAAGGCCATGAATTGGATTATCTTATATCTCATAGGAAGGGTAGATACATCCTAGTGTTTCCATCTGAATGAACCTCTACAAGGGTATATTGATGTAAATTTTGAGGGACATTTTAATTTGTAGAAGAGTACTTATGGTTATGCATTTACTTTTTGGGGAATATATATCATCTAGACATCATGTTTTCAACCAGTTGATGATCTTTGATCAACAGGGGAGGAATATGTTTCCAAAATGGAAGTATGAAAAGAATGTGTGTTATTGAAGTGTCTACTTGAAGAAAATGACAAGGGTTAATGAAATGGGACATTTTACTACAACTATCAAAGTGAAATTCACATAGCAATGAATCTATTTCTCATTCAAGGAAAAAATATATTGATCTTAAGTACCATTATATCTAAAAGTTTCTAGATGATGTGGGAGAAGAAGTAGGAAATGATTTCTGAAAAAAAAATTGTGGATATGTTCACTGAAACATTGGTCCAAGAATGTTTGAGACAACACTATGCCATAGTGGGGATGTGGTGAATATAAATTAAAGGATTATGGATTTCACTAAACTAATTAAAAAGCGTAGATAATTTCCAAGGTATCATTGAAGTGGTCTTAAAGTGAGATATTTTTAAGGTTTTGAAGTATCTTCAAGGATCCAATATTATTTTCACAGAAGTAAAACACCCTGTTCACCCAAAGAAGACATTAGAAATGTATTAAAGGGATTTTAATGATGAGTGAACAGTAGGGTGTCAACTTCTATAATTTTTCATAGTCAGGTTACCAGATACATAGATTTTGAAATAACTAGTAAGATAAAAATTTATTCCTTGGAATATATCATCATTTATAGTTTTAGATAAAGAGTATGGTATGGGAGAATTTTTTAGTTACCAATGATAGATGGTCAAGCTAAATAATGTTATTGGGGATTGGTGGTTTCCTAGTGAAAAAGAGGGTTGAATGTGTTTTTAGGAAGACTGATTGATCAAATGATCAGGTGGGTCACTCTATATAATGAGGATGGGACCAATTTACTGAGGGGTATTGTATAATAGAGAGACACTTGTACTCTTTGATCCATGTGGCTAACAACTCACTAGTTGAAAATTGTGGAACTTCTAGTGAAGTAAAATACTGAAGTGTTCTCTCATGGACATAAAATGAAAATTCAAACCACATATAATCAATGTTATTTATTTTATGCTAATTATTTACTAAACTTTTATTCTTGTGTGTGTTTTTTAGATTCAGGGTAGTGATTTTGGTGTAGAAATACATCCACATTTTGGTGAAGTATACTTATAAAGGATACATACCAATGATCTGGTTTATACTTTGTGATCTACTAGTTGAAATTTTTTCGATACATGCATTTTTGGATGGATTCCCAACACATGTATTCATTAATAAGATACCCAACACAACTCAGTCCATGTAATTATAGTTGAGGTATTAGTTAATAGGTTTTTATAATATTAGGACAGTGAATTAAAAACATGATTAATATTAATGTATGTATAATATAATAAGGTGGAACCTAACCTGTATTCAATAATTTATTAACTAAATATTTTTATTTAAGTTAAAAATTATAAAAATTATTATTTTATATTGAGTTCAGTTGATATTATTTTCATAAAAAATTGTATATTCCAATTTTATTAATTTAATTCATTAAATATATATTTGAAAAATATAATGAAATTATAAAATATATTTATATAATTTGATATCAATTCATGTTAAATTTATAAATGAATTTTAAAATTTTGAAATTAAAAATAAATATTTAATCAAATGGGTTTAAGTAGTTAGGAATGTATAGTAAAAATATAAAAGGATTTGATTAGGATAGTGAATTGATAAAATAAAAGTATTATAAATAGATTCAAGTTTCAAAAAGTTAAATGTCCAAATGTATTTTAAAATTTAGAACTAAAATTTTAACATTTTAATAATTTTCCAAATTTAAAAAATTTATAATTAGGACTTTAAGATTATGAAATGAACATTCAAATTGATTTTTAGTCCAAGAAGTTATTCAAATACTTATTTAATTGTTTTCCTCTTTATGGTTCAAAATCCTTTTTCTACCCCAATTATATTGTTTTAGGTTGTAAACATTATGTGATAGAGTATTATCAATTATCCTCATGATATCATTTCAGGTTTCAGAAACAATAGAAACTGGTCGGGCCGATGCCCAATGATGGGTTTTCATTATATTTAATGTATAAGGAAAAATAGAATGATGAATAATTATTATGTATAATCAATATGACCAAAGAAATTATATGAAAGGAATATTTAAAAATAAGAGATGATATTTCAAGTTAAATTTATAATTAATTTAACAACACAAATTATCTCGATCTTAATATTATTTCTTTGAATAAAACTTTTATCCTTTGAATCTTTTTTTGAGTTGTACTATAATTGTACCAAATGGATAAAATGTAGAATACCTATGGTGGTAATCTATATGTGCTCCTTTATTTCCAAATGATGCTGATGGAAAACCTTGTGTTAGCGTGGATTATTTGATCATATTATGTTGTTCATTTTGATCGCAACACAATTATTTACATGTAAATGACTGATTCATTCTTTATTATTATTTAGAGGATGGAAGGAGGTGAAATAATTGAATTGGTATTAAGAGGAATACTAGAGATTTTCTTCATAGATATAATTCTCTTAAGAGATTATGCATTGTACACCAAAAAATTCTCACAAATTCATACAAAAAATGATATATTTAGTTATAAATAGAGTTGGGTTAGATGATTTGTTACAACACATAGGACCCTAACCAATCTCTTAATCCTAAGAAAACATCATGTATAATAATAATTTTATTATTATTTATTTGACACAAACATTCCTCACAAAAAATATAGATATCAATAAATAAATTAATATTTTAAAATTATATTTAGTATATTATTTCTATCATTTTCCTAACTCATCTAATCCACATTCCATTGAATTTACTAAATCTTGAAAAATAAATAAATACTATCCTTTTATAAATAAATAAATATTCTATTCATGGTATTGAATATAATTATTTATTTAATATTCAACTCACATAAATATATTGACCGAATATTTTAGATTAATAAAATTGGAATAAATATTATTCCTTATCCTCGAGAATAATATTTATTCCAAATATTAATTAAAAATAGTATTTAACTGAGATAAATTAGAAAACTAATTGTGTGACCTTCTAGGAATCTTCCCTAGTATAGTTTGGGATTCTTTCATAATGACCAATATTAGAATCTAGCAACATGTAAAGTCACTCATAGAAGAAGAAGTTATTGTCACAACAATAAAAAATGCATACAAACACTCGTTTTCTATGTCAATCTATTTGTCTTTACATCTCATCATCATTGTTTCATATTCATTTAATTATCCTATATCTTGGATATGAATTTATATCAATTCCTAACCAGAACCCACCAATCAATATGGCTATGAAATTTAGTTTGATACTTGCATCTTAAACAAAGGTCCAAGATATCATCTTCTAGTTTTGGATGGGGAAAATCCATTTTTTCTTATTCATTAATGTTATATCACTCATAACACACTCAATGTACCCTACCACTATGTGAACATATAATGTCATTATTTTCATTAATACTAAAAATTATGCTACTAATGCTATGAATTAATAACAAACTTATGTCTAATGATCAATAAAAACATATTTATAAAGACATATCCAATGAAAAAAATGTGGAATTTCTACGCATGACTATGTCATCATAATATTTTATCTTAGACATTACCAAGTGCAAAAATTAATGAGATGAAGCCTCATCCTATTATGAGTATTGGGAAGAAAATAGTTTGCATCATTTGCGTGTCATCAGGTGATGTAATTAAACCATAGAAACTAATGTTCTAGAATACATTCATAACACTTAAAGGTTATCATCATAGAATAAAATTTCATTTGACTTTTCAATTCAACAAGAACTCTAAGGATATTATCTCATGATTTCTTTCCAAAAGAAAAATCAATATATTATAATAAAATTATTAATATACATGTAATATATTATAAAATAATTGCAATAACCTAAAATTATAAAATAATAACATTTAATAAGATATAATATGTGACATGAAACATCGAGCTTAAAAAACCAATGAAATATATTTCTTTAAATTTAATCTCTTTAAAGGATTACAGAACATGCAACCTCAAGCCTAAATAAAATGTAATATAGTATACCATAATAACATAGATGTTATATTTATGAGTATCAATATTACTAGATAAATTATTAAAATTAAGGTCATTTATTGATTAGAAATAAAATAAGAATTGTTTAAAACAAAAAAGAAATGTTTTACAAAAAAACTATATTTTTCTATAAAACATTTTAGTCACAGTTTGTGAACAAAAAATAAAATTAATTTTTACCAATTTTAGAAAATCAATTTTACAAAAATAAACTTCATTTTTGAAATAATTAAATAAAAACTTTCTGATGGTTATTTTTTTTAATTTTTCTGAAATGTTTCATTTTTTGATAAATAGTGAAAAATATTGAATTTTATTGATAATGTCATTTTTATTTAAATAATTTATATAGTTAAATTATATTTTAATTTAGTTTTAAAGTAAAATTAAATCAATATATGAAAATTTTACTATTTTATGCCATTTTGATAAATTTAATATTTAATTTTTATATTAAAAACTTCTACCCTTATGAGAATTTTATTTTTGGAAACAAACTTTTTTATTTCAAATTATGATTATTAGTTTTTGTCGTGTCTGTGGAAAAACTTTTAAACTGGATTCTAATAATTTTGTGAATTGGATTTGAAAAAATGGATTCCATATTATAATAATCATAATTTATATTATCTAATAAGTTCAAATTATTTTTTGACCATTATGAATAGTAAAATTAGTAAAAATTTATTATTACAATTAAGGTAAAACCGATTTAATGGGGGGTAAACTAAAAGGAAAAGTGTTATAATGACCTAAATACTTGTAAAAAAACATTTTATGGAAATATTTATACATTATCACCTATAATTGTTTTTATAATTACCCATTTTGAGGATTTTTCATGATAAAAACATAGTTGTAATTGATTCTTTTTAAAATTTCTTTATGTGTCCTCTCCCTCACTTAAAAAAGGCCACCCATTCTCCTCACCTATTCATAATTAACAATAAATTTGATTCATCAAATCCATTCCAAAATCAATTTATGACTTCCCTACCAACATCCTAGATCCATTGGTTTTATCATAAATCCACCAAGAAAGGATTTTAGTGAAAACCTAGAAGTTGTCTAAAGAAGTGGTAACGTTCTTAAAAATGTGTTTTTAATTATTTATTCTTCCACCACATTAAAATATTATTAAATATTTATTATATAATAAATTAATTATCTTAAATATAATTATATATTATCATTTTTATTTAATGACCTATATCCATTCCTCTTCCATCAAATGAGAAATAAAACTGTCGATCATGTTTACGACGAACTACCACCTCACGAACTGATACAATTCATTTTCCATCACCACCTTTCAAGGAAAAATATAATGATGTATTTAATACACACACACACACACATATTATATTTATGATATTATTATAACTATTGAATTATAATATTTTATATACCTTCTTACATTATATTCTATTTAAAATACGATACCATCACTCGTGTGTACAGTGGAGTATCGCCTCGCAAAGTGATGATATTAATTTTTCAGTTATGATTTACATGTATTGTAATAATGATAAATTTTGTTAATATATTTTATATATATGAAATTATATTGATTCATTAAAATGAATATATCAAAAACTTCCTTACCCTTTCACTCATTAAGGAAATGATAATGTCGCTTGTGTTTATGTATGGCCACCCGCCTCTATGAAGTGATGTGATCAATTATCCATGTTCAAATGAAAATAACAATTCTAAAAAATTTTAAAATGAAAAATTATATTTATATTATTAATGCAATTTTTTATATTATTATAATATATAATATTCTTAAGAACTAGAAATTTATGTACAAAGAAACAATGAGAATGAAAGTCAATTAATACCTAGAATAATGAAAATAATGAAATATTATTAAAAAATGGGTGGAAAAATGTTATAAGGTTATCATATATGTTATTATAAATATTTATATGGTTATTTTATAAATTAAAAATATGATTTAATTAATTATAAAGTTGTTTAAAGCATGTTTAAATAAAAGGAAGTGTGAGGTAAGATACTTCATCTCAATTTCCCCTCGTTGAGGAATATTTAAATGTTGTGCACATAATTTAATTCATATTGTATATAAAATACTCATTTAACTGGTAATATAATTAATAATTAATAATTAATTTCATTTTAAGTTTCAATTTTAATTATTTCATTCAAGGTGATTTTACATAAAATTAACCAAGTTGTAAAGAATTTCATAACATAATTTCTTTTTATTGGGTCATATTAATTATTCATTGTATTTTATATTATATGATAATGTGTATAATTAATTATTTTTTAAATTAGGTTTTATTTCAAATTATTTTATGTGCATTTAAAATTGATACACATAACCTATTCAAATATTAATTCTCAATTTAATGTTATGATCTTTGTGAGTATTTATTTCACAATATCATTTTAATCGAGATTATTTATGCGTGAATTTATATTAAAGGAAATTATTTTCTCATTGAATAATAAACCCTTTAATTTTAATTTCCTTTTATTATTAAATTTTTTTATGCAATATTACCATTTTCCCATTCATTGGTACTTAAAATTGTTGGAAAAAGCTTTTTTAAGAAATTCTGACTGCATTTCTCTCTTCCTTCAAAAATACTTTTTTTTCAAATAAATATTTTATAAAAATGTTTTAATATTTTTTACATTTTAAAAATTATTTATCAAATAAATTATTACCCATTTTGACTTCTTACAAAAAAAATTAAAAGTAATCTTTATTCCATTTTCAAAACAAGGTTCGTTTGGATTTTGTAAAAAAGTGAAAGGAATATTTGGTTTGATGTGTATGACATGAATGAAATTTACTACAATCATGACCACTCAATTTTTAAAATATTAATTTATAATATGAAGTGATTATTTTCTAGGAAATTATTTTTATATTTTTTTGAACCTTCAGGTTCAAAATGTTATTTTAAAGATGGTTAATATATTTTCATCTAGAATGTTTCAATAAAATTTTTATAGTATTTATATTCATCAATGAAAACAAATATTTATTTTACTTATACTACACTAGGGATATATAATATTAATAACACAATTATTCTCTCTAAGGATGGTTTGGGATCATTTTTACCAAAGAAATTATTTATATTCACTTTCTTGATTCATTTTTGTAGTTATTAATTTTTACTTGAAATATTCACTTTCCTATGATTATTGGACATTAAATTTAAAATAAATATCCATATATTTTATCATGGATATATTTATTTCTGAAACTATATATTATTTCTATATATTGTGTTCTATATTTAAGATTATTTTTTTATCTGGGGAAATATTGTTAAATCTACAATTCATACTCAATATAGATATTTGATGATAAGGCACCTTGTTCTACAATTAAATTAATTATTCAATATATGATGACAAGGCACCTTGATAAATCTATCTTGTGAAAGTTCTTTATAGTAGAGGTATCAGGATACCTGAGATCATGAAATCCAATAATTAATCATTTCCTTCATTATGAATTCATTTGTTATAATCTATGCTATTTTTGGAATCATATTTTCTTTGGATGCATTTCATTCTTAGTGTTTTGATTAAATGGAATGTGTTTTTGGTTATTGATCTTGGCATATTTATTATACCTTATTGTATTATCCATTATATTTTTTCAATGATATTATCTCTGGATGCATTAAATTCCAGGTTTACTGATTAAATTGAATGTGTTTTTAGTTCTTTAACTTTGCATATTGATTATTCATTATCTACTCATGATAGTTAAGTTATTGGTTAAATTTCATTTATGTCCAGAAATTTTACCTTCTATATTGATTATAACATATTGATTATTCTTTATTTACTCATGATATATTCTACTTTTTCTAAATCTTACTGGGTATTTGAGCTCACCCTTATTTTGTTTACTGTATTAAGAATCCACGAAGTGTAAAATGAATGATATAAAAGGATATCCTAGAGAGAATAATGATATTATTGAAAAAAAATATATTTTAATTTGAATATTCAAATCTAATATGGGAATCATCTATGTATATTGATTTCCAAGACTACTAAAATTTTTGGTCCCTTGATACAAGATCACTTGTATCCAGTGCTAATGTAATGAAGAATACACCAACTCCAGGCCACTAGGTCGGGATTTATATAGTTGGTATCAAAGAAAGTCTATTATAACCCTTGGGAACTAGATTTAGTAAAATATAGATAAGGTAATATAACCCAATGATATAATTTCGGGATAGGTATAGAATAACATCCTAAAGTTTTCATAACTTATATATTATGTGTTTTTTCTTTGCAATACATCTCTATTTAGATAATAGTAGTGGATTTTATTTTATAAAAGATATACATAGGGGTAATAACTCTAAAAATGATCTTTGGGATTGACATGAGTGTTTCATGGTACCTGAAAATTGGCATTACTGCACACATGGTTATAACACTACCAAGAGATATGCTTTACATAATTTAAATTTTATTAAGAAACCATTATAAATTATTTGAATAGATTAGTATAACGACTGAACTAAGTTAAACTTAAGGTGTATTAGATTTAAAATAATGTGTCATGATTTATAAATCCTATAAATGATTATATTTTTTTCCCACTTTTATTACTGTTTCTCACACAGTATTTTTTAGTGAACGAATAGAACTTGAAGAAATTGTGTTAAAATTTATTATAAAAAAATGAAGTGACTATGAGAAACCAAATGGGATAGTGACTAAAGGGAAAGATAAAATTGTTATTCCTAATCAATTATCTCAAAATATAATTAATAACATATACCTCAAAAAACTGTCAATATCACTAAATAAGAAAAGATGGAGCTTTCTAAGAGATTATTTGATGGAGACCATAGGGGAAAAAATAAAAATTCCATCCATGTAATAAATATTTAAATATAAATTGGAATGTGTCTCTAATGAATTAGAAAATGTTTTACATGTGGAAAATATGGTAATTATGTAATGAATTTCCAAGGAAAAATAAATATTAGGATGGAAGGAAATAATTCTCATCATAAAGATCCATTTATAGTTTATTTTCATAAATGCGTAGAACCATGGAATTATTTTATTCAATTAACTCTTCTTAAGGTTAAACCCTATAACAAGGAAGGACTTATTTTGAAATAAAATAGTTAAAGTACTTATGTATTGGGATTACAAAATTATATTATAGAATTACGTTTACTAATAGTATTTTGGTTATAATAATCACGAAACAAACAAGTATTGTATTACATTTTAGAAGAATATACGTAATTATTAACGTAATACTTATGAATACAATCATGATTTTATAAGTTTAATATTGACCATAATTTAATGTCTTAAACCCCCATTTTTAGGTGTTTTGTGATGGGACTCAACTATGATTAAGGATATTTTGGGAGAACATTTTGGAAACAGAACACATTATCATAGTATATGTTTTATTGATTTTTTAGAGGATGAATGCTTTTAAATTTTTTGGGAATAAGTGTCATGTACCAGACCAGATACCCTGGTACCCTTATACCTGAGTAGCAACTAACATGGCTTGAAGTTTGTTCCCAATCCCAAAAAGTTTGTGATAAGTAATTGTAATCAAACATGATAAAAGAGGGAAACAAATTTCCATAAAATAACGAAAGAAAAAGATACAAGTTAGTATGCTCAACATTCCAAAGGAATAAAGTACCAAAAACCAAATAGGTAACTAAAAACTAAAAATAATACATCATCAAAGTACTCAAAAATTGAAAGATAAAGCTCAAAAAAACCAAAGGAAATGTCACTCCAAGCATAAAGGATCAATAACATCCACCTATTCTAAGAGCCACTTTACCTTTGTTCAGACTTGAAATAATAAAATCTATCTACACATAAAGTTAAAGGAAAAATTTATGCTATAAACCCCATTAGGTCCTCACCAAGTGTTTAATAAAAATATTCCATCATTTTAAACCAAATAATTATTTCAATTTAAATAAAATAGGTCATGAAAATACATTTTTATATTTAAAAAAAAACATGATTTCATTTCAAAAGATGAAAAATATTTCATAAATAGATCAAATTAAATTTTTATATAAATTATTTATATAAATTAGTAGGAATTAGTACAAAAGTTTCATAATAAATGGAATATATATCAAAATAATCACAAAAGAAACCATGGTCATCTTCCATGTAGTACAATAGTTTTTCGCTATAGGATCCTCACACTTCTCGTATCATTGATCATAGCTAGTATTTGTTCACATGTCCCTGAGCCTCAGGTTGGATAGAACTCATCAAAATCCCATTGGGGAAAAGATTACCAAACTATGTTTTTTTAGTTTTCATAATCAATACATTTATTGGTAATCAACATCCTAGCATGCTTATTCCAAATAACACAGTAACTATTGAGTCTTGCATGTGCTGAATCAATCAATCAATAATGGGAAAATTATCTCATTTCAAATCAATCAACATTTAGAATTCAATTGGACAATTTTCAAAATTCAATATGAAAATTCAATTTCAAAACCAAAACCTATGGTTTTCATAATTTCATGCCTTTTTAATAAAAAACCAATCATAGGTTTTCATCATTTCAATTTTAGTCATTTTTCTCCAAAAAATTCCCCAATAATTCCATAAATTCCATAAAAATTCAAATACACCCCAAATTCAAATTCAATTAGAATTTGGGTTTCCCCCAAAATACATTGCATTTAAAATTATAACTCAAAATAATTTTATTTTTGGTTTTCATAAATAAATTTAAAGCTATTTCAAACAAATAATGCAAATTATGGTTTATAATATTTGGAAAATCACAATAGAACCACCTACTTTTAATCAAAAAATCAAAAACAAACACCCAAAATCTAATTTTACAATGAAGAATGATGGTGGAAGAGATAAAAAAACTAAAAAAAGAATCAATATACATTTAAATGGAGTTTATATATATCCAATACATAATGATCCATCATATTCTAAGGAGGAAGGATACATATATTTGAAGAGATTAAACGGGAGGAGATCCACTTATTGGAGAGGGATAAGATATTCCAATGGTTCATTGATTTTCCAAAGGAGGGGTTTTGAGGAGGTAAAATTTATTCTAAGGATTCTTCTCAAACCTATTATTTGATTTAGGGATGACTTGTGGATTTTAGGAGCTTTATATAGGGTTGAAAAATTTTAAATAATTATTAGAATAATAAAAATTTATGTGCGTGGTTAGCTGGGTAGGGCTGCATGGATAGACTAACCGTGTTCCCAAACCATTATCCCATAAACTAGGGTGAATTTTTTCTACTAAGTGGGTTCATAGTTTGTCGAATCAGGTTCCAACTATAAAAAACCTCACTATCCATGGTTTCACGATTTGCATTCGGGGGCACGATTTTGGAAAACTATACACCAACCATGAACACCCCAAAAAACCTCAAAATTTTTCAAAACTTCACCTAAAGAACCCATAAAAAATATTAAAAAAATAAGAAACAAACAAGGGTTAATTGATACATAATAAAGAAATATAATTGTACAACCTCCCCACTATAATTACTTTCTTTCCATAGAAATTTTGTCAAGTAGTTTCCACGTCAATATTATTAGGCCATTATTATCTCATCAATGCATCCCTCTCCCAAGTCTTATGAGAATAAGAACCATGATACTATATTGAAAAAATAAATGGTATTATATTTCTATGAATTACCTTTTTATTAGAATCAACAATATTGAATAGATTCTTCATCATAGATATGTTTTCATCAACGTCAAGATCCTCCCAGCTTAAGATCTGAGATGAGTCAGAATGATACATATGAAGATACGATACATGGAACACATTATGTATCTAAATCAACTATGGAGGAAGTTATTAATGGTAACACAATTTCCCCAAATTATCAAGAAGATAAAAAGGCCCCACAAATTAAGGATAAAGCATTAATTTCCTCCCTTTCCATTGATGACCCAAAAGAATCCGTCCTGATTGTGGACTGGTAACTATTATTATATAAGATCTCATCCAGTCCCAAATTTCCATCAAAAGCTCCAAAAATTGTCAAGAATGTTGAAACATAGAATGTTCTTAGTAAACTATATGGTCCCCTCTATCAGGAAATCAATCTATAGATGGTATTCTATAATCAAATAGACTAGAGATTCATTCAACGATTTAAGGCCTATTCAAAAGTGAGAGGTAAAATGGGGATCCCCATTAGAGACTATTGCTGTTATAACTCACTAAAAATGAATAATGTCTCTCACATTGAGATTTCCCAACTTGAAAACTTTGGTAATATCATGAATGGGTAATAAGTGAGACAATTTGGTCAGCCTATCAATCACAACCCATATAGTGTTATTATTCTAATGGGTACATAGAAACCCAACAAAAAACTCTATAGAGATGTCATCCCACTTTCATTTCAGAACTAAAATGGGCTATATCAGACCAGAAGGTCTCTTGTTCTCGTCTTTGACCTACTAAAAGTTATGGTAATGCAAAACAAAGTCTGTGATGTACCGTCTCAAACATGGACATCAGAATCATCATCTCAAATCATCACACATCATAAAACATCTATTTGGTTCTTGGGTGCACATACCATTAAGAATTATGGAAATCCCCCATCATAAATTTTCTCACTAGAAACTGTACAACACACTGGTTCTGGGAATATAGAATATAATCCCAAGTGAACGAACACTCACTAACAGTCTCTCTACCATAAAAAGAGTCTCTAATTCCACGTAATTCATCATCAAGCTAATGCTTATGAAGAATCATATCAGGAATAGAAGAGGTTAACTTAACACTATCCAAGACAACCTCATCCCCTATTTCTTGAGCTCTAATATGTAACTATGAAAAAAGATCCATCAACATCCACTTTGTTGATTCTTTCACGTTCTGGGTTATAAGTTTCTTAGTCAAGGCCTCAATGTAGATATTCCCCTTCCTCATGGTATCAGAAATGTCGAAATAAAAATATTACAGGTACTCCACCCAAAACATTTGGTATATATTCAAATCATTTTGAGAGAAGATACAACTCATGATCTTGTGGTTACAGTACACAATAAAACATTCCATGAAATGATAATACCATATACTTTTAAGTACATGCATCTTGACTGTGAGTTCATGTTCATGGGATAGATAATTATTCTCATGTGACGTAATATTTCATGTTATATAAGAAATGTCATGAACGCACTGTATAAGAAAAAAATTCCAAACCCAAACCTGATGCATCACAGAAGACGAAATCACCTTACATAGTCTCTAAAAGGGTAAAAAAATAGTGAATAAGTAAAAATACATTTTATCTAAACAAATTAACTCTAACATTTATCATCCTAAGTAAATGTCACCCCATTCTAAGTAATATCAGTCATCGGTAAATCAAAATTATAGAAATCCTTTACCAACCAATGATAATACCCCACTAAACCATAGAATCTATGTATATTGAAAACATTTCATTGTTTCTCCCATGTAATTATAGATTTAATTTTTTTTACATTAAATTGAGATACCATGTTTTAAAACCATGTGTATTAAGAACATAACCTCTCTAATAAATAAATCACATTTTTTTAGATTGTCATAAAGTTTCTGATTTCTCAAAAAATTCCATAACATTTCTTAGATAAAACACATGATCTGCCTCGAACATAGCGCAAACTAGGATTTCATCCATAAAGGCCACCAATAATTTATCAAGATACTTGTAGAAGATCCAACTTATCAAATCCATAAAGACTTCCGGAGAATTGTTTAGATAAAAAGGAATGACTAGATAATCATAATGGTCATACCTGCTCCATAAGGTGGTTTTCTTAATATTAAATCCTTTTATTCCCAAATGGTTATAACAAAATAAAATATTAATCTCCATGGAAATTTTTTCCTTTTAAAGTAGTCAAATAGATAATTAATTCATGTAAATAGATACTCATTCTTCTCTGTAACTCATTTGATTATCTAGTAATCATCACATAGGCAAAGTGTGTCATCACATTTCTTAGAAAAAAGAATTGGTTCCACCCAAGGTGGAACGCTTAGGAATATGAATAATTTCTATAATATATCATCCAGATAAGACGTAAAATATATAATTTTATCTATTCCCATATGTTAATAATTTATAGATACCAATTGTGTACCAGACACTAAATAAATAGAAAAATCTACCTCTCTTACCGATGGAAGAATTGAGAATTCAGAAGAAAAAATGTTTGGAACCTCGATGGAAACTAGGGGATTTAATAACTAAAATATTCCAACTCTAGATAAAAATAGAACACTAATATTAATTTCACAAAATCTATATAAAAAGGTCTGACTCTACCTGACCTTGGGTCCCATTCTCCTTGAATGATACTGCACACCCCATCAGGCGCAGTAAAGGAGACCCGTCAAAGATAAAAGTCCATAAGGTATTATTGGAAATGTGAAAATCCATCAAAAAAATTAAATCAAGATGTTTTATAATAATAATTATAAAATATTAAGAAATATCAATCTCTAATAAATAGAATGTATAAGCAGGACAACATAGACCCTTCTCTCTTTAAAAAATGGCCACCAACTTTACTCCCCTCTTCACACTTCAAATTCCATTTAGTTTAGCCAATACCTACCCAAATAAATTAATTAGTACCCTACCGACATCTTATATCCATCGGTTTGATCATAAATCCAACCTCGGTAAGATTTTGGTGCAGTATTAAAGATGTTTTCCAAAGGAAAGGTCTTTTCCTAAACAAACGTTATTTATTTCTTTCTTCTTCCACCTTAATAAGAAATTATTAAAAAATTATTCTATAATAAAAATTGTATCATTCATATAATAAGATTTTATTATGTTAATTTAATTACCTATACCCGTATCCACTTCCATTAAATGAGGAAAAAACCGTCGACCGTGTGTACGATGGACTATCACCCCGTGAACCGAGGTAATTCATTTTCAATCACCACTTTTCAAGGTCAGATATAATGAAATATTTAACAAGTTTATATGATATTTATGATTCCATTATACTTTTTTAATTAAAATATCACATATATCTTCTTACATTCTATTTCATTTAAAACATGACAATATATCTCGTGTGTACCGTGGACTGCCGCCTTGAGAAGCAATGGTATTTGTTTTTCACATACAATTTATTTGAAAGGTAATAAAGATAAATTTAGTTAATATATGTGATATATATGAAATTTCATTTTTTTATTTAAAATTAATATATCACACACTTCCTTACCCTTTCAGCCATGAAGAAAATTATAACGTCGCTCATGCGTACGTATGGACTACCGTTTCCATGAAGAGATGTGATCCATTATCCTTTTTAAAATTTAAACAATGATTGTAAAAATGTGTATAATGAAAAAAATGAAATTTATAACATTAATATAATCTGTTAGATTATTTAAATATATAATATTTTCCAGAACCATAACTTTAAGGACAAAAAATGCATGAGAAAACGAGGTAATTAACACAAAAAACAATGAAAACAATAAAATATTATTAACAAGAGGGTGATAAAATGTTAACATAGGATCATATATGATTTTATAAATATAGATATAGATCTATTATAAATTAATAACATTCTTAAAACCATTATATATAATGTTAAATCATGTTAAAATAATATGATGTGTGAGGTAAGGGACTTCATCTCAATTTCCCTTTGTTGAGGAATATTGAAAAGATATGAACCTACTTTCTTTTATATGGTGTATATACTACCCCTATGACATTTAATATCATGAATAATTAATAATTCATGGTATTTTAAGTTTAAATTTGAATTATTTCACCCAAGTGTATTTGACTTAAAAGATACAATGTTTTAATGAATTTTATAACTCAATTTATTTTTATTGGCTTATATTATTTCTTTACTATCTTGGATATTCTACGATTAAGAGTGTAATGACTATTTCTTATCTTATATTTTATTTCCAATTTTTTATTTGTATTTTCATTTGATAAACATGATTAATACATTGATTAATTCTCTCTTTAATGTTATGATCTTTGTAAGGGTTTATTTCACAATCTAATTTTAATCATGATTGTTCAGGCATAAATTCACATTGAAGGAAATTATTTGACCATTGTATAATAAAACAATTTAAATTTTTTATAATATAGTTATTAATTTATTTTTCAATTAATAGTTCCTTTTTACATATATTTATATTTAAAATTTGTGAGAAAATGTTTTTAAAAAATCCAACTTCATTTATCTCTTCATTCGAAAATCCTTTTTCATAAAATATATATTTTCAAAAAATGATTCAAAAAATAATTTTATCCTTTTATAAATAATTTATTAAAATTATATTTAACCATTTTTAATTTTTACATTTTTTTTTGAAAAAAATATTCATGCCATTTTCAAAATAAGGCCAATTTGGATTTTACCAAAAAAGTGAAAGGGATATTTGTTTTATCATGTTTGGCATGAACAAGATTTCTAGAAATCATGACCGATTAGTGTTTTAATGCCTTTTTTATAAGATTCAAATGTTATTTTAAAATAATTTTATTTTCATTAAATTTTGTGACCCTTTAGTTTTAAAATTTTATTTTCAAGATGAAAAAGATATTTTACTAAAGAAGGTTTTTAAATATCTTTTTATAGAATTTATATTCATCAACAAATAAACCCTTTATTCTAATTATACTCCACTGGGAATAATCTGTATTGATACCATATTTATTGTTTTTAAGGAAGATTTATGATCATTTGGACCAAATAAAGTATTGAAATTCACTTTCTGGATTCACTTTTGTTGTCATTTACTTTCCCTTGAAATACTCACTTTCTTATTATCATTGAACATTAAATTTCCCCTAAATGTAAATATTATTTATCTTGGATGTGATTATTATATAAACCATATAATATATATATATATATATATATATATGATTTTGTAGATTGATTTTTTTTATCAATGGTGATATTGATAAAACCATATTCTTTACTCAATATTGATTTTTTAGGATATGACACATTGTTCTTGAAATAAATCCATTATTCAATATATGTGGAATTCTTTCCACTTGAAATGTAAAGTGGGGGAAAAAATTATATAGACCATTGATGAATTATTATTCTCATTAGGTGAATCAGTAAGCTATCATTAAATGAGTTTCTACATATATTTTTAATCCATATTATGTAAGTTCTAGATGGTAGGGGTATCGTGATACCTGAGATCAATGTGTCCAATAATTAATAATTTTCCTTTTAAAATTATTAATTTTTATTATCCATGTTATTTTCATCATGATGTTATCTCTGGATGCATTTCATTCTCATTACATGGATTAAATGACATGTGTTTCAGATATTTACCTTCCCATATTGATTAGGCGTTATCTTTTTATCCAAGAGATTTTTTGCAAATATATTTTATATGGATGCATTTTATTATTAGTTTATTGATTAAATGACATTTTTTCAGTTATTTTCCTTTCCTTATTGATAATTCATTATCTAATCATGATATTAGAATTATTTATTAAATAGAATGTGTGTTCAAATATGTACCATACGATAATGATTATTCTATATTGATTATTCTTCATTTATTCACGATAGATTCCTCTTTACATTACTCTTACTATGCATTTGAGATCACCCTTATTTATTTTATTTTCCAAGGAGTCAAGGAACAATACTATTAATGATATACAAAGATATTCTATGTGTAATAATGATATTCTCAAAAAAATATTTTTTAATTTCTATATTCAAATGTAATATGGGAATATTTTTTGTATATAGTTAAAAATAATAATAAATTTTTGGTCCTTATATAACTTGTATCTAGTTACAATGTATTAAATTAGAAACTAACTTTGGGTTATTGGGGTGAATATCATTATAAGAAATATAACGTATAAAGTTGTTGGATAGATGGAACTAACTCTAATAATCTCCCACTAGTACTAGAGAAAAAATTTATTGACATTTAGTATTCTATCCCTCACATGATATTCATACATCTACTAAGATAGGGATTTAGTCAATAAGTCTTCCATGTTCTAATCTATAGAAATATTACTTATTGAGACTTCACAACATTTAGGAAAATGCCTCAAGATATGATACTTCTAAACTATGTGTTTTATCCCTTGATATGAACTTGTCACCTTGGAATGAGTCATCACTTCGTTATTATCATAGTAAAATGTGATAGGATCTTCACTTATAGTAATTACATCAAACTCTTGATGAAGTGTGTATCTATATTGTTTCCATATCATTATCATAAGCCATAATATACTCAGACTCTATTGTATAACATGCATCCACTGATTTATTTGATCTCTTACAACTCACAACACATCCATTGGGAGTAAAGATATATCACAATTTTGATTTAATATTGTCTTGTTATATTTAGAAACTCGAATATATATATATATATTTCTCCTGATGAACATCTATTTATCTCCTCTATAGATGAATAATATATCCTTAGTATGTATGAGGTACTTTATGATAGTCTTGATTGGTATCCAATAACGGTCTATTGGGTTTGATTGATACATGTTTACCATGATCATGGTATAGTAAATATCAATCCTCGTATATAATATGAAATTTATGAAAAAACCCAATTACTAATGCATATGGGATCTTTATCATCCTATTTTCTTCCTAATGTGTCTGAGGACAAATTTTCTTGGAGAGATTTATGCTATGTAAAATTGGAAACAATCCTCTCTTAGATTGTTCCATACAAAATATCTCTAGTATCTTATCAATGTATATATATTGACTTAGTCCAAGAAACCTCTTGGATCTATCAATCTATATTTTTATCCCAATAATGTATATTTCTTTAGTTAAGTTCATCACCAATAAAATTATGTTCAACCTCATATTTGAAAATTGTAAGACTAGTATCTCAATTATAATTATAGATACATCATTAATATATACTATTTGGAAAAAATCTCAATCCCACTAAAATTATTATATAAAAACTACTAGAAAATGGAATATATCGACAGAACTATATCCATGATCTTATTAGTATAATGATATAACTTGAGATAGAGACATTGTAATTAAAATTTCTATAATCATGGGAAAAATGACAGTGTTAATAAGTTTATCCCCCCCCCACACACATCATTCCCCTCTTACTATTAATTCCCAATCCCTTTCCCTAATCCATTCTCCATCACTCATTCCTCACTTGACTGACCCCTTATCCCTTAAATGATACTCACCTAGATTCTCCATTCACTTACTATATCCCTCATTTGATCCCTCATATTCCCTTCATTATTCATTCCTCTTCTCCACCTTCCCCATTATCGTGTCTTCCTCCTCTATTCGGTGTATCAGTTAAACCCTTTTCCTCCCACAAGTTGACCATGCAAGATTTCTCTAGCTGAACCTAAACCATCCATGAAGAGGACCCATGGAAGCTGACCCATTCTCTTTATTTGAACTCTAATCCTCCCACTTTTCATAATCATCCTCTTTATTTAATTAGTGCATGTGTATTACAAAGTTATCAATTTTTTGGAAGCTCATATTTTTTTATTTTATATATTTGATTATCTATTCTATCACATTAATCATAAGTTTAATTAATTTAAATTAGTAAATATTTTCTTCAGGATTTTTCAAGAAAATAGGGTGTTTTTACATTGTTTGTTTTCTATGTAGATAGAATTATGTCATTTTATTTGGTGTATCTTGAAATTGTTTATAACCTTTATAAAAGGAATTATGTTATTCTATAACATCTGAATAATAGTATATATACATACATAAGATTTTTTTTTAATTTGATAGAGATTGATAATGTCAAATAACAAGCTTCTTTGTAGGAGTTTAAATCATGGATCCCATAAATTAGGAAAATTTCTTGGAAAGAGAGGATTTAGTAATAAAATAAAAAAATCAGAATAGATAACCTGATATATATGAAGTATTAATTTTGAAAATATAAAAATACCAGCAAAATAAATAATGGTTGAACATGGAGGGTAATATTAAGGTTATATCCTATGGAATATATGATTCTCATTAGCATGACATAAGTTTAAAAATAAATGGATCTCTATCTATTTTTATAAAAGGGTATATTCTATAAATATGGGGAATGATAAAAAAGGTTGGTGTCATCATGATGGAATGAGGTAAAGGATAATGGTGTGTATAAAAATATATGTTTTTATATGGAAAAGAATGTGAACATTATATTATTTTACAATCTTGAATGATGAATAACATTCATGGATAAATAATTTTCAATTATCAAACTAAAAAAGAAAATAGGGTGGGAAATGGAGTGAGAAGATATTCTTAAAAAAAATAGGTTATGTTGAAGAAATGTGAGTATATATGTGTATACAAAAATTTTGTGACAATAATATTTTAAATGGGTGGATTAAGTATACTAGGTGTGTAAGAAGATGGGTTTAGTCACAATCACGGTATAAAGAATTAATCCATATTTATTAGAAAATTTTTATATAGTCTTGTCATGAATAATGAATGAATCACCACATGATAGTTTATTTGATAATTTATTTCATAGGAAAGGTTATGATGTGGGGACCAGTTATATGCTATGCTATTACTACTATTATTATTTTTTAAAATGTGTGGTTTTGTCACGAACCAACCCGGGTTGACCCTGAACTGGTCACCCGAGCCAGTCCGCGATGTGGCCCGAAGGGCATTCCCGATCCCCACGGGCGGGAAACTAGTGCCAGACATCAAAAGAAAAAAGGTGGGAACAATTTGGCCCATAAAAGAAAGACATAAAATAATTAAATACTGGCGATGAAAACTAAAACAAGAAGCGGAAAGAAAAAAAAAATGACATACCTCCATGTGACCTTCAAGGTCACCACCCAATAGAAGACAAGAATTTATCCAGTAATGAGCTAGTAAATTAGGAGAAACCGGACGAAGAAAAACTACAATTGAAATGGTAAAGGATAGGAATGAGAACAGAAATGCTCAGTAGGGATGTCAAAGTAAACCACTGAATCCAAGTATTTTCTTTCCTCAAACAATCCCTTAACACAAGTTTGAAATACAACTATAAAAATAGGTTTTTCACATTTAAAATAAATAACATGCTTTTCCCATTTGAAAATCCAACCCACACTATAAATCACTTTCAAAACCATTTTCTGTTTTTATAAACAAAACCAAATACAGATGATACCATGGCTGTGCTAAAAAGAAACAGGTAAACAGTACAGGATGAAAATAAATTAGTGAAACAGGAAGTAAACAAGTAATACAAGTTGAAATCATGGGGGATCTTAAACATCCATATACAACCCCTGGACACACTCAGTTCGGAACCACCTGTCGGCGTATAGTGAATCCCTATATTCTATATCTCACTGATCACCCTCGTGAAAAAATCAGCGGCAAATCCCACCTGGAATCTCAATCTACCAGAGGGTACCAACCCGCCTAATCGAGGATGGTGAGAAATTTTCACTCGATAATCTATAAGACGCCCATGAACCCATGGTGTTTATGTCACTATGTAAGTAGGAGGCTCTCGCACATATGACTCATCTCACTGCACTTGCCTACACCAAACACAGACACCAATATACAATAACCCCTAAGGGATATCCATCCGATAATGCTGCCCCATATTTATATACATACTTTTCATATCACACGAAGGTGCCAATCGGGCCGCCATACCAGTTAATACTTGAACCATTTCATAAAACATTTCTAGTTGCCAAACAGGCATACACAATTATCAAACCACAATCCTTTCCAGAAACCAACACAAAAAATGAAATAATTAAAGTTCACAAAGTCACCATTTGACTTTCAACCAAACCCAAACCCAAAGACATTTTAAAACAACCAACCAAAATACATGTTCTTTAATGTTTGCATACTAAAAAAAATTTACCCAAAATAAACTTACCAAAGACACCACTTATCACCCTAGAAACATACACACACCAAAAACTTTTCTTAAGCATGTTTCGCACCTCATTTATAATTTAATAAAACTTTTAATCAATTTATAAAATGATTCCAAATAGCACAAAAATGGTTTACACTAAAAATACACTTGATTAATATAAAATTACAGACTCAAATAAGGGACCACTTGAAAACCCCTTTTTTTATTTAAGAAGTTATAAAAATTTAAAGTAAAACACCTTAATAAACTGAAATCACTCAAATAGCACACTAACACAAATTTCATCCAATTTGCACCAACACATGCATAATCAAAGAATCGCACCAAAATATAATTTTGACTCATTCAATAGAATTATAAACACATCAATGAATTAAATACGGGGTTATTATAAAGATGAAAATCAATTAAAATAAATAATTTGAAGGATTCATGTGTCAAAGAATGCATCAGAAAGGATAAACTAGGATTCACCTACCTCAACCAAAGTGCAGACGCAACGCCACTATAGTGGAAGAATGAAATGAGCCTCACGGTCCCTTCGCACACCCATGCCACCAAGAAAACAAACATGCACAAACAAAACATTTAGTAATTAATCATATTGCATAAAAACATCAAAATTAATCAAACTAAAATATACCCAGGACCATAAGAGGAGAGGGATACCGGTGAGGGGAACCGCGACCACACCGCAGCAAGGCAAGGGCTGGAACGACAAAGCAGAGGCTGTCATAGTAAAGCGGAGGCACTACGCAAGGGGTTCAGGTCGTTCCAGAACAAAATCTGGATAGAGTAGGGGGATCAGGTCCACCAGAAGCACACTGGAAAATAGTGGGAGGTCCGGTAGGGGTTCGGGTCACGCTTGATACCCACTGGAAAGGGGTTCACTGAAAAACGGGCTGCCGGAGTAGGGAGGGTGGTTGGTCGGAGGTGCGCTGCCAGCAGGGGGGGGGTTGCAGCCCGGTATGCGGCAGGTCGCGGCCGGAGGCGGGACCGGCGGGGACAGGTGTGCGACGACAGGAGCAAGAAAGTGGTAGCGGTAGTGGGTGCCGGTGGAACGCGGTCGATGGAGGATGGGGCCTCGGGTGCTGTGGGAGGGAGGCAGCGGCGAGAGTAGGAAGGGGATGGGGGTCGGGTGTGGCACCGCTAAAAGGGGATAGAGGAAAACAAAATGGGGGGTGGGGGGGGGCACAGCCCCCCCTTGGGGTTCAATATTTTTTTTCAGTAATAATAATAATATTAATTACATTAATAATATATAATAATAATAATATAACCAAAATAATAATAACAAGTTTATTATTTAAAAAAACATAGCATTGTTATTATTACCATTATACATTTAATAAAAAAACCATTTTATTTATTTTCAATTATTTTATTTTATTTCACTTATCATATAATTAATTCATTTACTTAATTCAAAAACCGAGCAGTCGTGGGGTTTGCGTGCGGTCAAAAATGCAGTCGAGCATACTGCTCTTTGATCGTGCCACCCGGCACTACCCACTCACATTATTTTATAAAATAATATACGTTTGTCGCACAAACTTCATAAACTGTGCGTAAGCACCCACCATTACTCAGAGCCACTTGGGCATCCATGCATACTCCACATAGTTACCCTTAACTGTGCGGGATGACCGCGCGATGACGAAAAAGCATTGAAACACAAAATAGTTTTTAAAGTAATTAAATAATAGATGAATCAGGTCGAGGTGTGACAATTCTACCCACCACAAAAACTTTCCACCCCCAGAAATTCACAAAGCCAGAGGAGTATCCCAACTCGAGTCTATTCCTGAAAAAAACTGAGAGAGATAAATTCAGAACCTCGAGGTGACAATTCACTCCACAAGTCACACCCAACCTACCTAGAAAAAAACCTCAACTTAAGAGAATGGGATTACACAAGAGGGTTCTCCCCACTACATGGACATAACTAGAACGGAAATTTAAAACCCAAGGACACCACCCCCAGAGAGAGGGTCCCACGCGGGAACTCTCAACCAATCCAAACCAATTTTCATAGCACGAGCAAGGGAATTCCTCCATTGAAACTTGGAACTCTCGACCCAAGCCAAAACATCCAACACTAAAAAAAAATAACAAGGACTTAACCCAGACAGCGAGCTGAAAACACCGCTCCTCAGTTCCACAAGATGCAAACATCTCGAAACAAGAACAAGTAAACCAAGATCAGCCCATACAAGGGTCAAACATGCTTCAAGAGAAATGCATGATTTAGAAAATAACATTCAAATCACAAGTCTTTTTGAATTACAGAAAAACATACCCATCAAAACTTCAAAATAAAACGATGAACTTAAAACAACAACATGCCTCAAAGTAGTGAAACAAGATCGAAAAGATTTTAAAAATTCTCTATTCTAACATGAAACACACAAACTGGGCCGAGGCTTTACTCCCCCGACAACTCCTGACTGTGCGTGAGCTTCACCCCGGGACCTGTGGCTGTGCCTCTGATGGCTGAAGCATTTCATGCCTCACAGTCAGGCACTAGAATTCTCCAATCAGGACGACTTCTTCAGGCATCACTTCCTGCAAAACCTCTCCAAATGACCTAGACAGTCGCATCGATGACACGTCTTTGGTGGGTTGCGATAGGATGGATTTAAATTCCCAAAACGACCGCACTAATAGCATACCACTGAATAATCAGACAAACCGGAAACCATAGCTGAAGGGGATAACTCCTTAGGAATAGGTTCATATGGCATCCTTTCCTCGCTAGATGGTGAAACCTTAGGAACAACTAGGTACACTGGACTGCTGACCACCGACACTCCAGAAACCAACTCAGCTAAAAACGCTTCCTCCACCAGCTTCTCAAAACGATGGTATTTAAAAGGGAGGACTTATTCCATGATCTCCGAACGAAGACCCCCGATGAAAAGAGAGGTCTTCATGAGATCATGTGATTCTACCTTTGGAGAAAATACAATCAGTTCCTTGAAATGGTCAACATATTCCTTCACCGTTTGTTGACCTTGTTGTATATGTATGTGCTCTTCCTTTTTCTTCTCCTTCACTTCTTCAAGTATAAACCGTTGGACGAAAATGGTTTTAAAGACATCCCATGTCATTCTAACTTGCATTGACGGTGGGGCAGTCATCTTCCACAGGCCCAAATCTAGACCATTAAACAATCCCGTAACGGCACGAACTTTAACATCCTCAGGAGTTCCCACCATTCGGAAGATACGCTCCACCTCTTCAAGCCACACTACTGCTTCTAACGGGCCTCGATCACCACGAAGAATAGGCAATGTCTGAGAAGGACTAGAAAATGGGCATGACTCATTATAAACATTGAGGATTTTTCTAGGTGAAATTCTCTAAACAACATAAAAACACAAATCCAAAAATCATCATCCAATCAAATCTTAATCAAAAGGACAATCGCATACCAACAACTAGATCACCCACCAAAAATACACTTTTTGAAAATCACCATTTCATTTCAATTTCAAAACCGCCTTATTTCAAGGATACTTTCTAGACACAAAACCCACTTTCTAAAACAAAATTCAATTCCTAAAATCATTTTCCTCTTTCAAAAATCATTTTATAAAGACAAGGTCAAACATTTGGTTTCAAATAAACACCCATAGCATCTCATGAATCATCGCATGTGTTTCCATCCCTTCCACTCACGTCATCCATGAACAAGTGCCTCTCATGAACTTTCCACACAAACCCGCACACATGGGATCATTCATAAGGAATACCAAGGGTCTCACCCAAACCATTTCCTCACCAACTCCAAACGAGTACCAAAATTTGAAACCAATACACCTTCAATTTCAAAACTCACTTTACCAATTTAAAACAAATTTAGAGATTTTTTTTTATTTAAAAGAAAACCACTTTTTTTTCAAAAGTACTCTTACACCAACCGAAACCAATATGACATCCAACTTGCATCAAAATAGCGGAGTGAGGGACTAGTAGTCATGCTTAATTCGATGACATGGTAGTGGGTCATGCCCCAAGTAAGAATTAAAAACTAGGAGTGATTTTAAACCATGTACTCGGACTCCACATGGGTCACTACTCCATGTGAAATCACGACGTAACACAAGTTTTACTCTATTGTCATCCCTCAATCCAAAACAAAGGAAAAAGATTCAAGTCCCAAACTACCCCTGGCAACTTGAGGTTCGGAATGAGCAAGGGTTCATGATGCCCTTATCATACCAACCTCTCGAGTCCTGATAGTCCTAATATCCATCTACCAAACACCCCAAAAAACAAGGACCTCCTTTGATACCATTTTGTCAGGAACCAACCCGGGTCGACCCTGAATCGGTCACCCAAGCCGGTCTGCGACATGGCCCGAAGGGCATTCCTTATCCCCACGGGCTGGGAACTAGTGTCGGGCATCAAAAGCAAAAAGGTGGGAATGATTTGTCCCATAAAAGAAAGTCAAGAAAATAATTAAAGACTGGTGATGAAAACTAAAACAAGAAGCATAAAGAAAAAAATAGGACATACCTCCCTGTGACCTTCATGGTCACCACCCAACCTAAGACAATACATTCTCCAATAATGAGCAAGTAAATCAGGAGAAACCGGACAAAGAGAACCTACAACTGAAATGGTAAAAGATAGGCGTGAGCACAAAAATGATCAGTAGGGATGCCAACGTAAACCACTGAATCCAACTATTTCCTTTCCTCAAACAATCCCTTAACACAAGTTTGAAATACAACTATAAAAATAGGTTTTTTTAAATTTTAAAATAAATAACATGATTTTAAAATTTTAAAATCCAACCCACACTCTAAATCACATTCAAACCCATTTTCTGTTTTTATACACAATACCAAATACAGATGATACCATGGCTGTGCTAAAAAGAAACAGGTAAACAGTAGAGGATGAAAATAAATCAGTGAAGCAGGAATTAAACAAGTAATACAAGTTGAAACAATGGGCGATCCTGAACATCCCTAGACAACCCATGGACGCACTCGATTCGTAACCACCTGAAGGCATATAATGAAGCCCCATAGACTATAATCCACTGATCTCTCTTGCAACAAAATCAATGGAAAATCCCACCTGGCCTCTCAATCTACCAGAGGGAACCAACCTGTCTAATCGGGGATGGTGAGCAATCATCACTCGATAATCTATAAGACGCCCATGAACCCATGGTGTTTATGTCACTGTTTAAGTTGGAGGCTCTCGCACACATGACTCATCTCACCACACTTTCGTACCCCAAACACGGACACCAATATATGATAACCCCTAAGTGATATCCCTCCTATAATGGTGCCCCATATTTATATACATACTTTTCATATCACACGAAGGTGCCAATCGGGCCTCCATACCAGTTAATACTTGAACCATTTCATAAAACATATCATGTTGCCAAAAGGGCATACACATTTGTCAAACCACAATCCTTTCCAGAAACCAACAAAATTCACAAAATAATGAATGTTCACAAAGTCACCATTTGATTTTCTACCAAACCCTAAACCAAATCCATTTTAAAACAACCAAAGAAAATACATGTTCTTTAATGTTCATGCACTAAAAAAAATTTACCCAAAATACACTTACCAAAGACACCACTTATCACCCTAGAATCATACACACACCAAAAACATTTCTTAAGAATATTTCACACCTTTTTCATAATTTAATAAAACATTTAAAAAATTTATAAAACAATTCCAAATAGCACAAAAAATGGTTTACACTAAAATTACACCTGATTCATATAACATTACAGACTCAAAAAAGGGACAACTTGAAAACCCCTTTTTTATTTAAGAAGCTATAAAAATTTAAAATAAAACACCTTAATAAACCAAAATCACTCAAATAGAACATTAACCCAAATTGCATCAAATTTTCACCAAGACATGCATAATCAAAGAATCACACCAAAATATAATATTGACACATTCAATAGAATTATAAACACAACAATGAATTAAATACGAGGGTATTATAAAGCTACGAATCAATTAAAATAAATAATTTGAAGGACTCAAGTGTCAAAGAATGCATCAGAAAGGATAGACCATGATTCACCTACCTCAACCCAAGTGAAGACGCAACACCATTATAGTGGAAGGATGAACTGAGCCTCATGGTCCCATCACACACCCACGCCACTAAGAAAAAAAAACAGGAACAAATACGGCATTTAGGAATTAATCAAATTGCATAAAAACATCAAAATTAATCGAACTAAAATATTCCTAGGACCAGGAGTGGAGAGGGATACCAGTGAGGGGAACCTCGACCACACTACAGCAAGGAAAGGGCTAGCACGGCAAATCGGAGGCCAACACAGCAAAGCGGAGACACTGCTCAAGGGGTTCGGGTCATGCAAGAACAAATGTTGGATATCGTAGGGGGCTCGGGTCTGCCGGAAGCACACCAGATAAGAGTGGGAGGTCCGGCAGGGGTTCGGGTTGCGCCGGAGACCCGCTGGATAGGGGTTCGGGTCGCGCCAGAGACACGCTGGACAGGGTTTCACCAGAAAACAGACCACCAGAGCTGGGAGGATGGTGGTCGGAGGTGTGCTACCAGCAAGGGGGGCGGGCCGTGGGGGTTTGCAGCGCGGCGCACGGCCAGTGCCAGGACCGACAGGGACCAGTGTGCGGCGACAGGAGCGGGAAAGGGGTAGCGGCAGCGGGTGCCGGTGGAACGCGGCTGAAGGAGGAGGGGGCCCTAGGCACTGTGGGAGGGAGGCGGCGGTGATAGGAGGAAGGGGATGGGGGTCGGGCGCCGCACCGCTCACAGGGGAGAGAGGAAAAAAATGGGGGGGGGGAATCCCCCCCTAGGGTTTTAAAATATATTTTTTCAATAATAATAATAATATTAATTACATTAATAATATATAATAATAATAACAATATAACCAAAATAAAAATAACAATTTTATTAATTAAAAAAAACATAACATTATTATTATTACCATTATACATTTAATAAAAAAATCCACTTTATTTATTTTCAATTATTTTATTTTATTTCACTAATCATATAATTAATTCATTTACTTAATTCGAAAACCGAGCAGTCATGGGGCGGGGTTCACGTGTGGTCAAAAATGCAGTCGAGCATGCTGCCCCTTAATCACGCCACCCGACACTGCCCACTCACATTGTTTTATAAACAAACTGTGTGTTTGTCACACAACCTTCATAAATTGTGTGTAAGCACGCACCTTGACTCAAAGCCACTTGGGCATCCACGCAGACTCCACATAGTTACCCTTAACTGTGCGGGATGACCGCGCGATGAAGAAAAATCATTGAAACACAAAATAATTTTTAAAGTAATTAAATAATAGATGAATCAGATCGGGGTGTGACAGGTTTCCTTGGAAAAAATAAGTATGAACAATAAAAAATTCACATGGCATGATTTGTACCATGAATCAAAAGGCAAACACATATTGGTAGATCAACCATGTATAGAAATATTCTCTCTATCCCGCATAGTTTATAATTATCTTATTATACAACTCTATATATTATATTTAAATTTAAATCATTTACTATATAATATGGTTTTTTCTATATCTACACTAGAATTTAATATCATTAACTATATATTGGGATAAATTAAGGAATAAAAAAAATGAGAAACCACACCCTTTTAAGTTGAATCATTTGAAGTAATATTTAATTTATAAAGGAAATGCACATTTTAACAAAAAAAATCAAATGAGAACATTTATTAACCTAAAAACAGTAAAATATTATTGGATTATTTTATCACTTTTTAAAATAATGATAATAAAATCACTAAGAATTTTTATTTTACTAATTAAAATGAATCAATCATTAGAACTCTAATCAAGTAGGTAATTGATGGGTTTACTAAATAAAATAATATTATGGTGTGTTTAAAGCCTTTAATACCCAAATTATTAAATTTTAATAATAATTCTTTAATTAACTATACTAGATAATGATCAATCCTCATACTTAGCTTCCCCTGACCTCAAGCACGTTCAATGGAATTTCATTGATTGGTGACAAAAACCATGGGTTTACACACCATTTTGGAGATTATTTTTCTCCAAACACACATATTACCTAAATGATAAATACTAACTAAGTTTTTTTATTATTCATCTATATATAGAATAATCACCAAATGATTTTAATGACAAAGAAAATCTACCCAAAAGAAATCCCATAATTCAAGAACCATAACAATTACATTAGATAATCATATAATTTTGGTAATTCATATAAAAAAGAGGATTTAACTCAACATTATATGATATCTCATATGAGTGTGTACATAAAGTTTTGAGTATAATACCTAAGTTGGATATTCCAACAATATGTACTTATAGTGAATACGTTAACACAACAATATGTCTTTGTAAGATAGTTTCATAAAATTGTTGTTGATAAATTTGTACTATAACATATATGAATACATTTAATTAACGAATAATTAAGAGTATAACTATAAAATTAATAATAAATTAAAATTACAATGTTCAATATATTATATTTTTTCCATTTGGGACATTTTTTATTACATTATAAACATGTTATTGATTATTAGTTTTTATCTGATGAAAAGAACCTTTCACATTACGTCATTTTCTGGATTATTTTTTAATTTTTATTTCTATAAGAATAATTAGAGGTTGTATGTACAATGCATATAAGATCACAGAAGAGTTTTATGATGAATTATGATATTTTTTGTATTATTCATTCAATAATTATTATGGTGGCAGATTTATTTGATTCCCATATTTTGATTTTTTTGGAAGATAATGGTTATCTCATGAGGAAGTGAGTTACTGTATCACTATAAATTAACCCTAAAAGAATATCTTATATTGTATAAAAATGGATAAAATTATTAAGTGGCGAATTTCATTGATTAAACCTAAATGACTGGTAGAAGAATTGGATTTCTAATAGGTTTCTATTTGTTTATCAAGCCAACACCTCATGTTGAACAGTGCAAGAGAAAATGGATACTGGGAATAAAAATTTGTTCGGTGATAAAAATGATTATGTTGAGCATGTAATAATTATGATGTAATATGTGAATATATTCGTACATAAGGCATTTAAAATAATGAATAAACATGAGTGTTTAATGTGATTATATCATGGTAAAATAATGTATGGATTGACTAATATTATAGTTGACTATATCCTTTAATTATTAAACATTTAAAACCCAATGTTTCATGTATTCTAGAAAATGATTCCATTGGATCAATATTGGTCAAATAAATTGTATTTTAATCCCATAATATCCATGATTTACCTAAATATTATTATGTATTTTGGAATAAAAAGGCATATTTGAGTCAGTGCAACTAGTGTGGTTCATCGAGGTGGAAGACTAATAAATAAGAAACTGAATCCCATATACCATAGAAAGTGATGAAAAACATTCCTTTAATATTTGGGATTTAAAGACATTTAAGGTTAGATTTATTTTGAGAAATATGAGATAGAATTAACATGAAGGAAATAAATATAATGATTAAATAGTACATCTTACATATGAGTATTTGTAATGCCCCGACCCCAGCTACCCAGAGTCGGTGCATTACTTCGTAAAATTGGCATGATCATTAAAGATCAAGTCTCGAAAGACCGATTAGTTTAGTAGCCTTGGAAACACTAGATACATTCATAAGTCTTTCATTACATCAAAAAGTAAACAAACTACAATAACATTGTCTTCATAGTCCACACTCATATCCCTTTTTGACTACCCCTGCAGGTCATTCATAAAATACTTCTTCACATCCTGGAAAAATATTAAAACATTGAAAGGGGTGAGCTCAGATGCTCAGTAAGGTTAACAATATAGCGGAAGCTTTCATCAATAAACATAAACATTTAAGGCAATTTATAACAAAAACAAAAGCCTTTTAAACTTGAACTTCAACATAATATGGCAAAAGTAAAATGAGATAATTCCATTCACTTCTTCACATGGATATTCTACTGGTCGAATAATCACATGCAATATCAATAACCACTTTCATAATGAGGGAATGTATAATGCCAGACATTCTGAATCATTTTGTCAAGGCCTCAGCCAAGACGTCTAAAATGATTAAGGCCTCGGCCAAAACCATAAATCAAATTGGGAAAGGGCCTCGGCCAATTCCATGTCTAGTTGTCTCATGAGACCTACCGGTGCAATTTTTTAGAATATAATTACATTTAAAATTGCTCAAATATACTCCAGTGTTTTTTTGAAAACATTATGCAATCTTCTAAAAACAAAATAACTAATTCTGAGACTGCTCGACTAATTACAGGCCATGATGGGTCCACGCCCAATCCCTTCCTGTCTACCACACTCGAGAGTCGGGTTTCCTGAAAACATTTTTAAGCTTGCGTTAAATACGTATACATTTTCACTGGATTTTCATACATTTGAGATAAATATCTCTCTCTCTTTTTTGAAATCATTTAAAAAAAAGTTATGGCTTGCAGAGGAAGCCGAAACTCAAATAATGGTCATGGAGATGAAGAATTCATTGTCTCCGCATACGTACGAAAAAACATTCCATTTGTAATTTAGTAAAAATGCTTTGTATAAAAATATTCCTTTTGAATAAAAGTAAAATTCAAAGGAGTTTATACACCGTATAAAGGAAAGTTGTGTATAAAACAAAATATGCCTCAATGAAATGAGATTAAGACGAAGTCCCTTACAAAGATCATTTTTAAATAAAATTGATCTATTATGTGTATTCACTATAGGTACACATGAAGAAATTAAAAATACAAAATAGGACATAATAATATCATGACATAATTTGAAAGTAAGAGATTAACCCAAAGAATGGAAATTGGGTTAAGAAATTCCCTTACCTCGTGTCTGACTTGACTCAACTGTTCTTTAACCTCCTGAATAATAAACTAGAATTAATATATACCTTATTAAGAACCATTTTCAATTTCATTATCCTTTTTATATCACTTATTACAATGATATGAACATTATGTAATTATTTAAGTTAATAACGGTCGTTTTGTCGATCTTTGGTACTTGAGTCAACAATAAACTTCTTATAATCACAAGTTGTTTATGTGGTAGAATATCCATTATCTCCAGAATTATATTCATAATTTAGATGTCATATATATCATATATATCCAGTATATACATTCATTTATAATATTACGTAACATTTAGAGGTAAGAAATGAAATTCACCGTTCATGGAGACGGTAAGCCGTACGTATGCATGAACGCTACTTTCATTTCTATTTCATATTTAATGGAATGAAATCATAATGATATAAATGTATAATATAATTCCAGTATAATATAGTGTATAATACCATTTACTCCATCCTTTATACATCCCACATATGGCATTAACGATTCAAATCACTTTGAGGGGGCGGTAGTCCGCACTTCCTAAAATGAAATTATCATGTTTACCCATAATGGAAATCATAAAGTATGCCATAAATGAGAAATACAGAAGCATAAGTAAAACATCAACATATTATATATCATATATAAATATAATGACATCTTAATGGCCACCTTTGAAGGTGTTATATGAGTGTTGAACAATCATCGTTTCGTGAGGAAGAAATTCGCCATCCACAGAAACCGTATGTTCTTTAACCATTACATGTAGGTGTGTGTAAGTGTATCTCTAATACTTCTTATAACAACATCCTAGTATATTGAGGATAATGGTGTTGTTACAAAAGAAATTAATAAAAAGAGTTTAGGGTGTTGGAGAAGAAAAATAAAACAAAACAACATTAAAGAAGACATTACCTCAAAATCGGGTAACTCTTTTTGATTTGAGACAAAGGATTCCTTGGGAAGAGTTCTGCCCAAAGTGAGGCTTCTAGGAGCAATAGGGGGAAGTTGGGAAAGTATTTTGTCAGAGTTTGGCCGAGCCAAATGGCTTGAAAGTGTGAATGAGGTGGTATAGGTGGGGGCCTTTTATAAGGGGAGAGGAGGGGAATCTTGGAAAGTAAGGAAATTTTACATTATTATACAATGCTTTTCGGATTCTAAAGGTCCCAAAATTATATAATTCGAGGCTAAGGTGATAAGGGTTCGAAATCTCCTCATCAAATAGGCTTTGGACAAGTGTATTCCTTGGATTTTACATTATCTTCTCATTTTATTTAAATCGTTAAATAATGAGGTCATCGCTGCATCATCATGATGTCATAAATAATTTAATTTATTTAATGTCTAAAAATTATAAAAAAAACTATAACTTAGGAAATCTTTTTAGCTTTCCAATGACTATTTATAGTAAAAAATATGACTTGTATAACCCCATGTAAAAATTGTTTTAGTAAAACATTTCATGTTTGTGTCATTTTTTACTTTAACATTAAATAAAAGGTATTTATGTAATTTTCCAACTAAAGTGGCTCCATGGGGTCCCCAAGTTGACCCATGGATTGTATTGGTCGTCCATGACACATACAATGAGGGTAGGACATGTGTCAAGCTCATCTCATATTATTAAAACATTATTTTTAACTTAAACTACACTAATTACCTCTAATCGCGATTAAGAACTTAAAAGTTACTATTCACCAAAAAATTATTTTAATCTCATTGAACCAAATTTTACTTCTTAATGACAACCATGTATGTCGGATTTTTGAAAATAAAATCACAGAAGTGGTAATATTTCATTTAAACGAAAAATCAGTTATTTAACTACCACTTAGTGGTTTCACTATTCATAAAAATTGATGTTTTTCAGAACAATGCCAAAATTTCACCCTAAGCTATAATTGATATTCCGAATTCAAAAATGATGTCTATTTAATGAAATTCCAAACATATAAGTTGTATTAATTAATTTTATAATTATTTCCCGCTGTCACAACAAATAGCGTGTTTTTAAGAAACAATTATATCAAAAGATTGGCAATTGTTTATGTCCATTTTCAATGTTAAATTAATTCTAATGACCACCATTGGATAAAATGGTAAAAATATATTCTAATTATACTTTATAACCACTAAATAGTATAATTTATCACTATAAATTATTTTGATTAAAAAAGTTTTTTTTATGTATTTTTCACTATTCCTAAAAATTTAGAAGTTCTCAGAAAAATACCAAAAATTCAACATAGGTTAATTTCGATATTCCGAATCCAAAAATGAAGTCCATTTTGAAATATAAAATTTCAATAATTTTAAAAAGTGGTTATTACTATTCATAATGGCTACATTGATTAGTCGCGGTGTTTTAGAACTCGAAGTTGCGTTCAATGCAAGCTATTGCATTATTGAATGAGAACCGTATCATGGAAGCTCGGGGTGTTACAATCTCCCCTCCTTCAATAAATTGCGTCCTCGCAATTTGAAATTTTTCTTGGAAAATAAAAGGTTGAAAATTGAAAATACCTTTGTGGAAAAACCACATCGGAAATAAGGTTAATAAATATATAACATTAATAGAAAGCAAGATAAGTACAAAGGTCACCCGAGATAGCCCATTCTAGGATTCTATGAAAATATGGATATGGAGGAGAAACAAACCATCAAGGTATGATGGAGACTTATATAAAACAAGACTAGGAGAAAGTTTAACTACAAGAAAATCACAAACTTGTGATTGGTTAAACGATCATTGATTCCCCAGTAGGAAAAGTTAACCGACATCATTTTTGTTTTGAGTTAACTTTTATAAAGTTGAGGAATTTATTTTGGAGATTTACTAAGAACGTAAGGGAATATACATACTTGTCATGTAGACTTTCATTCTTTAATAAATTTTTACCACAAACCCATCTCTCACTCTAAAAGGTAATATAACTCAAAAATATTATACTTATCCTAATTGTATAAGGTTCCAAATGTTAACACATACAATTTAGATTAGTAAAATTATTTTGTAATAACCAGGGACTTCCTGTAGGATATTGGTAGGAAATAAAGGCCTGTCGGACTATGGTTGTGGGTTCGATTCCTGCAGCTTTGTCCGACGTGACGGGTTATGCCCCACCCTGCAGGTTGTCCTTTTCCTAAAACTATAGTAGTATAATATTCCAAAAATAATCTTCATAATTTTTTTAACCTTAAACAATAATATCCAAAGATCAACTTAATCCATCCCAACCTTTATAGTTATCCAAAATACCTCTGTCCAAACTTTCTCTAAAAGGTCTCTTAATTCCAAAATCAATTTATCAAATTCCCCAAACAAATTAAAGTTTCTCTTTTTGTCACGTACTAAAAATATGATTACCTTCATCATATTAAAACCTTACTGAAATAAACAAGTGCTACAGTACAATCCTTATATATATATAAATATATCACATTATTCTAATAACCATAATATAATCCATGAGTCCAAAAGCACCAATACATTAATTATTCTGCTTCAACTGTAGTAACAGCATAAGATTTTCCTTGATCCCTTGTCCTTTTCTGAGGTAAGTTTCCCTGACTCTTAGGACAATCATTTGCATAATTCCCCATTTCCATACAATTGTAGCATTCAACATTGATAGCCTCTTTCTTTCCCTTGCAATCACGCACCTGGTGACCTTTTTCTCCACATTTATAACAAACTCTGATTCCTTTTAGGCAAGTACCACAGTGATTCTTCCCACAATTATCACATAATGGAAAATCCTTCATTCCCTTTTTCCCTTTATCTGTCTCTTGTTCCACCGTTCTCTTCTTCTCTTGCTTTACTTTTTTGTCATAAGACATAGAGAATTCATTTTCTGTCTTGATAGAACACGAGACAATATCTTCGTATGACGAGAAGGTTTGTGAGACTAATGCTCGACAGAGAAATGGTCTTAACCCATCAAAGAAACGATCAATATTACTTCTTGGGTTACGTATATAATCTGTAGCATGCCTCGCTAACCTTATAAAGTTGGCCTCATTCTTTGCGACATTCTCATCCTCCTTTTGTCTCAGACTCAAAAATTGCCTTTCCATATCTGCTCGATGGTCATGAGGAAAGTATTTTTCTAAGAAAAGCTCATTGAAATCCCTCCATTCCATATTCGATACGTCATCATCTTCCTTTTTATTTTGAATCAATGACCACCATTGATCGGCATCTCCAGTGAGGCGGTAAACTTCCATGATAACCTTCTCCCATTCGCTACTCCCCAAGGTGTGGAATATCTTCTCTAAGGTGTTTATCCATTGCTCAGCTACTAATGGATTTGTACCCCCATTAAATGTTGGTGGTTGTTGCCTCATGAAGTGGTCTAACATTGATCCTTCACGTTGTGGATCAGGGTGATCCATACGATTAAGGTTATTATTCATAACCTGAGTGAGTTGTCCCAGTATGGTAATAAGTTGATCAGCACCAGTTGTATCTCCAGCTCCACAATAATTATCTTGAGTAGGAGGGCAATCCCTACACGGAGTGCGTGCATTGATACGGTTTCCATTCCTTCCACTAGGCTCCATTTCTAAACAATGGCATAAACTAGATTAGTTTATGAAATAAAATACATAATTCCATATTTGTAAAACACTTTACATAAATTGAAATATTTATGGATATAATCCATAATCATAAAAAGAAAAGTTTTCTTTGATAAAGTATATACTCATAACCCTTCATAATGGTTTGTAAATAAAATGAGAATTATCCTAAGCATATCCCCCGGGAGTGTCGTAACCAAGAGTACAGCAAGGCCCGTTGTCGTGCACCAGTTCCCGTTCGAGTCTAGCTCAAAGCGGTGTTTTCAGGTTTTACCCCTAGATACATCTGTGCCAGAGCCGCCTCTACCTGCTCGTATCCAGATAGGGATTTATTTCTCAGAAAACTCACAACATCTCTACAATAACAAAATTCTAGGAAGTTCTTCTATACTAATCCTTAAAGTATATCTTCGGGCTATGTGCTCTAATCAGAGTTTATCTAAATCTAGCTTCCATGGTTAGTACTAAACTGCCTCTGATACCAACTGTAACGCCCCGACCCCAGCTACCCAGAGTCGGTGCACTACTTCGTAACATTGGCTTGATCATAAAAAATCAAGTCTCGAAAAACCGATTAGTTTAGTAGCCTTGGAAACACTAGATACATTCATAAGTCTTTCATTACATCAAAAAGTAAACAAACTACAATAACATGGTCTTCATAGTCCACACGCATATCCCTTTCTAACAACCCCTGCAGGTCATTTATAAAATACTTCTTCACATCCTGGAAAAATATTAAAACATTTAAAGGGGTGAGCTCAGATGCTCAGTAAGGTTAACAATATAGCGGAAGCTTTCATCAATAAACATAAACATTTAAGGCAATGTATAACTAAAACAAAATCCTTTTAAACTTGAACATCAACATAATATGGCAAAAGTAAAATGAGATAATTCCATTCATTTCTTCACATGGATATTCTACTGGTCGAATAATCACATGCAATATCAATAACCACTTTCATAATGAGGGAATGTATAATGCCAGACATTCTGAAACATTTTGTCAAGGCCTTGGCCAAGACGTCTAAAATGATTAAGGCCTCGGCCAAAACCATAAATCAATTTGGGAAAGGGCCTCGGCCAATTCCACATCTAGTTGTCTCATGAGACTTACCGATGCAATTTTTTTAGAATATAATTACATTTAAAATTGCTCAAATATACTCCAGTGTTTTTTTGAAAACATTATGCAAGCTTCTAAAAACAAAATAACTAATTCTGAGACTGCTCGACTAATTACAGGCCATGATGGGTCCACGCCCAATCCCTTCCTGTCTAACACACTCGAGAGTCGGGTTTTCTGAAAACATTTTTAAGCTTGTGTTAAATACGTATACATTTTCACTGGATTTTCATACATTTGAGATAAATATATCTCTCTCTCTTTTTTAAATCATTTTAAAAAAGGTTATGGCTTGCAGAGGAAGCCGAAACTCCAATAATGGTCATGGAGGTGAAGAAGTAATTGTCTCCGCATACGTACGAAAAAACATTCCATTTGTCATTTAGTAAAAATGATTTGTATAAAAATATTCCTTTTGAATAAAAGTAAAAGTCAAAGGGGTTTATACACCGTATAAAGGAAAGTTGTGTATAAAACAAAATATTCCTCAATGAAATGAGATTGAGACGAAGTCCCTTACATAGATCATTTTTAAATAAAATAGATCTATTATTTGTATTCAATATAGGTACACATGAAGAAATTAAAAATACAAAATAGGACATAATAATATCATGACATAATTTGAAAGTAGGAGATTAACCCAAAGAATGGAAATTGGGTTAAGAAATTCCCTTACCTCGTGTCTGGATTGACTCAACCGTTCTTTAACCTCTTGAATAATAAACTAGAATTAATATATACCTTATTAAGAACCATTTTCAATTTCATTATCCTTTTTATATCACTTATTATAATGATATGAACATTATGTAATTATTTAAGTTAATAACAGACATTTTGTCGATCTTTGGTACTTGAGTCAACAATAAACTTCTTATAATCACAAGTTGTTTATGTGGTAGAATATCCATTATCTCCAGAATTTTATTCATGATTTAGATGTCATATATATCATATATATCCAGTATATACATTCATTTATAATATTACGTAACATTTAGAGGTATGAAATGAAATGCACCGTTCATGGAGACGGTAAGCCGTACGTACGCATGAACGCTACTTTAATTTCTATTTCATATTTAATGGAATGAAATCATAATGATATAAATGTATAACATAATTACAGTATAATATAGTGTATAATACCATTTACTCCATCCTTTATACATCCCACATATGGCATTAACGATTCAAATCACTTTCAGGGGGCGGTAGTCCGCACTTCCTAAAATGAAATTATCGCGTTTACCCATAATGGAAATCATAAAGTATGCCATAAATGAGAAATACAGAAGCATAAGTAAAACATAAACATATTATATATCATATATAAATATAGTGACATCTTAATGGACACATTTGAACGTGTTATATGAGTGTTGAACAATCATCGTTTCGTGAGGCAGAAATTCGCCATCCACAGAAACCGTATGTTCTTTAACCATTAGATGTAGGTGTGTGTGAGTGTAGCTCTAATAATTCTTATAAAAAAATCCTAGTATATTGAGGATACTTGTGTTGTTACAAAATAAATGAATAAAAAGAGTTTATGGGGTTGGAGAAGAAAAATAAAACAAAACAACATTAAAGAAGACATTACCTCAAAATCGGGTAACTCTTTTTGATTTGAGCCAAAGGCTTCCTTGGGAAGAGTTATGCCCAAAGTGAGGCTTCTAGGAGTAAGAGGGGGAAGTTGGGAGAGTATTTGGGCAGAGGTTGGCCGAGAAAAATGGCTTGAAAGTGTGAATGAGGTGGTAGAGGTGGGGGCCTTTTATAAGAGGAGAGGAGGGGCACTCTTAGAAAGTAAGGAAATTTTACATTATTATACAATGTTTTTCGGATTCTAAAGGTCCCACACTTATATAATTAAAGGATAAAGTGATAAGGGTTCTAAATCTACTCATACAATAGGCTTTGGACAAGTTTATGCCTTGGATTTTACATTATCTTCTCATTTTATTTAAATCGTTAAATAATGAGGTCATCGCTGCATCATCATGATGTCATAAATAATTTAATTTATTTAATGTCTAAAAATTATAAAAAAAAATATAATGTAGGAAATATTTTTAGCTTTCAAATGACTATTTATAGTCAAAAATATGACTTGTGTAACCCCATGTAAAAATTGTTTTAGTAAAACATTTCATGTTTGTGTCATTTTTTACATTAACATTAAATAAAAGGTATTTATGTCATTTTCCAACTAAAGTGGCTCCATGGGGTCCTCAAGTTATCCCATGGATTTTCTTGGTCGTCCATGACACGTCCAATGAGGGTAGGACATGTGTGAAGCTCATCTCATATTATTAAAACATTATTTTTACCTTAAACTACACTAATTACCTCTAATCGCGATTAAGAACTTCAAAGTTACTATTCACCAAAAAATTATTTTAATCCCATTGAACCAAATTTTACTTCCTAATGACAACCATGTATGTCAGATTTTTGAAAATCAAATCACAGAAGTGGTAATATTTTATTTAAACAAAAAATCAGTTATTTAACTACCACTTAGTGGTTTCACTATTCATAAAAAATTGAAGTTTTTCAGAACAATGGAAAAATTTCACACTAAGCTATAATTGATATTCCGAATACAAAAATGATGTCTATTTAATAAAATTCCAAACATATAAGTTGTATTAATTAATTTTATAATTAATTCCCGCTGTCACAACAAATAGCGTGTTTTTAAGAAACAATTTATATCAAAAGATTGACAATTGTTTATGTCCATTTTCAATGTTAAATTAATTCTAATGACCACCATTGGATAAAATGGTAAAAATATATTCTAATTCTACTTTAAAACCACTAAATAGTATAATTTATCACTATAAATTATTAGGATTAAAAAAGTTGTTTTTAAGTATTTTTCACTATTCATAAAAATTTAGAAGTTCGCAGAAAAATACCAAAAATTCCACATAGGATAATTTCGATATTCCGAATCCAAAAATGATATCCATTTTTAAATATAAAATTTCAATAATTTTAAAAAGTGGTTATTACTATTCATAACGGCTACTTTGATTAGTCGCGGTGTTTTAGAACTCGAAGTTGCGTACAATGCAAGCTATTGCATTATTGAATGAGAAGCGTATCATGGAAGCTCAGGGTGTTACAGTTATCTTGGAAGAAATTTCATAGGTTACATACTATTTTTTATCTAACCCAAGAAATGTTTAATTGGTATTATCATGTGATGGTTTCAAAAAATTTTTTTAGATGCATACTATACACAATGCATGACCTGTTTTTATTCACATTTATACATTTATATTATGGTTGTGTATGAAGAATCCATTTTCTATGATCAGTATATTGATATCTAGACCCCATGATCTGAGAAATGATACTATCATATTCTTAAAAACATTAACAGATGAGTTTTTATATTTGTATCATTGGTGTGAAAGAATATGATGCATTTAGGAAGGATTAATTTATGTTGTTTTGTATATTTATTATGGATGATATATGATCTCCCTCCTTATAGAATAACGTATGGTTATAGTATTTATGGGAAATTGTCCTTCCTTATTTGTATAAAAAATAAGTTCACAGAGATTAATTTTTTGAGAAAATGTAATCTTTATAGTGAATAAATTATTTCTATTGATTTATCATCCATACAGAAAAAAATTTCTATATTTTGATAGTAATTATATACAAAAGAAACACATCAACAAATGTCTGGGAATTGTATTGATAAAAAATTGATGGTTTTAATTATGTTATTGGACTGAATTAATAAAATTATAGAATTTAATGGAATTTTAATTTGAATTCCTATATAAATTATGGAAAGAAAATTACATTATTTGAGTTTTTTTTCTGGTCTTAAAATTTATTACGTAATTTCCTAGTACAATACCCCTAGACCCGAACTCCAAGATCTTGTGAAAAAAAAATTACATTTCTAGACTTGATACTGATGATGGTGACCCAATTTTCACTATCAAAAACATACAATATAAAAAGTAAATATTAGATAACTTATATTATTGAGAAACTTTTATGTTTATAGTTTTAGAGAATTAGAAAAAAAATATTACATAAAAAATACCCATGTATTTAATTGATCATTTCTCCCAATTAACCCAAATTTTATTATTTCACATTGGATCATCATAATCATCTATATAAAACCCTTATATAAATTATTCATTTAGCATCATTATTGATAACATTAAGAAAATGAAACATTATAATGGTGAGATCAAATTTCCAGTAAGGGTAAATATAAACCTCAATAATTGAATTTCATTTGTGAGAATTATATGAGAATAAGGGTACAATGACTTAATCAAGGTTCATGATCATAACATAAGAATATTCGTACTCATAAATAAGTATATCAATAAACATGTGGAATGATATAAAGATTTAACAAAGTCATGATTCGTGATATTTAGTAAATCATGATCCATGTGTTGTAAATATAGATTAAATGAAACATTTAAAACACAAAGAATGTATAATGAAAACATATTGGTATCTTGTAAAATTTTCCTCATATCACTCTTAGAAATGGAATAACTAGTGTGGATGACTTCCATATCAGCAGTACCCAAGGCATTGGAGGGATATGATAGAACCACCGATACATGGTTAATAATGTAACAACCCATCCTTGGTTTATAACAAAACCACTTATCCTTGTTTAACAATGTAACCACCCATCATTGGTTTATAATAGAACCGACCATCAAAATAAAAAATGTAAACAAAAAATATCTTTAGAATGAGGTTGAATTTTATCATATAACTCACAAAATAACCATCATTTTTTTTATAATGTGATTATCCTATAGAAAAGAAATAGGTTCCAGTAAAATATCTTTGAAACATGATTAAAACATGTAAAATAAATGGGTTCCTTGACAATATCTTTAAAAAAAATCATAACCTATATAGATAAATAATGAGTATGGTATAATTATAAAATAACCTTAGTGGATAATAAGTAACATCCAATTTTTTCAATGTCGATGAATGGAAATATCATTAAAATATCATAAAAAATATTTTTGAGGAAAATAATGTTTTTATTCTTAGAACCACTTTTAAAAAGAAAAAATTTAAAAAATATTTTGAAAATAAATTTCATTGAAAATAACCATGGAAAATTATACAAAATATTCAAAAAAAATAATGGTAATAAATGTGGTAAAATCCATTATGATGTAAATGTTAAAATAAACATTCTTTTGAAACATTTTGTAATACATGTCAAAGTGAACCATTTTGAAAACATTATGAAATTTCCTTTTTAAAATCTTTTAAAAGAATCAATAATATCATGTAAAATAAAAATAATTTTTGTTTAGAACTATTTTTTTAAAAAAAATTAGAGAACATTGATATGGTAGAGAAAGAATTTCGATCTAGAAGAAAATATAAGATTAGTATCACTTACAAATGACTTTTTTGATGTTTATTTAATCAATAAGGGAGTGTTGAATCAATTATGTTTCCTTATGATTATTCTATTCCATTATGATTTAAAAATTCAAACACATTTGATTAAAAAAATTATATTTCTCTATGAATTAGTTTCTTAAAGAAAATTTTCTATCTCAAAGATAAATTTTACCCTTACCTTTGTTTTCATTAACTTCTTAAATGTCTTCTCAAAACCAAGTGTAATTTTTCACTAAAAGAAAAAATTTCGATCCTTATCAAAAACCTCAGAATCATACAGTTTATTAAACTACCAAGTCTTGCTATTTTTAGATTCCGAATTCTCTAAAATTCAGATTCTGAATTCATTGAAATTCAGACTCTGAATTCTTTGAAATTCAAATTCTGAATTCACTGAAATTCAGACCCCAAATTCTATGAAATTCATGCTCCAAAAACTCTGAAATTCAGACTCTGAATTCTATGAAATTCAAAATCTAAATTCCCTAAAATTTAGATTCTGAATTCAATAAAATTCAGACTATAAATTCTCTGAAATTCAGATTCTAAATTCTTTTAAATTCTAATTCTGATTTCTATGAAATTCAGACTCCAAAACCTCTGAAATTCAAACTCAAAATTCTTTGAAATTATGTCTATAAATTCTTTCAAATTCAGACTCCAAATTCTCATAATTTCATATCTTGAATTCTTTGAAATTCAGACTCTGAATTATATGAAATTGAGAATCCAAATCCACTTAAATTTAGACTCTTAATTCCCGAGAATTCTGCCTTTGATTTCCTCATAATTAGGACACCAAATTATTTAGAATTCATAATCATAATTACTTTGAATTAAGATTCTAAATTTAATGTAAAATAGAAACTAAATATCCATTTTTCTCTAGAATTCTATTTTTTATATGTTTAGACTCCAAATTCTATTTTTCCATAGATTATGGATTTTTTATATTTTGCTAATCTACTTCATTTTCCTTTCACATGTTATTATTAAGAAACTATGTCATCCAAGTTTTTTCAACTAAATGTTAGGTGAGTGACATGTGTATAGATACCTTCAAAATTAAAGGAAAAATATGACCATTGGAGGAGGGAACTAACTGTTAAAGTTTTCCCAATAAATTAAATCTCATTTGAACGAGATCATTATCAATATATCAACTAATGATCCTAGATATTACATTCTTTGAAGTGATTTATAGAGAGGGAAAGACTCTCTTGCCTTGTGAATTTTATGAACATCTTGTTCAACCATCAGTGTTCAGCATACTTAGTGTGATACTGATTGTTGCTAAGTTCAATCGAGGGCTTCTGGGGATAAGAAGATAGAGGTTCCAACTAACTTAAATTTAGAGGTCTTGTTGTGATAGTAAGACATAGTCTAATATTCGTATTGAGGGATTACCCTTGTATAGGTAAGATAGGATTTCTTCAAAGTATAATTTAAGGGACCTTTAGCCAAGGTTGTTGGATACCCTACTATTTAGGTTAAAATATTAACTACTTGTTTATCCTTCTTGTTTCAAGTTATATTTCCACTGTATTTTGGTAAATAAAGAAAGTATAAATTTATTATACATTCTTGTACATTTACTTACTCTGATAATTAATATTATATACGCTTTAAGGTAGAATATTTCTTTAAGAAAATTATTCTTAATATTCTTTTCTAGATCCATGTTTTCAGACCCTAAGAATGTTTGTTTCAATGTTTTGAACAAAAGTGGGTTTGTGAATTTACCTTGATTAACTTTGTTAAACATAAAATTAATTTTCAAGGTTAAAAGAAAACGTTTTTAAACCAATAATTCATCCCTTGTAATTGAGTATCTACATTTATTATTTTGATCCCACAATTGGTATGAAAGGATGGTCTCTGAAATACTTATATTCATATATAATTTTTCTTTCTTATGTATTTCCTTATTCTAAATTATTTTTTCTCAACTTTTCTTTTTCAAGTTTTGCATAAATATTTTTATCTTTGTTTATAAACTTTTTATATTTACATGTTTTGTGCAAAGGATATTTTCTTATATAATTGAAGGTATGCGTATTAGTTCTATCAACCATCTTAATCATTACAGACCACCAATCATTGATGGTAATGATTATTATTATTACAGGAGAGATAGAAAGAAGAATTTTTTCATCAAAAATATTGTAGAAATTTTTTTAATGAGCACTGGGGACTACAAAATTCAAGGCAAGGAAGTCAGAACCTTCACCAACCAATAGAAACAAAAATATCAACTAAATTACAAGGTACAAAATACTATGTTGTGTTTTATGACTAGGAATATATGTAGTCAAATATCTTCTTGTGAAACTGCCAGCTGTATTTAGAAGATACATAAAGTTAAACATTATGGGACTTCTAAAGTGACATAAACAAGAAGGGATATGTTAAGATATATATATCATGTATTTTTATTTTCTTATTGATCTTATTTTCAAAGTATAAAAAATATTTATGAACATTTTCAACAATAATTGATCTATGGGAGAGAAAGGTAGTGATGATAAAGTTCTTATAGATAAAATAATTGATATCATGCCCAATGAGTGGGAGTAAAAAGGGATAACTATTTAAAAAAATAGAAAAGTTCTAACATTACTATTGATGATTTATTTTGAACTCTTCTTTAGCATGAGAAAAGAATAAAGAGAGATGAAGATTTCAACAAAAAGAAGAATGATAATGGAAGTGTAGCTTCCACTACTACATCTAAAGTCAAGACTACGTAAAGGGTAACTAGTTCTAAAGCTAACAAAGTTGTTATATCTAAATCAAGTGGAAGTGATCATTCAATGAATGAATTAGCCAATCTTTCTCGAAGGATGTACAAGATCATGGGAAAGAAATATTTTTAGTACAGATAAAATAAGAAAGATAGAAATGACAAAAAATATTCTGAGGTAACTTGTTATGAATGTAAAAGAGATAAACATATCACACCTGATTTTCCTATACTTAAGAGAAATGATAGGAATGAAAAGAATTCTGAAAAAAACATAAAGATGTATTACAAGTTTAAGGCTAAGAAAGTCTTGAATGAAAATTATAGTTTGAATTCTAGTGGTGGTGAATCTTCATATGAATCTTGAGAATATGAATCTTTTTCTCGGAAGAATATTATTCTTATATCCAGAGTATATATTGAAAGTCATTTTCTTATGGCTATGGTACACAACACTGAATCCTTAACCAATATTTCTTTAAATACTAATTTTCATAATCAAGAATATTATGAATCTTTAGATGATGAATCATCCTCATCAGAAGACAATAAAATACATTATTTTGAAGAAGTTTCTAGGTTTTCTAAATTACTTGGAAATGAAAATTGTAAAATAAACAAGATGTTAGTGAAAGAAAATTCAAGAATTTATATTTTAACAAAAGAAGTATTAGATATTTAAAAGGATATTGATCAAATAACTCTTGATTTGGAATGTTTTTAAATAAACTATAAGGAATTTAATTATAAGAAGGATAAACATTCTAAGGATTTTCAAAATGATATTTCGAAGAAAAATATTTTAGAGAATAAATTATGTTTTAAAAATAATTACTTTGAAGATAAAAATTTATAAATTTGAACAAAAATATAAAATTATTTATTTAAAGAAACTTTTAGAAAATTTTACTTTAGGAATGAAAGAATTTGATAAAATGTAATCTAAACTTCATCCTCTTAGAAATTGTTCAAGATTTGGTTTTAATCATACAAAACCTATTTTTAGTCATAACTATTTTGATCCCCAAAGTTACCCTTTTTTCACTAAGTGTCAATGTGGCGGACATTGGGTGAAAAATTATTCTTTAAATAAAATCAATCCTCAGGTTTTCATAAATTTTAATTTTCTAATAATATGTCTATACCTAAGATTCTACTTTCTTATATTTCTAGATCCAAGAAAGTTTGGATTCTGGAAGTCTAACTCTTATATTTTTAAGAAAATAAAGAAAGTACCAAAAATAATACAAGGTACATGGATTGTGGATATTCTAAACATATGACTGGTAACAAAAAATTCTTTAAAAAGATTATCAAGATGAAGGAGGAAAGGTAAATTTTAGAGATAATGATTAGAGAGAAATTATTTGTATAGGTAACATTGTTCTTCCTAGAAAAAAATTGATTTCAAATGTTTTATTTTTTAAAGGTCTTAAGAACAACCTCATTATTATAAACAAATTATGTGAGGAAGGTTATCTATGGAATTTTAGGAATGATAAATTCATAGCACACAATTTCATGGAAGAGTTTATTCTTTCTACCCATAGGCATAAGAATGTTTATACACTAAACTTATAAGAACTTAGAATCCAAATGACGTATAACATCTAGCGTTACATTCTCAATTAGAACAAAAAATCATGGATAAATCTTTATGTGATGATGATTGGATTAAATCCATGTTAGATAAGATAAATGAATTTGAAAGGAATAATATCTGGACCTTGGTTGAATGTCCTAAAGAAACTTCTATAATTTGAGTTAAATGGGTCTTTAGAAATAAATGTGATGAAAATGGAATCATAGTAAGAAATAAAGATAGATTAGTTGATAAAGGATACAATAAACAATAAGTAATATACTCTGAATAAATATATTCTCCAGTAGGTAGAAATGAATCTATTCACATTTTACTTTAATTTTCACCATTCTTTAATTTAATTTTTTTTAAAATGGACATGAAGTGTGATTTCCTTAACAGATATGTTCAATAGGAAGTTTATGTGGAACAATATCCTAGATGTGAAGACACAAAACATCTTAAACATGTTTTCAAACATACTAAAGATTTATATGGAATTAAACATGCCACTAAAGCCTGGTATAATAGAATTATCGGATTCTGTTTAAAAAATAAATGTACTCCACTTATGAAAAAGAGTTTCTTAATATAAGGAGAAAGGTTTGAAAAGAAGTTAACATGGAAGATTACCTTATAGTTATCATTCATAACTTTTGTTTAATGTATTCAAATCTATCATAGAATATTGATTTTGTAAAAATATCATAAGTTGATCTTGTATTCTGATAAATTAAGAATGATATATCTTTTGAGTGTGTGATCCTTAAGAAAGTGATAACTAATGCCTATATGTTTTTCATGAGAGCAATGCGTTGGGGTTTTTCTTTGGGAAATGACACATGTATCATCACAAAATATCTATGTTTTTGTAAAACTCATGCCATAGTCTGTGTTTTACCAAAACACATATATTTTGTGATCATACAAGTGCCATTTCCCTATGAAAATACCTTTAACATAACTCTCGTGCAAAAACATATAAACATCAAACATCACTTTCTTAGGGATCACACAATTAAAGAAGATATCATTCTTCAATTTATTGGAATGAAAGATCAACTTGTTGATGTTTTTACCAAATATTTACCCTCTAATAGATTTGAATACATTAAACAAAAGGTAGGAATGATAACCACAATGTAATCTTTTATGTTAAGTTTTTGTTGAAACCTATATCCTTACATTAAGAATATTCTTTTCATAGGGGGAGTAAATTTATTATTTAGACAAAATTTTCATAACCATTTTTCTTGTAATCAATTTTTTTTCCTAACCAATTTTTTTATCACCAAAATTTTTATAACCAATTTTTATTTATAGAACCCAAAATTCCGAAATCAAAAATATTCTTTCCTTAATAAGTTTTTTCCAAAATCTAAGTTGTTCAAGGAAAACCTTATCTATACTAATGTTATTTTTATAAGAAATCTAAAACGTATATTTCCTTACTTTAATTTCCTTATTTTTTTATTTTTGTTATTTTTATATTGTTTTTAAAAATTCTATCAGATTCACATTCCTTAAATCCAATTTTTCCTTAAAACCTAAAAAGATCAAAATCTACCAAATCCTTATTTGGAATTCATCTCAACCATCAGATCAAATCGTGCTTATTTCATCCATTGGATAAAATAAAGAATTTAAACTGTCAGATCGAAGCCTATAAAAAGTCCCATGTAATCTTTATCCCACAATGGGTTTTGAAGACTTTGTGCACTGAATCTCTAATCCTATTCAAAAAGTCCAATTAGTTTTCCAAGTTTTCTTACACTCTAGATGTTTCTGGAAGCTTCCCCACAGAAACAGATGTCTTCAACCAAGGAAATCAATGATTAGAAAATCTATATGGAAAGGTTGGAAGACCTAAAATTCTTTGTTATATATAATTTTTTCATTATGAATAAAATCAACTTGAATAGATGGGATATTTTTTGCGTTTCTACACCAAAGAATCTGAATCTGGTTTATCCAGGCCTGCTTATAGAATTCTATGAGATAGTAATCTTTTATGTAGAAAGTTGAAGGGAGAAGTTTTCATTTAAAACATATGGTAAAACCTATTTTTTCTTTAGATATGGCTGAAAATATTCTTGGAATTCCATATGAAGGTGAGGAAATATTATGAATTCAAATGTTTCTAGATCAGTCAGGAAGCTTTGAGAAAGAAAAGAAAATTGTGTGCCTTGGATGCAAGGGAGTAAAATCATCAAAGATCAACCATTTGTCAAAAAAATAAGATTGTTAGCTTTATGGGTACATGGTTTACTCATTTTAAGAAAGCAAGACAAATACTCCCTGAAGAAAAGTGATATCTATATTTTGAACTTTTTGGTTAACATAAGAATGGTCAATATCAGAAATTACATCCTTATGAAAATAACCATCATTAAGAATGGATCTTTAAAGTCTCAAATTTTCATCTATCTGGTAATCTTGTTGAAGATCACATTTCTTTGTTTAGAATATTTTATAGTTGCTTGTAATTTAAATCCCATTACCTTCAAAATCATGCTGCTGAGTGATGAAACCCTTAGATGAATGAAATTTGGTTTCAATTCCAAATCAGATGAATTTTATAATCTTTTCGAAATTGAAATTCAAGCTTTAGTTAAGAAAGGAGAAGTAACAAAGACTTCAAATAAATCATAGATGAAAAGAAATGTGAAGGAACTTGAAACCAAAGAAAAATCGATAGCTCTGGAAACTCAGTCAGCTCCTCCAAATCCAAATAAAAAAAAACAATCCCTGATGAAGTGCTAGAAATTTAGAGGAATCAGAATAAGAATAATAAATAAGGAGATCCAAGCTTTTGATTAGATCCTAATGAGGCAAAATCATTGAATATTCAAGATTATAGAGAGGTTGAGTGGAATGAAAATATAAGAAGATACAAAAGATAATGTTTGAAGCTCAGATCATTTATGCACTTGTCAAGGATACTGAGAAATCCTTTGAACAGATTCTGGTACTATAATCCTTTCTCCAATAAATGGCTCTATTAGAAACCCCAGGAAATAAAATTCGAATTTGGAAACCTATTTTGGAAGAAGATATAGTTCAAGAAGAAGAATTAGAATAAGAACAAGAGGAATGAGAAGATGAAAGTGATTATGTGGTTAAATAAGTAGAAGAATATAATTATAAGGAATGTCCTTTAGATAAGTTATAAATTAGAACTTCCCAGGTAGAGTCAACCAAAATTATTTCTCAAGGAAAAGAAGATGATGGATAAAAAGAGTTTGATAAACCTTATGATGATGAGAGTAGAAACCCAGATTTCATCAATCCAAATCATGTTAAGAAAGTTTCTAAGAAAGAAATGGTTGATGAGGATAAGATAGTCCAACTTTATGATAGTGATAATGAGCCTCGAGAGGTTGAGAAGATTATCTTGAATGTGGATAAAGGAAAACAGTTGGTTCTTGTCACACCTAATAAGTCTGTCATTATTATGGATAAGAAGGATATCAGTGGATCATCCAAGAGAAAATCTGAAGAGCTAGAAAAATTATCCTCTCCTACAAGGGAATCAGATTTCAAATCTTCATCTTCCATGTGTTGGGATTTTTTTGTTTAGTCTTTCAGCAAGTTAGTATACACAATACCATTTATCCTTTGTATTGGTTTGAGATATCAGCTTCTTTAACATTATTTCAATATAAAGTTAGTTTTTTTATGAATTGTGATGGAAAATTTTATCAATCTTGAGTTAGATTTTAAAACTTTTCATATTGGTTATGATTCTCATAGGATATCATGAAAGGAAATAAAAAAATGGTATAAAATAACTATTGAATACATGGGAATATTTTATAACTTCCAAGATTCAGTAAAATATTCTTTTTATAAGTTCTATGATAGAATAAAAAATATTTCAATAAGTTTTTTAGGAAAGTTGAATATTGAGAAAGTAGCCAGAAAGCAAGAGGATAGAGATCTTAATGGGAATTTAAATTCGGTTTCTCAAAATTTAAAGAGAAAAAGGGAACTTAAGATAGAGTTCAAAGAAAAGTTCAATCAATAAGATTAGGTAGTGAAATCTTAGGCAAAAATTCTAAAGTCTCAAGTTGAAAAAATCAAGGCCTTGGAAAAGAAGAACTAGGATTAAGAATAGTATCTCAAGCGGGTTGAGGATGATCATAAAAAGGTTAAGAAGTTAAAGGATAACTTGAGAAAGATCATGCCTAATGAAAATAAGGATGAATGATTTTCCGAACATTCCAATATTTTGTTGTATTTTTTACTATATAAATTTTTTTCCTATAATAATGAAAAAAAATTTATACTTAATTTTTTTTTTGTATAGTTATAATCTTTCAGGTACAATTTTTGTTTCCATTATCTCTATTACTTTTTTAGAATCACAAATAAGGAGAAAAGAATGATCAAAATTATATTAAGTAAAAAGGACAGAATTTCCTAAGTAAGGTGGATTATACTTAAGGAAGACATTCTTATATAAGAAAAAGTAACTTTTCTAAGAATTTAAAGAATAATATCCTTAGGGATTTCCAAACCTAAGGGGGAGTTAGTCGTATTAATAAAAGTTTATAATTAAAGAGAGACAAGTATTTCTTTGATAGTTCAAAAATAAAATTCTTTATCCCTTTTATTCTTTTTTGAAAGGTTGTTCATGCTTTCTAAAAAGGGGGAGATTGTTGAGTCAATAAGGTTTCCTTATGAATTTTCCATTCCTCTATTTTTTGAAATTAAAAAAATACATTTTCTTAAGGAAAATTATCTTTCTCTAAGAATTAATTTTTTAAGTGAAATTTTATTTCTCTAATAAAAGTTTTACCCTTACCTTGGTCTTCGTTATTTTATTTAAAGTCTTCCCAAAACTAAGTCTAATTTTTTAATAAAGGAAAAATTTTGGATCCTTAAAAAAACATGGAATCATACAATTTATTAAACTATAAAGTCTTACTATTTTCAAACTCTGAATTATCTAAATTTCAGATTTCAAATTCTCTAAAATTCAGATTCAAAATTTTCTAAAACTCAGACTCTAAATTCTATGAAATTCAGACACTAAATTCTCTGAAATTCATACTCTGATTTCTTTGAAATTTAGACGTTGAATTGTTTGAAATTCATATTCCAAATTCTTTGAAATTCACAGTCCAAATGATTTGAAATTAATATTCTTGATTCTTTTAAATTCAGACACTACCATCTCAAAAATTCAGACTCTGAATTCTATGAAATTAAGACTCCAAATTCTGTAAAATTCATACTCTGAATTCTCTGAAATTCAGACACTGAATTATCTAAAATTCAAACTTCGATTTATCTAAAACTCATACTCAAAATTCTATAAAATTTAGAATCCAAATTCCTTAGTATCAGACTTCAAATTCCATATAATTCGGACACAAAATTCCTTAGAATTTAGACTCCAAATTCCTCAGAATTCAGACTTTGAATTCCTAATAATTCAGACTCCAAATTCTTTAGAATTCAGATTTTAATTCTCTGTAAAAAAAGAACTGAATATCTATTTTTTTTCGAGAATCCAATTGTTTATATTTTTAGACTCTAAATTCTATTTTTCCTTAGATTCCATATTTTTTCAGATTTATCTAAGCTACTTCATTTTCCTTACACATGTTTTTATTATGAAATGATGTCTTATATTTTTTTTCTAACTAACTGTTGGACTAGTGACACCTGTATAGGTCCCTCCGAAATTTGAGAAAAAATATGAACTTTGGAGGAGGGATCCAATAGTTAAAAGTTTTCCTATAAATAGAAGCTTATTTGAGTGAGATCATTATAAATCTATCGACTGATGATCCTAGATATTACATGTAGTGAAGTGATTTATAGTGAGAGAAAGACTCTCGTACCCTGTGCATTTTATGAACATCTTGTTCAACTGTGAATAACTTTTTCAGTGTGCTTTTTTTGAATCTTTTTGTAGTTGAGTACAATAGAGGGATTCCGGGGATAAGAAGACAGAGGTACCAACTACCATAATGTTTGAGTTCTTTGGTGGATAACAAGAAATACTTTGATATTCTTATCAAGGGATTACCCTAGTGTGGGTAGGATAATTTTTTGAAAGTATAAATCAAGGGACCTTTATCTAATGTTTTTGGATACCCTACTCTTTGGGTAAACAGATTTCATACTTGTTACTTGTTCTTGTTTCATGTTTTATTTCCACTTTATTTTGATAATGAAAGAAATTATAACTTTCTTATACTTTCTTGTACTTTTACTTACTCTTATAATTATAATTCTATACGGTTTAAGGTATAATCTTTCTTTAAGAAAATTGTTCTTTAGATTATTCTCTAGATCCATATTTTTGGACTGTAATCAAGGTTGTTTCATAGTTAAGAACCAAAAAGGGTCTTTAAATTTACCTAGTCTAACTTTGATAAACGAATAAATCCATTTTTAAGGTTAAAAGTGAATTTTTAAAACCTATAATTCACCCCTATTGTAATTGAGCATCTACATTTATTATTTTGATCTTATAGAGATGAAATTGAAGTAAAAAATTTGAAACACATTAAATACTAGTAGAGAAAATGATATGTAGTTCAATAAAATAATATCATATTATTTCCTCCCAAATATCCTTTAACATAAACAATCTCTAAAGAAATGAGATTGTAACATAATGCATTTTCCACATTGGTAACTCTTCAATAATAAGCCCCATAAAACAATAACATCAAATGAAACATTAAATATCATGAACATAAGAAGATTCATGAAATAAAATTTTAAAAGGGTAGTATATATACCTTGAAAATGAATATAGGCACATATCCTAAACGTATGTCTCAAAAAAGAGAATTTGAGATGAATAACCCTTACACAAATCATAAAATTGAATTCCATAATTAATCAATGAATTTATTGTGTGTATAAAATTCAAATAAACATATAAACGAAAATAAAAAATAATAGAGTCCAAATTAATTACCCATAAAATCATATTTCTATTAAATATAATGAAGAAGTAATATAACCTAATGAAAATAAATTGATTTATGAAATTCGTTACCACATGGTATCTTTCAATACAAATACCCTTAGATGAAATAATTAAAATTGAAACATAAAATACCATTATATATGAATTACTCATGAATCTACATGTAAAATTAGAATTATAGACACCACAAAATACAAATAAGTGGTGAATGTAGAATATTTCCTATAAAAATAAAAAGTGAGATGAGAAACCCTTACCTCTAGTCTAACTTTCATCATACAAGATTGAACCTCCAATATAATAAACATATATTAATTAAAATATTTATATGTTTAAAACCTAATAATTAAACCATTTAATTATTTCTTTTTAATGATATATTTAAATACATAATCAGTTAAGTCCACATCAAGTGTTTTGAGGATGCTTGATTCATTGTTTCTAAACAGATTTGATTTGTTAAATGTGGCTAAGTAGGTCATTGTTTTAATATATAAAAAATAATAATAATTACCTAATTATTATATTAATTTTTTAATTATTATTTTAAAACCAATCATTAAGGATGGTTATGAAAATTGAACTATGTTACGATCATGGAGACAGTAGGTTATACGCACGTATGAGTAACATTAAAATTTTATAACAATCATTATGAAAAAGAAGTAAGTAATATTTATAATTTAAATAAATATAATAATATCATAAATACCATATTATTTCATTAAATATACTTATATATGTCATATATGTGTTGTGGTGATGAAAAAATAATCTCATAATTTCGTGGAGGTGGTGGTCCACACATACGCACAAACGACATTATCATTTTTCAGTGCAATAAAGAAAATGATATATTATATTTTAATAATGATAAATATATAATTAATATAATAATTATTTCATTTATATCACATATATTCATTATATTTATCCTTATTAACTTCTATGTAAATAGCCTGTGAAAAATGAATCACATCGTTTCGTGAGGTGGTAGTCTGGTGTACACATGAGCGACACTAACGTATCCCCCGTGAAATGGAAATTAATAAATTATATGTGATAAAAAATATAAATAAGTATAAAAATATAAAAAATTATCATATATATACATTATATCCATCATTATAATAATTCATTAGAGGGGATGATAGAAATGAATGACATCGGTTCACGAGGTGGTAGTCGATCGTACACATGAATGATGATTTAATCTCCCTTTTGAAGGAAGAGGAGATCGATTTAGGTTTTTCCATTAAAATAAAAAAATAAAATTATATTGAATATATGTTTTTTATTATTTCATAATAAATAATGAATATTTGAAGGAGTAAGAACATGAAAAAAAATAAAAACACTTGGTTAAGTAAGATACATCATCTTCAGACAACCACAATAAGTAAAAACCAAAAGCCATCTTAGTAAGGACTCATGATACATTTATTGGATATAATATATGGATATAGAATTAAGGAAGATATTTGGATAGGTATTGGATGATAAAAATTAATTTTAAGGTGTGACTAGTAGAGGAGAGGGGGTGGTCTTTTATATGTGAGGTGAGTGACATACTTTTACATTTTAAAAATAAAATGGTGTACCGTTGTTATTTATGTGAAAAAAGGATACAAAATTGACCATTATCTATAATTATACATTATAAGTTCTAAATATTTATATCCAATTGATCTTATGAATTTTTGAAGTCATTTTAACCTTATATTTTTGGTTTAATCCTCGGTAAACCCATTTTCACATTAACAATAGTAATTTATTTTTATAGTTTTCATGATTAATTATGGTCAAAAAATAATTTATCCTTATTAGATAATATAACTTACACTGATTAAAGATATAGAATCTATTTTTTAAAAAATAAATTCACAAAATTGGAGAAATTAATTTAAATTTAAACATGTAAACATGATGAAAAAGTGGGGGTTCAAGAAGTGTATTTTTCAAAGAAAAGATGATTTTATACTAACTATTTGATTGATAATAATTTTTGTGTGAATATTAATTTAGATATATTGATATATAATGTATAAATTAAATTTAAAATATTCCTCATTAGTGAATTTTTTTATTAATAAAAAAGGAGAAACATTATGCACATTAAAACAGTTTTCTGAAAAATCCTGTTTTTATACAAAAAAATATGCTTATTCTAAAATCCAATATAAAGATGATTCAAATAAAATTAAGTGGATTAAATATAAATAAATAAAAATTATGTTACATCAAAATATATTCAAAACATTATGGGACTATGAAATTACTTTTTGAAAAAAAATGATTGTTTTTCAAAAATCAGTATTATTCTCTATTCATTGAAAATTCAATAAATTCTTAATAATCCCAAAATTTCACCCTATATTATTTTTTATATTTTGTCACAAAAAGATTTTAAAATATTTAAATAATATTAGATATCATGTATTACACAAAATATAAATATTATAATATAATATAACACCTTGAGACTATATGATATATTTATTTTTAAATAAATTCAATCTCTTTGATAGCTTGCGATGCATGAGACACTAGGTTTAAAAAAACATGATACTACATTAAAATATTATTTAAAAATTGCCATCGTAATTGAGACATTAAATTGAAAGGTAGCGATAGGTCTAAGAAAATTATGAAAAATATATGGTTTATAAATTTTCATTGGTTATATATTGATTAGAAATTAAAATTAGAATCAATTAAAAGTACAAGAGATGTTTTCTAAAAAACAATATTTTTCAAAAAAATGTTCTATCTGCTCTTATGAATTTATAATAAAATTAATTTTTTAGAATTTTAGAAAATTTATTTGATAAAATTAACTTTATTATTCACAAAAATATATTAAAATTAACTTACTGTGAATTTTTAGATTTTTCTAGAATGATTCATTTTTTGAGGAATAGTTAAAAAATACTAATTTTTTTTAGAAAGATACCTTTTCATTTTAATTATTGAAAAATATTAATTATATTTCAATGTTTTTTAATGTAAAATTAGTTAAATTATATTATAATAAATGAAATTTAGGCTAGTGGAATTATTTTCATTTTGAATTTTGAGATTAAAATCTTCTATACTTATGAAACATTTCTATTTGGACACCTTATTTGTCGTCATGCCTGCGGGTTTAATGTTAAATTGAATTATTCCAATAATGTGAATTTAATTTGAAAAAATGGATTAAATATTTTCATTAAGAATAATTTATATTTTATAATAAGTTCAACATAAGTTTTTACCATAACGAATAGTAAAAACAGTAAAAGTAAATTACTGCGATTAAGGTAAAAATCGGTTTACTTGGGGTTAAACTAAAATGATAAGTGTTAAAATGAACTAAAAACTTGTGAAAAACCCTTATTATGGACATATTTCTACCATATCACATCTAAATTTCTAAAATTACCCATTTTGGAGGCTTTTAGTATGAGAAAAATAATGGTGTAATTGATTCTTTTAAAAAAAAAATCAATGTGTGTCATCTCCCATAATTTTAAAAGGACACCCTATCCTCTGATATTAAAACTCCCAAAGCCTTTTTTTAGGAAAATAATTTAACAAATATATTCTTTAATTCTATAACAATATCATAAAGTCATTATTTTGATCATAAATCTAATTTTGGAAGGATTTAGCTAAAACCAAAAAACGTTTCCCTAAAAAGAGGTAATGTTTTTAACTATGAATATTTATTTAACTTCTACTTATAACTCCTTATGATATTTTATAACTATTACAATATAAAAAATTATATACTGTACAATTAAATTTTATTTTGTTAATTTAAACACTAATATCAATCTCCACTTCCATGAAATGAGAAATGAAACTCTTGATCAAGTGTATGGAGGACTACCACCTCGTAAACCGATGTAATGCATTTTCCATCACCACCATAAAAGGATAAATATAATGATATATTTAACATATTAAAATGATATTTAATAATTAATTAAACTTTTTAAATTATAAATTTAGATATACCATTTTAATTTATTTTTCATGGTGGATATGATAATGTCGTCGGTGTGTACGGAGGACTACTACCTCACGAAGTGATGTGATTCATTCAATGAAAATTTACATGTATGTAGTATGGATTAATATAATTCATATATGTGATTTTTATAAATTAAACATATTTATAGATATATAATATGATACTTAACTTCTTGCCTTCTAATCTCTTGGAGAACAAAAACATCGCTCATGCGTATGTGTGGACTACTGTATCCACGTACCAATTTGAAATGATTTTCATTATATTTTTACATGGATGATAATAATGATGTATTGGATTAAAATACATGATATATATAATATAATAATTAATATTGAATTAATATATATTTTTCTTTTATTTCATCCTTTGATAAAATGAAAGCAATGTTCATGTGTACATATGGCTTACTATCTATGTGGATGGTGTAATTAATTTTGTATCATTAACTTATATGGATCACTATAAATAAATATATAATATATATATATAATATTTATATCAATTTTTTACATTATGTATTTGATATAAATATGATCAAATTTAAATTACAGAAATTACAAATAAAAAACATACATGAAAAATAAATCAATTATCACCAGAAACACTGAAATTAACAAATAATTGTAAATAAATAGGTGAAAAAATACTATAAGTAAATAATAATGAACTAATATTTATTATACTGGAGGTTCAGATGCATATGTAGAAGTTTAACCTAATGTAAGGATTTCGTGTCTCAATATTACACTCATGAGACATATGTCATATTCACCACTTATTCCTTTGTTTAGGTTTATATAATTTCTATTTTGATATATTTTATCATGAATAAATTTATCTTCGTGGTATTTAAAGTTTCATTTTATGTTATTTATTTCATGGGGATTATTATTCAAACATTACCAAAGTGGTAAGCGATTCTTTCACAATATTATCATTATTCAAGGTTATTTTTGTTTATATCTCCCTTGGGGGATTATTTTATATTTATTTATTAAAAATAATAAATTTTACTATTATATGGTTAATCATGAATGTTTAAAGTAATAGTGCCATTTTCCCACTTTTTGGTACTTTAAATTATTAAGATAATGTTTTTAAGAAAATATTACATTATTTTTTATTTTAGGTCAAATATATTTTTTCTTATAAAACTATATTTATATGAAATGTTTTAAAATTATAAAAATGTTTTATTAAAAAAAAATTTACCAATTTTTTACTTTTTCCAACATGTTTTGAAATGAATCTTCATATTTTTTCCAAAACAATTCCTATTCTGATTTTACCAAAATATAAAAGAAATATCTATTTTAACATGCATGAAATAAATATAATTTTCTTCCATCATGACCACTAAATGTTTTATGATTATTTTATAAGTTTACAATGTAATTTTTAATTCCTTTTGTGAAATTTTTGTTTTAAAAGGTTGTTTTCAAAAAGAAAATGTAATTTTCCTTATGATTTTTAAGGATATTTTAATGGTATTTCTATTTATCAAGGACATCAACCCTTTATTTTACTTATGATCCACTGGGGATATGATGTATTGATATTATCATTATTCTTTATTTAGATGGATTATGATCATTTTGAATGAGTATATAAAATTTTATTACTACACACCATATATTTCTTGATGGTTTATGATTATGTTTATTTGATTGAGGTAAGTATCATCATTTTGCATATTATATTTTCAATGTGAATGTTTATGTTGATTATGATTCACCCATTTAATATTAATAATTAATTAGACTTAGTACATGATGAGTGGGGCCAATTTATAAATAACCCCTCGATGCATCGATAGGTCTCATGAGACAAATCAATTGGACAAATTAGATGGGTTTTTACCCACAAATTTAAACTATCTTGGGAAAGGGTTTTATTGTAAGTTTAAGATGCCTATAAATAACCATTATTTCATTATCTGATTCATTATAGATTCCTATGTGATTATTTGATTAGTTGTAATATCCATGTATAAGTTTCATGTTAATGTGAATATTTATATGGATTTATTTGATCTTCCTTTATTTATGCCATATTATGCTCAAGTTATTGTTTAAATGGAGTTTTTTTATGTTATTTTACATTCAATATAGATTATTCATATTTATTCCTGATATATTCCTTTGTAATCTTACCTTACTGAGCATCTGAGCTCACCCATTTCATATGTTTATGTTTCCTAGGGATACTAAGAAGTGTTTTATGATAGATATATAGGTATATACTAAGGGGAATAATGAATTATAAAATAAAATACTTTGTTTTTTTTCAAATGAATGTGAAATTAAATTATTTATCATGTTTATGAAGACTACTCAACCATTTGGTTCTTTCAGGATGTGATTCCTTGTATATAGTTCTAATGTAATAATGTAACCACCAACTCTAGGTTTAGGGAGTTGGGGTATTTATAGTTGGTATCCAAATAATTCTAGTAGAAAATTTAGAAACCAGATTTATGAAAACATTGATTATGAATCATAAATATATGATAGAAAATTATGATATGTATAAAATAATATCCAATTATTTTTATAAGGTAGAGATTACATTGTTTTCCAAACAATAAATCCGTGTCTGCATACTATAAGTAGACATTATCCTAGAACAGATGTACCTAGGGGTAATAACTCTGAAAAATACATATCAGTCTTGACTCAAGAGTTCCCTGGTGCATGGAAACATGCCTTAATATGCACCAATTTTGGAACTCCCTGGGGATATTGATCAGATAATTCAAATTTTATTTACAAAAATTATGAAGGATTTGAAAATATTTTTATGATTTTGATGCTTTCTAGAAGAAAAATGTTTATGATTATGATATTATCCATGCCAAAAATTTTCAATTTATGTTAAGTATTTCACTAGTTTAGAAATTATAAATTATGGTACATAATGTTAGGATATAATCTAGTGTATTACATTTTTTACAAATGGAACCTATCAGAATGAATGAGAACTGTATCAATGAATTTAATTAAAAGAGTAATATTGAACATTTTCTTAATGAGATCGACTCATTCTTTTGAATGGAACTATTCAACCAAAAATTCTCATCATATGAGAACATAGTATCCTATTCAATCAATAAATAGAAATAATTATCTATTTCTTATGTCTTTTAATGTAAGAAATATAAGAAGAGGATGATAAAAAAATATGGATAAAAAGAATAAGGTAAATAAGGATTTCCCCATGTGATAATTTTGGAAGTAAACGCCCTGGTAATTGCTTGAGGAGATGAGAGTTTAAAATATGTTTGGATAGGAATGAAATAAAGATCATGATTTCAATGTTAATAAAGAAAAATTTTATGTTCAGTGATTAAAATGTATGTATATGGGGAACTATGAAAATAAATACCCCAATCATCAAGAGAATATACCTTAGAAAAAGAAAGGGGGTAAAGGTAAATATTATTCTATTACTATGACTAAAGTGGAATGATTAATGTGATTGTGTTTGGATTCAATAATCATGTAATAGGAGTATTTTATCGATTATATTCTTGTTATAAGAATTATGAAATGTATAAAGATTTTAGTACAATAATTTTTCTTCAAGGACATGAGAGCATATGTTAAATGGTACCGATTACTAACAAAAGTGATTTAGTGGCATTTCAATGGGAATGAGATGAATGTTAGGAACATTTGGTTTAGCCTGATGATTGAATATGTGGGGTTCATTTCTGCAGAATCATTAACATTCGGTCACCATTTGTTTCCTTAATAGAAACTCCCAATGGTACCCTCATCCATAATTGGGTATTTACCTTCTATCTAAATAAAAAAGGTCAATTGGGGTTTCAGACCCATTGATGCTTTGGGACTCACATTGGTTGAGAGTAGGGGAGGTTGGAATCATTAAACATTGTTAGGGGAAATTATTTCCTTCCATGAAACTCCTATATACATTTAATATTTGTTCAAGAATCACTTATGAATCATAATATAGGACCATTTACTAAAACAAAATGATCATGGGTTAACTCATTTTATGTACCAAATAAGGGGATATCATTAGTGAATCCATCTCTATGTATCCGAGGTTCTTTATCCACTTCCAAGTGATGAATAACTACTCATATATTGAATCTGTATAACCAAGTTCTTTGGAATTTTCTTCCATGTGTGGAGTCAGTTAATATTTTGTGGAGGGCATTGAGCCATTATGAGGTGTCCTATGTATCCTATTTACTTCAGGAATAGAAAATCATATAGTTTTTTAAAACCATGCAGTTTAATGTCTTGAATAAAGTACATATGTGTGGGAACTAAAGAACTAGATATTTGGGGTTTGAGTCCTGAGAAGAAATCAATTGTATCATGGTTATATCAAGACTCAAATTTATCATAGTTCAATATAGACATTGGGACTACCACTAGGTATATACCATTATATGGAGGAAATCATATTCTTCCACCCATTAGGTCTTAGATACTACGATTTCCCTAGATGGTAGAGATTCATGATGTGAATTATTTGACAATTTCAACTCCCTAATCCCAAGTGACCTATAACTTGTGTGAGAATCCAGAGATTACAAGTTACTAGTTTCACTGCATATGGATGTAGGACTTATGCACTAGGAGATCCCTTTGGGTGTTTATATAGAGCTCTGTCCTCAGAGAGGAATCCTATGTATCATTATAATAGAAGGAATTATATTTATCATAGTTCTATGAGTATCTAAATTCATTGATAGATGAGGTAGAATGATCACCCATGGGAATTATTAGGTCCATATGGTTGAAATGCCGATGAAATTAGAGGAATTAAACTGAAGTTGAGGCATATTGGAGTTGATATTTGGCCTAAAGAAGAATTCATATGTACCATGGTTATACAATGAATTATAGTCCTCATAGTTCTTTTGATCTGGGGTTTATACACTAAGTTTTCCCTTATATATGGGACATAACATATTATACTGCTTATTTTGGCTTACATGCTGAGGTTTCACTTGGATTTATAGAGGATTATGGTGTGAATGATATGATCATTTCAAATTTGAAAGCCCATGTAATCATTAATTAGTGTGAGAAATACGGGATGTTAAATAGTTGGTCTCATCACTTTTGGATACAGGACATATGAACTACGATAACCCTCCGAAGGTTAATATGTAGATTGGGCCACGGAGAGGCATACTATGTATCCTAGTTATGGATGAAATTCAAGATATCTTAGTTCAGTTGGCTGGGTAATATAGAAAAAAAATGAATAATTTTATCAAGTCCCGAGATGCCCTGTTGACCTAGCCGACTTACCTGCCTAACATGCATTGATTTTCTGCTCAAGATTCCTTGATTTTATATTGAAAATTTCTAAAGAAAATTCCATGAACCATTTGGTTTGTTTGAGGGGAACTACATAACTTGGATGGAATAATTGAGTTTCATCGCATGATCATGGATGACATGTATGCAGGACATCGTGAAACCTGAATGACATATCCTAGAAGCCATCGTATGATCCCAGATGCTATGTTTAGAGAGAATCTCAAGATTCAGTAGACATACCCTAGTGTCATCATGAATTCCATCCAACAGGTTAGGGTGTTGTGAGATTCAATGTGAATTGTCTCAAAGGGTGATGAATTATATATGATGACATGTCTGGATGACATTGTGAGAAAAAGCTAGTGTTCCCTCGGAGTGGTGTAGGATCCAATTGACATGACCTTGTGCTGTCATGAGATATAGATGACATGTACTAATGTCTCCAAATGAGTTGGGAGACATGAATGAATGGTACCATGAGGTTTGAATAGAAATCCTAGAGGGCTTCGTGAGACATGGGTGGCATGCCTAGGAGTGCCATGTGACTTTCTTTTCCAGGTCCAAAGGACTTCATGTGATCTAAATCATATACTAAAGGCAAATCATGAGATCTGGTTGACATGTCCTGCTGTAATTGTATGTCTTGGGTGGTTCATGTGAAGCACATGAGGATCAGATTATATGTTCTTCATAATATTATCCCATATTTTTAGTATTTGTTCCATAATTTTCTCACATATTCCATATATTTGTTTAGTGTTATTTTATTTTACGTTTTGTGTGACCTTATAGATTTATGGAATATTCTTAGTGTGACCTACTAGAAGTAATTCACATAATCTATGAGCGATCATGCGAAGATACTAGGCATGATGCATGGTCTCTCCAATTCTTCTCTAGATCATACATGACAAAAAACTTTCTAGTTCTTACATTAGTCAATTAGAGAAATCCACTCTATTTATGGTGTGAGGTTCTTAGTGAAATCTCATTTGCCTCCAAAGATTCATGGTGAAATTTTCATGCTTGGTTGGGAGATTTATTGGACTTTCTACCCTAACTGTCCATCACTTTACATGGTGTGTATCATGTGAATATAGTCTAGATTAGGTAGAGGGCCTCAACTTCACGTGTCTTCATGAAGTCCAACCATGGATCACTCTAGAGGCATCTTATGTTTTTCTGCAACCGTGAGACCATCCCGTGAACACCCTATTTACTGGATTATAGACAATTATAGTGTTCTTTCTGAATCATATGTATATGATATGGGACCTTCATATTGTTGTTACCACATGTACAAGGGCCTTCATGAGCTCTTGGGGCTTATCGAAAGGTCTTCTCACAACCTTGTGAAACTTTTCTGGGACCTTTTGCAAGACAAAAATGGGTTTTAATGGGGCCTTCTAAAAATTAGGCCTTCATTGTAAAGGGTTATATGAGATTTTTTGTGAACACACTAGGACTTTCATAAGAGTTTAACGAATATAAGAGGCTCCCATAATTCCCGTTTTTATTTCCTTTGATTATTTTAAAATGTATGGAGATAGTGTGAGGTTTCATGAGTGTTGTTGAAGACAATCACTCTACCTCTTGGTGATGTGTAGTGTGACTAAACAAGTTAATATGGATATGTGTGATAATTTTATGGAAAATCACATTTTTGTGTCCTTATAGAGATAAAGGGGTAATGCGAGGTTTCCTGGGCATGTCTGAGGCTCTACACGAGACGAGGATGGCATGCTAGCGGGCTATCACAAGATGAGGTGGACAAGTCCCCAGGTGCATGTGATGTGTTGTAGATCACTAGGGGATGTTACATGATTTTTATGAACACAAGAGGCTCCCAAATCCTCCATTTTTATTTCCTTTGTTTATTTTACAATGTTTTGGGATCTCATGGGGTTTTTTGAATATTTTCTAGGAGAATCATTCTCCTAATCAGTGATGCATCATGTGAGTTTTACAACCATAAGAGGCTTCTGCCTTTTAGATATTTTCATCTTATATTCCAATTAATTTGGAATGCATCATTTTTCATCAACTAGTTAATAGGTCGTGTGACCTGGAGGAGTTCATCTAGATTCTTTTGTTTGATCAATATTTTTCCGGGGCACCATTAAAAGAGCCGAAGAATGTTTAAAAGGGACTTTAGGGGGCCTATTATGGCTATGTGTTACTCCGGACAGTCCACATGACCTTCTGTTGGTCTTGTGATCACATGTCTCCTAGGTATTCATGTAATATGCATGATCATGGCCAACTTTCTCTTCCATTTCTTTTGTGAGGAAAATAATTCCCATATTCAAGTATTTCATCCTTTGTGAATTTTTAGATTCTCATTTGGAAGGTGTCAATAAGTGGAACGTTGAAATTCTTTGAAAACACATGATTAGTGAAATATAACACTTAATATGTTATTTATGTTGAGATAATAATGATAAAGTGATTTTTATGGGAAAATATTGGTGGCCTGGAAAATTTTTATAGATTTGATGGTTTATTTCATCATTTTTAGAGTTTACTGCATGTTTAGATTTATGAAATATATTCAACAACCTGATATTTTTTTTTGAATCAAGTATGTTTCCATTAACATTTTATAGTGGTAAAGGTATTCAAATATTTGTAATGTGACATTAAGAGACACTTTATATTTTTTGGGGAATATAATATTGATTTAGTGACCTTACTTCTAAATTTTTGGACATTGAATTTGGTCAGATATATTTTGGACGAATCTTAAGGATAACCAATTATGAACAAGATTATGTCGAATTTTGGGAGATACTATTGAGGTATTAGAGATTAATTTATTATATTAGATATCTTGTTCTAACCATTTTTGTTTTGGACAATATATAGAGATATGAGGAATGACTTTTCATTCTTTTATTGATAAAAAGACATGATAAATGTTATTTTTAGTGCTTCAAGAATAAAAATTACAATTGGATATTATTTTATTAGAGTAAGTGAAGAAGAAATATTTGATCTGAGCTCAACCAAAGGATAAAATGGAGCTCATAAAATAGAAATATATCATGTAAGTATATTTTCTTATGTTCTCTATCTTGATGGTAAAGAAATTCCCCAACTCTAGAAAAAGAATCCCTAAATGCGAATGTTATCCTAGAATATTCATTTTCAATAAATCAAGTGGTCCCTCAACTCATCAAAAATTTATGACTTTATGGTAATTATATTTTCTAGATCATATACATTCTTTTGATCAATGATCTCTATCACTATCCATAATTATTTACTATTTTCTTCCATGTCTATATATTCACTTGACATTAATGTTCTACTCTTTGGAAACATAGTAGGTGTTATTCCATATGAAAATAATAATTTCCTTTATATATTGTCAAGGAGATTTTTTATTAACAATTTTTATAGAGTGGGACTTCATGAAGGGTATTTTAACTTCTCAAGCACTTGATTATTGAGATCTAGATTTAATTGTGAAGATATAATTTACTTAAGGTGGGTAAAATGTAACACCAAATGATTTTAAAAGAAGAACATAATATTAAATAGTATGTATGACACCCAACATCAATATTATAATATAATATGACACCCAGTGACTTTTACAATATATTTATTTTTAAATTAATTCAATATCTTTGCTATCTGAGATGCACAAAACACTTGCTTAAAAAAAATGTGACACCCTATTAAAATATTATGTAAACATTAACATCATAATAGGAAATTAAATTAATCAGTATGAATAGGAATACATAATTTAAAAAAAAATTATTTATACTTTTTCATTTTTTATCTATTAATTATAAATAAAAATAATTTTCATTTCAAATTAAAAGAAATGTTTTTCGAAAAACTATTATTTCAAAGAAAATGGTTCCACCACTTCTTATGAACTTATGATAAAATTAATTTTTTAAAATTTAATTAATTTTTTTTGTTAAAATTAATTTAATTTTTAAATCCTCATATCAAAATAATCAAATGGTGAAATTTTGGGTTTTTTTTTGAAAAAATTCATTTTTGATGAATAGTGAAAAAATACCAATTTTTATTGAAAGTGGCATTTTCATTTATGTTATTTAAATAGTTAAATTATATTTAAAAATTATATTAATGTAAAATAAGTTCTATTATATTATAATGAATTCAATTTTGTTTAGTGAAATCAATTTTATATTGAATTTGGATTCTATAACCTACTATAATGAGGATTTTCTCTTTGGAAACCCATTTTTTAATTACTCATACAAGTATAATTTCAAATTTAATTATGTTAATTCTATGTGTTTAATTTTAAAAAATGTATTAAATATTTTTGAATAAGAATAATTTATATTATAAAATATGGTGAAATTAATTTTTGACCATAATTAATACTAAAAAGAGTAAAAATTAATTACCATGGTTAAGGTAAAAATTATTTTACTAGTGGTTAAACTAAAAATTTAAGGACTAAAATGGTCTACCAAATTTTTAAAAACCTATTTTATTGAAATATTTCGACCTTATATCCCCTAAGGATTAATAATGACCCATTTTGGATGATTTTTTCTTGATAAAAACATAGATGTAACTAATTCTTTTTAGAAAATTTCAAGTTTATCTTCTTCCAAACTTATAAAAGGTCTCCCCATATCCTCTCTTATTCACACTTAAAGATATTATGGTTCAGATAATAATTATAAATATATATTAATTACTACCCATTAAATATCCTTGAGGCATTTTTGGTCATAAATCCAATCTAGGAAGGCTTTAGTTTAAACCTAAAGTGGTTTCACGAAGAAGAAGTAACGTTGTAAACTGTATTTTAATTTTAATTCTTCTTATAACTCCATAGAATATTATAAAAAATTTACAAAATAATAAATCCCATATGTCCTGTATAATTAAATGTTATTATTTAAATTGAATAACATATATCCATATCCACTTCCATCAAATGGGAAATGAAACCATCGATCTTGTATAAGGTGGACTACTGCCTTGTGAACCGACATAATTCATTTACCATCACAAAATTCAATAATGGATATAATTATGAATTTAAAATATTTATATGATATTTATGATATTATTATACATATAAAATTATAAAATCACATATATCTTCTTAATTTTCATTAAATGGGGGATATGACAACGTGACTCATGTGTATGGTAGACTACCGTCACATGAAGCGATGTATTTAATTTTTTACTTATGATTTACATGGATGGTAATAAAGATAAATTTTATGAATATATTTGATTTTTATGAACCTAATAATACTTCTATAAATATAATGTCACATCTAACATCATTCCTTTAAATCTGTATAAAATCAATAATGTCACTCATGCCTATGTGTGGACTGCTACCTCCACATAGCGATGTGAAATGTTTTTCATTTTTTACATGGATGGTAATAATGATGGATTTTATTATTATAAATTCAATACATAACATTATAATTATTATTTAAAGTTTAATTAGTATTTATTTTCATTTCATTCCATTCTTTGATAAAATGGAAACAACATTTATGCATATATATAGCTTACTATCTCCATGAACAGTGTAATTAATTTCCCATCGTTAACTTATATTGATCCTAATAAATACATATGTAATACATATATATATATATATATATAATATTTATATCATTTTTTAAATTCTATAGACTATATAATCATGATTAAAGTAAAAGGAGTAAAATTACTTAACAAAAACATACATGAAAAATGAAACCAATATCACCCAAAAGACTGATTTTAAAAAATAATTTTTAATAATCATGTGATAAAAGACTATAATTAAATTATATATGGTATGATATATATTATTATAGTTCATAAATATATTTATAATAAACATACATTTATTATTTAGAAGTTTCATACACATATGATGGATTTTGAACCTAAGGTAAGAGTTTCTTATCTCACTTTCACTTCCATGATACATATGAAATATTCACCACTATTTCCATTATGTGGTATATATATTTACCCTTTTGATATGTTATATATTGAATCTATTTAACATAATGGTATTCAATGTTTCATTTTAAGTTATTTCTTTCATAGATCTTATGATTGAAACATTACCAAAGTGTAAGGGTTTCTTTCACAATCTCATCATTATTCAAGATTGTTATGTTTAAGTCTCAATTAGGGAAATTATTTGATATTTATATCTTAAAAAAAATTATTTTCTTATCATATGGTTATTATTGAAATTTTAATGTAATAATTTAATTTTCCACTCTTTGGTATATAAAATGATTGAGAAAATGTTTTAAAAAAAATCCGACTTTATTTCTCTCTTCGATCAAAAATCATTTTTCTACAAAAACAATATTTTCTAAAAATGTTTTAAAGAAATGTTTTAAAATTATAAAAATGATTTATTAATTAAAATTTCTCCCTTTTTTTTAATTTTTATTAATTTTTTTTTTCAAAATGAATCATTATGTCATTTTAAGCATATTTCCCATTTTGCTTTTGCTGAAAAAATGAATGGAATATTTATTTTGATATGTATGACATGAATCAAATTATACTTCATTATGAACACTAAATTTTGTAAATTTTATTTTACACTGTTATATGTTTTTTTGAAATAAAATTATTTTCAATGTGTTTTTTGATCATTTTGTTTTAAAAGGTTATTTGTAAAATGTAAAGGTCATTTGCCTCAAGAATGTTTTTAGGGAACTTTTCATGATATTTTTATTCATTAATGACGTAAAACCTATATTTTACTTAAGATAAATTGAGTATATGATTTATTTATATCATTCTTATTTTTTATTGGCTTTGTTTAAGATCAGTTTGACAGAGGATGTACAATTTTATTACTATTCACTATATTAATCTGGATGTTTTATGATTATGTTTCTTTGATTGGGATATATATTATGTTTTTACATTAGTTTTTAAATATGAATATTTATTTTGATTATGTTCCAACCGTTTTATATGAGGAATGAATTAGACTTTGTAGGTGATGGGTGGGTCCCAGTTATAGATATCCCCTTAATATATCCACATGTATCATGTGAAAATTCAGTTTTCAAAAATTAGATGAGTTTTTACCTATAGATTTTAAATTCCATTTGAAATTTCTTTAATGTATGTTTAATATGTATATAATTATATATTATCTCATTATGAGATCATTTATAGATGCATGTCTGATTATTTGATTAGTTAGAATGTATATGGATAAGTTTCAATCTCATGTGATTATTTATATATATTTATTTGATAATTATTTATTCCATACTTATTATTCTAAATTTATTTTTTAAATGTAATGTCTTTTAGTTATTTTAATTTCCATATTGATTATAATTATTTATTCATGATTACTTATATTGTACATTAACCCTTATTAAGCCTTTAAGCTCACCACTTTCTCATGTTTTATTTTCCCTAATATACTATGCAGTGTTTTATGATTGATATGAAGAGATATTGTAAGGGAAATAATATAATCATAAATGTAAATAATTTTTTGTATTTTATTTTTTAAAATTTATGTGAAATTCATTTCTGTATTTATTTTTCCAAGACTACTACACTATTCGGTCCTTTAGGATGTGATAACTTGTATCTAGTGATAATGTAATAATGTAAATAATGAATCGTTGTTATTAGATTCAAGTTATTTATAGATATTTTTATTTCATAAAGGATGTAAATATTATAAAAAACAAGTTCTAAAATTTTATAAAATTTATTGTATTATTATCACAAAAAATTAATAAAATTTAATTCTGATGAAAACATAATTTTAAAGAATAATGTTACTTTACCAAAAATTGATAGATTATTTAGTAATAATATTTCAATAATTTATATTGTGTATGAAATATAAATATATATATTTATAAAGTAGTTAAAAGTATTCATACCCACCAATTTAATTTCTAGGTTATAATGGCTATATATTTCACAGGTCGTTTAAGCTTGGTGTTTCCTGCTGAAGATAATATTGAAAATAATTATCCACTTTTAAAATATCAAGGTGTTAAATACTCCCCATATTTAAAAAATTGTGTCCTAGAAATTTTATATTCAACTTGGTAATAAAATGTTTGAAATTTTCAAATATTATTGTTGAAACCCCACATTGTATAATGAATTAGTTAAACATCCTCTCAATAAGAGAGAAAGTGAAGTATGAAGGTTATATGAAATAAAACTTCATATGTTTAAAAATAAGATAACATAGGATGGGAGTGAATATTTGGATATGGATGAAAATAATAATGTCTAAATAATGATGGAGAGTGATAGATATTAGTGATCATAAGAAATTGAATGATCATGATAAAGTTAACAACCAAAAATCCATAAACCAAAGAGGTATGAAACAGCTCATTGATATCATGAGAAATGATAGTAATCAGATTTTTTTGTTCAATATCCTTTTACTAGGGTTAAAGAATTACTTAGCTTCTAAACTTATTATATAATGTAATATACTAACTCAATAAGTCAAAATTCATTCATTTAATCAATTTCAACCATAATATCATCTTTTTATCTAAAAAAAGAGTATTCAAGATAAATTTTTAATGTCTAAGGAACTTAAATGAAAATTTAAAAGAATACATAATCGTAGAAGGGGTAATAAATCTATTCCACCTATCTTTACTCATTAACCAAAAATAAAAAATTTTATTACATGAATATATAATTTCTGAAATAAATAATCCTTCATATGATGAAATAATACATTAATCTCAAAATATAAACAATAATACCTAAAGATAAAACTAAATCATTCCATATATAAATGACCATATATCCCAAATAACCTTAAAAACCTCAATATTAAAGTATTTTTTAACCACAAATATAATATCATTCCTTTAATATTACATGCCTAAAAATATATTGTCCTTCTTCTGAAATAGAATTAATCATTTAGTCACTAGATCACATTTCAATACCTTAGCCATTTATATGGTAAAACACTTATTCCCAAAATTACCTCAACATCAAATATAATATAACCCAAATTTTTATCAATAACTTAAAATTTATTTAGAAAAAATATAAACGAATAATTAATGATAAACAAAATATTTATATATACTTCATCCTAATAAAACCCCTACAAATGTGTCATGAATCATGTTTAGTTCTCAACAATTAAAACATCAAAAGGGGTGTCTAATAATTTTAACATATAATCAATATAAATATTATTGAACTATGATGGTATACATAAATTTTAAGATAAAATCATATGAACACATCATAATTCCCAAAGTTATCTAAGCCCTCCTTTGATACTAACTAAATTTTCCTCAGATGTGCACTCCTAGATCTGATGCTAAAAACATAAACATTAATTTTTATGATTTGACCCTAATAAAGGTTACCTAATTTTGGTGATAAACAAATTTCAATTCAAAGGGAAATATTGGATCAATTATATTCTCAAGGACTATTTATGTCTAGTGTTTTAAATAATTATGAAAAATTCATACATAAATAATACCCATGTTTTGAAATGAACATTTCTCCTACTTAACTTATATTTTCTCATTTCACATTAGGTTATCATAATTATCCATATGAAACCCTTGTAGATATAATTCATTTAAAATAATTCTTGATAACCTGGGGAAATGAAACATAAGAAATTTAAGATCCAATTCTCAATAAGGGTAAATATAATAATTATTAATTGAGTGTCATCCGAGATAATAATATGAGCATAAGGATTTGATGACATAATCAAAGCGAATTGGAATAACATAATAAAATTAATACCAATCAATACTTGGATCAATAAATATGTGGAAAGGCATAAAACTCTTACAATAGTTGCAATTATGAAGGTCGATAAATCATGAACCATGTGATGTCAATCATGATCAAGGGAAATAATTAAAACCCATTTGAAGTATAAAGAAAATATATTGGTATCTTTTAATATTATCTTCATATCACTATTACAAATGGAATAATCTGTATGGTAGACTTCCATAACTAGAGTAGACAATTCTTTAGAAGGATATCATGGAACCATCTTTCCTTGATTTATAATGTAACCACCAGTCCTTGGTTTATTACAGAACCACCAGTCTATGGTAAATAATGTAACCACCCATCCTGGTTTATAATTAAACCACATATCAACATAAAACATTTCCAAGAACTACATCATGAATAAAGTGTATATATCTTTCATTTATTTATAAAACTTAAAAAAATTGAAATTCATTTCATAACTCAAATATCATGTGGAAAAGAAATGGGTTACATGCAAATTAATTTCAAAAAAGATTAACACATGGAAAATAAATATGTTCTTTAACAATATATTTCAAACAATCATAATCTATATAGGGAAATAATGATGAAGGTATTATCAAAAAATAACCCTAGTGGATAATAATTAACATCAAGTATTTTTGACTTTTTTAATGGAAATAACCTTTAAAGATCATTAAAAACATTTTGGAGGAAAATTACCTTTTAATTTTGAAAATGAAATTTAAAAACTAATGTTTCAAAATAAAATTCATTGAAAATTATCATGGAAGATTATAAATTATTATTAAAAATAAATAACATTCATCACTGTGGGAAAATCCGTTTGTGATGTAAAGGTGAAAAATAAACATTCGTTTCAAACATTTTTTAATGAAATTTAAACATGACCCATTTGAAAAATGATAAGAAATTTACTATTTAAAACCATTTAAAAGATGTTTAATTATCATGTAAAATATCATTAGGAAAAAATTTATTTCTATAAATAATATTTTTTAAAACATTTTAGAAAACATGAATATGGAAGAGAATGATAGCTGGTAAAAATAAAGATACATGATCGGTATCCCTTACAAATGACTTTCGTATGATTAATTAATAAATAAGATAGGAAACGGAAAATAATTTTTCTGAAAACATTCATAAAAATTAGAAAGGAAATATATATATTTAAATAAAATACAAGTATATTATTTCCTCTAAGATAACATTGAATATAAATAATCTTGAATGTAATGATATTGTAATATAGAGTCGTTGACAATTTGGTAACTATTCAATTATAATCCCCTTGAAAGAATAAAAACAAATAAAACATTAAATATCATGAAAGTATGGATAATTAAGATATAACATGTAAAAAGGGAAGTAGAAAAACCTCATAAATTAATATAGGTGCCTATCATAAACACATGCCTCAAATAAAAATATTTTGAGATGAATAACCCTCGCAATGGTCATAAAATAGAATTTGAGATTTAATAAATGAATCGATTATTTGTATTGAATGTAAATCCAAAAAAAATAAAAAAAATAAAACATAATATATTAAAAAATCACTACATACATAATCATATTATATAAAAGATGATAAATAAGTAATATAACCTAATGAAAAGAAATGAGTTCTTGAATTCTTACCACTTGGTAACTTTCAAGTCAAATTCCATTGGATGAAATAATTGAAATTAAAACCTAAAATATCATGATGCATGAAGGATTAATGATATTAAATATAACATAATGATTATATACAACACAAAATATAAATAATATGTGAATATAGAATATTTATCATAGAAATTAAAAATTATAATAGAAACCCTTAACCCTAGTCCAACTTTCTTCGTACGTGTTCCAACCTTCTATATAATAAAATTATATTAATTATTTTATTTATTAAGAAACTTTTATAGGATAAATAAATTTTACTTTTACCATTTTCTTTATATCTTTATAATGATATATTTAAATACTTAATTATTTAAGTCCATGTTGAGTGTTTTGAGGATATTCGTTTCATTGTTTGATAATGGATTTGGTATGTTGAATATGGTCATAGAGGTCATTATTTAAACATATCCAGAATAATAATAATGACATAATTATTATATTTATTCATATATTATACTTTTAAAACCAATCATTAATTATTTTTATGAAAAATGAACTACATTACTATCGTGAAGATGGTATGTCGTGCGTACACATGAGTAACATTTTCATTTTACAATGATCATTATAGAAAGAAGTTACGTAATATTTTATCTTTAAATAATGATAATAATATCATAAAAAAACATATTTTCATTAAACATACCTAATTATATAATCCATGTTATGTGGTGAATTAAAAAAAATTACATCACTTTGTGGAGGTGGCTGTCCACACGTACACATAAAAAACATTTTCATTTTACAGTGTAGGAAATAAAATAAAATATTTTATTTTATATATAATAAATATTTTATTAATATCATAACTATTCCATTTATTTCACATATATTAATAAAATTTATCCTTATTAAATTCCATGTAAAGCATTAGTGAAAAACGAATCGCTTCGCTTCGTAAGGCAGTATTCCACCATACACACGTGCGACATCATCATATCCACCATATAATAGAAATTTTGAAGTTATTTGTGATATCATTCCTCCATAAGTATATATATGATACAAATATTATATATATACATTAAATCCATCACTATAACAATCCATGAGAGATGATTACGGAAAACAATGGCTTCGGTACCCTAAGAGGTAGTCCGGCGTACACACGAATGATGATTTCACATCCCATTTGATGGAAAATGATATGGATTTATGTTTTCACATTAACATAATAACATATAATTATATGGTAGAGAATTATTTTATATATCATAATAATTTAATAATATTTTAATTAGTTGGAATAAGAAATATAATAAAAATGATCGGTTAAGCATGATACATCTTCTTCAGACAAACTCCTTAGATAACCACCAAAATACTTCATATAATGGGTTTATGATAAAAATAATAGACCTATAATGTATTTAGGGAAGTAAATAATACATTTGGATAGGTCTTCACTAATAAAATGAATTTTAATGTGTTAATTGGAGAGAATATTAGTGGCCTTTTATAAGTTATGTGAGTGACACACTGGTATTTTTTTAAAATAAAAAGTTATACCCACATTTTTTAAAATAAAAAATGTTCAAATATGTAAAATTATCAATAATTAGAAATAAAAAGATAAAAATATTTCCATAAAATGGTTTTTTAATTTTTTTTTATTTTGGCCCCTATCTTTTTAGTTTAACCCATGATAAAATTATTTTCACCACAACCGCAGTAATTTATTTTCACAATTTTCACTATTCATTATTGTAAAAAATTAAGTTGAAATTATTATAAAATATAAATTATTATTATTAAAAATATATAATACATTTTACTAAATTATATTTACATAAATTTCATAATTATTTTGAAATTAAGCCTACAAACACAAAAAGTGGGTTTCCAATAAGTGATTTTTTGAAGTAAAATATGATTTTATATTATCGATTTAACAAATTATAATTATTACATTAATAAAAATTAATATTTATTTATATATATTCTACAAATTTCATTTAAAAATTCCTCATTATATTTTATTTAATTAATTAAAAAGGATATACAATATGAACTTTTTAAAAGTGTTCATAAAAATCGTGATTTTAAACCCAAAAATAAACTTGTACTAAAATCCAATATAAAGGTAATTAAAATGTAATTTAGTGGAATAAATATTACAAAATAATACTTATGTTACGTTAAATCCTGTTCAAAACATAATGGGACTTTTAAATTACTTAATTTACTTAAAAGAAATGATAGTTTTACAAAAAATAGTTTTTTTACTATTCACTAAAAACAAGTATTTTTTAAAAATTAAAAACAATTAACCCTAATTTAGTTTTTATATAATTATTTAAATTTTTTTTTAATTTTATATAATAATTTTTCTAGAGGTTGTAAAAAAATTAAAACATTTTCTCAAAAAAATAATAAAAATCATTTTTAAAGAAAAAATAATTTTGAAGAATAATGTTACTTCACTAAATATTGAATAATTATTTACTAAAAATATATCAATAATTTATATTGGATAGGAAATATATATATTAATGTTTTAATACAATTCATACCCACCAATTTAATGGTTAGTTTGTAATAGTTATATATTTCATGGGTTTTTTAAGATCGAAGTTGTGTGTTGAAGATACTATTGAACCTAATGATATAATTTTAAAATATTAGATTTTTACACTTGGGAATAATGAATATTAAGAAAAAAATGTTAAATACTTCTTTTTACTATTTTAAATGTTAAGGAAAAAATAAATGATAATTTATGATCACTTTATGATTTGATAGATCGAGGTATAAGACCAAGAAATCATCCAGAGTTAATTAGCTTTAATAATTGGAAAGTCCATGTTGCCTATTTTTTTACTGCAAATAGAGAGAGAAAAAATTCTTTTATTAATTGTAATGTCTAAAGGTTCTTAATGTAAATTCATGTAACTTTTTAAAAATGTTGAATACAGAATATAAGAAACTAGAATCCCTTAAAACTTATGAATATCATGTTTTCGTACATGATTTGATTCACATTTCCATTATATATATACTTTAATGTGATGTTAGAATTTTTATGATTAGGTTATTCCATTTTTATAAATATATTGGTTCTAAAATAATGATAATAATTATTTTTAAAAAATTTTATATAGATGTACCAATTATTATTTATGACTTGGAGAAAATTTTCCCACCATTATTTTTTGCATGTATGTTACATTAGGAAATCTTTTTTCCCATATAAGTTCTTTTTAGTGGTCCTATTTTGAGTCATTGGATGTATCTGATAGAAGGAATGATGTCTACATTGAAATATTATGCGAGAAATAAATATCAACTTAAAGGTTTTATTATGAAAGTATATTTAGGACAAGACTGTATAGATTTCTATTCATCGTACTTGGATAATGTCACAACGAGGTCTAATTAACTAATAAGACCTGAAGATGAAAAATATGATCCTATTGAGACTACATTTCATTCATTTCCCCAAAAAAGGGGAATATATGGATCATAATTTTTTTGTAATTTAAAAAGGTAAGAGAGTGAAAAGATTCATTGTTTGACATTATTCAATTACAATGTACTTGATGATTACATCATTTAAGTAAACTAAAAAATATGATTTTTTCGTTGTGTAATATATTTTAGAGCTTAAAACATTTTAAATATTTTATATTTTTAGAGAATGTATAGAAATTAATAAAAGGATTAATCATTATTTATCTATTAAGAGTACAGAACATTTAAAAATTAATTTATTGCATTGATAAAGCCTATAGTAATAGATTAAATTTTTTACAAAACATAATCACCAATATCTATATAATTTTTTATGTTGGTATCTTTTAGTTTCTATGTTTACTAATGAATAGTATATCAGATGAAATAAGGGTGTTTTAATTTTTTCCAATCAATGTGGTACATGATTGTAAAGTAATGGTTGTCAATGTAATTACATTCGTTATAAATAACTATTGAATAAAAATTTAAATGTATATTGATAGTCGCATGATAAAATCTACAAAAAAATATTTTAAGAGTGAATTAAACCAAAAACCTTAATTAAAATATATATCATATTATAGGGTTAATAAAAGAATAATTTTATTATATTATTATGACCATTGTTATGAAACAATGATTTATTTAAAGTGGATTGATTCAATGACATGACATGACACAAAAATAGATAACTATGGATTTAGAGTGGTTGATATGAAATTTCAACATTATCCTGATGAACCTTATATTCATACATCACAAGAGAGAGATGTTTTTTACATAACTGACCCATTAAAACAATAATTTGGTATTATTTTTTAGGCCTTTATAAGTCATGTTGTTTATAAATTATTTGATGATAGTGGTGTTTTTTATGAACCTATCAATATTTATTTGAATTTTTCATTTGATGAAATAAATGATTCAGTTGTTTGAATATATTGTGGAACAGAAATTATAAAAAGGGCACACATAAAATTGACATATTTGTAAGTATTTACATGATATTATTGTGATACTGTACTTGTTTTTTAGCTTTTATACCTAGTATCAAATTAAATTTTATAATTTAATTGTGAAAATTTCAAATTATTTTTCATTATGGAAACTAAATATAAAAATGTAATGAAATTATTATTTTTAAGGTGATAAAACATTTTATTAAATATTTTATTTCTTTTCATTTGTTTTTTAAGTAAAAAAATTGTATTATTTAACATTTTAATTATTTAAATTTATATCCTTATAATATATTAAATTTGTAGGTTAGTATTTCAGATTATGAAGAAGTTACTAAGAGAAAAATATAGAAAAATGAACAGTGAATTATAGATTTAGGAATGTCTCCTATGATCAATGCTATAAGAAAATTTTATACATATATTTCATGTAATTTTATATTATTTATCACTTTATCATTCATTTAATTTTATCATCTATGTTATTTTAGTCTAATACATCAAGGACTTGATTAGGTAATTCAACAAATCCTGACAGTATGGTGGGAATATCATTATTACTGATTCTATGGTTAAGCCTACCACCAATGCACATCATTCACTATGAGTTCATCTAGTTAAAATTCCATCATGTCACCCTATTCCCCATGATATCATCCTCTAATTATGAAATATCAATTTTTTCCATACTTTCCTTTTCCATATCCATTTCCACTTGAACCCACATTGGATGGTAGTTTTCATACTCTATTACCTATTTATCAATAATTCCCACCATGCAATGTACACGACACTACAACTCCATATATCTAACCACCATATCCATATCCACCTTTGTTTTTATAGGGTTATCCATACGATTTTTTCTCTACATCATTATATTATCCTTCATTGATTGTACACAGTACTATTGGTATAGATATCCTACCTCTCACAGGGGATAATCCTCCTCTAGTCATAGCACTCTAGGGTACAATAGATCCCCCATATATTGGTATATATTTAAACATTATTAATAGTGACTAATAACAAATTTATATATATTATTTTCCTTTAATAATTGTCTATTTTTCATGATTAGTTGCATCCTTCACCATATGATGACATCAAACAAAAATGAAAGAGGTTTGGAATCAACACACAGTGATTATGATTCAATATAACACAGATAAAACTATCATTTTATAAAATGGTATTTAATTTAAAAGTATTATGGGTACACTTGGTATACAGATAAATATTTTTTCAGTTAAAGTAATAATTTAGAGGAATTTTATAGTAAAAAAAAAGGAAAATATATAAGAGGAGGTTTGGGTAATTAATATAAAAAAACTTATATATATATATATATATTTAATAATATATGATATTATGTTAACTAATATTTTTCCAATCACCTCTGATATAATTGTCCTGATGGAAAAATTACAATGGCCGTAAAGATAATGGAGTTGGGTGAAATTTGGTAAGAACACCAGTATGACTTGTATGCTAGTCAGAAAGAGAGATCTAATACCAAGATTTAATAAATAATGATTATTCATGATTTCCTAGTATAAAAGTATAGAGAGATTACTGTGTATTGGATGAGTCTCGATTTTAAGAAATTTGTTAAATTTATTTATTTTAGAATTATTTTTAAATTAAAATTAACTTATTTTATTGGTATTTTTGAGATTATATAGTTGTGTGTTTAATAGATAAATCTGATATAAATAAAATAAATAACAATGTAATAAAATAAAATCACACTATTGGAAACACTTCTCTCCATGCTCACTATATAACATAGGTAATTCAAGATTTAAAATATTGAACTTATTTTCTTTGAATTTATATTTATTACCTTTAATGTTTTATTTTTGTGTCAAATTGTTTAGTTTTTTTTAAAATTTTATGTTTTTGAAACAAATAGTTGTTATTCTCATATTCATTTATTATAATGTTTATTTCTATATCAATATTTTTTATTTCTCTATATAGGATCATAAAATAGCCTTTGAAATGTTCTCTTCATGAGTAATTATCAATGATTATACAATATTACCATGTTGTATCATTATAAAAGGTAAATATTTAAGGCAAAACTAGGTATATGTACAATTTTTTTTCCAAAATTTAATATTTCTGCTTCAAAAGATTGATGTAATGAACTCTTAAATAGTGATGGATGTGTGTAGGTATCCTTTGGATCACATATAAACTTCATATTTTAAATATTATATTTACAAAAGAAGAAATATCATTTAGTGAAATCTATCTACAACTAGGTGTCAATGATACTCCTTCCCCTTTTACTCAGAGGCCTTCACATCAACTAAACTAGATATTCCATTAAGTAATTATATCAATTAAATTTCATATTATCCATATCTTAAAAAATTTAATATTTTCTACCCCCACTCCATTATATCTCTTATTTTGAATATGATATTTTAATTTTATATATTCTCCACTAGAACTACTATATTAAATATCTTTAAATATGTATGACTCCCTGAATTCTCATCAAGGTTGTGCATGAAACCTTGTTCTTAAATAATCAATGATCATTCCATGGAACACATACAATTTTTTTATACTCAGACTTTCCTTTATAATTCTAATAATATTTTTGGTTATTACTCAAAAATATTCACAATAAAAAAGGAAGGATTCTTTTATTCCATTCATATTTCAATTTATCTGGTGTGAAATCATTCATTGCGACATGGTGTAGGTCACAGAATCAATCCTTAGAATCTAGTATAATATCACCCATTAAATATCAAAATATTTTGGTTTGATATTTCTAAAACTTCTCATCCTTCATATCTATCATTTATTGAATAATGGTGGTTATCAATATTTATAAAGGCAGTGATCCTTATATTGTTTCACTGATGAACCATATGAATGAATTTTTTGAAACATAAAAGGATGATTGAATAACTGTATGAAGGAACTAGAAAACCCATAAAAATATCAAAAAACTATAAATATCAATTTATTAACCATATGATTTAAAACCTTATGAGAGTATATTGAAATATTTGAAATTTGTTCCATTGTAAGTTTTACTAAAATAATTCAACCTTATCCAAGACCTCCAAAACCACCTAATTTGTCACATTGAAGTTATCTTCAATGGATTTAAAATCATTAATAATATATAATATATAATAATACCATAAACTTTCTTTATATCACATTATACATCTTTTGACATGGTCTAATATCAACAAACAAGATTATGCTCTATGACATGGTCACATTACTATGGACATTTTTCGTTGTATGAAGATATCTATGTTTTGAAAAATAATTCTTGAAAAACTTTTATATGGAATATGATTCAGAAGATGAAATTTTTCTTCTTGTCTCCACACATGTCACATTTTGAATAGTGCACTACATTCCTCAAATCCTACATCAAAGGTTATTTTTTATAGTTGTCACATAGTATTCCATATTAGGACATAATCAACTCAATATTGTCCCATGGTTCCCCCATAAATTATAGCAACTATTACTAGTAGAACTACCTCACAATCAATATTCTATACTCTAATAATCCTATATACTATTCATACTATCTATAGTCCTCTGCTTGTCTAAGTTAGGAATAACCATATATATTCTTGTCACATAGTGAAAGCCTTCATATGATTCCCTACAAAGTAGTTGTCCATTTTTTATTACACTCTCACACACCCTAATTTTCATTCCATAGTTAAAAAACATTAATTTCACAATATTAATAATTTAGACGTTTTCCAAAACTAAAATAAATTTGCAGACTTTGATATTAAGTTTTTTCATGAATTTTAATATCCAAAATATTAATCTCTGGGAAACCAGAACATTTCTCTATAGAAGCCTCAAAATTATATTCCAAGGATTTTTTTTAAAATTAAAAAAGGATGATTTATTGCATATGGTTACCATTTAATTCTTTATACACATTCCATTATACCCATGATACTCATGCAATAATTAATTTGACCAGTTTGACATATATTTTTAATAAATTAACACATACTTTAAACTCATTTATGTAGATGATACAATAATTTATCAACCAATTAAATATATATTATAAACAAATTCAAACATACATCCTTATAGTTTCAACATTCCCCCCAAAGGGATTTTTTTGAAATATATAATAAAATCCTTACATATATATTATAGTTCATTTTCCTTCTACCAATTTGTAAAAACAATAAAAACATTATTTACAAATTCTAAAATTACATAGTATTATCTACCCCTTTTGGTTTAAATAGATTTTTCAAATTAAATCAGAATCCCGTTATTCCATTAATAATTCCCAAATAATAGACTATATTATACTAGATCATATTTACTTCAAAACATCATTCCAATAATCATGTTGATGATAACTAAAATATCTATATTTATCTAATATATACTTCATCATATACAGAAGAGAAATTCATATTATAGGTTTATTATTCTCATCAAATTCTCATGAACGAAGTTACAAATTATTAATAATCCTTCAAAAAATATTTTAAGCACACCCAGTTAAACATCAATATTGGAAACATGATTTTTACAAAATCCATGATGTACATATAACTTAATAATTTTATGAATCACATGTGTGTAATTAAATTAATTCAACAACACAATACCTATAACCTTAGTAATATTCTCACAAAACAATCTGTGTATAAATAGTAAATTATAAGATTAAGAAACATATCATATTTTATTTTAATTGATCCACAAAGTTCCACATTATAAACATTATATTTATAGGTATTATCCAAATTCATATTAGGATAATTAATCCTTGAATATCCAACATGAACTCATATATCTTTTTAAAAATGGTTTGAGGAAATAATGAAATTTTATCTTGAAAAAAATATATTATGAGATACATTCTCACTTTGATAACATTGTATATTTTTATTAATTAAATGTGTTATCATTCATATTCAATTTTCAATTTTATATTGACTATAATTTTGTTAAATTTTTTATTTTCCTAGAAAATACTATTGAATTTTAAGGGATATGTTCCTTGCCCTAATTTGTTGAGTACAATGAGGAAAAAGTGATATGGTACTATGGTAAATAGATACGCCTATGAAACAATTATAAGTTTATTTAAATTTATTTTATTTTGACATAATTTGAATCTTTAAATTAATTTATCATTTTAATTTATGTTATACATCGCTCAAAATATTTCATTGAAGGAATTGGAAGAAAAAGAAATAAATAATTTTGGGCCAATAGATCATCTATATCAGGTATTAGTAGATGAGCATCCTGTTTGGGTGAATTGTTTACATGGGAAGAATATTGTAACATCTAGATACTGGAATTACAATACTATTTCTTTGAGTAAAAAATTTGGAACGGACATAGAGGAACAAAAGAATATTTTAATAAAATAAAAAACTCAAAAAGATACTAAAAAATAAGATGAAGTTACACATTGTTAAAATATGATAAATGAATTGTTGATGAAAGATATATTTTCTCTTAATTATTTACTTACACAAATGGGTGCTACAATGATTGATGATTGTTTAATGAGGATGAATTCTGTTAATAAGGATTCCTCTGATCCTTCCCCTAATTTAGGTTCTTGTGTATGTGTTGATGTAGATGTCTATGACCATAATAATGATGATGTGTTTTTATCATAGTAGGTGGAGATTTTCATGTTTTTATAGGAGATATTTATGAGGATTAAAATGGTTTTGGTTATACTAATACTGAGATTCATTTCAGATATAAACTAAATTCTTATTTTCTAGGTTGAAGTTTATTATATAGTTTTGTTTTATTATGGTGATAGTGATATTTTTTTGTATTTATTATAATTTAAACGATATTCTGGGGTATCCCAGTGATATATAGAAATTTTCCTTTTTTTTTCTTCATTAGAAATTAAGAAACATAATTTCTTATCCCTGGAATGTAGGAGCTATTTCTATGGGTCATGCTCTTGGAAATAGGTCTATTTCAATGGGTAAAACCATATATTTATAAATTAAACAAGTGGAAGTGGCTAAAAGATGTAGCCATGGGAAAAACACATTAATGTGGACTTACTTACATGGGTAAATTTGAAGCTATAAGTCTATTTCCTTGGGTAAAATTGTGGTTATTGGCCTATATCCAAGGAAATTTCCCAATGAAATAGATTTGGCCATATTTCTAAGGCTAGATATACCATTACTATTGCCTATAGACATGGTTTATACATCTATATCCATGTTTATCCCATAGCTATAGTATAATTTTCTATTAGTGACACAAGGCATGAACTAATTATTTATGTAACCAAATTATTTTATATATTTATCAAATCATTTGTACCATGATATAGTTTTTTTCTATAATCCATAAATGGTTCTTTGTAATTTTCACAACTATTTAACATCCATTAGAGTCAAAAACACTTATGGTTGTGTCATATAGGAATCTTCTAGAAGGTTCCCATTAAGGAAGTAGATTTTAACACTCATTTTACAAAACTAATAATCATTGTATATTTTTATAGAAGGTAGAATTCTGATGGATTTCAGCATAGAAACTAGTGAAAATTATTCATCATAGTAAATTCTATGAAATTGTTTCAACTATTTTACAACAAAGATATCTTTATAAGTTTTGAATATACCTTCCTTGTCTATTTGTTTTCTTAAATACCCATTTTGAACCAAAAATCTTCACATCCACTTGAGGCTTGACCAAAATACAAACTTTGTTTTGGTACGTGGAATCCATTTCATAATTCATTATTTTCTTCCATCAGATAGATTTTATGCTATATATTGTTTCATTATATTTTAAAAGTTAAATATTATCCACTAATAATGATTCAATATCCTCAATGATTTGAAATTAATATAATTTTTGTTCTCCAACCTCTATTATACTTATATTCAGTACTTGTTTCTCTAGAATTACCTATTATAGGGGGATTTATAAAATTTATTAATGTATAAAATCTTATATATATATTGATCCCGGACATTATCAAATTCTATTATGATCCCACAATCTATTTTGGATAGATGATCCATCTTAAGAATGTAAGGACATATTGAAGGACCCTAGAACACCCTGAGAGAGGAGGGGTGAATCATGGTGTCAAATTTTTCTTTATAAAGTTGTGGATATTATTCCCACATTATTATGAACTTATTATATCTGTCAACCAACTAGAATCAATGATATGACACAACAATTTTATTTAGTTCACCGCAAAGGGCTACGTCCAAGGATCATACGCTAATAGTGTGTCAGTCCTACCAAATTCCACTATTCTTAACAAGTTTTGGATTACAATGGTTCATGAATAGTCACTCTGTCCCCGGCTCACTGCATTTACAAATGCTCAAGGATAGCCTACTGTGTCCCTCAAGTCACTCCTGTTGACTCCCCTAGCTCACAGCCTTTGGTGAAGACCCACTCAGTTTATAGACGTGAAGGTCTCTTCATTATATTTTCATTGAAGTCTTTGTCTCTACTCAGCACAAGATTATGCTTGCATAGAAGTCCTAAATTGATGCTCTTGAACACATTGAACCATGGAACCAGATTATCAGAATGTGAAAACAGGTTTCACAGATTATTTCGCACATCACCTACCCTTTTTCACACAAGTTCTCACTTTTGCATGTAATATATGTTTTTCGCGCGGAAAAATATTTCACGTAACTTCATTTTTTTTGTGAAACCTCTCCTTTTTCATGAAGCTCGGAATTTTTCACGCAGCTCTAAATTTTTCATGCTTCTTGGACTTTTTCTTGTACCTTGGATTTTTTCGCGTAGCCCGACATTTTTTACGGACCTCGGAATTTTTTGCGTAACTAGACCTTTTCCACATAGCTAAAAATTTTCAACACAGCTGACTTTACACAAACATTTTATTCGCATCAGAACAAGAATCTTCTCTAAGTCTATAATCATGTGGAATGAGGGGGTTCACCTCTTATTTATAGGCAATGCAGACCCTCGCGTGCAAAACCCATATTGGCGCCAAAAACCTCTCATTCGGTGCATAATACATTTTGCGCATTAATCGTTTTTCATGCACATCTCCATGTTTTTCATGCAGCCCATGCCTTTGCCATTTTTCAACGTTCTGATTCTGAAACACTACTTTTGTGAAAAAAATCACTCCACTTTTTCATGCACCACACTATTTTTTGCGCATAACTCAAATATTTCGTGCACTGCCCACATATTTGGCGCACCACTTCCTCTTTGCACGCTCCTCCTTTTACCGACAATCCATGTCTTCATTTTCCGATTTTCAGGCCCAAAAATTTGGCAGACACTAGGAAAAAGTGCCACCTTCAATATTTTTGTCTACATGAACTATATGATCACTTTACTGGGAAACATTCTGAAATTACAATGAGTATTGACAAAAAACACAAACCATAATCCAATTCATGCATATAACATCCATGGTTCCAACACATACGTTAACCAAAAAATGTTTATCTAAGGAGATATACATGTGACATAATTTATTCATCTTAATATATACATTAAATATGAACTTAGTGTCTCTAGATGAAAGTTTCTTTCAAGATAATTCTTTAAAAAATGTGTCTCATCCTAACACTTGAATACGTTACAACATTGGTTTACTTCCATACCAAAGTTCATACGGAATAAAACTTTTCTCTTCAGCTGGAACTCAGTTTATTATATGTTCTATTGTCTATAATGTGTATCCCCAAAATGATAATAGAATACATTCATACCTCATCATTGATCTAAACATGTACAAATAAGTGATATTCCTTCTTTAACATACACTATTCTATTATAGTGTATAAGGAGGAGTGAGTTAGGATAATATCCCAAACATCTATAGATAATCAATTATCTATTTGTTAAGATATTCTCTACTATAGTCTAAGAAAATTTTATTTATATTATTACCAAGTTTATTATCAACATGATTATTGTATTTACTGAATTTCTCAAAGGAATATTATTTATACCTCATTATATATGTAAGAATGGTATAGAGTAAGAGGTTTCCAACCTCTGATACCAATTGTAGGATCGAAATATAATATGAGATGCTCAATATACAAGAGGGGGGTGAATTGTATACTTTAAAAATTCCTTTGGAAACTTTAAAGTTAGTTATGAATAACTAGAGTTTCCTTAATAAAAGGAAAGGGCTAAGTTTAACAAAGTTAAACTAAGTAAATTCACAACACCTCTAACACCGAACTGAACTTGGAAAGGGATTCCAAAAGTAGGTTCCTCAAATATGATTCCGGAGACTGAAACTTAACAAAGTTACAATATAAGATTCTACCTTAAAGCGTATAGAATCTAAACTAATCAGAGTAAGTAAGGAAGTATAAGAATGTTATACTTTCCTTAAGATACAAATTGCAGCGGACAAAGACAAGTAGTAAAACTACTAGTAACAAGATAATAGTCTTTTAACCCAAAGAGAAGGGTATCCAACAACCTTGGATAAAGGTCCCTTGATTTATACTTTCAAGCAAGTCTGTCTTACCCACACCAGGGTAAGCCCTCGATACGAAGATCGGTGTCTCTGTCTTGCTATCCCCGCAAGCCCTCAACTTCAAGGTAGTTGGAAACCTCTTTCTTTCTCAGCAAGAAAGCCCTCGATCTTTAAGGTAGTCGGCACCTCTGTCTTCCTATCCCCGGAAGCCCTCGAATGTAATCACCAACATTCGGAGTCGCACGAAGCTTTGAGAGTTAATAAGAGACTCTCTCTCTAGAAATCACTTCAACAGCATGTAGGCACAAAACTCAGTTGTGTTTTTTTAACCTCTCTGAGCTCTTTCAAATGAGCTCCTATTTATAGGTAAGGCCGGCTCCTTCTCCAACGGTCATATTTTCCTTAAAGTTCGGAGGGACCTGTACACGTGTCACTTAGACAACGGTTAGTTTATAACAAAATGGACGACATCGTTTTATAACAAAGTGAGTGTAACAGAATGTACGACATAGTTTTAAACTCTAACATAAAGGTTCGGAATAGAAACTTCGGAGTGAAGGTTCGGAGTGAATAAATTCAGAGTGTATACAACAATGATAATCAGATTCTGTTTAATAGGAGAATTCGGAATGAGAATTCGGAATAGGAATTCATCATCAGAAATCGTAATGAGAATTCATCATCAGAATTCGTAATGAGAATTCATCATCAGAATTCGTAATGAGAATTCATCATCAGAATTCGTAATGAGATTTCGGAATGAGATTTCTTCATTAGAATTCGTAATGGGAATTCTTCATTGGAATTCGTAATGAGAATTCGGAATGAGATTTCTTCATTAGAATTCTTAATGAGAATTCTTCTTCAGAATTCGTAATGAGAATTCTGAATGGGATTTCTTCATTAGAATTCGTAATGAGAATTCTTCTTCAGAATTCGTAATGAGAATTCGGAATGGGATTTCTTCATTAGAATTCGTAATGAGAATTATTCTTCAGAATTCGTATCCTGAATCTGGAATAGAACTTAGTCAGAGTTCATATCCGGAATTCGGAATGAAACTTCCTTATAGTTCTTGTCCAGAATCTGAACCCTAAAACAGAATGCTATTATATCAAAGTTTTAATGACTCCGAGAAAATGAATCCGAAACTTATACTTAAGAAAAATATGGATGAAAATATGATAAGGATAATTTTTCTTATAAAAGCGATTTTCCTTAAGAAAGCATTTTTCCTTATAAAAGCGATTTTCCTTAAGAAAGCATTTTTCCTTATAAAAGCAATTTTCCTTAAGAAAGCATTTTTCCTTATAAAATCGATTTTCCTTAAGAAAGCATTTTTCCTTAAAGATAAGGTGTTTGTGATTATCAAAAAAAGAAGGAATGGAAAAGTCATAAGGAAAACCTTATTGACTCAACAATCTCCCCCCTTTTGGAAAGCACAAACATCCTTACGAAAAAGCTATTCTAAGAAGAAAGAAACACATTAAAGCTTATCTCCCTTGGTTTAAGGATATAGATGAATACGACTAACTCCCCCTTAGGCTTTGAAACTCTAAGGATCGTATTCATATTTCCGGAGTGATGTTTCTTTAAGAAAAACTCCCCCTTAAACAAACTCTTATTAGAGTTCTTTTTCCTTCGGTATTTTTCCTTTCTCCCCCTTTGATAAGCACTTATTAGATTTCCTCTTTTTCTTAAGGATATTTTCCTTCTCCCCCTTTGTGATTTTCAAAAAGAATTGGAGGGAATGGAAAAACTTAACAAAGTACCTGAAAAATTAGTAATGACAATAAACGAAACAACAAGTACGACTTTCATTGAAATTGGAATCTCGACAACAAAGAAAAAAATACAACAAAAAGATCGGATTGGTTATTTCGGATCTTTCTCCTTCGACATTAGCCCTTTAAGAATCGTCTTGATCTTCTTTAAGTCTTTGTGATCTTCCTCTGCTTGCTTCTCTAAGACGACTATTCTTGCTGACTGAGCTTCAATTATTTCTTCATGAGCCTTCAACTTTTCTTCCTGAGCTTTCATCTTCTCTTCCTAAGCCTTCATCCTTTCTTCAAACTCGATCCGATAATCCCTTTCATATATCCAACTTTGATGAACGGAATTGAGCTTTCCATTCAGATCTCTCACTTCCTGAATCCGAAAGTTCTTTTCCTCTGTCAATTTCTCTTCGAATGATGTAGTCAGCTCATTAATCTTCTTGTCTTCGGTTTCAAATGCATCCTTAACATTATCCCGAAACTCATCCAGCAACCTCATCTCTTCCACAGTTTTCTTAGACCAGCTTGTCATCCTTTTACAAGATCTTTTATGTGCTTCGTAACCAATGAAGAAATTTTTAAACTGGGCTTCAATCTCAACACATTTATCCATAACCATTGATACGGAGTCGATTTTCTGATTCAACGCATGTTGGAGCATCTGGAATCGTGAATCAATGCTAGAGAAGGTCGGAATGGTTCCCACCAACTTCTTCAAGGACTGAACAACAAAATCGTGCCCCAACGAAGATGACTCCGAATCTGAAATCTTGCTCGGAGAATTTTCTTCCTCAATAAGCTCCAATTTCCTCTTAGAAGAACTACCAGCTTCCTTCCTCTTTCTTACTACTGAGCTTGGAGTCTCGGTAAGAATTTTCTTTCCCTTATCTTTTTCCGGAATAGAATCTTGTTCCAGAGTTCTCTTTTCGCTATCAGAAACTTGAACAACATCATCTTCCTCAGCAGCAACTTCTACACTTTACTTCTGAGCAACATCAAGTAAAAGATGTTCTTCTTCTCCATGATAAGAAACTTCTTCTTCCCCTTTCTCTTCTTCTATTTCAGGAGTAACTAACTTTGAAGATTCAGCTTCAGATGTTCGGAGCGACAGGTGTTTCGAAGGAGTTCCTTTATATTCATCTACTTGTTTGAGCATATCTCCTGTCTCACCACTTCCTTCAGCAGCCTCTTCAACTTGTTCCACTTGCTCTTCTACCTCAGTATTCATAGCAACAGCCTCTTCCGGAGCAGTAAGATTTCTTCCTGGAGTCTCAGGTAGAGATTCCAGAGAGAAAGATCTCGGAACGGGAATGGTTGCTGAAACCATTTCGTTGAACTTTAACAATGCTTGCACAGCCTCGGCTTCTGACATTTTCTTCTTCAGTTTCTTCTCCTTTGCTTGTTTCTCGAGCTCATCAGCAGCCTTCTCTTTCAGAGCATTAGCCTCTGCAGGATCCAATCCGAACTGCGGATCCCCTTCTTTCCTCTTCTCTTTGTCAGCTCTCCACTTTGCTGCAACCTCATCAGTATAGGTTTTCTTCTTCTTAGGCTTAGGAGGTGTGGAGTGGACTTCCTTAGACTTGGGTTCCTCAGCTTCGACTACCACTTCTTTCAGCTTCCTCTTTCTTACCGGCTTAGATGATTCCGGATCAGCAACTTTTGGAGCCACTTCTTCTTGAGGAGGTAGATCAATAAACATTCCGGACTTCTTGTCGAAAGCTACATTCATTCTCTTAAGCGTGGCATCGCTGACTAGCATGATCTTTCACACCCTTGGTTTTGAACTACAAGCAACCTTGAAATATTCTAGGCACCGAACTATGAGCTTTGACAATATTGCTGGGTACATCACGATCTGAGCTCTCAGATTCCCCTTCTTCAAATTCTCAATATTAAGAAGAATATGCTTCATCAAGTTGAACTTTCTTAGATTTATCAGAAAATCTAAGATATATATCTCACTCTTCTTCAAGCTGTCCTTATCTCCTTTTCTCGGTACGATAAGCCCTTGTACCCATAACTCCAGCATCCGGAAGTTTGTAGATAGGCTTGCAATTTTCGGAGCCTTGTCATCATCCAATCCGAGAGTTTCTAAGGCTTTCTCTTTGTTGAAACTACCTAAAGAGTCTGGCAATACGTGTGAAATAAACTCGGCTTCTCCTTCATAGGATAATCCTACCAAGCTTGCAGCCTTGGTGTAAGAAAGCTTATATGTCTTGCCATATGATTTGAAAGAAAATTTTTCTCTATTATCTTCCTCGAAGAAAGCAACTGACTCATAAAACTCAACAAGAAAATCTGAGTACACTTCATCTTGGTTGTCGGTTTTTGATACCGCAACATCCTCCCAGCCATTCAACTTGATATTCTTTGAAATAATAGAATCGTAGTTGCTAAAGAAAGTCGGATGAACTAACCTCTCTCTGTAGACTAACCACTGAGAAATGGGTTTGGTTGAAGACATTTCTTGAGAAGCTAACTCTGCAGACATTCGGATCTGAAGTCTCTGAGAAGTTCGGAATTGAGAAGACTGAAGTTCGGAATGGCCTTAAATCAGAGAGTCAGAGCTCCAGCACGCAAAAGCTTGAAATCGATGTGGGACGAGAAAAAAGGGTCCCCTTTATATAGGCAATGGGATGAAGGTTCAACTTCCTCGGTTGATCTAACGGTTTAGAATGATCTGAGATCAAATCTGACGGTTGAGAACTTGAATCCGATCTTTTTGAGGTTTTTATTAAAGTAAAGACTTAAGAAATCCAAAAACCGAAAACAAACTATAAGAAATTGCCAGCAAGTAAAATATGATTACGAAAACTTCGGTAAGAAAATCATACCTTTCGGATTAGCTTAGGAAAGTTATTCGTAATGGGTAATATAAAGACGACTACGAAAAACTCAATACGAAAAACTAAATACGAAAAACTCAATACGAAAAAGTCAATACGAAAAAGTAAAACTTGGTACGAAAATTTGGTTATGAATGTCCCAGTACGAAAGTTGTCCATTCCGGAAATTTTCAATACGAATACTTTCATTCCAGAAGTATTCTGTTCGAAAATATCCATTCTGGAAAAAGGTAGTTCCGGAAGTTCTATTCCGGAAATATTCGTTCCGAAAAGTTTAAAAACAAATTTTGAAAAACTTTGTTAAACAAACAATCAAATGTACTCCCCCTATAAAAAGGAGTTTATTACTGTAAGGAGAATTTTTCAACAGAAAGTTAATTAAGGAAGATTACCTTACGGTTATCATTCCTAACTTCTGTTTAATATATTCAAATCTATCAGAAGGCAAGGATTTTGTGAAAATATCAGCAAGTTGATCTTGCTTTCTGATAAACTGAAGAATAATATCTCCTTTAAGTGTGTGATCCCTAAGAAAGTGATGCCTAATATCTATGTGTTTTTCACGGGAGTGATGTGCAGGGTTTTTACTTAGGGCAATGGCACTTGTGTTATCACACAAAATTTGAGTTTTAGTAAAACTCAAGCCATAGTCTGTGAGTGTGTGTTGCATCCACAACAGTTGTGCACAACAACTTCCAGCTGCTACATATTAAGCTTCAGCAGTGGAGAGTGCAACAGAATGTTGCTTCTTGCATGACCAAGAAACTAATGAATCTCCTAAGAAATGACAAGTTCCGGATGTACTTTTCCTATCCATTCTACATCCACCAAAGTCAGCATCAGAAAAGCTTTTTAGAACAAAATCATTTCCAGAAGTATAAAATAATCCTAGATCCATGGTTCCCTTAAGGTAGCGAAAAATTCTTTTTACTGCCTTTAAGTGAGATTCCTTAGGATTGGATTGATATCTTGCACATAAGAATACAGAAAACATTAAGTCTGGTCGACTAGCTGTTAAGTAAAGTAGACTTCCAATCATACCTCTAAAAGATGTTTGATCTACTGGTTTCCCAGCTTCACCAAGATCTAAAGAGTTTGAGGTACAAATAGGAGTACTTATACTCTTAGTATTGTCATAACCATACTTTTTAATAAGATCTTTAATATACTTATGTTGAGATATGTAGGTTCCTTCTGGTTTTTGAGAAATTTGAAAACCAAGGAAAAATGTTAACTCACCCATCATACTCATTTCAAACTCAGATTTCATTAGACTAGCAAAAGAGTCAGTCAAAGATTGCTGATTTGAACCAAATATAATGTCATCAACATAAATTTGAACAATCAAAACATTTTTCTTATCTTTCATTATAAAAAGGGTTGGATCTGCATTTCCCTTAACATAGTTATTTTGAAGCAAAAATCCAGTGAGTCTATCATACCATGCTCGTGGGGCTTGTTTAAGGCCATACAAAGCTTTGGTAAGTCTAAAAACATGATAAGGATGTTTTGTATCTTCAAAGCCAAGAGGTTGTTCAACAAAAACTTCCTCTTGAACATAACCGTTAAGAAAAGAACATTTCACATCCATTTGGAAAAGTTTGAAATTAAAGAATGCTGCAAATGCAAGTAGAATACGGATAGATTCAAGTCTAGCTACTGGAGCATAGGTTTCTTCATAGTCTATTCCCTCTTGCTGATTATAGCCTTTAGCAACAAGTCTAGCTTTATTTCTAACAATGACTCCATTTTCATCACTTTTATTTATGAAGACCCATTTTACTCCAATAACAGAAGTTTCCTTAGGTCTTTCAACCAAGGTCCGGACTTTATTCCTTTCGAATTCATTTAGTTCATCTTGCATGGCTTTAATCCAATCATCATCACCTAAAGCTTCATCAGTGCTTTTAGGTTCTAATTGGGAAAGAAATGCTAGATTTTCTACTTAATTTCTTAAGGAACTTCTAGTCCTTACAAGTTGATTTACATCACCAATGATACTATCAATGGGATGATTCTTAAGAAACACCTGATTTGGGTTTTGTAAAACCTGTTCATCAACATAGGGTAGAAAGTCTTCTGGGGTAAATGTTTCAGAAGTATCTTCTAGAACAATTTCCTTATCAGAAGGTTCTTCTATCAAAGGTTGACAATCAGTTTTTGAAAACACATCCGAAGATGTAAGTTGAGATGGTTTAAAAACAAAAGGATCAGACTCATCAAATTTTACATGTACTGTTTCTTCAACAGTACAAGTGTTTTTATTAAAAACTCTATAAGCCTTAGAGGTTGTGGAATATCCTAAGAAAATTCCTTCATCAGACTTTGGTGCGAATTTATGTAAGTTATCTTTAGTATTCAAGATGAATGCTTTGCAACCAAAAACCTTGAAGTAGGAAAGTCTTGGTTTTCTACCATTCCATAACTCATAAGGAGTTTTATTAAGAAAAGGTCTAATCAAAACTCGATTTAGTATAACAAGCAGTACTTACAGCTTCAGCCCTGAAATGTCTAGCAATAGAATATTCACTCAACATGGTTCTAGTTATTTCTTGAAGAATTCTATTTCTTCTTTCAACTACACCATTCTGTTGAGGAGTTCTAGGTGCTGAAAAATTGTGAGTAATACCTTTCTTACTACAAAAAGTTTCAAAATCAGAATTTTGAAATTCTCCTCTATGATCACTATGAATAGTTTTCAATGGAAGGTTTTTCTCATTTTTAACTTGGGCTCTAAAACTTTTGAAATACGAAAAAGCTTCAGATTTCTTTGCTAGAAAATAGACCCAAGTAAATCTAGTGTAATCATCAACTAGAACAAACACATAGTATTTGCCTCCAATGCTTTCAGTTTGTGTTGGACCAAAAAGATCCATGTGCACTAACTGTAATGCATCGGTTGTTGAGACTTCACCGATTGACTTAAAACTAGATTTATGTTGCTTGCCATATTGACAAGGATCACAAACTTTAGAAGAATCAAATCTAAGCTCCGGTAGATCCTTAACAAGTTTCTTCTTAGAGAGTTTACATAGATTTCTAAGATTACAGTGTCCTAGTATTCTATGCCATAACCAAGAATGATCTTCCATTGCACTTAGGCAAGGTAAATCTTGGCTTCTAAGGTCTTCTAAGTTTAAGGTGTAAACATTCTCTTGCCTGTTGGCTGAGAGAATAAATTCTTCCTTGGAATTGTGAACTAAGAATTTATCATTCCTAAAATTCACAAGGTAACCTTCATCACATAATTGACTTATGCTAATGAGGTTGTGCTTAAGACCTTTAACAAAAAGAACATTTGAAATCAAAGTTTTACCCAAAAGAACTATATTACCAATACCAACAATCTCTCCCTTTAGCATTGTCTCCGAAAGTTACCTTGCCTCCTTTCGTTTTGATAATCTTTTCAAAAAAGCTTTTGTTACCAGTCATGTGCCGGGAACAACCACTATCCATGTACCAAATATTGTTGCTGGAACTTTCTTTATTTTCCTGAAATTAAGAACAAAGTTAGACTTTCGGAATCCAAACTTGTTTGGATCCGAGATTTCCAGACAATAAAATTTTAGGTATCCACATTTTCTTAGAAAAGTAAGATTTATGAAAACCTAAGGATTGAGTTTTGTTTAAGGAACAATTTTTTGCCTAGTGACCACCACATTGACATTTAGTGCAAAATTGGGCCCTTTGAGGAACAAAATAATTGTTACTAAAAATTGATTTTGCATGGGTATAACCAAATCCGGATTTACTTCTTAAAGGTCGTATTTGAGAATACATCTTATCAAAATTTTCCTTACCATGGGTAAAGTTTGATAAACACTTCTTTAAGGAAAAAATTTCGGACTTGAGTTTTACAACCAAGTTTTTATCCTCAAAATCATTAGTTTTTGAACTAGAGTTAGGCTCGAAAACGTTTTTCTTAGAAATTACTTTTTCTAATTCTTTAGAAAGTTTATTCTTCTCAGAACTTACTTCCTCAAGATTTTTTGAAATATTTTCAAAATCAGCATTTTTCTTATCAAGATCTTTAGAATGATCTGATATCTCTTTAGTAAGAATAGAATTCCTAGAGTTTTCCTTATCAAGTTTCTTGTTGAGTTTAGAATTCTCAATCTCAAGTAGTTCAGCAAATCTAGAGACTTCTTCATAAGTAGGTAAAGTATTTTCCTCATTAGAAGATGATTCTTCATCAGAAGAGTTATAATACTTACTATCATTAGAATTTAAAGAAACATTGGTCAAAGATTCAGCATTTCGTACCTTATCCATAAGACAATGATTATCAATAGGTAATCTGGCTATAAGACCAAGATTCTTCTGTCCTGAAGATTCATATTCAGAAGATTCATCTGAAGAGTCACCACCACTGGCACTCCAGGTGTCATTAGCTTTCAGAACTTTCTTAGCTTTGGCTTTGTAATACTTCTTCCTGTTCCTGTCTGAATGCCTTTCCTTCCTTTCTTTCTTTTTGATCATAGGACAATCTGGTCTAATATGTCCAGCTCTCTTACATTCATAACAAGTAACTTCTCCATCTTTCTTATCTTTCTTATCCTTCTTCTTATACTTGGATTGAAAGTTTCTCTGTCCAGCTATCTTGTTCATCCTTCGAGCAAGATTGGCTAATTCATTTTCTGAGACTTCACTCTCATTAGATTCGGATTGGAAAATAACTTTCTTAGACTTGGATCTGGTTACTCTCTCAGGAGTCTTAGCTTTCATCTGATTCGAAGTTGTAGTAAAAGAAACAGTACCATTTCCATTCTTCTTCTTGATGTTGTCAGCATCTCTCTTCATTCTAGTCTCATGTTGTAGAAGAGTTCCAAATAATTCATCAAGAGTAATTTGAGTGACCTTCCTGTTCTCATCTATAGCTGTTCTCTTGGATTCCCATTCATTGGGCATAATATCAATTATCTTGTCCACAAGAGCTTCATCATCTAAACCTTTTTCTCCCATAGATTGTAGACTGTTGACAATTGTCATAAATCTTTGTTGAACTTTACAGATAGGTTCTCCATAAGGAAAATTGAAGCCATGATATTCAGCTCTAAGCATAGCTCTTCTAGTCTCAATCACCTTAGAAGTCCCAAAGTGTGTAACCTCTAATTTCTTCCATATACAATTAGTTGCTTCACAAGAAGAAATTTGGCTATATTTATTTCTAGTCATTGAACATAATAAAGTATTGCGTACCTTATAGTTGAGTTGATATTCTTGCTTTTCCTGGTTAGTAAAGGTTCTGACTTCCTTGTCAGGAATTTTATAATCACCAGTAAGCATCACAAAATTGTCTACTCCAGTATTGATAACAAAAGTCTTCATACGATCTCTCCAGTATTCATAATCATTACCATCAAATATAGGTGGTCTTGTAGGATTCAGATTGTCAATCGATCCAACATTAATTCCTGCCATACTAAAAATAGCTTTGCAAACAAACTTGTTAGTAGCTTAGAATCGTAATAACAAGGTTCGGAATGTGAAAAATTCGGAATGGATAAACCGGAATGACAAAGTTCGGAATAGAAAAGTGAGCAAGAAAAACTTGTATGTGAGTAAAAGTATTTCAGTAACCTTGGCTCTGATACCAAATGTAAGAATGGTATAGAGTAAGAGGTTTCCAACCTCTGATACCAATTGTAGGATCGAAATATAATATGAGATGCTCAATATACAAGAGGGGGGGTGAATTGTATACTTTAAAAATTCCTTTGGAACCTTCAAAGTTAGTTATGAATAACTATAGTTTCCTTAAGAAAAGGAAAGGGCTAAGTTTAACAAAGTTAAACTAAGTAAATTCACAACACCTCTAACACCGAACTGAACATGGAAAGGGATTCCAAAAGTAGGTCCCGGAAATATGATTCCTGAGATTGAAACTTAACAAAAGTTACAATATAAGATTCTATCTTAAAGCGTATAGAATCTAAACTAATCAGAGTAAGTAAGGAAGTATAAGAAAGTTATACTTTCCTTAAGATACAAATTGCAGCGGAATAAAGACAATTAGTAAAACTACTAGTAACAAGATAATAGTCTTTTAACCCAAAGACAAGGGTATCCAACAACCTTGGATAAAGGTCCCTTGATTTATACTTTCAAGCAAGTCTGTCTTACCCACACCAGGGTAAGCCCTCGATACGAAGATCGGTGTCTCTGTCTTGCTATCCCCGCAAGCCCTCAACTTCAAGGTAGTTGGCAACCTCTGTCTTTCTTAGCAAGAAAGCCCTCGATCTTTAAGGTAGTCAGAACCTCTGTCTTCCTATCCCCGGAAGCCCTTGAATGTAAACACCAACATTCGGAGTCTCACGAATCTTTGAGAGTTAATAAGAGACTCTCTCTCTAGAAATCACTTCAACAGCATGTAGGCACAAAACTCAGTTGTGTTTTTTTTAACCGCTCTGAGCTCTTTCAAATGAGCTCCTATTTATAGGTAAGGTCGGATCCTTCTCCAACGGTCATATTTTCCTTAAAGTTTGGAGGGACCTGTACACGTGTCACTTAGACAACGGTTAGTTTATAACAAAATGGACGACATTGTTTTATAACAAAGTGAGTGTAACAGAATGTACGACATCGTTTTAAACTCTAACATAAAGGTTCAGAATAGAAACTTCGGAGTGAAGGTTCGGAGTGAATAAATTCAGAGTGTATAAAACAATGATAATCAGATTCTGTTTAATAGGAGAATTCAGAATGAGAATTCAGAATAGGAATTCGTCATCAGAAATCGTAATGAGAATTCATCATCAGAATTCGTAATGAGAATTCATCATCAGAATTCGTAATGAGAATTCATCATCAGAATTCGTAATGAGAATTCGGAATGAGATTTCTTCATTAGAATTCGTAATGGTAATTCTTCATTGGAATTCGTAATGAGAATTCGGAATGAGATTTCTTCATTAGAATTCGTAATGAGAATTCTTCTTCAGAATTCGTAATGAGAATTCGGAATGGGATTTCTTCATTAAAATTCGTAATGAGAATTCTTCTTCAGAATTCGTAATGAGAATTCGGAATGGGATTTCCTCATTAGAATTCGTAATGAGAATTCTTCTTCAGAATTCGTATCCTGAATCTGGAATAGAACTTAGTCAGAGTTCATATCTGGAATTCGGAATGAAACTTCCTTATAGTTCTTGTCCAGAATCTGAACCCTAAAACAGAATGCTTTTATATCAATGTTTTAATGACTCCGAGAAAATGAATCCGAAACTTATACTTAAGAAAAATATGGATGAAAATATGATAAGGATAATTTTTCTTATAAAAGCGATTTTTCTTAAGAAAGCATTTTTCCTTATAAAAGAGATCTTCCTTAAGAAAGAATTTTTCCTTATAAAAGCGATTTTTCTTTAAGAAAGCATTTTTCCTTAAAGATAAGGTGTTTGTGATTTTCAAAACAAGAAGGAATGGAAAAGTCATAAGGAAAACATTATTGACTCAACAATATAGACATATCCATATCTAATAAATCATGAGTAAATGTTGTGAATTAAAGTATCCACCCCTTATTTTAAAATTAAATGGTCTATACACATATGTATGAACTAATTCAGGAATATTGGTGGGAAATTTCTCCTTTTCCACTAAATTTGGATTTGGTCAAATTTCCTTGAAAACAAGCATCACATATACCATGTGGTTTTAGTTAAAAAAATGAATTTAAATATCTATCTAGATATATTTTTTCAAATTCTTTTCATATACATAACCTCTCCAATAATTCCATAATTGGGTGTTATATGAGTCCTGAAAATTGGATTTTTTATTAATTCCCAATACATTTTAGTGAAATCCAATACCAATATACCATTATTTAGATGTGTAAAACCATATAAAATGTTATTGTTGTTAAAGTAAAAAATTTATTCCCAAATTTGAATATAAAACCATCCTTATCAAATATGGACATATAAATATTGCTTTGGTAACTAATGAAATATAAATAATAGTTCTTTAAAACCAAGATCAATCATGCCAACAATGTTAGGTGGTAGTCATCAATAGTTACTATAGTGCATCTTGTTCTTTTATTGTATCATAGATTTAATTCACCATAAAAAAATATTCTAAATATATTTGGTTCTTGTAATTGAATAAAAATGGGAGAAACATAGAGATTTCTTAGCATTCTATAAGAATCTGTATTCTCATGTGACTTCATAAGTTTCCAATACATGGATGATAAAATCAAACACTGGACATCTAGTCCTTCATCCAAGTATTTTTTTCGTAAACTTTGATCTATTCTTCAATCAACTTTTTAGTAGGTGGATTAGATATCAGGGACTCCAAAATGTATAACTTATGTCCATGGTATAGTATAACATGCATGTCAATGTACTATTATTCTATGTTAATCTTGATTATGAGATTTTCTTTCACTAGTATGGATCATAGGGATATTAAGGTCAATGGATTTTTCATTTTTATAAAACAATATAAAAGTAGATTTGGTAATTTATCATGATTACTAAAATATGTGAGATGAAATAATTTTTAATTGTATTATTTTTCTCCCACTATTTTAGAAAGTCTCAATATCCATTCCCATTGGACTCAGATGTAGAGAAATTATAGTGGAAAAGATCCATATTTTTCTTCTCATAACCAAAACTGTGGCCATGAAAATAATTATAATGAATTTAATTTTCTGGTATTACCAACTCTTACCAGGGAAGTCCTTGGCATGTTTAATGGATTCCCCAAAATTGAAACCTAGACTCAAATTTTCTCAACACTTGAATCCAATTTTGTTTAATACACTATGGCCATTAAACTCAATAGAAGTATGGTTAAGTAGACCCATCATATTTTTTAGTCTCCCCAATAATTTGAAGTTCCCTCATGATGGCCTAACTAACACTTTAACTATAGGTCCATCCCAGTTCAGCTAATTAAAAGCTTTTTACTTAAAATATACTTGATTTATTTTGTTTATATTTTTAAAAAATTTCTTTTAAATATTATGTGAATTTTACATGACTAATTATCCATGTCTTTGATAAAATAATTTGCCCATGATAAAATTATTTTTTAATATATTTATTGTCTTGTAATATTATTTATTTTATGGATTCATGTTTAACATCATATAAACATTCATCATATAAACAAGATAACCATAAAATTAAAAAAAATAAAATAAATAATGTGACATGATCTTGAGTTTTCTAATAGTGGATTTACCAATTAGAAGATAAACCAACTTATATGCTTTAGGAAAAAATTCAAGAAAATGGGTTTGGTTTAGGTTGCAACATTCCACCACAGACCTACGTAGATTCTCGGTTAGTTTCACCTCATCTAGGATTCTAAACCATTTACTCTCCTTGGATCTCTATCCTTTACGTATTTTACTCACACGGTAAGAGGAACTGAGGGTCTGGGATACATAAAATAAAACATGGACACATAGGTCCTATATAATAATGGTTGGGGAAATAACCCGTAGACCATTATAATTAATTTAATAAAGAAATCATATAAAAAACCCATGTAATAATATTAAATTTAATAAAAACTCAACAAAAACATTATTCAGTTAAGATCATGATCATTCACATACATTAAAATAATGGACATTTAAAATAAATAAATAACACTCATTTCAATCATTCTTTTTTAAGATAAAATACCCCAATTAATAAATTAATTCCTATATTGTAATTTCCACCCAAATGTTCCTAGATATTATCATCCATAATAGTTTTCAACAAATTAAATAAATTAATTTTATTTAAAATTAATTATATATAAAAATGTTCTTAGAGGCATCATGGAGTGTACCCATCCAATCTACTTAAAATCAAGCATGGGAATGTTCTATACACTATAATAGAATGTATCATACAAAATGTGTCACATAATTACATGGATGTGTACTATCAATTTATGACACATAAAAAAATGTTTAATTATATGGTGTGTACAAATTTTAATGCACATGAAGTGAATGATGTGTAATGACCATACAAGTGAGTAGTTCCAAATTTAACATGAAAATTAATTAAGAATTTAATGTTCTTTAAACACCATTACACTATGTCTAAATTATATAAATGACACATGGAAATGTGTTAACTAGGATTAATGGAACAATTAATATTATTTGTGCATAAATTAATTACAATATTTTTAGTTTTTCTTGGCATGTACTCTAGGTAAACATGTAAAAATTACACAACGTGTATATTGAATACATGGTGAGTAATCCACTCTAGAAAATACCTTACTAAATTCGTAGAGAATCAATATGTATTTTGTGCAAGATAGAATGTGTTACACAACATGTACGTTGGATAAAAAGTTTTTTATTACATCTAACTCATGTTACATGGTTTCGGAGCCTCGATGAATCATGTATTTAATACATAATGTGTATTTGACTACCCAGTTTCTTTGAATTACATTGGAAAACCCTATAGGGTTACACTAAGTGTACAAAAACTACATTCCATTTACCATATCAAGCAGTATGCTAGCTGGTCCTGGTCAACATGTGACATGTAATAAAGTTATTTCCTTTCTTCTGATGACCATATTAGAATTACGCGACTTGTATCAGTGTAGAGAATCTAGGTACATGACATGTACATTCAGGTTAAAAATCACATTGTATATGTTGTCCCTCCCGAATCATTAACACCTCCAAATGGGTTCTTCATATGTTCTCCACCTATTCTTAACCAGTTCTTGGTTATATAAAGGTGAAAATAGAAGATATCTCAAATTTCCGAATAAATAAGGAATAAATTATGAAAAAACCAACAAAAAATTCATATTATAAAAAAATTAAATAATTATAACTTTTAACATGACCACTATAATACCACTTGAGGTTTCTGGGAATAGAAAAAGTCAGTAGGGCTCCTGCCCAATGATGGGTTTTCATTAGATTTAATGAGTAACCCAAAGAAACATGATGAATACTAATATTATATAATTAATATGACCAAATAAAATAATTTAATGAAATCATGGAACCAAAAGACATGATTTTTCAAATTAAATTTATAAATAATTTAATAACCTAAATTACCTTGATCCTATGAGTAGTTGTTCAACGAAGATATTGTTAATTCAAACCCTCAATATAGTTGTATCATCATTGTATAAAAATGATCCGAATTTGAATCCCTCTATCATTAATCCACACATTATCTTTAATCTAAAAATTATGTCGACAAACAACTAGGTGCTAGAGTAGATGATATGATTTCCTTGCGTTGTTTGTCTTGGTTGAGACACAATATTTTGGGCTTAATAGATTTATTTTTTGATTTAATATTCATGAGAAGATGGAAGTAGGTGGAATAAATATTTTGGTCTTGAGAGGAACCCTATATATGTTCATCATAGGGAGAATATTCAAGGAAAATGATGTTTTTTCAACAATAAAATGAATTATCACAAATTCACACGCACGTAAAAATGATATAATTTGGTATAGATAGAGCTAGTATAGAGAATTAGTAATTTTATATAGTTCCTTATAAGAATTATTAATCCTAAGAGAACCCCATGTATAACAAAAACAACCAAAAATAATAATAATAATAATAATTCTACTATTTTGATGTGTTTATGTCTCATGAATAATATAAAAAATAAAAAATAATTTATATTTATTTAAATTGTATTTAGTAACTCATATCCATTACTAGGAGACTAACTCAACCAGTCCATCTTCCTCTATGTTTACTAAAACTTTTACAATAATAAATAAATATTATTCATTCATTAAATAAATAAATATTATATTCCTGGTCTTGTTAATAAATTTTTATTTAAAATTGGAATCTCATATATATGGTGACTGGATATTTGTGATCTAAAAATCTTGAATGAATATTATTCCATAGTTTTGAAAATAATATTTATTCTCATTTCTAAATAAAAATATTATTTAACTAATATAAAAAAAATTATACTATTCTAACCCTCTGGGACTATTTTTTAGTTGAATTAGGTGGGATTTCCTAAATTCTAATATCAATGTCTTGAAAAATTTAAAGGCACCCATATCGGAAGACGTTAATGTCACAGTGAAAACAACCACATATGAATTATCAATATGTATTACAATTCCTTTACCATGATATATCACTAAGAACGTTGCATACTCATATCTCACTATGGCTGATATGTATTTCTTTACCTTCCTAACATAAACCTGTCAATCTACATGTCTGTATAATTTAGTTTGATAGTTCTATCTCAATTAAAGGGCTAAGATACCATCTTCCACTATAGGAAGAGATAAATACATTATTGACATATTCATTAATTTTATATCACTATTGATGCACCAAACTTACACTACATCACTATGAAAATATGGTGTCATTGTTTTCATCAATACATCAATGTATATGATTCTTGATATCCATTAATATCAACTTTAAGGATAAGGATCAATACACATGTTTGTATACATGAATATCTAATGACAAAAAAATATGTGAAATTATTACTTGTATGTTTGTACACCTATTCTTATTTCTTAGAGATTACCAAGTGTAAACTTCATGAGATAAATCCTCATCTTCTTATGAGTATCAAACACCTAATAGTTATTATCCTATGTTTTCATTAGATGACTTCCTTCAACAATAGGTGTAACATCCTGAAATTTTATGAAATATCTTCTTTAAAATAAATTTAAATTATTTTATATCATTTTTTACATGAAATTCATAGTTTATATTACATTTTTTGAATCATAAGGTTTATATTTCATTGCACGTAACATTGAGTTTCATCCATAATTTGTGTTAAACACAAGGATGAGTCTCACCAGACAATAATATACTATTAATATTATTTATGTAACATAATAGTTGTCACCTAGATGTTAGAATGGTTGGAATTAATATTATTAACTAAATTATAAAGTAATAGTTTACACAAGTATATAAAATAAATTCTTTGGTTACCAATTAATTACAAATGAAAATAAAGACTAATTCAATATGAAAAATATGTTTTTATGGAAGATTATTTTTATGACCACAATGAGGTTTTATCTTAATAAATTAAATTAATCAGTATTAGTGAAAGATATTAATGAAATTTATATTAAATATATTTAATATTTTTTTAAATTCATCCAATTGGATTAATAGGATTAAGATAATAAAAAACCAATTCAATGCATAAAAAGCTATTTTAAGGCAATTTTACCGACTTTTAAAAGAGAATTTATTTTAAATATATATATTTTTGAAAATTTAATATTTTTTATTTGAAAAAATAGCAATTTTTTAAATCCGAATATCAAAATTTACTTTGGTTGAATTTTTTATATTTTTTCTGGGAACTTTTTTATTTTGATGAATAGTGAATGACACCGAATTTTAATTGAAAATTGCCTTTTCATCTAAGTAATTTAGAGTGGTAAATTATATTTTTAATTGTTTATAAATTATAATTATATGAAATTAATATAATTTAAAACAATTTATAACATTTTAATTAATTTCTCACTATAAATGGATATAAAAACATTTCAAACATTTGAACTTTTCTCTTTAAAAATTTGTTTATGTCGTCCTGTCTTTGGGATTAATTTTAAATTAATTTTCTCTATTTTGGTTGTTAGAATTTAGAAAATGGATTACATATTTGGAATCAGAATAATTTATTATGTCTAATAAGATCAAATTAGTTTCTGAAAAAAAACATCAAAATTAAATAAAATTAATTACATCGAATAAGGTAAAAATGAGTTTACTTAGTGGTTAAACTTTAATATTGAAGGGCCAAATGACCACCAAACATATAAAAAATCAATTGGGTGGAAATTATTATACTATATACACTATTCCATTTAATTTGGATCATTATTGGAGGAATATTATGTAAGGGAGACCTCCCAATAGTGTTTCCTTTCTATATTTACAAGAATGCCACTCACCCTCCACTATAAAAAGGCAATCACCATCCCCACTTTTTCACACCTCTCAAGACATTGGTCTCCATAAGAAACATAACAAATAAGATCCCAAAATCTATACTCTCATACTTGAATCCTCAATTTGGGTATAAATCTAACCAAATAAGTCTTTTTGTGCAAACCAAAAGTAGTTAACTAAAAAAGATGTAACATTCTTCAATGATCACTTTTGTTAAATTTCTTTCTAAAACCACTTAAATTATTATTATTCAATGATTATATGAAAAAATAATTATCCTAATATAATGATATTTTTTTAGGTTAAGGTTTCCACCTACACCTTCACACACATCCATCCAATTGGATACACAGTCATCCTTTGTGTGTATGGGGAACTACCGCTATTTGAACTGATGTCATTCATATTTCCATTACCACATTTAAAGTTATAGAATAATAATAAAATAACTATTTTATATGATATATATGATATTTATAATTTTATTATAATTTTTTTAATTTTTATATAATAAATTCCTTGGTGCTTTCTATTTTTGACAATATGATAACATAGTTTATAGACGTGTGGACTACTTCCTCATCAAAGCGATGTGATTTGTTCTCTCTTAACATGGAATTTATTAAGGATGGGATATATAAAAATATATTTTATAAATTAAATATTTATGATATTCATGACTTAATTTTATTTCGGTACATATAACCTATCATTTTTCTTCTTTTCATTTCACACAATAAAAAAGTAATAAATTATTTCATGGATGTGTGGACTACCGCCTCCTCAACAAGATGTGATTATTAATTTTTCATAAAAAGGTAATGATTTTTTTAAGTATATATAATTAAATAAAATGGTATTTATGATTTAATGGTCATTATTGAAAGATAAACTTCACTAACCTTCTTTCTATAATGATCATTAAAAAATGAGAACTTTACTCATGCGTATATATAACCTACCGTCTCCATGATAGTAATTTTGGGTCATTTTTTAAAACCATATTTATTGTATTCTTTTAAAAATATAATTTATGTAAAAATTTAATAATTATTTTATGATAATTATTTTAATGATTTTTAAGTTATTACCAAATTGACCATAGTCAACATATCAATGTCAGTTTTGAAACATAAGCTGAATAGTTTCTCAGAATATTGGGTACCTATAAAATTTTTTGTTAAAAGTTTTATTTAAAAGATTACTCCCATTTAAAATAAAACTAGAAAGTTAAACAAGGTTGTAAAATTATAATATCTTGCGTCTTCAAATAGTTTCTCAAAATATTGATTAATTATCAATTATAATAATATGAGAAATTGATACAACTTTTGAAACCATTTTAATAAGGAAAAAAGATATAACTACTATCAAAGAATAACTATCAAAGTAAATTTTTGTTTTCTAAAAAATGAGTTGAAACAGAGAAAAATAAATTTAAAAACATAATAGATACAAAATAAGAGTCTTAGTCTTAATCAAAGACTTAGTCCTTTCCACATGGTGATCACCTACCAAAAATACATCTATAAATATAAAACATTTTGATCCACACCCTGGATCAGGATTAACACAACATTAACAAGACTATCCAGGTCACAAGGCCTCTACGAGGGTTCTTTGTGGGAACAAAAATACAATCAGGTCACCTAGGACCTCTTCCACAGTTCATCATGGGATAAACAAGTGTAGAAAGACCATTGTTTGAGGATATCTTGTATCCTCTAGTTTAGTGAAGGAGACATTTTGTGTTTTTAGTATAGAAACTCACCATGATCGAAGGTTTAATAAAATAGTAAAAAATATAAAGATTATAATAAAAAGGGATTAAAAATTCTCTGAGTGTTATGAGATTGAGATCTAGACTTTTTGATGTATCCAAGATGAAGATCGAGTCCATTTCTAGAAATAGACACTAAAAATAGGGTGTCATGGAGCACTGTGTTCTATCTTCTAGAAGGGTGAGATGATCTTATCCTTTGGTTTTTTTGATTCTATATAGATGAAGGAACTTTTATGAATAATATTTCTCTAGTTTATAGCAAGCAGGGATGAATAATTCCTTGTGTATTCCTCATTCATGTATGTTTCTCGTGAAAGGTCTACTCATATCTTCTTATGTATGTGTGTCTGTGCATGTTTTTTCTTTCATTCACACTTATTTGTATATATATTATTGCATATCGACAATGTGAATGTTTGATTTAGATACTGTACCTCGTATTTCTGACATCCTTATTTAAGATGTTTGTGAAAATCATTAAATTAATCAGGCACATTTAAATACTCAAAATATGACTATTGAAAGCAATTTTTAATAAAAGAAATTTTAAATAGTCTATCAGGGGGTCCACTATTAGTATATCCTTTTATCGGTGTCTCATTTCATCGGTGTGTCAATCTGTCAGTCTATCTATGAATCAATGATTCATCTTAATTGACTGTGAGTCCTTGCATCAGTAGTACCATGCTTTGGTAGGTAAGTTTCATTGGTAAGTCATTGCTTCAGTATGTCAATTGAATTATTAGTGAGACAATTGTTCTGTCGATGTGTCAATTGAACTACCAGTGAGTCATTTAATTGGTATCTCCATGCGTCAGTATCACCATGCATCGGTAGCACCATGTGTCAGTAGGTTAATTGAGCTGTTAGTGACTCATTTTAACTATTAGTGTCTCATTGTTTCTCTTGGTGTCAATCTATTATACTTAGAAAATATTTTTTCTTGGACTCTATTACCACATTAATATTATCCAAATGTATCAAATTTATATGTGATCACAGATAAACATAATTTCCCACATTGAAAATTAAATAACCATGATTGAAATTTTCAGACCTGATTAATAGGAATTGACATGATTGGGGATTATTAAAACCATTAATACTATTGAGGGGTTACAATAGTTTCTTGTAGGGAAACATGGTAGTTATTTAATTATTAACTTCACTTACCTTCGTTCCATAATGATCATTAAAAAATGAGAACGTTAATCATGCGTACGTACAACCTATCATCTCCATGATTGTAACATTGGTTCATTTTTCAGAACCATATTAATTGTATGATTTTATAAATATACTTTATGTAATAATGTAATAATTATTTCATTTTAATTATTATAAAAATGTTTAAATAATTGCCTCATTGACCTTAGACAACATATCAAAGTCAATTTTGACACATAAGCCGAATATAGTAAAAACATCCAACTAAATCATTGTTGATTAATTATTATTTTAAAAATTGTTTAGAAGTGAAATTATATTAATGATAAACATTTAAAATTTAATTAATATTGTAAATATTTATCATATGTTTATTATTCAAGAATATAGAGTAAAACCATGAAAAATCATACCCAAGGTAAGGGATTTTAATCTCACTTTTTACAACTGTGGGAAAAATGTTAAATTCACCACATACTTATTTTTTTGTATATCTAATATGCCTATTGATATATAATGTTTTTTTATTATTGATATTTAGATTTTACATTTGATTATCATTATTTTTGGGGTTTCCAAATTCATATTTTACCATGGTTGTAGGGGACTTCATTACTCAATTTCCATTCATTGGGTTAAACTTCTATGTTATTGGTTATGTTATGACAATAATTTGTGTGAAATGAAATATTATTGTATTAATATGTATTTATAATTTTATTGTGTTGATATACAATTATCACAAATAATTATTTCATTGATTTATTCTCACTCCAATGATATGATCTTTTTAGGGGTTTTTCTCATCTCACTTTTATTTCTATGAGATATATTCTATATTCACCACTTATATTTGTTGTGTTATATATATACTATGCAATAATGTATTTGAATATTATTTTAGTTATGTTTATGGGGTTTTACATATCTTATTGATGATCCCTTTTTCATGGGGTTACAGTTTCAATATTTCCAAATAGGAATTATATTTTTGTCACAATTTTACTTCTTTGAAACGTTTGTTATGTTATACTCCTAACATATTTTATGAGGATTATATACTGATCATGTGAAATTTTATATCTTGAATATAGTTATTCTCATGATATTATATGTTTCATTTAATTTTACTTCTTTATTGGGCTTATGATTTAATTGTTCTAAAATGGTATGTGACACTTTGGAATGTTTGAAGATTATTTTCCTCAAGAATGTTTTGGATAATAGTTTATTGGTTTTTTCATTCCTCAACGTCAACAAACCTTGTTTTTACTTATCTTCTAGTGGGAATATTTTGTGTTGATACCATCCCCATTATTTTCTGGATGTATTAAGATAGTTTCAAAGTGATTGTAATGAGACCTATTTCTTTTTCAGAAGATGATTATGTCCTAAAGTGATTGTTATTGAAGTCATTACTTTTCCATGGGTTAAAAATGTTTCGAAGAGATTTTTATAAAACCCATTTATTTTCCAGGGGTTAATATTATTTAAAATAGATTTTTTTGGATCCCATTTATTTTCTATGTGTTAATCATGATTCAAATATATTTTTATGGAACCCATTCCTTCTCCAAAATTTAACCATGTTTCAATGAGATTTTTATGGAACCTATTTTCTTTCCATAGTTAAATAATGTTTTGAAAATAATAAAGTTTGTTTCAATGAGTGTTTATGAATAATATCTGTATTCAATTATTAGACTTATAAATGGTCGGTGAAAAGTTCCAAGTAATCCCATTTAATGTTATATGATATGTTCACCCAGATAGAACTATTATGAATTGGGTAATCTAGAAATATAATTTGAACATATTGTTTATTCCATTTGTAAGGGCTCTATAAGGGTTCAACAAGGGTTATGTTTGGGTTTTATGAGATGATGATCCAAGATAAAAACATGTTATATATATTCTTTTTATGAGTTTATGATATTTCCATTAATCAATATTGATATCACATGGCTCATTATAATTTATTTTAATGACTATTTGTTTCATTAAATCCTTATTCCATGTTTTCCAATTTGATGATCCATGTATTTTTTTTAGTATAAATATTCTTATGTTATACTCATTAACATTTATTATTTCATCACACTCTCATGATATTCTTATTACCCCTAATTAAATTCATTTATTAATTCCTACATTATTCCATATTGATAATTTGATCTCACCCTTCATATATTTGTTTTACCTCAAGTCTTAAATAATGATGTTGAATGAGTTATGTCCAAAATGGATTTCATATGGATGATGATGATATCATAATTTGAAAAATAATAGATATGTTAAGTGAGAGAAATTCTCATTTAAAGTAATTTGAATTATTTATATATAAGTTTTTCCAAACCTTATAAAACTATAAACCTAAAAGGTCCCCTTGTATGTAGGTGATCTATGTTTTCATTTTTATTTTTTAATGTTTATATGAAAAATTTGTGTCAAAATTACTAGCCACAAAGATGGGATTGTGAAGTTATGGATTTCAGCATAGGATCTCGGAGAGAGGGCTCTAGGCTATTATAGTTGGTATCAAAGGTTAGTTTAGATAATTTTCGAGATTAATATGTTTTAATGTGAGGTTATCTTAAGAGTCATGGGAACCATCATAGGTCTTAATCTTATTTATGATCATAAGTTTAAACTTTTAGAAACCCTATTAAGGTTATAAGCAATGATATATTAAAGTGAATTTTGGAGAATTATTTTTTTTGTATGAGTTATTTTTAATTCCTATGATCAAAATTAAATGTTTTTAGGTAGGAATTAGTTCTCATTTTTAAATAAAAAATTATATCCTGTAATCACAGTGAAAACCCTATCACATCTGGTAAGGATGTGGGGATTGATCCCTTGACTGAAGGATGATAAATGTTTTTCACACTACCACTGGCCTACATTATGTCCAGGATAGTATTATACTTCTTTAAAATTAAATATTGTGTTAGAAACACATGGGAGTTTATTTATGGAATAATGGTTGATTTACCTTGGAAGGATATATGATCAAATCCTTCAAATTTTTTGGTTTCAAACATAGCCTGGAAATGTTTGAAGAATTTAAAATATAGGTATTAATGGAATAATTTTATTTCAAACTTTTCTATTGCAATTTATTTTTTAATATTAGTGTATAATTTTATGGTTTAAAATTTTTGGGAATTATATTACCATGTTCTACCCATTTCTGTTTTTGTTAATGTCTAAAGATGGATGGAATAGCTTGACTATCCTATTTATGGTTACGTTCTCTTTAAATGTTAAATTTAGTGATTCTGAAATTAAAAATTCATCTAGAATTGATATACTTTATAAAAAAATATTATATTTTTGTGTAAATTAATTAAATTATGAAATTCTAGTCATCAAGTAAGTATATTTCAGTTTTCTTTTTCTCTTGTTCTATAGGGTAAAAAATTATTCAACTCTAAGAAAAATATATTGAAAGAAAAGTATTATCCTCATAACTTTAATTTTGATGAAACAATGACATTTTTTATCAACTAATATTTTTGTTTTTTTCTTCATTAACTTTCCATTGTGTATTTAATTATTTTTGATCAATGACTTCAGTCATTCTCTATAATTATTTATTATTTTCCTCCATTCCCACTTATGTCCTCCCTATGTGCAATACTAGTTTTGCGTAACATCATGTGGACTTAGTGATTTCCAATTTACCTTTTTAACAGTATGTTTTATTAACTGTTTTTAGGATTTGGTTTTCAATAATGGAATTCTAAACATGTTAGTCTCTTGATAACAATGATGACTTTCGATGGTGAAATTCATTTTAAGGGGGGTTGGACGTAACATCCCGAAATTTTATGAGATATATTATTTAAAATTAATTTAAATTACATCATAGCATACGTTACATGAAATTTAAATTTTATATTGTGTTTTACATAACACCAAGTATATCTTTTATTGCACATAACATTTAGTTTCTTCGGTAAATTGTGTTACATGCATGGTCGAGTCTTACCAGATAACAATATACTATTAATATTATTTATTTAACATAATAGTTTACACATATCCATTGGGATGGAAGGAATAATATGACAAAATATATTATTAAATCATATTTTACACATGTTAATAGAATGAATTCATTGGATACCAGTTAATTATAAATAAAAATAAAGACCAACGGAATATAAAAGATGTGTTTTTAGGAAAGACAATTTTTATTACCATAATGGAATTTTAACTTAATAAATTTAATTAATAACTATTAGTGAAATATATTAATGAAAATTATATTTTATATATTGAAAAAGTTTTTTTTAATTCATCCAATAGGTTTTGTTGGGTTAAGATAATAATAAATATAATTTTAAGCATAAAAAGATGTTTTAATGGTTGTTTTACTGAATTTTAATGGCACATCTATTTTAAATATAATTTTTGAAACTTTTATAATATTTATTTTAAAAAATAATCTTCATTTTTGAAATTTAAATGTAAAACTTTACTTTGGGTGAGTGTTCAGTATTTTTTCAAGAACATTCATATTTCTATGAATAGTGAATGACACTGAATTTTAATTGAAATCTTTTTTTTAATATAATTAATTTATAGCATTAATTTATATTTTTTTATTGGTTTTAAAGTATAATTAAATAATTTTATTTTATTTTAATCTAGTTTAGGTAACTATAATTAATTTATCAATGAAATTAGATATAAAAATATTTCAAACATTTGAACTTTTCTCTTTAATAACCCACTTTTTCATCTTATCTATTGGATTAATTTTAAATTAATTTATGACACTTCTATGATTTTAATTTGGAAAAATATATTATATAATTTTAATTAGAATAATTTATAATTTTTAATAATGTTTAATTAGTTTTTGACCCAAAATATTAGTGAAAGTGATTAAAATTAATTACAATGATTAAGGTAAGAATGCGTTTACTTTGCGGTTAAAATTTAATATTATAGTGCCAAACGAACTAGAAACAATTAAAAAAACAATCGTAAGGAAATAATTCTTCCATAAAACTTTTTTATCTAATTTTTAGAATTATTGGAGGCACATGATGTTAGGGAGACCTCCAAATATTGTTTATCTTTTTATATTTATAAGATTGACACTCCTCCTCCATTATAAAAAGGCACTCTCCCTCCCCACATATTCACTCCACTAAATATATTTTCATAATCCAAAAATTCCTGAATAATATAAAAAAATCCACCCTATCATCCGTGAATAATCAATTTTGGCATAAAGAAAAACAATCAAGTCCTTTAGTGCAAACCAAATGGAGTTACCCAAAAAAGAGGTAACATTCTTCAATGATCACTTTTGTTTTATTTCTTTCTCAAACCACTACAATTATTTTTATTCTATGATTATATAATAACGTAATTATCCCAAATATACTTATATTTTTTTATTTAAAGGGTTCTTCCTACACCTTTACACACTTACATCAAATGGGATACACAATTACTGTTTGTCTATACGGCGTATTACCGCCTCGCGAAATGATGTCACTCATTCTTCTATTACCACCTTTATAGGTTGGTAATAAGGATGAAATTAATATTTTTATATGATATATATGATATTTATAATTTTATTATTATTAAATAACTGATATAAAACACATACCTTCATCTTTTCCATTTTGGGAATACGATAACAACGTTTATGAATGAGTGGAGTAGCACCTCATCACAATGATTAAATTTGTTCACTCTTTAAATGGATTTTTTTAAAGATGGTTTTAATAAAAATATAAGATATAAAGTAAATATTTATAATATTCATGACTACATTATATATCTATACATATAAAATATAATTTTTCCTGTTTTTTTTTCACACACTAAAAAAGTAATAACGTCGTTCGTGGACGTGTGGACTACCGCCTCCTCAAAGTGATAAGATTATTCCTTTTTCATCATAACATAAAAATAATGAAATATATAAGTATAAATAATTAATTAACATTATATTTTGGATATAATTTTCATTCTGTAAAGATAATCATTGCCTATCTTCTTTCTATAATGATCATTGAAAAATGGGAACATTACTCATGCGTACATACGACCTACCATCTCCATGATCGTAACATTGGTTCATTTTTAATAACCATATTTACGATATAATTTTAAAATAATAATTGATGTAAAAATAAATTAATTATGTAATTTTTATAATTATTGATATTTTTAAATAATGACCTCACTAACCATAGTCGAAATATGAAAGTCAGCTTTGACATGTGTGCTGAATATGGTCAATCTTCCTACTTAAGCATTATTAATAAAGTAATTGTATAAAAATTGTTTATAATTGAAATCAAAGTAACTATAAACTTGTAAAAGGTTTTGGATCAAGTAAATAATTAACATAATTTTATTATTTAACTAGTACTTTGCCTGTGCGATGCACGACACTATAACAAAGTAGAGGCAATTTTAAGGAAATTGAAAAAAATAAATTAGAAAAACATAATTACACAAATTTCAATACCAACTTGAGAAGAAACTGTATTAAAAATGTTGCAACCTAAATAGCACTAAAAAACATAAATATTTTTCATAAAAAATACAATTGGATATCAATAGAGAAAGAATCATTAAAAATGGAAATTGAAATTGAGTAGTGAGAAACGAAATTAAACAAATAGACTGTTGAAATTAAAATAAATGAATAAGAATGTTGAAATTACAACTCCTCCTGCATTCCTCTCATAGCCGTATGTGCAACTCCTGCATTCCTCTCTTAGCATGTGTGGTTCATGAGAATTATTCAGGATCCAACCACTATATAAGGAACATAAAATAGAACCACTTTAATCAGTATTGGAGAAAACATAAATCAAGAAGAATGCAATTATCTAATGTAATTATTGCAGAAAATTATTGAAAATACTGTATTTCAGTTAACAAAAATGGACCTAAACAGATGTTGTTACATTATGTAGAAAACATAAATGGACATGGAATTTATTTTTTGAAGAAAACATAGGCAACACAGATAATGTATTGCACAGATACTGCATAGAAACTGCACATATATAGTAATGTACATAACAAAAATGAAATATATTTTTTGGAGATAACATAAACAGAGTCTGCAATGATATTTTATTGCATAGATACTGCAAAAATACTATATTTCACAAAAAGAATAAAAACATCAATGAGAAATAGAAATAATATTAATAAGTGATTCTCTTTTTTTATACCTAAAATGAAATAGTAATAGTTTCCCATTTTTAAAGACATGGTCTAAAAAAACTTCTCCCTAGACTACCTAATCATGAATTGTTAAATTTAAAAATCACTTATAGATACAAAAATAATATCAAAGGCAACACCACAACTATATTAGTGTATGTAACTAAACCATTCGGGTAACTATTTCTAATGTGATAAGTAATTAATTGTTCTAACAAATTCAGCATATAATAGAGTGGAGCGAAGAGTTATTCCACTATGCATGTAGTCCATGAAATATAAAAAACAAAAATAAACATAACATGGAGTATGCATTAATGTAACAGAAAAAATCATCTATTGAATGATATAATTTAGCCATACCTAAACTACAGAATGCTTTGATGTGCCAGAATAAATCAATATCAACCACATAATAAATTTAGGATGAAGTAAAATTGGCAGCTGAAGAAGCACGATCCATATAGTATTATTTTTTGAAAATTTAATACTAAACCACAATTACTAAATCTTGGAATGAAGGGAAAAAATTTCTAGAAGTTGAGATGAACACACCTTTCCTTAACTCTAGATCTATAGGATCTCTGGAGACACAATCATACAAAAATAACAGTGGACTGAACACTATGGTCCCTGTATTTTTTTACATATAATAATTATACCAGTAATGTTATAACTAAAAAGGATACATGGTAAAGATAAATCAAGTATCATGTATTAAAGAATCATAATAGAAGTACTATGATAATTTTATCTACAGGACAAAATAAATAACGTGACTAATAGATAAGTCATGATTACTTATAAGAAATTATTTATATATGAATATCATGTGTAACTTATTATTTGCGTCATTGACTATACAACTGGTTTTGAAAAGATATGAGTCAGGTTCCAAATGGGTGAGAACAGAAAATCAATTAATAAAAATGATATAAGCAATCCATTTTCAGTAATTCCTCAAGTACATAGTGTATATATACTGGACTAATGTCTATACTAAAAATGCATTGGTTAGTCCATTAAATATACTATTTGAATAGAAAATGGATTTGTTAGTCCCCTGAGTATACAAAATGCATGTTCATTTTAATTATTTCATATTTAATGTATTGTAATTTTCTGATGTAACAAAATTACAGTTCATTTTCTTATTCAGTACTGCATATATATGTTTTTTGGTAAGATATATGTTGTACATTTAAAATCTAATAGTTCTAATTAGATCAACCGAATCCCATCTTTTTATATCATTTAATTAAATATATTACTTGAGAACCTAAAATAAGAAATATCATGTTTTGATACAAACCTATATTAGATGAAATTATACAGCATATAGTGTATGTTAAAGTCCAACACCAATTTTATGTGCAAGAAAAAATAGATAATGTTACAAATAGATAAGTCATGATTAAATAGAACAATTTATTTATATATGAATATAATGTGAAACTAATTATGTGTTTACTTGACTGTACTATTTGTTTTGAAAAGAATGGAGTCAGGTTTTATATGGGTGAGAACAACAACTCTATTACTAAAAATGGAATAAAAAATACATTTGTACTGCTGTATGAACTGCATAATTTATACAAACCAAACTACTGTCTGAACTACAAATGGATTGGTTAGTTCTTTGAGATATCTTTTTATCCACTGTATGAACTACATATTTTTAGTACTTTATGAACTACATATTGTTATAGGAAAATAGTCATAGAAATGTGTGACATATTTTTCATAGATATAAATAATTAAGTAAATCATTATCGAATTCAAAAGAGAAATTAGAAAACTAAAACAAAAAACAAAATTTCCACTAATACTTGAAAATGAAAATTCAAATTTGCTAACTTTCATCAATATGTCTTCAAAAATGATGGGAAACAGGTACCTGCAAATTTAAATTCATTTAAGCTCATAAAAACTTCCACAACAATATAGAAATGGACTGAATAACATATGAGAATCATGATTGGGACTGTCAAGACATGTAACATTTGCTATTTTGAAAATTCTGGACCATTATCCGTAACGTCAGTGGATGATGGAAAGTAAACGTAATGTAACCTATTACAGAAGCACATTACAATAATTAGGATACCGAAATATTAATTGAAAATTATAGATTTAAAACTCTACGTAATACAAAACAATTAAAATAGAAAACATACAAGTATAGTGCCCTTAGGTTATGTTTGTTGACCCTTTCCTGGGAGTTGTCAAAATTTTAAATCTAGAATGTAGTTATTTTCTGGAAAATCCTACAGTTCAATACACTGAAATTATAATTAAATTAATTATTTAAATCATATTAGAAAACAAACCTGACATTTTGATTCTAAAAATGTCCCCACATTGAGTTGTATATCACTTCATCAACTTCAATTAAAGAAAAAGTACAGCTGTTTTGGGCCAAATTAAAATAAGTATTTAAAGAAAATTGAAGGTATGTTATAACATCTCTAAATCATTTAAAATAATTCTGAAACTAGAAGAGTAAAGCTGTTTCAGGTCATACTAAACAGTAAACAGTTAATCATGAATAGAAGGGAAAAAATTGAAATCAAATGAGTAAGGTCTAGTCTTAAGTCCGTCCAGCAAAATGAAAATCGTAAAGTACAACACAATGTCCAGTAATGTAGACGTCTAGCATGAAAAAAAAATTCTTAGCAATATGCATTAAAACGTTTAGCATAAAAAACATTCAGCATTTTTCTAGTCATGCAGTAGTGACATCCAGCTTATTAGAAAACATCCAGCAAGAAAATCGGATAAATGAACATCCACCCTGAAAACCGTCCAACATTAGAAGAAAACCATCGACTATGAAAAGAATCCTGTATGAATAGTATGCAACATTAAAAAATTATAATCAACCTCCATAAATAATGTGTCCTTGGATAACAACTTGATAACACATGAAAAATAATTTTGAAATATAGATGTAGAAGAATGTTTGGTGCATTGTATAAGGATGATTTTCATCATTACTGAATTTATGATTTGAAAATATCATTACTGAATTAGTAAAGTACAATATAAGCAGACATAGCTGTGGATAATTTTTTTGTAATAAGATAGTTGAAACTAACTGATAGCTGAAACAGTGTTTGCAAAATGCATACGTACTGTAAGAAAAATCTTTAGTCAACTTTGTCTATTAGTTTTTTTAAGTTATCCTTCATACATATATAAACTTCAGTGGAATCATTTGATAGTGGTGTGGAGTCACTAGTCACTGACACATTTTGCTTGATCACATCCTCGTCATCGAAGTCAGTCAATAGATTTCTCTACAAGTGATAGAAAATATTAACCAAAAAAAATTTAATGAGTCACTGTTCAATTAAAAACCTTTATAATGATAAAGCAATGTAGTAAATGTATTTTATGTAAGATAAAATATATTTATGTGAACTGTTGAAACAATTGAAGATGATGTTACAAATCCTGATTGAGGCTTTTCATTGGGTTGAAAATATTCAATAGTGTGATGATCCAACAATGGAACGTTAAGAATAGTAGTCCAGTACGTTGTTATTTACTGAAAGGGAAAAAAATTAAGAGAATTGAAAATATTGTACCTGATTCAGTTCAATATCACTACTTACTCCAATAAAGTCAATACTCTGTTGATATTCCATAAAAATTACAATAGGATAAATGCATTGCAGGTTTAAAAAATAAATGATTTTTGGAATAGATATTAGCTATTACCTAATTGTATGCAAAGTTTTAATTGAAATCCCTGATGTAGTTCTCATTGTATCTAATGAAAATTACCTTGTATGTGTTTTGTTCTTTTGAACGATGACGATTTTGAATATTGAAATCTGATATTTCAATTGATAAGAGCACAATCTTTCATTTGAAAATGTTCAGTTTAGGAGGAAATCCATATTCATCGTCGTCCTAATTAACAAATTATCAAACAATATTCAATGTTAGGAATAATAATTTTAAAATGTATTGAAATGATAGATATAGTTGGTTTTACCTGTATCAATGAAGCTCTCAAGTCAGCAGCTATCTTCTATATGAATTGCATGACTTGTTTGTCAAACAAAACTATTGAAATGGAGTCTGTGTTATCAGTAACCTTTAGTTGCACTCTAAATCTGTTGAATTTAAAATGATGACCGCACTCTCATTACGAATACGTATTTTAATTTATTAGTTCACAAGTAAGAAATTGATAATATGAAATTTATTAATTTAAATGAAATTAACCTGGGAGTAGTGGTATGAGGAGATTCTTTACAGTTTTGGCAGCAAATTCATTCATCTTAAATGTGTACATTCTTCAAACAAGAAATTCTTGACTCAAAAAACCAACAGAAGGCGCTTTGAATTTTTTATATTTTTACAGCAAGTACGCATTGTGTAGTATATAAAAGATTGAGTAGAAAATAATATAGTGAATATCTGAGGATGTAATTGAACAATTAAAAATACTTATTATTGAATTATGAAAAATTAGCTCTCTTTTTTTATACCTCTGTACAATTTTTGATATCTGAAATAGTTTTCTTGTTGTTCCAATACACTACATTCGTAGAAGTATTGATAGTTATCGGTGGTGGAGTATTGAACTATGATTCAACTTCCAACCAAACCTGGAAAATATACAATAAAAGACTTCAAATAAAATAATATTAGCAACCATTGGGTAGTAGATTTTAGATGTAAAAGTGGAAAATGTAAAATTTGTCAATATTTGATTAGTTCAAAGGTAACCTGCTTCTGAAGCTGTTTACTTCTGGAATATCTAGGTTGTATAGAATTTTTGTTGAATTAATAGTAGTTGTCACAATAACAATCGCTGTAAGAAGTTTGAAACAATTGAAATGATTTAAACTAATTAAACTTTCAAAGCATCTTCTTCAGAAGAAAAGAGATAAACTAAGACCTCAAAATGAACAATGTAGTTAGAAACCACACTGCTTAGTCTCTTCACACGTACAAGTTGTAATATAATAATGGGTGAAGACTCTTTGTTATTTTCCAAATAACTTTTCATTTCCTTCAAAAAGTATCCCCATAAACTACAGGTATGTTTTATACCTCTGTAAGGAAATAAAGTAACAGTATGGATTAATTTTTTATGTTGCATTCTAATATAATAAGTGCAGAAAATTAATGACTAGTCATCCTCTAGAAGAATTTGAATCTGTAGGTTGGAATGTCCCATAGATTGCACTAGATGTGTCTAATGTAGACGTCCAATAATTTCTAAAAATTAGATAACCGAAATATTCTTAGTATGAAAAATTTATGGATGATTAAGATTTTATTATAGTCATAATTATATTGAATTCAAATACACATAATAGTCACAAACATTTGTTAATTAAATATACATATTAAATGTTCTTTTGGAACCCTCCTTTGAATAATCGCATCTTATAATGTAAAGTCAAAACTAAAAATGATATGTTTGTATCACCTGGTCATATAAATGTCGTGGATGTAAACATGATTCTGTAGGAATGTCTACCTCCCAAGTTATTGCCTTGGTTTGAAGCTATTTGGATGTTTTGTATCATATAGCACATTCCTTCACGCTAATAATGTGTGTACTTCGAGATAAGCTGACGGTTACTTATCGTACACTAAATATTAGTTCCCTAAATAATGTATATTGAAAAGAAGGACAGTATGCAAAGAAGAATGGGGGGAGAGGATATATATAGACAACATGTGTAAATGTTAAAAGACGTAAAAAACATAACAGAACAATAAATAAATAAATAAAAATATGTTAATGTAAATTAACCTTAATTATTTGTTGCATAGTATAAGATCAACTGTGAAGACATCATTGGAAGATTTGGGTGATTAATTGCACCACCTGTTCAGCAAACGAACCTCTATCTGTAGTGTCTCGTCGTCCTCTGGTTAAATCTTATTCAATAGGGTTACTAATCGTGACATTGTTATTCTCTCTATAGTTACATTTAATATTATAAATATAATCATAGTAAGAATGTAAAAAAATCATCGAAGTACACATCATGCATAGTCAATCCATAGTAAAATATAAATAGATAAATTTAAATGATACCTAAGAAAGGTTATCAAATATTTCTTTATAAACAATATTATGTGTATACCCAGTAGACATGTTAGTGTTATCCTGTATTAATATTTTCAAACCATTTGGTGATTTAACCCTAGAAACCGTAACATATAATTGACCATGAGAAAACATAGGCTTGAAAAGATATAACCCAATAGAAGACAATGACTGGCCTTGACTTTTATTAATAGTCATTTCATATGAAACTGTTAAAGGATATTGCCTTCTCTGTAATTTGAAAGGCCATCTATTATCAGAGTGTGTCATAGTTAGTCTTGGAATGAAAGCCGAATACCCTGAATTGCAGCCAATAAATTTTTTTTCTCCGATTACATGATCACCTAAATGTGTAACAATCATACGAGCGTCGTTACATAAACCAACATATTGATCAACATTTCTGAGTAACATAATGGGAACACCAATCTTTTGTGTAATTTTGTGGGCAGCCAACCCAGAGACATTGATTCCATTCAATATTTCAGAGTTGTATATGTTTTCTTCCTTATCTGTATCAAAACTGGCATTGAAAAATGAATTAGAGCTAAATTAATCTCTCTTATCAGAGTCAGTGACAGAAAACATGTAATCGTTTACTTGTTGAACCATATCACGGGTTGGATCTAGAATTTCACGGTATTTCGGATAGGATATATCACTATAATTATCAGTGAAATTAGGATATGTATTCTCAATAATTGCATCCATAGCATTTTCAGAGTGGGTAAGAAGATACATTGAAGTAATTTGGATGTCTGCTTCACCATCATTGGGTTCTCCAACTGTACCTTCTCCAATTGCCGATGTCTATCTTGCAAACTCATGGACAACCTCTGAATTATTTGTGGATGTAGCCAAATGCAATCTCATGTTCCTTTGTAGAGTTAAGACCTGAAAATGTTGCCAAAGATATGAAGACTTAATACTTGCAAAGACAACATCACTTCTATTACCACCGGGTATTACCGATAGTATTTGCCTGAAATCTCCTCCCAATACAACTATTAGACCTCTAAACGGCAAATTTGGAGCATTAATTTTTTTTACTGACATTATATCTCTTAGTGAATGGTCTAGAGCTTCAAATTAGTACTTATGAACCATAGATGAATCATCCAAAATAATAAGTTTTGTCATGTGTAGATGTTCTGCAAGATAACTACCTTGTTGAATATTGCAAACTGATTGCTCAGTAATAGAGATAGGAATACAGAATTTAGAATGTGCAGTATGTCCCCCCGGAAGTAGTAATGAAGCTATTCCACTCGAAGAAACAGCTAGAACAATAGATCCCTCTGACCTCAACAAAGATGTTAGAATATTCCAAATTAAGGTTTTACCTGTGCCTCCATATCCATGTAAGAAGAATAATCCTCTAGAATTTCATGTCAATGAAGACATAATGACATCCATCACATGTTTCTGTTCATCATTAAGCATTTTCTGTTTAATTCTATATTCATTTTCAAGTAAAACCCTACTGTAATGTAGGTCTTCTACAACTAAACGATTTGTATTACTGTCAATTATAGAACCTAGAACTATTATAGGAGGATAAAATTGAAGAAAAGAGCCATTACTCTGTAAAATCTGCTCAATTTCAATGAGAGTATACATATTCCTATGAAAATATGTCAATTTCAAATCTACAAAAACAATGCATATAGTTTCAGAGCAATGTAAAATAAACTATATCTAAAAATTACATTAATGTAGAATAATTAAAAGATAGCATAAACGATGTAGAATGAACTGATCAGATAGAATACAGTAAGCAATAAGAAATCTTGAAGTAAATGAAAGACTGATTATAGAGAATTAGACTGCTGAAAAAGTATAATATAGAATGATACAGTAGTTAGTTTAGGAGTCATTTAATTTAATGATAATATGAATTAATTATCATGAAAATATTTATGTTCATGAGAAACTATAAATTAAGAACATAAATTTGTTTTTTAATATAAATTGGGTAACACACAGAATTACTTGGCATTTCTAGCCTTCTACTTTGGGCATACAGAATATCTTCATCAAGAATGTCTCAGGTTTGATATCATACAATGTCTAGGAAAGACGTGTTATTTGACAATAACATGCTTGCGAACAGCCTCTGTAAACAATGTCCCATTCCCTAGGCTGACACCTTCCTTATATCTTTAATAAATTCAGCATCATCTGCCAGAAGTCCTAAAGCATAACAGCCCTCTCTAAATGTTCCATGAGTAATACCATTCAATGTTCTCATATCAGTATATGAAGTCACTCCTTTTATTTTTTAGAAGTAACTGTAAGTAAAACAACTATCCAATTGTTGGAGGGACATAATATAGTCTACCAATACTGAATCCCTATTTTCAAGGATTCCATTTTTTTAATTGCAATGGAATACAAATCTAGTTGGAAACTCTGCATAACAAATACATATACCTTCTGGGTGAGTTTGATTTTCTTTAAACCATACAGTGAATATTGATTCAATATCATTTCCATGACATAGGACATATTCAATATTGTTATTGTCGCTGTAAGTGTCTATATTTTGACCTGGTAATTGGAAGATTAACCTATCAACTGGTGGATATCTGTAGTGGATATCATATGAAAATATTCTCCATGAAGCCTCATAAGGAGTTATGTACCGACAATCATAGTACTTATTTATATCATCCACATTGTTGTCTAGGTAGTCACTGTTGTTTCTCTCATAGAGTGTTGCTATAACATGGTCATTCCCTTAGATAATATATTTACAGAGGTACTTGATAGAAGTTGATTCATTGAAAACCTCAATATTTAGATGATCTTGATACTTTAAAAGAAAAATTGGATTGTGTGGTACCACAAACCGGTTATCCAGAGGTACACCATTTCTGACAGCCGTGCGTCCATCATCTCTTCTATGATATACCACATAACCATCCTCATTAACTGTAGTGTGTGTGCCAAATTTTTTTGGATAAATTTTTGTACATCTTCCATTTCTCATACAAGGGGAGGAAGGGTTGGCATCACTGCATGGGCCGTGCATCATGAATTTTGTAACAACTTCATGCTGCTTTGGGTATGCATAGTGATTTGGAATTTTAGCACAAACTATTCTGTTAACATCTGCTGGAGTGTTAAATTTTTTTTCATGGTAGAGAAATAATAGGATGTAAACATGAGGCAAGCCACGTTTTTGAAACTCCACGGTTCGAACAACTGCATGGGAAAAATAGTGTTATATGACGTTAATAACAGATGATATAATGTAATAAATGATTAAATAACTATAAATATTTAATATATAGATTGTTACATGCCCGTGATTTTCCAAATAAATAGCCCTCTCTTAAATATTTCATTAGATGATCAACATTAATTTTGAAAATTTTAGATAATATCTGAGGGAAATCAATTGGATGAAGATTGTTATTTCTAACAAATTGAGTAATTTTAGGCCACATTGGGTTACATGTGAATGTTAGAAATAGATCTGGATACCCTGCCCAATTAAAAATAGACATTGCATCATGGTAACTCTGAATCATATACCTGGGTCCACTGATAAATGATGAAGGTAAAATGATATGCTTTCCATGGGATAACCCTTCACGGTCACCTTGTAGAAATGCATCTTGCAATCCATTGTATAATTCAACCCTCAACATTTTTTGATTGAATTGAATGAAAGATAGTCTTTGAGATTCAATCATTGTATAAGCATCAACAATAAACTACTGTAACAATATTCTAGAATGTAATAAGGTTGAGCCATTGTTTTGAAGAAATTGCAAGTGAAATGAGAAGTACTCTCTCATTGTTACATTCCTGAGCCTAGTACATGTTGTGAAAGGAGTAGCTCGGTGCAATATATTGTCAACATATCCATCCTCCCCTCCTGTAAAAATCAAGGGGTATTGCAATGGAAGATATAATGGGTGAATCTCATCTACCCTTTGTAAATCCCCAATTTTCCTTTGAATGATGATATCATGTTCTTGATTGAGATCTTCAACATCACCAAAAATCAGCATAGCAATTTCAGATGTTTTCGGTAGGTTGTTTGTGCCTTCACTTGTATGTCTTATTTTAAGTAGTCGTAGATTTAATTTGGGTACCTCACGATGGTTAAGAACATCCCTTGCACTTATGAATTCTCCTGCCAAAGCATTATGCTCATGTAGCATATGTTGTAGTTTAGTGTAAAATTTTTTTCTCAATAATTGAATGTTGATTACTGGCATCAAAGATGCATGAATCACAATATTTGCTAATATGTAATGATAAACAGTTTGAAAATTTAGTTTGTAATGTTGAAATAGACCAATACCCAATTCTGCGGACCCTGTCCTAACATTCATGTATAGTATCATACACGTATAGTTGTGTGAACTGTGGCGGTTGTCCATCAGGTGGACATTAACTACCAATACGATGGTAGTTCTGTCCATGTTTTCTGAATATACATGGACCTAGACCGTTTTTGAATGATCTATCTGCCTTCCCAACCAAGGATGTGAATGAAAACCTTGATTTGTAAACATGCATGTGGTCTTGGAATGATCGGGACTCAGCGGTAGTTCAATTGAATACCAGTATCCTTTGGTATGAAGGACATGATGGTAGTAAGTCCAAAGATATTTTTCCCACTGGGAAACATAGTGGTAAACATGGTATTTGTATATTGTTGTAGTTCTTATTTCTCTCATAAAACCACATAAAAGAGTGGAAATATTGACAGAATTTAGAAGGGTCACCAATGTTCGAACAACCTGATTGACAAATAGTATAATGTAGAACATATTAATAAAACATCATAGTGATATTATGAGAATATGATGGTTGATTTTAGAATAGTAATGCAGGTTTAGTAATCACACTAACTTGTGATCTCAACATTGTGCTGCTCCAGTGAGTTTTCTTTAACATGAATTGTTAGGTTCACATGTATAAGAAAAATAAACCATAATTTGATTTATAATTATAGAGACTATTGTTAATTTACATACCTATATTTTCATTGTGATGAAAAGATTCAGTAACAAAGAATCTGTTTGTTCAGAAAACTGTTAGAAATTTAAAATTAACTAATAGGGATAGCAAATTTTAGAGACAATTGTTGGCCTTACTGTGTTGAGGAGATAGGCGAATCATCTGTTTTCATATTTTCATCAATCATTAATGCTATGAAGAAAATGAGAAAACTGTTATATGGTAATGTCGAGTAAAAAAACATTTTTTTCATCAAAAAATCGTTGATAGTGTACATACAGAATGGTAGTGGAGATAGTTTCATGTCATATTGTCTTTGTTATCATTTGTTTGTTCTTGAACAAAGTGTTGACGAACGAGCAGATGGTTCCAGCACTGTGTTAAATTTGGAAGTTCAATATCTGTAGTTTAGCTAATTATTAAGTTCCCCTTAAATATAATTAATTGATACTAGTAAATTTAAAAACTACAGACCATCTATACATAAAGGAGATGATGGTACATGTGTGACTCCATATCCACCGCAAATTGTTTGTAGCACTGTGGTAATTGTAGTAGTAGACTGATTGGTACACGTCACTAAAGATATTCCAGTAGGAGTTGGTGTTGATTTTGTGGCCACTTTATTAATTAAAGTTGCAATACTGTTATTTATTTTGAAATTAAAATAGAAGTGATTATAAATAGAAAAAGATGATAAAGGTTTACCAGTTACCCGACCTGTGATATCATTGTTTGATACCGGTTTAGTTATTTGAGTAGCGGACTCATTGAAAGATAAAAATAAAGCATTTCAAGTTGTTGTAGATGTTGTTAAAATGTAAGGGATGATGAAATTAAATATTTAAAAGGTCATAATAAGTAGGAAATTCTATAGTGAACAAAGAATTAGTACTTAGAATCAACTTTTCGTTCCTTTATCAGTTGTTTCCGTAGTAACCTTGCATGTCTGGTGGATGATGGGGCAGACATGTTTGTACATGATTGAGAAGCATCATGTTCATGGAATGTTGTCAAATATGAAATTACATATACATCAGTTGTGTTAGTCTGGACAGGAGTTGCAAGTTTTGTGTACAATTATGTTAAAGATAACAGAATTAACCATTGACACAGAGAGACGACAATGGAATTCGTGTGAGTCTGTGTGTGATGCCATCAGTCGATATTGGTCCATTTGATGCATTTGTAGTCATATAGGTAGATGTTACTGAAGAATCTACTGTAGATGTTGGCACAGTTATGTTGTCATTTGTAATGAGATGTACTAATGGGAGGACAAAATTTAGTATCACAATTATAAACAAACATAGAACTGTAATGAAAATCTTTGTATTGTGTTCTATTCATTAGTTAGACAATTTCATGCAAAATTAACAGACTTAAAAACTTTATTTCGTTCCTTTAGATGTTCCATACAGTGTAACCTTGCACCCCTTGAGCTTGATGGGCCATACATGTTTGTATATGGTTAAAGAGCAGATATTTCAAGCACTGTCATAAATGATTAATTATGGTATTAGTCATTTGTTTTAGAAAAAAATGCAGTTGGTACAGTAATGTTTTAATATGTGACGTATAATAAAAACTATCCATTAACAGACAAAGATGATAACAGAATTCGTGGGTGTCTGTGTGTGACGCCATCAGTCGATAGTGGTCCAGTTGATGCATTTGCAGTCATATTGGTAGATGTCACTGAAGAATATGTAGTAGATGTTGGTACAATTATTTTGGTAGTTGTAATGAGATTTACTAATGATACAACAACATTTAGTATCACAAATATAAACTAACTTATCACTGTAATGAAAAACTTTGTATTGTCTTCTATTCATTAGTTAGACAATTTGATGCAAAATTAACAGATGACATAAAAACTTAATATCGTCCATTTTGAAGTTCCCTTCGTTGTAACCTTGAATCTGTTGTAGGGTGAGACATGTTAGTATTCGGTGGAAGAACAAATATCATAGGCATTTTGGTCCTAATAGGAGTTAAATATGTCTAATTTACATTAGTATGGGAAACAATAATTTAGTGTAGTATTTTATTCTACAAAATTAAGTCACAACCAACCATTGACAGAATGAAATCACACTGGAAATTATGTGACTACATGTGTGATGCCAGCAGTTGATAGTGGTTATGTTGACCTAGTAACGAAGAAAATAGTAAAAGACATTGACGAATATATAGTAGATTTCAGAAATGTTATATTCAAAGTAATGATGAATACTAATAATGTGAAAAAATGGTAGTAAGTCGAACTATTTAAAAGGAACACAATAGAGAACTCACAAAGGTTTTATTTTTCATACTTAACCCTCGACTATAACATTTTTCTCTGTAACTTGACTAGGAAAATAGGTCTACAATTTTGTACCTTATATCTGATTGTCAAGGTGTGTAAAGAAAATTATGGAGAGTTGAATGTACTGATAATGTAATGCACAGTCCATAGGCAAAAAGAAAACTGTTTAAATGTTTAATTGTACATGAGTATAGTGTTAGTAATAAGAAACATATGAACCATGACAAAATAATATTGTAAAAAATGATTAATGCAATTAAATAGATTAGCAGAATCCTTTCAGACGATATTATGTGCTGTTAAGGAAATCTGCATTACCTTCTATGCGCAGAGGTTGTAGATTATGTGTCTAAGTAAGTGAATGATGTTTTCTTGGTAGTTTCACTGCAAATAGAGAAGCATGTTAGATATGTAATTGTAGTTGATGTAATATACATAGATTTCGCAAAATCAAAGATGCGTAAAGAGGTAATTGAAATTATTTGAGGTAGTTGCAAATATGTAATTGAAGATGTTTAGTTGTACAGTTGTGAAGTATTAGTAATGAGATTTACATGAACTGTGAGAAAATAATATTGTGAAAACAGTTTACTTCAAATAAATAGATTAGCAGTCACATATTATAAGATATTATGCGGTGTAAAAGATAGCTGTAAAATGCATAGAGGGATAATTGTAATTTTGTAATTACATATGATTAAATAATGATCAGAAAAATAGATGTGATAGAATGGACATCAAACCCATAATGTTTTTTTTTTGTGATTTAAGTAGATAGGCTCAGGTTACCTATTTTTGCAGAAGATATATTGATGGAACAACTGAAATTCGAGAATAAGATATCATGCGGCAAATCTGTGCAGTGGGAACTTTCATTCGATAGCACGAGACAAAACATGAACATGAACATCAATCGAAAACAAAATAGACCATTGGAATAACCTTAGTCCAAAAAAATGAGAATTGATCATGAAAACACATTGAACGTCAATAAATGGACAGTGAACAAAACAACAGTTGAGAGAAAAGAAGATCTGGGTAAAAGCAGGGTTACCTCAAATATTTGCGACCCAATTAATGAGAAGAACATGTATCAACATGAAATGAGTTATAATGTTTCGGTAAATGAATTGTTAGCTCCAATTAAGGCCACAAATTTACTGACCTGAAAGAATGTTGAAGAAATCAGGCAGAGGTGAGTGGCGACTAGAGAGGGGATTCTTTGATGGGAGTGGGAGAGGGGATTCTGGGAAGGGATCAGGAATCGTAAAGCAGGGAGAGGGTATTTGGAGAGGGAAGTTGGGGAAGGATATTGGAGGGAAACGACTATACGGTGACTCTATGCTCTGAGAACCCTTTGTCAAGTGTATGAGCTAGAGGATAAATCTGGTTTTACAGTCGCTATGATGAAGGTGCGAATGATGGATAGTAGTTTTCTCGACTACTGAAGGGTGCTGCATGGAGGAAGTGTCGATGATGCACAAAATACTCCTCAAAGGTAGGGTTCTGTCGGCCGAGGGAGGATTCTATGCGTCAGAGTCCTCAAAACTAGATTACCACGGAAGGGTACTGCATGGAGGTAGAGTCGAAGATGCGCAGTGGACTCCTCGAAGCTAGGGTTCTATCGGCCGAGGCAGGATGCAGCGCGGTGGAGTCCTCAAATATGGATGGAGGCAGACTGTATAATCGGAGTACGTGTTTAATGAAGTGGAAGTGTGGAGGGTCGAATGAGCGACACATAGCTGGGGGAAAATCATAGGCTTAGAATATTTAGTTGAAAAGATAGAGGAAAACCATGAAAAACTAGACTCAATGTAAGGTATTTTCATCTCACTTATTACATATATAGGATAAATGGTACATTCACCACTAAATTATTTTGTGTGGTGTATATAAATTTTTTTTTCATATATTATATCATTAATTCTTTTCTCTTAATGGTATTTAAATTTTTCATTTTATTATTATTACTTTTTGGGGTTTTAGTATAAGGCCAAAGCATTAAACATTACTTAATATTGAGTTATTTCAAGAATACACATTGAGGATCTTTTCAGGTTTACAGTTTTAGAGAATTAAATCATAAATCATGCATTACATTAAAATTTTAAACAAGGTGATTACATCAAATACAATATTCATTTTTTCAACCGAAATAAACATATTTAAAATAAAACATGGTTTAATTCTTGACACTTCCTCGACACTATCATCATATCATGTACTTTTCCCTTGACCTGTGAAATTTTTTTGAAAAACATGGGATGGGCATTAAAAGCTCAGTAAGGGATATAAAAATATGGAAACAACATTAGTCCATGTATACATAAGAAACAATGAAATCGTACTTTACTCATAAATCATAAGCACTTTAACATTACTCGTCAAATCATAAGATTCATGAATAACTTATAAAAATCATAATACATAAAGGTATCATGAGTCATTTATAACATTCTTAAGTAGGGAGTAACCCTCATGGTTATGTTTGGAATATCCATCATAGTATATTCCCTAAATATCTTCGGATAAACCTTATCATTTAACTCCTTCTCGTTACCCAATGCATTGGAGATCTATCTCGGGCTCACCCGACCTTAGTTTATCATGAAACCACTCGTCTTCATAAACAATGGCCAAGAACCATAACATAATCGTATCACATAAAACATGCATAAAGGAAACATAAGATTCCCACATTTAAATCACAAGATATCAATAAAACACAATTATATAATCAAAATATTATCAAAACCCTTTTCAATACCAAAATAAAGTAATGCATGGTATTATTTTTTATTTAAAAAAACGTTTTGGCCTATAGAGAAAGCCGAAACTCAAATAATGGTCACAGCGGCGGAGAAGTCATTGTCATCGCATACGTAAGATAAAAACATTCTATTTTGTCATTTAGTAAAATGATTCACGTAAAAAGATTCCTTTTGAATGAAATTAAATGTCAAAAGGTTTTATTATACAACTAATAAAAGAATGTCGTATAAAAATTGAAGTATGCCTCAATGAAAGAGATTGAGACAATGTCCCTTAACTCAAGTCTGACTTGTCTTGTTCATTTATTTATATTCCTGAATAATAAACATTGGTCAATTTATAATTTCTTAAGATCTTCCTTTAATGTTTATTATTCAATTCATATCACATATTCTCATGTTATAATATTTAGTTAATTATGTGAGATTATATCATACGTTTTGTCGATGTTTGGTACATGAGTCAAAAATGAACTTGTTTGAAAAGAATTGCCCATGTAGTTATAAGTACATAATATCTATAATGGTATTAATTATTTAAATATCATATATATCCAGTATATATTCATTTTATACAATTCCATAACATTTGGAGATAAAAAATGAAATGCACCGTTCATGGAGATGGTAGGCCGTAAGTATGCTTGAACGCTACTTTCATTTATTTGTCATATTAAAGGAATTAAAAATAAATGAGACATATATATATTATAATTCCAGTATAATATATATGTTATATAGGTAACATAATTTAATTAATCAAATTCTTTATAAATTCTATGTTTGGAATGAACGAGTCACATCACTTGAGGGGGCGGTAGTCCACACTTCCTCAGATTAAATTATCGCATTTGAAACATGCAAGGCATAAAGGTATATTTTAAATATAAAATATATAAGAATATAGAGAAAATAAATATAATATATATCATATATAAATATAGTGACATCATAATGGCCACCATGAAAGGTGGTAAAAGAAGATTGAACAATCATTGTTTTGTGAGGTAGTAATTCGCCACACAGAGATACAGTATGTTCTTTAACCATTAGATGGAGGTGTGAGTAAGTGTAGGTAGAATAATTATCATAACAAAATCCTAGTATATTGAGAATATTGGTGTTATTATGGGATAAAATAATAAGAAGATAGTGGTGAGTGAGGAAGGAAAATAAAAGGAAGAAACTCGAGAGAAGACATTACCTCTAAATCGGGTAACTCTTTTTGATATGAGCCAAATGCTTACTTGGGAAGAATTCTGCCCAAAGTGATGATTATAGGAGTGAGATAGGGATTTGGAGAGATAATATGATCAGATTTTGGATGAGACAAGGGCTTTATAGGTGTGGTTAAGGGGGTAGAGGTGGGGGCCTTTTATAAGAGGGAGGAGAGTCACTTTTGGAAAGTCTCGAAATGTTACTTTATTATAAAATGGTTTTCAGATTTTAAAGGTCCCACAATGATATATTTCGAGGATAAGTTGACAAGGGTTCGAAATCAATCCATCCAATAGGTTTTTGACAACTCTATGTATTAGATTTTACCTTATCTTTTCATTTTATTGAAATCACTCATTAATGAGGTAATCGCTGCATCATCATGCTGCCATAGATATATTTATTTATTTAATGCCTAAAAATTATAAAACAAATACCATGATGTAGGAAATATTTTTAATATTTAGAATGACTATTTATAGTCTAATATATAATTTATATAAATATAATTAAAATTGTTTAACTTAGGTGTTATATAGTTTTGTTATATTTTCCTTTCTTTAAAAATAATATGATAAAAGGTCACTATCACACAAAAGGGATTCCATGGAGTCCCTAAGTTGGAACAAGGCATCCATTGGTCGGAAATGAAACAAAAAAGAGGATTTGGACACATTTTGGGGTCATTTTATATTATTATGATATTATTTTATTACCCTTAACTACCAAATTACTAATTAATCATGATAATTAAAGATAGTTACTGTCGTTACTATTCATAATTTCCAAAAACAAAAAGGTCTTAATTACATAATTTGGACCTTATGATTCCAAATAAGGAATCAATTTTACCTAATTCTAAACACATAAATTGCAGTAATTAATTTAAAAATAATTCCCATTGTAAAAAAGAATAGTGTGTTTTTAAGAAACAATATCTATCAAAAGATTGACACTTGTTTATTCCCAATTTCAATGTGAAATTAATTATAATGACCACCATGGGATAAAATTGTAAAAATATATTCTAATTACACTTTAAAATCAATTAAAAAAAATCTAACCATATAATTAAATTAGATGAAAAAAGAAGTTTTGAAGTAAAATGCAATATTTTTCACTATTCATTAAAAACTGAACATTGTTAGAAAAATACCAAAAATTTATCCAATGTAAATTTCAATGTAACAATTCTAAATAATAATTTTATTTTTACAAATAGAGCTTATAAAATTTTCAAAAGATAGATTTAAAAACGGATTTCCATCAAAAGGCGGTAAAATAATCTTTTAAAATTATTAAAGTATTCTATGCATAAGATTGGATTTATTCTCCCTTTAATCCTTTAAACCACTATCTAATTCATAAATAGACTTAGATATAAAAATATATTATTCTTTAATTACTTGGGATGTTACATCTAGATTTAGATGTTACCGTAGTTGTAAGGGATTTATTAAGTCATTTTCAATACATTGGGTTAAACTTCTATGTCATTGGTTATATTATGCCAAGAATATGTTTGAAATAACCTATAATTGTATTATTATTTATATAATTTTTTTGGATTTATAATTTTTAGATATTATTATTTTATTGATTTATTCTCACTCTAATGACACGATCGTAGTAAGTGTTTTTCTTGCCTCCCTTTTATTTTTGTTAGATACAATCCACATTAACCACCTATTTTTGTTGTGTAGTGTATATACTTACAATGAATGAATTTTATGAGTCTTATCCATAAATATATTGTATTTTAATATCATTTTGATGATCTCTCTTTCATGGGGTTCATAGTTTCAATGTTACCAAAGTGATAATGGATATTTTATCACAATTTACATTCTTTGAGATGTTTTTTATGTTTTACACCTACCTCTTATTATTAGGTGTATATGATTATCCTTTTACATTTTATATCATGAATGTAATTATTATCATGATATTATATGTTTAAATTATTGTTATTCATTCATGGGGATTATAATTCAAATGTTTCAAAGTAGTATGAGACACTTTGGAATGTTTAAAGAATAATTATCTAAAGAATGTTTTTTGTTAATTATTAATGGTATTTACATTCATAAACATCAAAAATAATTATTTTAACTTATCCTAAATGGGTTATATTTTTTATTTATACCATCCTTATTCTTTTAAATATGGATTAATATTATTGTAAAATGATTGTTATGATACCACTTTCTTTTCCATGATTTGATTATATCCTAAAGATATTGTTTGGGAACCAATTAATTTTCCATGGGTTAACCATGTTTCAAAGATATTTTTATAGATACAATTTTTTTCCAAGGGTTATTCATGTTTCAAAGATATTTTTTTGGAACCCATTTCATTTTCTTGGGTTAATAATATTTCAAAGAGATTGTTTTGGAACCCATTTCTTTTCCACATGTTAATCATTTTTGAAAGATACTGTTATGGTACCCATTCATTTTCCTTATGATAACCTTGTTTCAAAGATATTTTTATGGAACCTATTTCCTACCCATGGGTTAATCATGTTTTGAAAAGACCAAGGGTTGTTTTAATGAGTTTTTTTAATTATATATGTATTTAATTCATGGAAATTATAAATTGTGGGTGCACCTATATAACTATGGGTTATCCCATTATAGATTATATGATGGGTTCGCCTAGATAGCACTCTGATTCATTGGGTACTCTAGATATGGATGTTTAACATATTAGTTAGTCCATTTTAATGGTTATTTAAGGGTTATGAAAGGATTCTTAAAGGGTTCTATGAGATGATGTTATAAGATACCAACATGATTTTTATATTCATGTGATGGGTTTATAATTTTTATTTTGATCAATATTGATATCACATGGCTCATGATTATTAATTATTCAGACTATTTCATTTGTTAAAGGATTATTCCATGTTTTCTAATTTGATGATCCAGGTCTTGATGATAATGGATATTCTTATGTTATAATAATGCAATTTAATTATGTCATCAAACTCTTATTCTCTTCTAATTTTTTCAGATGATATTCATTTTTAATTCATATGTGTTCTCTAACTAATCAGTTTAATTCACCCTTCTTATTTTTCCTTTTTCCCTAGGTTTTAATGAATGATTTTTAATGAAATATTTATATAATTGTTTTTATATGGATTATGAGATTGTCTTAATGTGAAAAAGAAAAGTTAGGCTATGTAGGATAAATTATCATTTAATGTTTTCTGAATTTTTTTTAAAGTTTTTTTTAATTCCCTAAAAATATAAAACTAAAAGGTCCGCTAGTATATAAATGATCCATATTTTCTTTTTTATGTTGTAAGGTTTAGATAAAACATTTGGTTAAAAATTCTCAGAATAAAATATTGGAATGTATTATTGTGGATTTCAGTATAGGATCCTAGAGTATAGGATCTAGGTTGTTATAACAGGGCTTAATGCTCTAAAATGTTATTTAGCACTTCAAAGTTCTCATCAAATCAACAAACTGCATATGACCTTTGGATATTAAAAAAACTCTTAGGATATTATAAAATTAATTTTATATAGAATACCAATAAATATATAATATTATATTTATTAATATTCAAGTCTTTTAATGTAAAATAAATATAATTTTCAAAGTAATTAGTTATAGGAAACCAACTCTAATAATTATTTTAAATTTCGTTGATAGTGTTATATGTTCATTTCTTTAGAGATTCGTTTATTTTTTTGTTATTATTTAATCTATATTTTATCACTAAATAGTACAATAAATTAATGTCCTATTTTATGAATGTTTTATTATACTGGGTAATCTATTACATGAACACTTTCATCCCGAATCAGTTATTTGACATAAAATTTAATAATTAGTTTGATCATAATTAATTATCTAATAATAATCATAAAATTTAAAAAATGTAATAACTGATAAAATAAATAATCACACGGATATATATTCCAAACATGAATTAGAAATATTTAAACAAAATAGATATACCAAACATATCTTTATCCAATACACCATCAATGAATGAGGATAAAGAGGGGAGAATTGAAAGAAAAAAAATAATGGATCCATCTCAGACCATGTGGGATTTCTTTTACTCTTTAGTCCACCAGTGATAAAGATTCAAAAATTTGTAAGACCTCCATTGATACTGGGAAAAAAATAATCAATTGGTGCATCAACAACGTAGATTGTATTAAACTAATAATGAACCTAATTTCAATGATAAAGAGCTAACCATTTCTCATTCCAATGAAAATAGAGAGAAAAATTACCTTCTTAGTGTATATAATATTATTTCAAAAAATATTCCCCATAACCCAGGAATCCCTAAAGACAGTGTGAAGGAGGACTGAAGAGGCCCATCTTGACATGGATCCTCTCATAGAATGGATTATTTATGAAAAGGTGTATATAAAATAACCAAACATGTATCTAATATCTTTTAGGAAGGAAATGTTTTGAAAGGGATTCATGTTTACAATTGTGACTCATTAAAAAACAGGTGCACATCAATATGATCATGATAAAGTTAACAAACATATTATAAAATTTCACTAAGGGCCAATGTGATATGAATTTAGTGACAAGGGACCTTCAACATGATTGGAAGAAGAGGGATTAGTAGGGTCTCTAATTGAGAAACAATATTGGGTATATAAACCCTAAGAAAGTCCAAAGAGATATATAGTGATGTGATCATCGACCCTACCTTCAAATATGACTCTTTCTTAATGAAATAATTCATTTTAAATAGTTAAATCTCTTAAAAGATTCTAGTTATTTTATTTGACCTCCAATCTTTACGATTTTTTATATATTCTATTTTATTAATATTTTTTTATTGAAAATAGTGAGAGTTTTATTTTTTTGATGTTTTTGGATTATTCATAGTTTATTCATGGTTTGTAAGAATTTAATTCGGTAGGTGGTACATGATTTATGAACAGTTTGAGAAACCATAGAAGGTGAACATGAATTTATGTAATGATGACCCAAAACATTATTTTAAAGTATTGATAATGTAAAAAAATGATCTACATTTTGTGTTTTAGCTTAATGTAAAATAAACCATGTAATCTAGCATCAAAGCCTGATTTTGTGTCCTAGCTATAGTTAATTTCATGGGGCATATTTTGGTGAAGTAAGGGAAGGTGGATGAGGCATGCAGCTAGACGATCTGGCGGCCGGGTCTTCGAGAGTTGGTGGGTGAAAAAGGTGGGTTCTCGATGGGGCATGTAGAAGTTTTTGGTGTCAGGTTCGATGTCCACAATGGAAGGGAGGAAGGTCTTCAATGATGAGACTGAAATCAATTTAGAAAATGATGGAAGGGTGGGATCTTAGTGATGATGGTGATTCCTTGATGTGGTATTATCATGCAGGGTAAGATGATGTTTGAAAGAACAATGGTCGACAATGGTTTGGTAGAGTGCCTTCTCAGATGGTTGATGGAATACAATCCTTAATGTCTGATGGGGAGTGATGGAAGATGGTACATTTGATAGACAGAATTAGAAATTGAGGAAAAATTAAGAGTCAAATACCAAGATATAGTCCTAGATGAGGTTAGAGTAGGAAAAAGAAACCACCAACAATGAAATCATATTTTTATGAATGAGAGGCTATTTATTTTCCATATGTACTGGGCTCCTAGAAGTCCTCCATGGGAATTTCATATTAAGTAGCATTGTAGGATGGATGCTTTAGAGAAAAAAATAAAGTATCATATGGGTGGGGATTTTTGTTGGGTGTCTGGTCCTGGGGAATGCAATGGTACTGTATTAGGTCATAGTGACCATGGGTCAATGTTCCAGGTAAGGTTACCTCTAATTGAAATTAAAAAGTTTATTATATAAAATAAATAAGAAAATAATTCCTTTTGGATTTTATGAAAAGTCTTGATGATGAAAGACCTATTATAGATTCCTTTTTAAAAATAATTAAAATCCCAAGGTATAGTTTAATTGATAACTTGGGTTGTATCCCAAGAAAACTCACTAAACACTCATTATACTTCATTTTTTTCACTTATTTATATTTTTTAGATTCTAAGAATAAAAAATATTTTAAAAATAAAAATGATATTAAAGACAAAAAAATGAATGAAAACAAAGAAATAAAACAAAATTGATAATCAATAAATAATCTACCCTTTGAGATGGCCCCAGGTATAATTGGTTCACTAAGTGTGGGGTGAATCAATGAACAATATCCATTTTCCTTTTATTAATTATTATTAAATCACTACCATCAATTATTATACTGATTTATCTCACAACACAACTCAAACCCACTGAGGAAAGCAATAAACATGGACACTCAATGTACAAGGTTTTCCACTCATAATGAGAAGGATAATCCTTGATGTGATTTAGATTCCTCCAAGATCACATGATCCACTAGAATCATCATCATGGATACAACTAGTATGGTATATCCTAAACTCGTGATATAAGAATAATATGAACCATTTTATACCTAAATGTATTCTAAAAAAATTAAATGTTATCTTATATAGTAGAGGTTGGGATTATACTTCACTTATTATGATTTTATCACAATAATATAAATTTCTCCCACACTTATATTACACTATTATAATAGGTGTATTTCTTTATTGTCTTCTTCTGCTCCAAAATTCACTGTCGTGATGATCACATGCACAAACCAATGTACTCTTTCACTTTTTATTATTTCGCCTTCACTTCCTGAATGTAATCTTTTCCTATTTTTTCTCTTATTCTTATTTTATTTAATTATGCAAAAAAACACTGCTCTTTATTGAGAATAATTTGGTCAATTATTATTCTCTTTATTACTATAGAATATTTTTTTTATATTACAACACAAAAAAACTCATTTTCTTCTTCTCTTATTCTTTAAGAGTTTATTCCATAAGATTGTAAACACAACACATGGAATACCATGTTTTATATTTTATATCAAACATAAAAGAGATAATGGTGATCACATTTTAATTTTAATTTAAAAATTCAAATTAAAACTATCAACTTCTTCTCTTTCTTCCTACTTATTTTCTTCTATTCTAAGTCAATGCAATATAACCGCAAAGAATAAAACATGAATGAATAATTACTCCATAAATGAATATCTTTTCCTCATTTAAAATATTTCATTCTTGTTTTAAACCTACATATTCATTTTTATTGAATCACAAAAATCAATTTTTTTATCCATGATTGAACAACTTTGTTATCATTTGAAAAAATATTCTAGAAATTTTTTATTTCCTTCTATTGAAATATCAAATTTTCATTAAGGAATGATCCTTAAAATATTATAAATGATGTTTATATATATATCCCAAATCGTATTTACATATATTATTTTTCTGTATATACTATTTATACACATAATAATTTATACTTATGAAGTGATTATTATACTGATGATTGTTACACAAACCCTTACATAATTAAGAAGATTCAAATTATGTTTATGTGTAACCCTTCATCCTTACACATATAAAAATTATGTTTACATATAACATGTATGATACATAAACTAACTCAAAATAATTCCAATTTATAGGACAAATTATTCTTACAAAGTTGGTTTTTGATCGTTACCCACTTCCAAACATAACCATTTTCAACCACAAAAATAAAATTATACAATTATTTAAATTATGATCCAAAACTCTAAAAACATGATTCAAACACCCAAAAACATCAAAAAAACGTCACCCCAAAAAAATATACATTATATCATATGGGTTTTAATATAATTTACGCATTGATAACAAAATCCAAAACAATAAACATATCCACTTCATCACATTCAGTTATACTTATTTAGAAAAAATACCAAATGATTGAAGAAAATTCATCTCTCAAAAAATATCCCAATGTAATAAAAAACTTCTAAAAGGATCTTGGGATCAAGACCTTTGGGAGGATTACCAATGAATAATATCACTAACTTCTAAATATTTAAACTCCTATAAAATTGGGTATCCTTCATGGGGTGAATCATGTGAACTTCATTATTATCCACCAATAATATATTTAAGGATCTCCAATATTGGTGATGAATTTTAATCAAATTTTTGGTGGAAAAATATCATTCCTCCCCTCCACAACCTATTTTTTCATTATCCCCTCCCTTACACATTGCATGCTCTATGACCATAATGACTCATCACTGGTCCAATTCATCTTCATTGGTACCTCCTCTCCCTGCCTTTTCCTCACTAATTTGATCGATAAATACCACTATTTTCATCACCAACCTTTCACAATCCACTCATTTATTTCCTTTATATACTTATATAAACTCTATAAGCCTCCAAAATTTCTTGCTTGTTTTGTAAATACCCATTCGGTGGCCTCTTTTAGCATCCATGGATGGATATTTTTCTGTTAGTGTTACCTCAATGTCGCCTCAATGTGTAATTTACACTATAAAATCACACATCCAATTATCACATTTTTTTAATTTATAATGCACCACAGATCTCCAAGAACACCACAAATCCTCCACTTTCATGGGTAAGTGAACAAATGACTCATTGACCATTATTATCCCATACTCACCTCCCCATTGTGTGACCACACCCATTAAAAACCATCATGATGTTTCCATGGTATAAAATTATCAATTATTTGTTATATAGTGGAAGAAACACAAAGTAAGAACATGTGTGAAGAGTTAATTTCACCTACCAAACTACCCTAAAGCTCCATGAAATCTGATAATGAGGAATGATAAAAAAATTGAACATCATCGTAAAAAATAATGGCCTTTACCCTTGGGTGATTCTCAATTATCTCTTCATCATGAATAGATGTTTGATATAATTTATATGGAAGAATAACAAAAAAAATAAATAAAATAAAAATATTTCACCACATTAAAAATAAAAAAAATTACAAAGACCTAAACTAATCCAAAATAGGGGAGAAGGCTAGGTTTAGAATAATTTACAAGTGGGAAATGAAATTATTTAATTAGGTAGTGGAGAATACTTATAGATATATTGATTTTTAGTGGATGGACTCCACTTAGATGCTTTCAAGGTTATATTTATCCACATTAAAGGATTATATATTCTACCACCATCATGAAATTCCACACCCCCATGATTCATGGTCTTCTCTTTTTATTGGATGAAGGCACATGAAAATTCATAAAAATCATTACCCAATCAGGTGTAACAAAATGATCTAAAATATATTCCCCACCCAATTAGATGAAATATAATGATTTGAAAAATATTCCCTGTGTATGTCCTTGTATGAATGAGTCCATTCAGATTATCTATTTGACCAATGACCCAGGTGTCCATGTATCTAGCTTGGTGAATTTATGATAAAAATAATCATGATAAAACCTATTATTATCACAAAAATGTTTTATCAAGATTCTATAAAAGTGTATAAACATATATAATATCATTATGACTAGGTTGTTCTTATATAGGTTTAATTTTCTCATATGTGGATATTAATATTTAAAATTTCATCTTGTGTAAACTTATTTTAATCTTTCATAACATTCACCTAAACCTAGTTTTCACTTTCAATTCGAAACTATGATGTTCCTTAATTAGAGAAGTCAATATGTATTGAGGGCTTCCAATTTTAATTTCTATTATAAAACAAATTTTCCATAAGATACTCATAAATGACCATTGCATCCCCCTATTCTATCATAGATTCTTCCTAGCCTAAGTCACTCTTACATAAAATTGATATTATTATTATCAAAACAATGTAATTTTCAATTTTCTCTTACATAGCCATGAAAATTCATGAGTAATACCTACATGACTAGTTTTTACTTCTATGTATGTCCTGGCTAGTCTTCTCATCCACTTTTACATCTAAAACACCCAATTTAAGGTAAGGCTATGACATTTTAATATATAAAATTAATCAAATCAATAAAATCATAAAATTGTTAGATTTTTTCAATAAAAACGAAAATTATACAATATATGAAAAATATTATTTTTATTAGGTCTGACCATTTGGAAACTATTTATTAAAAAAGTATTTGAACTTCTAGAAGGAATGAATATAGAAGTCCAATTTCAAAAAAATTGATGGTGATGGTGGAATGACATGATTTAGGTCAGGAAGTCCAAAAGATGATATATAAAAATTAGTTTAATATAATGATACAATGATATGTTTTGAAGGAGGAATAATATAGTTGTAAAGGACTTTCATATTGGTCAATTATTAGGTTATAAAAGACATTATTAGAATCTATGAGGATGATATAAGGGTTATTTATAAGGATATGTAAGGAGATATAATGGGTTTCTAACAATATTAACTATTCCCTAGAATTAGTTAAGATAGTGGATACCTTTGACATAGTGAATATATTCCCTTGAATTTGGGATCTATAGGGTGTACTCTCTATAACGATCAAGAGGTGGTGGAACCAGCTACACTAACTGGGCCCTAATATAAGTTTTATGGTGAGATCATTTGTTTTATAACTTTTTTATAAATCATTTTCCTTTAATAAAATAGTTTTTAGTATCCCCTTATATAGTACGACTTCATCTAAAACATATAGAATAATTTTGTTATTATTTTTGGTTTTTCCCCTCTCTCATTGTTTTCAGGATGTTTTTGCTTTGTTTGTATGTTTGCATTGTGGTATGTGTCTAGGGTAACTTTTCTTCCTAGTTTTAGCTACATCATAAACATAGAATAATTTCAATAGGGTAGTTTTGATAAATTTTTTCTTCTTGTGTATGTTCATAAGGATAAATTCCAATCATGAGGTTCCATGGACCCAATGATTATTTCCTAGAAAATTTTAAAATATAATGAAATATTAAAATTAAAAATTAAATAAAAATTAAAAATTTCTCAATTTATATGTTATTGGAAATTTTATGTTTTTTTAAATTTTGGACAATCCCATTATGGCCATTTATTTATATTATATATATATATATGATATAAGGCCAATTTTATTGATATTCTTTTCTTTCTTTGGTAAACTCCAAAGAAGAGTGAGGCCAAATCCCTCTTGTGTGCCTATATGATAATTTCTAATCTCTCTCCCTCTCTCTCCCACTCTAACCATTTATTATGAATCCTCTATATTTCTTTCAAATTAACTTCTATAGAAACTGACAATGTCTAAGAAATCATGCATGGTTTTATAAAGGAATCACTACCCTCTCTCCGAATTTCCAACAAATAGGACGAAGGAACCATGGGATGAGGGGATTCCCTATTTTCTTATTTAAATATATTCTTTCCAAGACAGTTATTCCCTATATTTTAAGTATGTAATCCTTTTTATCTATTCTTCTTCTTCCACCTCTCCTCCATTTCCTCTCAAAATGTTCTTGACCTAGAGTTCATTGAAGATTGGGGTGTTTATATGTTAAGGAACCCCCCTAAAAATCATAGTGCTTTTGACATCATGAGAATGTGAACTTTTTATGTATCCCTATTCTACCATATTTTTGTGATGTTATCATGGTTTCATTTTTATTTTAGTAGGTAATTCCAATGATATACTATTCATTGGAAAAGTGATGGGTGTATGTGTGCAGACATGTAAAATTGGCCTTAAACTCATGGAATAGTTAGGAAAACCCACAGGTTTTTCATGGATTGATATAAATTTTTTCCTTATTTATAAAATGGTTTTATAAGAGTTTTTTATTTATTAACTATATTAGTTTAGGTAAATCTGAATTGATATTTTGTAACATGAAGTCATATATTTTTTATTAAATTAATCTTATTTATTTATTTTTAAATTGAAACTATAATCTTGTTTTTATCTTTCATGACACCACATACCATAATAACTCTCACAATCCATTTTTTTAATTATCATTTAATTAATTTATAGCCTATTAATATCGATTTATTTTCAACCCATGTTCCATTCACTTCCCCACCAAATACATGAATGAAGATCCACTCCACATTGGAATAAAACTTCATGAATAATTTATATGGTGAATAATAACACTTTAGATTGATATCCACCCTAGATGAGGCCCTCATTATTCCAAAAAATCTACCCAAGTGATGAATACTGCATGAAATGTTATAATCGTGGTAGGAAAACTTGAAAATCTAATTAGACTCATTCAACACTAGTAAACTCAACATGTAGACATGTAAAAGTCTAATTAAATAATAAAAAATACTATATAGAAAACTGCAAGCCTTAGGAACCCAATTATAGACACCTGAGGTTAAACCACCTAAAATTATCCATATAAAATTACCATCATGTCTTTTATCCCTGTTACAAATCTTTCCACAACAACTACAAAACATAAGATGCATGATTGAAAAAAATATATTCAGCATAGTTGTGAAAAAATAAGCCACTATCACACTCTATATAATTATAAATCAATTGAAAAAATTGAAAAATAATAATTAATCATCTGAAATATTAAATTTTTTAGAAAGAATTCCCAAACCAAATTTCACTTAAAAATCAAAATGAGTTTTATATATAATCCAAAAATATAAATATCCTGACATGAAATATTTTCACAATCAGAAATTAAAATCAGTATTCTTGGAAACAAAAAAATAGTTTTTAAAATAAAATTGGTATTCATATAAATAATTAAAATTAGTTTAGATGAAGTATAATAATTCAAATTAAAATAAATAAAGTAAATATATAATTCAAGTAGCTGTTTAAATTAAATAAAATCTAAAACCAAAAAATGAACATAAAGAGGGAGATCTAGACTGCATGACACAACTCACCTCAAGTTATTTCTAGACCATGAAATTTTGATATATTATAGGTGGTTCATATGATGTATTTACATAGAATAATAGGTAAAGAAATATGTATCTGAAAAAACGTATGTCCCATGTGTGTTGTGTGGTGAAGTGGTTTCTAGGTTGTAGTGGTTCGTTTCATGTGAAGAAGTGACTTAAGAGTACAAAATTGGTGGGTTATTTGTGTAGTAGTATCAGTAGAGTATAGAGGTTTTGAGGGGAGTAGAGGTGAATAAAATGAAACTCTTCGATTTACAACGAATCATAATATATTGTTTTAAAACAAAAAATTGTACTATTTTATATTAAAAAATAGTGTCATTGGTTCACTTATTAGAATCAGTGAGTCTGAATGTTTTAACGGGTGTATCATGACACTACCTACATTCATTTGATTATAAAAAAAATCAATTTCACAGTCGAGTTAATCATATGGGGTGGATTATATCTATAAACTCATATTATTTTATAGTTTACACCAGAATTTTGAATACCTTGGTGCAAATATGTCATTGGAAACTCCCAGGATAACAAAAACCCTATTGTTTACTCGCCATGTAATGGAATATGATTAAGAGATGAACCCCTAACATGTGAACTCCCAAGGTGAGAATAGCTATACAAGCATTATAATCCCTTAGTAGTAGTTATTAACCTCTGAGTCTTGTTATGAACCAAGAATTCATAAAATGTTTTAAAAAACATAAATTATAAAATATAAATTAAATGGATAGGTTTAAGGGCTTGCTCGACCTTTGTGAAAAATATGCACTGTTACAGATCGTGTGATATTCATCACTCAATTTTATTAGAGCTAAAAAAATCACTGATAAAAGGTGTAATTTTATTAGTTCTAGTTAAAAGTACCAATAAAGGTAGCTTTTACTAGTGCTAAAAAAATCATTTATGAAAGGGTACCATTTTTTCAACGTTTTTATCATCATTGATAAAGGTGTCACTTTATCATTACTTTTCTTAGTCCTAATAAAATCTCTACCTTTAACAACATGAAAAAGGTGATGATAAAGTATATAGAAAATAATTTAACACACACACACACATATGTATATATATATTTAAATAAAATATATATTACATTAAGTTTATATATGAAAATATAATATATAAATATGATTTATGTAACCATTAATAAAAAATTCTAATCAATCTTATTTTTGTAATTATATATATATATATATAAATTTATCAAATATATATTAATCAATAAAAACAATTAATAGTATATTTATATAAATTAATTATAAAATGTATATATAATTAATATTAATATGATATATTAATATTTTAGTTAATCAATTATATAAAAAAATAAATTAATATATTTATTTAATTATTTGATTCTTATTTTATTTTTTAAAATTATATTCATATTAAATAATTTAAAATATATTTACATGTATTTATATGTATATGTGTGCATGTGTGTATATGTGGTTGTATGTACGTGTATCCATGTGTTGTATGTGTATTCATGTGTTGTGCTGTGTGTGTGTGTGTTTTGGGTATGTTTATGTCTATTTGTATACATGTATCTATGTATGTGTACATATGTATGGGTACAAGTACATGTATATACTGTTTTTTCATATATGGATGTACATGCATGATTATGTATTTTTATATGTATGTGTATGTGTATGTATGTTTATAAATGTATATAACCTGGGTATCTGTGTACGTATGTGTAAATACATTTATGTAGAATGTGTATATAAGGATCCTACCTTAAAAATTACATAATAATGAATTAAGTTAATAATTCACATTGAAAATCTCTTTAGGTTTAGAGATTTATAGAATTAGGTCATAACTTATACATAACATCTTGAATATTACAAGTAGACACTTCAACTCGTTATCTTTTTTTTCATAAAACAAAATCTCTTTAAAAGAAAACATGGCATCATTTCATGTTTTAACAGCATAACTTTTCCTTTATCCCATCCTTAAATCTATTCGTCTTTATGTCTTGTGAAAAAAATTTCAAAACATGGGATGAGCATAAAAATATCAATAAAAGATACATAAATTAAGATAACTTTTTGTCATTTAATAACATAGAAACCATGAATACTTTATTATAACTTAACAATTTTCACCATTAACAAGTAGTAAAAAAAACTTCCCTAAATATAATCTCATTTTTAACCTTTTGAAAACCAGAATATTATAATAATAAAAAATAAAAGTATATTTATGTCCCAAGTTACCTTTATAAATTAAATGTAAAAGTGTTTTATACACTGTATAAAAGAAAGTCATGTATAAATCAAAGTATGCCTCAATGAAAGGAGATTAAGATGTAGTCACTTACCTCGAGACTAAATTGTCTTGTATGTTCTTCATTCTAATTGAATAATAAAAATAAGTTAATTTATACTTGATTCAGATCCTTTTAAAGTTTATTATTCCTTTTATATCACTTATTACCTTTCAATAACAATTAGTTAAATATTTTTCTTCAAATCAGACATTTTGCCGATGTTCAGAACTTGAGTCAAAAATGATCTTCTTATAATTACAAATTATAAATACGGTCAAAATAAATTATCTCCAGAATGATATTCGTGATATATATCATATATATCATATATATCTAGTATATATGTGTTTATAATAGTTTCTATCACTTGTATATAAGAAATAAAAAGCACCTTTCATGGAGACAGTAAGTTGTACATACGCATGAACACTACTTTAATTTTTTTTCATATTTAAAGGAATGAAAAAAATTACTAATAGGTATATTATAATTCAAGTATAACATCCTATATATGTTCATTGACTCCATCCTTTATACATTTCATATATGGAATGAATGAGTCATATCAATTTTAGGGAGTGGTGGCCCACACTTCGTCAAATGAAATTATCATATTTATACAACATGAAAAGCATAAAAGTATATTCTAAATGAGAATTAAAGAATTATAGAGATATAATAATTATAATATATATCATATATAATTAAATTTTCCTCATAATGGATTCCATAATAGGTGGTAGGAGAAGATAGAACAACCGTCGTTTTGTGAGGTGGTAGTTTGTCATCCACAAAAATAGTATGTTCTATACCCATTAGAGGGAGGTGTGTCTAAGTGTAGTTCAAATAAATCTCATAAAAACAACATAGTATGTTTAAGATAGTATTTTTTATAATATAATTGAATAAAGAGAGTTTAGGGGGTTAGATAAGGAAAATAAATGAAATAATCTTGAGAGAAGACATTACCTCAAATCGGGTAACTCCTTTTGATTTAAGATAAAAGGTCTTCTTTAATTGCCTTATGACCAAGGTATGGATTATAGGAGGAATATAGAGATGTTGGAAACTTTTTTTTTGAAGAGGATGGATAATTCAAGGGGGATTGAGAGGTGTTAGTAAGGGTTAGAGGTGGTGCCCTTTTATAAGAGGGAGGAGGGGCACTTTAGGAATGTTTGAAAATATTATTTTATTTTCAATTGATTTTAGAATTATAAAAACACCAAAGTGATGTATTTATATGATAATATTATTATGGGTATAAATACTATAAGACAATTTATTATAGAAACGTTTAGGTCATAAAATTAACCTTATCTTTTAGCCTTAACCCTTAGTAAACTAATTTAACTTTTACTATGTCTTCTTTTATATTCATAATACATGGTAATCATAGTTACTATAAAATGAAAAGAGAACAAAAAATGGATCATTAATTTAATTTTTAACATCATATATGTCATTTTGCGTAATACCAATTTTTTATGACTATTATATCATTTAATAAAATATTTATTGATTAAAAAACTCATTTATGTCAATTTTTATACTATTCATATCATGAATTTTTAAAAATTCATAACAACTTGATTATTTCGAAAAACCTTCATTAATTAAAATATAAAAAGTCATAATCATCCCTAAAATTAGTTGATGGAATAAAAAGTTTAAAAATAACTTTTTATTAATATTTATCATCTCATATATTTAAATCTTTCATTAATAAGGTAATCACTACTTCATCATTGTGTCATAAATAAATATATTAATTTGATGTATAAAAATTATAAATAAAATACCATGATTTAGGAAATCGTTTTATATTTCTATCTATTATTTATAGTTGAAGAGATAACTTATATAACCCCATATAAAATTTTTTTTAGTAAAAGATACATGTTTAAGATATATTTTACTTAACTTTAAATTAAAAGTAATTAAATGTCATTTTTACACAGAAATGGCTCCATGAGGTCTTAAAATAGATCCAAGCATGTCCATGGTTTGAAATATCTCATCACATAGGGTTTGAAAATCTGTTAGGGTAATTTAATATTATTATAATTTTATTTTTAAAACTTATTTACCAGATTTACCCTTTAACCATGGTAAATAAAATATTTTTTAAGTTACTATTCATAATGTCTAGAAATTAAAGGTACCTATTTACAAAATTTGGATATAATGATTCTAAATATGAAATAAATTTTTCCAAATTAAAAACACATAATTTTCAAAAATTTATTTAAATTAAATTCCCGCAGTCAAAACCAAAAGGCATGTTTTTAAGAAGTCAAAACTATCAAAAGATTGACATGTGTTTATGTTCAATTTCAAAGTGAAAAAAATTCCAATAACAAAAATTAGATTAAATTAAAAACATATAATCTAATTACACTTTAAAATCATTTAATAGTGCAATCTAAACATATAAATAATTTAGATGAAAACATAGTTTTGACTTAAAATGCACTATTTTTCACTATTCGTAAAAAAATGATCTTTATCATAAAAATAAATAAAATTTACCCAAAGGAAATTTTTTATTTCCCACTTATAAAGAAGAAGTTTATTTTGTAAAATTAAACATATAAAAGTGTCAAAAAATATATTTAAAAATGGTTCCACATCAAAAGGAGGTAAATCGACCTTTTAAAGAATATTAGACTATTTCACGCTTAAAATCAGATTAATTATTATTTTAAGCCTCAAATGTTTTTTGGATAAATATAAAGACTTCTAAAAAACATGTGTAATAATAATGTAGTTAGTTATGTTCATTCTCAAAAATAAAATGACTATGCATTAACTACCGTTTAAAATAATAATAATAACATATTATTTTTTAGTATAACTCAAAGTCGTGTGCAACATATGATTTCAAAGAAACTCATTATTGTGTGTTGATTACGCTATCGAACCAAGTGTCATATTTAACATAAATCAATATCTTATTCATAAATATTAGTAGATATGAAAATGTATTATTTTATAAATAGTTGGGTTGTTACATCCTTCCCCCTTTTAGAAATTGTGTCCTCGCAATTATAAAATTAGTCATGGAAATTTCATTGAAAGTACGAAATCAAAAAAATAGTCAATAAAACTATCACATTTAAATAAATAAAGTGAAGTAAAGAGGTCACTTAAGATAACACATACTAGGATTAAATGTAGGAAAACATGGATATGGAAGAGAAACTAACTCTCATAGATTAATTGCGAGTTATAGAGAACTTTATCCTTGAAATTTAAACACCATAATACCATAAATTTGTGGTTGGGTAAAATTAAGATGATAAAGGAATGCGTAAAACATTTTTTATACAAGATCATTTTCATAGAGTTGAAGAATTGTATTAATTCCTAGACTAAGATCAAAATAAAATATACCTACATGAAAATTAGTGTTTCATCCTTTAATCAAATTTTTACCACAAACTCATATTTTCTCCAAAATATGAGTGTTCAATATGGCTTGGTCACATCTGATGTGTTAGAATCAACTACTAGAGAATCACATAATCAAAAAATAAACTATATATTTTCCTTTCCTTTAGAGATTAACCAAAACCGAAATTGATAGTACTAGAGCAGATAATCCCCAAAAAGGATAATACTTTATAAAAATAAATACTAATCTTAATCTCCAAAATTCGACAAATAATACTCAAAGTTCAAGAGAGGCCATTCAATAAACCACTATCCTTAAAATTATTCTATGTAATCCAAACTAATATTGAAACTCAAAAATCATAATGATTTAATCACATAGTCTTCCACAGTAAATCGTAACATTTATCTCAAAATAACATTGATTATTCTTAAAGTCACATACTGAATTGTAATAAACCCAATCACATATTCTCTATGATAGGTTAATCATTTCCATAAATAACCTAAATCACCGTATGTCCACAATAAAAACATAGATTCTTCCCAAATAAAATTTCAACCATTACTCACCAAATGATATCCCATAGTATTCTATTTTAATTAAGAATATATTGTTCCTAAAAGAGAGAATGTCTTCCAAAATAACCTTTGTCACATAATCACCAAATCATTTTCCTATACTATGGATATCAATTTGATTAAACAGAAGTTCCCAAAATCAACTTATTCTTGATCCATAAAATCAGTTAACTAAAAATAATAAGGCATACTAATTAGGGACTTCACAAAGCAAGTGGTTTGTGATAAACCACAATCACACTTTGGTTGTGGGTTTGATTCCTGTAGCTTTGAAAGAAGCAACGTATTGTTCCATGGGCTGTGTGTTGTCCTTTCTCAAAAACTATATAATTTTATAAAATTCCAAAAAATTAGATAAATTCCCAAAAAAAATAACCATAACATATTTTAACCACAAATGTTATCTCAAATGTCACATTTTCATACCAAATAGTGATAACATGTAATTTCCTCAAATTAAAGGATCATATAAACCCAAATCATTATTTATTACTATATTCAGAAAAGAAAATATAATTATTCCATGAATAAAATTTTCACATATCAAACTTGAGGGTTAAACATACAAGAAAAATTCTTCCAAAGTAAACTTATAGTTATTATATTTAAACATATCATCATCCAAAGATCCAACATTATAAGGACCCTACCTTAAATATTACATAATCTTGAATTAAATGAATAGTTAACATTTAGGATATTTTAAGGTTTAAGGTTTTATAGATTTAGGTCGTAACTATTACATTAAATCTTAAAAATTACATGGTAGACACTTCTACTCAGTTTCAATTTTTTCGTAAAATAAAAAATCATGAAAACAAGATTCATGTCTAGTCACATGTTTTAGATAGCATGAATTTTCCTTGATCCCATTATTGACCCTATTCATCTTTAGGTCCTGTGAAAAACATTTCAAAACTTGGGATGAGAGAAAAAATCTTATTAAGGTTTATAAAACAAAAGACAAAAACATTAGTTCATCATTGCATACATAACATAAGCTCTTTCACATACCTCATGAAATCATAATATTTATGTATAAAATGTAGAAAAAATAAATAATAAAGGTAAATTGTGGAATCCATATCATAAATACATTGTAGCTATCCCAACTACGTAGGGAGTTAATTTTTGAATACTCATCATAGTATATTCCCTAATTCTCTTAGGAGAAACATTCACGTTTACCTCCATCACGCTACCCATTGCATTGGAGAGCTATCTCGGGCTCACTCGCCCTAGGTTTATCATGGAACCAACCACATAAGTAACAATTCCCAAGAACCATAACATATTCATAACACATAAAACAAAAATAAAGGAAAGATAACATTTCCACATTTCAATCACAATAAATCATTTAAATATATTGACATAACAAATCCATTATAAAAACAATTTTCAATACCAATATATGTAAAAAAGAGTAAATTGTATTTAATTTCCTTTTAAAAACATTATTTATTGTTCTATAACCCCATGATCAAATAATACTCGTGGTGGCAGAAAGGTCGTTGTCACCATTTACGTTAAAAAGAAACATTATTTTTTGTCGTTTTGTAAAATGCTTTGTATAAAAAGATTCTCTTGGAATGAAATGAAAATTAAAAGAAGTTTATATAGAGTATAAACTAAAGTTATATATTAAAACAAAATATTCCTCAATGAATGGAGGTTGAGATGAAGTCCCTCACCTCATGTCCGACATGACTCGATCATTATTTAATCTCTTTTAAATCGGGTAACTCCCTTTGGTTTGAACCAAAAGTACTTCTGGAAGTGCCTTGTACCTAAGGTAAGGATTCTAAGAGTAGGAGAGGGATCTTGAGAGATTATTTGGGTAGGTGATGGATGAGACAAGGGCCTTGAGGGGTGTGTCGAATTGGTTAGATGTGAGGGCTTTTTATAAGGGGGGGATGGACTCTTTGGGAAAGTTTACAAATATTGTTTTATTATAAACATATCTTCAGTTTCTAATGATCCAAAACTCATTAAAGATGAAGATAAGATTACTCAAGTTTGAAATAAATCATCAAATAAGAATTGGACATGTTTTGGATATTTATTTAATATTTAGAATCTTATTTATTTAAATCATTTATTAGTGAGGTAAATATTGCATCATTATTGTGTCATTAATAATTTCATTTATTTGATGTCTAAAAATTATAAAATAAATACCATAATGTTGGAAATATTTTTATATTTCCGATGAATATTTATAGTCAAAAGGATAACTTATATAACAACATGTAAAAATTAATTTACTAAAATATATTTGTTTAGCCATTTTTGCCTTTACTTTAAGTTAATTGAAATAATGTGTCATTATCACTCTCAAGTGGCTCCATGGGGTCCCAAAATAGACCCAAAGAATCCCATGGTCATAAATGACTCAACCAATAAGGTTACAACAAGTGTTAAGGTAATTTGTTATTATTATAATATTCTTTTTACCTTGAATTTCCCTATTTACCTTTAACCACATTAAATAAAAGTCAACAATACTATTCACCAAAAATTATTTTAATCTTATTGAACCAAATTTTACTAATTAATAACTACCATGTATGTAGGATTTTCAAAATACAATTCAGATAAGTTGTAAAATTTCATTTAAATGAAATTTTTTTTAACTACTACTGAGTGGTTTCACTATTCATAAAAAATTGATGTTTTTTAGAAAAATACCAAAAATTAAGCTTAAGATATATTTGATATTATGAATTCAAAAATGATTTCTATTTTACCAAATTCAAAACATTGAATTTGAATTAATTAATTTAAAATTAATTCTCGTTGTCAAAACAAAAAATCGTGTTTTTAAGAAATAATAACTATCAAAAGATTGATATTTGTTTATGTCCAATTTCATATAAAAATTAATTACAATGACCAATATTGGATTAAATTGTAAAAAATTAATCTAATTACACTTTAAAAACAATTAACAAGATAATCTAACCATATAAATAAATTATATTAAATGGAACTTTTGAATTAAAATACAGTATTTTTTATTATTCATTAAAATTGATTTTTATCAGAAAAATACAAAAACTTTACCCAAAGTGAATTTTGATATCCTTATTATAAAGAAGAATTTTATTTTGTCAAAAAGAATATATAAATGTGACCAAAACTATATATAAATATGGTTCTCCATCAAAAGGCGGTAAATTAGTCTTTTAATGAATATTAGAGTATTTAAGTTTCAAATTAGATTAATTCCCTTTTTAAGTCTCTAACTTTTATTGGATAAATGTAAAATCATTTAACAAACATGTATAATCATATTTTGGATAGTTCTATTAATTCCCACCAATACAATGTCTACGCGTTAACTACATTTAAAATAATAATATTATATTATTAGTGTGTAATGTAATATTTCAAAGAAACCCGTTGTTGCGTATTGGGTACACCAATGAGCCTATAAACCCATTTAAAGTAAAATTAATATTTAATTCAAAAATATGAGTAATTACGAAATTTTATTATTTTTTATTTACCAGGGATGTTACATCCTTTCCCCCTTTTTGAAATTGCGCCCTCACAATTTTTATTCACTTATCAAATAAGTGGGTATATTTAACCCTCATAGAATTTTCAAATTCCCACATTGCCTCTTCAACTATATGGTTTTTCCAAAAAAAACCTTTACCTGGTGAATTAACTTATTCCACAACCCTTGCTCTTTTCAATCAAGAATCTGTACTTTTTGTTCCTCATAAGATAGATTCTCTTCCAACTGAACAACCTCTGGACTTAAAACATGATATGGATCTGGCATATGCATTCTCAACATTGAAACATGAACAACATTGCGTGCCCAGGATAAACATGGAGGTAAAGCCACTCTGTAAGAAAATGATCCAACTTTCTCCAGGATTTCATAGGGTCCAATGAATCTCGGACTCAACTTTCCTTTTGTACCAAGACGCATCACACTTTTCCATGGAGAAGCTTTGAGAAAGATATGATAACCTACATCAAAAGAGAGATCCTTCCTCCGATTATCCGCATAACTTTTCTGCATTCTCTAAGATGTTATCATGTGCTTCTGAATCAACTGAACCTTTTGTCCCATATCTTCTACTAATTCTGGTCCCATGAGCTTCCTTTCAACTACTTTATCCCAAAAATCTGGATTTCGATACCGAATTACATATAATTATTCAAATGGAGACATCAGTATACTAGAATTTATGATGTTATTATAAGAAAATTATACCAAGGAAATATTTTGGTCTCAAATTCCCTAGAAATCTAGTGAATAAGAACGCAACATATCCTCCATGGTCTGAATTGTTCATTCTGACTGCCCATATGATTGCGGATGAAAATCTATACAAAAATTTAATTCAGTACCCAACGACTTCTGAAGGCCTTTCCAAAAGCTATAAGTAATCTTGGGATCATGATCAGATACAATGGATAGGGGAACTCCATGCAACCCGACTATCTCTTTAACATGCAACGGAGAATGTTGATTTAGAGACAAAGTATCTCAAATAGGAAGGAAATGAGTAGATTTAGTCAACCGATTAACAATAACCCAGATTGAATTATTACCTTGAGATGTCTTCGGTAATACCACAATTAATTCCATGGATATATTTTCCCATTTCCACTCTAGCACTGGGAAAGACTATGAAATCCATTTCGGTAAATTCTGCTCTACTTTAACCTACTGACAAGTCAAACACTTCACAGAAAAATCAGCAATATCTCTTTTCATTCCATCCCACCATAAATACTCTCAAAGATCTTGGAACAACTTAGTACTTCCAGGATAAACTGAAAACAGAGAACTATGAGCTTCACATAACAACTCATTCCTCAATTGTGAATCACAAGGCACACATAAACTCTTCCCAATCCTCAAAACACAATCATTATCAACATTAAATTCAGGAAACATACCCTTTTGAACCAACTCTACCTTTTTCTATAACTCACTATCTTTCTTATGCGCTTTCTTTATTCTGTCTGATAGAGATGATTTAAATGACACCTGAAACAAAACAGAATAATTTCCTACACCAACAACCTCTATGCCAAAGTACATCAAATTAAAAACCAAAGGATCTCATTCCAAACAGAGCATTGATAATTAATCATTACTTTTTCAACTCAAAGAATCAGCCACATTATTTACTTTTCTTGGATGGTAAGGGATCGTGAAATCATAATCCTTGATTAATTCCAACCATATCCTCTGTCTCATGTTCAATTGGTTATGATAAAATATAAACTTTAACCTTTTGTGGTCAGTATATATTTCACATTTTACTCTATACAATTGTTGCCTCCAAATTTTTAAAGGAAAAACAATAGCAGCTAATTCCAAATCCTATGTAGGGTAATTTAACTCATGAGGTTTCAACTAACATGAATCATAAGCAATTACCTGATCATTTTGCATAATGACACAACCAATTCCTTTCAATGAAGCATCACTATAGATAATAAACTCACCATTTCTGGAAGGTAGTGCAAAACTAGAGCATTCAAAAATCTTTTTTTCAATTCTTGAAAAAAATCATCACATTATTTTTTTCAAATGAACGTAACACCTTTTCAAGTTAACTTAGTTAATGGGATATATAACTGGGAAAAATATTCAACCGAACTCTAGTAATAACCTACCAAACCAAGAAAAATATGAATCTCAGTTATATTTGTGGGTCCTGGCCATTATTCAACAACTTTTGTTTTAGTAGGATCAATATTTATTCCATTATTCGAAAAAATGCAACCATGGAAATAAATTTGTTATAACCAAAACTCAAACTTGTTGAATTTCAAATACATTTTCTTTTCATTTAATGTTTTAAGGACAACCCTTAAATGACTTTCATGATCCTCTCTACTTTTAGAGTAAACAAAAATATCATCAATGAACACAACCAAAAACTTATCCAATAACTCATGGAAAATTCTATTCATAAGATCCATGAATATATCAGGTGCATTGGTTAAAACAAAATTCATAACTACAAATTCATAATGTCAATATCTATTATTTAACAAGGTCTTCGTAATGTCTACTTAATTTAATTTCAACTGATGGTACCCCAACCTCAAATCAGTCTTTAAAAAATACATATCTCCCTAGTGCCGATCAAACAAATCATCAATATGAGGCAAAGGATACTTGTTCTTAATAGTGATGTTATTCAATGCTCTATAATAAATGAAAAGTCTCATTGAACCATCATTATTTTTAACAAAAAAGAAAATGGCACCCCATAGTGATGTGCTAGGTCGAACGAAACCTTTATCTAATAACTCCTGTGATTTCTTCTTTAACTCTAAAATTTTAATTTGAGCCATTCGATAAAGGGGTTTTGAAATTGGGTTTGCATCAAGAACTATGTCAATAGTAAATTCAATTCCTGATCAAGTATAATACCTAGAAAATCATCAAGAAAAAAATAAAGCTACTCATTTACCACTGGCACAACATTAATCTCAACAGTTCCTTTATTTTCAAAAATATGTGCCAGGTAAAATTCATTTCCATCTTTTACTAGTTTCTATACATCCTCATATGTTATCAAAAGTAAGGGATCATACTTGTACACAAACTAAAAATATCTCTGAAAAGAAACCTCTTTGACTCTGTATTCAATCTTATCATGATAAATAGACAGCCAATCCATTCCCAAAATAACATAAACTCTAATAGAGGCAGACCAATACAGTTTGCATGTAGATTCATTCTGCACACAAGGACAAGAAGGTTCTTATGATTTCTCTTTGTTTCAATATTTCTTCCCATTGTTTTTACCATAAATTTAGGATTCATATCTTGATATAGAATTCCAAATTCACTAGAAAACTTCTCAGAAATAAAAGAGTGTGTAAACCTTGAATAAAACAACACATTGGAATAATCTGATCAAACAAACAGTGTACCTGATACTACTTCATTCGATGGCCGAACATCTGCTGAAGTAGTTGCAAAGGATTTCACGACAACTTTTTGCTTGTAGATTGGATTATTTACTTAAATTGAGTTATTCATTGGATACTCATTTGAATAATGACCCATTTAATTGCAATTGAAAAAATTTACTGACTGTAAATTAGACTTTGTCTCACAATTACACTGATCTTTTTCAGTGAAATTATGAGACTTATTTCCCATTTTACCAAACTGGTAGCACATACCAAAATTGAAATTCCCCAATATGCTTTTTACCACAATTTTCACAAACTAAAAACTTAGGTTTCTTACCATTAGAATTTTTTGAAGAGTTCATCCCTTTCGCCTGCCACCTCGACCTTTGATTCTGTTATTTGTCAAAGAACACCATATTATCAGCAAACTCCATTTCCACCTTCTCATCTCATCGAACAAGTTTTTCATAACTTTTAAACTCATTAGAATCTAATTAAATTAGATAATTTGGCTTTAATCCTAAGTAAAATGATTGATTTTACTATCAACATATCATATGAAATTTGGAGCATATTTTTCCAGTCGAGTGAATTTTTCTTCATAAGCAGCCACTGAGACATCCTCCTGCCTCAATTCCAGGAATGGTATTTTCTTCCTAAGAGGAACCACCTTAGGAAAATATTTCTCAAGAAACATAACTTTTAATTAATCCTAATCAATATCATCAATCACCTCACTATCCCTGATATTTTTCACCATCGACCACCACTGATTAGCTTCAACTTCAAAATGGAATACAATGAGACAAACTTTTTATGTTTAGAACACCCCATGACATCAAAAAATTTCCCCAATGATTTAATCCACCCTTGAACTAGAACAGGGTCATATGATCCTCTGAATGATGGAGGATTTTGTCTCATGAAATGCTCCACTACTAACAAGTTCCTCAGTGGTTGATCTGGTTGATCTCATGCATGGATACTACAACCATTTATAGCCTGAGTCAATTGCTCCATCACTGCAACAAACAGTTTAGTTATGATTTTGACCATATTAGGTTGCTGATTTGGAAGGTTGTCTTCATCCTGATGTTGTCCCAACATAGCTACTCTATTTCCTCTATAGAAAACCATTCTGAACATAGAAATATCTTAGGAGAAGCAATATGGTAATCTATATATTCTATATCATTTCAATATTAACATAACATAATTTATGGATATTAAATTAACAGTACCCTACCTCCTAAATTTATCTAAACTAACCTCTGATACCAAATATAACGGCCCAACCATAAACCACATATAATCTCAAATTAAATGAATTATTCAAATTGAAAATAATTTCAAGTTTAGAGTTTTAGAGAATTAGGCCATAACTATTACATTATATTTCAAAAATTACAAGGTAGACACTTCTACTCAGTTTCCATTTTTTTCATAAAATAAAATCTCTTCAAAAAAAGAGTGACATTTAGTCCCATATTTTAGATAGAATGAATTTTCCTTGATCCCATCCTTTTGACCCTATTAATATTTAGGTCCTGTGAAAAACATTTCAAAACTTGTGATGAGTGTAAAAAGATCAGCAAGGGTTATAAAACATATGAAGAAAACATTAGTTCAACACTGCATACATAACATAAGCTCTTTAACATGCCTTATGAAATCAAAATATTTATGAATAACACGTAGAAAAAATAAATCGAAATGGTAACTTGTGGAATCCATATTATACTTACATTTTAGCTATCACAACTATGTAGGGATTTATATTTGGAAAACCCATCACAGCAAATTACCCAAATCTCTTAGGAGAGACATTCACATTTACATCTGTCACGTTACCCAATGAATTGGAGAGCTATCCCAGGATCACCCATCCTAGGTTTATCACAGAACCACCCATATACGTAACATTTCCCTAGAACCATAACATATTAATAACACATAAAACAAACATAAAGGAAAGATAACATTTCTATATTTCAATTACAATATATCATGTAAATATATTGACATAACAAATCCATTATAAAAACCATTTTCAATACCAATATATGTAAAAAGAGTAAATGGTATTTCCATTCCTTTTAAAAACACTACATCTTATTATGGAAGCCAAATATCAAATAATACTCGTGGCAGCGGAAAGGTCATTGTCACTGCTTATGTTAAAAAGATACATTCTTTTTTGTTGATTATTAAAACACTTCGTAGAAAAAGATTATATTTGAATGAAATGAAAAGTCAAAGGAGTTCATACAGTGTATAAAATAAAGTCATGTATTAAAACAAAATATGCCTCAATGAAAGGAGATTGAGATGATGTCCATTACCTTGTGTCCGACTGGGCTCGATCGGTCTTTCATCTACTATAAATCGGGTAACTCCCTTTGGTTTGAACCAAAAGGATTTCTTGAAGTGACTTATACCTAATATAAGGCTTCTAAAAGGAGGACAAGGATCTAGAGAGATTATTTGAGTAGGGGTTTTAATGAGCCAAGGGGCTTGAGAGGTGTGTGGAATGGGTTAGAAGTGAGTGATATTTATAAGGGGGAGGATGGGATCTTTAGGAAAGTTTGAAAATATTATTTTATTATAAACATATCTTCTGTTTATAATGATTAAAAACACATTAAAGTTGATGATAAGATGACTCAAGTTCAAAATAAAATCATTCAATACGAATTGTACAATTTTTGGATATTTTTTTAATATTTATAATATTATTTATTTAAATCATTTATAAATGTGGTAAATATTACATCATTATTTATTCATAAATAATTTAAGTTATTTGATGTCAAAAAATTATAAAATAAATACCATAATTTAGGAAATATTTTTATCATTTGAATGAATATTTATAGTTGAAAACATAACTTATATAACCCCATGTAAAAATTAATTTACTAAAAGGTTTCTGTTTGTTCCATTTTTGCCTTACTTTAAGTTAATTAAAATAAAATGTCATTATCACTTTCAAGTGGCTCCATGGGGTCCCCAAATCAACCCAAATATGATCATGGATTTAAATGACTCAACCAATAAGGTTAGGACAAGTGTTAATGTAATTTTGTATTATTATAATATTTTTTACCGTGAATTACCATACTTACCATTAACCGCGAAAAATAAATGTCAAAGTTACTATTCACCACAAATTATTTTCATCTTATTGAACCACATTTTACATACTAATAACAACAATATATGTCGAATTTTTGAAATCCAATTCACAGAAGTAGTAAAATTTCTTTTAAATGAAAAGGTTAGTTTTCAAACTATTACATAGTGGTTTCACTATTAATAAAAGATTTATGTTTTTCAGAAAAATACCAAAAATTCAGCCTAAACTATATTTGATATTCCAAATTCCAAAATGATATCTATTTTACCAAATTCAATACATCTAATTTTCATTAATTAATTTAAAATTAATTCCCATTGTCAAAACAAAAAACATGTTTTTAAGAAACAATAAATATCAAAATATTGATACTTGTTTATGTCCAATTTAAAAGTGAAATTAATTCCAATGACCAACATTGGATTAAATGGTAAAAAAATAATATAATTACTCTTTAAAACCAATTAAAAGGAAAATCTATCCATATAAATAAATCAGATTAAATGTCACATTGGAATTAAAATACATTATTTTTCATTATTCATTAAAAATGAATTTTATCCGAAAAATACAAAAAAAATACCGAAAGTGAATTTTGATGTCCTGATTCTAAAAAAGAAATTTAATTTTCCAAATATAACATATAAATGTGACCAAAAATATATTTAATTATGGTTCTCTATCAAAAGGCGGTAAATCAACATTTTAAAGAATATTAGAGTATTTATGCTTAAAATTAGATTAATTCACATTTTAAGCATCTATTTTTTATTAGATAAATGTAAAAACATTTAACAGACATTTATAATCATATTTTTGTTAGTTCTATTCATTCTCACCAATACAACGACTAGGCATTAAATACATTTTAAATAATAATAATATATTATTAGTGTGCAATGTAAGATTTCTAAGAAACCCATTGTTACGTATCGGGTATGCCAAAGATCATATAAACCCATTTAAAGTAAAATTAATATTTAATTAAAAAATATGAATAATTATGAAAATGTATTATTTCGTTATTTACCTAGGATGTTACAAACATAACTCTTCAATTCCTAAAATATAGACATCTTAATCATCCAACATTCTTCATGATCCTTTATCCAGGTTTTTTCGTTTTATTATTTTATTCTTATTTACTACAAACAAAATCGTGCATAATGTACTAAGATTTTAGTAATGTCAAAACATGAGCTATGAAATAATCTACACCTTTCATAAGTCATTTTCAATTTTCTCATATTAAATTGGAGTGGAATTAAGAATTGGTAAGACTAAATTTGTACGATCATACTGATCCCACTCCCGAACCTTATTTGTAAGAAATCTATTTATATAATGAACGTGCACACCACATTTTAAAACATTCAATTGATCCTTCAGAAATAACTTCTTCCCCTTAACTAGAGTCAACTGGGTGCTTCCTTTTTCCAAGGATGGTTATTGCTTTATGACATCCATTACCTCATCTGAATCATTTTCCCATCCCTTTGAAGAATTTTCAAAGGTGTTTCTTTCACATAATTCATACATAGGTTTTAAATATACTTACCTTTATGATTATTTCCTGAACATCCATTGGGATTTGTTTCTCGCATATATGATGCCTTAGAAAAATCACAATGGGTCAAGTGCTCAATCGTGACTCTAGATAGTTGTTTAAGAATAACCACAATAGTTCTCAATGCATCTACATTTTCATTTGGTTACTCATTCAGAAAACCAGCACAGTTTATTTCACATCCATTGTTACTTTGGTGCCTTCTAGATTAGCCATTTACTAAAACCAAAAAGGTCAGTGTGAGTATATCTGTAAAATCGTTATATATTATCTTATGAGGAGGGTAAACCCTAAGATATACTTATTCATGTTATCTTAAACTCACTATATTAATCTAAAATATCTATGACTATTTTTAATATGCTAACCATTATGTGTAACACCCCAAGATTTTATAGTGTGTTATTTCTTCAAAATAATTCAATAACTTTCACTACACGCAACACCATGTTCAATCGCACCATGACTTACCAAACAGGCTGTTCAAAAGAGGTTATGAATAGTGTTAACTAAATTTTAAACTTTATATAATCCTTATAATTTTAGAATCCATATTATGAGTTTCTTAGACATAATGTAAGAACAAATTCATTTTCAATATTGCACTTTTACCAAATTTTAATAGTGAACCCTTTTTAGATACAATATTTTAAACCTTTTGACTAAATGGGGACATCAAAAAATTTAAAATAAAACATTCCAAGCTTCCACGGTACGCTTTCCTTTGAATAAAACAGTAGCGTGTGTTGTACGCAACTTCGAGTTTTAACACACACCACAACCGATCAAACTAGCCGTTATGAATAGTAATACTTAATTTTTGAAATTATATATATTTTATATTTCAAAATGGACTTCATTTTTGGATTCGGAATATCAAATTTAGCCTAAGGTGAAATTTTGGTACTTTTCGGATAACTTTCATATTTTGATGAATAGTAAAAATTACTAAATTTTAATTAAAAACAACTTTTTTAATCAAAATAATTAATAGTAATAAATTATGAATTTGAGTGGTTTTAAATTATATTTAGAATATATTTTTACAATTTAATATAATGTTGGTCATTGGACAAAATTTTACAATTAAACCGAACATAAACAAGTGTCAATCTTTTGATAGTTATTATCTCTTAAAAACACGCTTTTTGTTTTGACAGCGGGAATTAATTTTAAATTAATTTCTGCCACTTCTGTGTTATGAATTTAGAAAAATGGATTCCATATTTGGAATCAGGATGTTCAAATTGTGTAAATAGTTAACTTTTATTTTTAGACATTTTGAATAATTACTGCGGTAAATATTTTATTTACCATGGTTAAGGGTAAATCCGGTAAATAAGGGTTAAAAAATAATATTATAATAATACTAAATTACCCTAAAACGTGTCTTAACCCTATTGGTTGATACATGGTCGACCATGGGCATCTTTGGGTCAATTTTGGGACCCCATTGATCCACTTGTAAGTGATAATGACACTTTATTTTAATTAAGTTAAAATGAATACAAAAATGACACAAGCATATATCTTTTAGAAAAACAATTATTACATAGGGTTATATAAGTTGGATTTTAGATTATAAATATTCATTAGAAATCTAAAAAGATTTCCTACATAATGATATTTTATTTATAATTTTTAGACATCAAATAATTAAAATTATTAATGACACAATAATGATGCAATGTTTACCTCATTAATAAATCATTTAAATAAATAAGATTATAATGATTAAAATATTATCTAAAACCTGTCCAATTCTTATTGGTTGATGTTATTTAGAATATGAGTCATATTATATTCGACCTCAATGATTTTTGGACCATTATAAACCGAATACAAATATATTATAAAGTAATACTTTCACACTTTCCTAAAGAGCCCCTCCTCTCCCTTATAAAAGGAGACCACTTCTACTCATTCCTCACACCTCTCAAGCCACTTGGCTCGTCCAAACTCTGCCCAACTAAGCTCCCCACATCCCTCTCCTCCTCCTTGAAGCTTCCTCTTAAGCAGAAAGCGTTTCAACAAGTCCTTTGGTTCTAACCAAAGTGAGTTACCTAAATTAAAGGTAACGATTTCTCTTAAATTATTTTCATTTATTTTGCTTCTCCAACCCCCAAACTCTTTTTATTTCCTTTCTTTTGTAACAACACCAGTATCCTCAATATACTAGGATGTTGTTATAGGAAGGATTCAAACTACACATTCACACAACTCCATCTAATGGATGATGAACATAATGTTTCTGTGGATGGCAAACTAACGCCTCACGAAACGATGATTGTTCAAATACATCTTACCGCCTCTCATGGTGGCCATTAGGATGGAACTGTAATTAAATATGATATTAATGATATATATTTTATATATAAGCTTCTGTAATTCCATTTTATTTCATACCATTATTCGTTTCATGTTGTATATACATACGATAATTTCATTTGAGGAAGTGCGGACTACCGCCCCCTTAAAATGATATGACTCGTTCATACCACACATGGAACGTATAAAGGATGGTGTAAATGAACTTAAGTAACATATATAAAATATTATATTATACTGGAATAGTAATATACCTATGTATAATTTGGATTCGATTCTTTTAAAATAAAAATTAAATGGAAGTAGCGTTCGTGCGTACGTACGGACTACCGTCTCCACGAACGCGATGAGATTCATTCTCCATCGTATCCATTCAAGTATAATTATCATTTGATGATTTAAAAATGATGTTTAAGAACTTGATACCATTCTAGATATGAATAATATACATCCCATTAATAACGAATATGTCTCACATAACAAAGAATATAAAGTAAAATGAACCCGTTAACACCCGAAATGACGATAATTCTAAAATATTATTAACAAATCAATGATAAAAGATCATATATGATATCATATTAAAGTAAATGATTCTTTTATTATTCAATAACAATTATTTCACCATTATACAGGAGGTAAACCTACCATCGACCAAGGAAAAAGTACAATGTAAGGGATTCTCTTATCTCACTTTCAATTCCGTGAGATTTCCATTGTTCGCTACTAAATTATTGCATGTGGTGTATGTGTACTACCCATGATCGTATTCATTGTGTAATATAATTTAATTTATGGGTATTTACATCATCATGGTATGATACTTCTTTCATGGGTGTATGTTTCGTAAGTTACCTAATCGATAAGGGAATTTGAGATTTCAATTTCCACTCATTTGGCTTTACACATATTTCATTGATTATATTACCCCAAGATTATGTGTGGAATCACTATTCATTTGATTATGTCATAATTTCCAATACCCTTCCTGTGGATAGAAGTTTGGTACACATAATCACTCCATTGGTAATTCTCAAGTCATTGATATGAATTTGATAAGAGTAATTTTAACTCATTCTCCATTTGTTGAGTTAAACATCCAATTCGTTGGTATTGTTTTTACAAGAATATGTGTGAATGTCCATTGATTGTTTTACACTGAATATCCAATCATATTTAGTGTATTTATATTTTTCACACATAATTATGTCATTGATTTATCCTTAACCTAAGGATACAACCTTTTTGAGAAATTTCATCTCAATTTACATTCCATTGAGACTTCTTTGATGATATACACCAAATCACTTTTATGTGGTGTATATAATGTACTTTGACATAGTATATCATGAATTCCTTTATTCTCATGATATTAAAATGTTTTGATTACCTCAATTATTTGTATTCAAGTGTCTCTCTTTTGGTTAGAAACTCTAACCAAAATACCATTTTAAAATGTTTTAAAGAATTATTCTTCTAAATCATGCTCATTAATGTCCATATTTTAAAAATGGTTTTAAGGATTTATTTATATGGACATTAAAGTTTTAAAATTAAAACTCCTTTTAAAAGTTTCAAAGTGGTATGGGACACTTTGATTCAAAAATATACTTTTAAACGGCTTCTTGACAAATAGTGTGACTTTTAAATGTTTTCAAGAAAAGGGGGATATTTCTCTCAAATAGTTTTGATGATTATTTTCATCTATGTCAACATCCTTCATTATTATTGATTGAGGTTAATGTGACACAATACAATCTTTTATATTGTATCGAATGAATTATGTTTGACTGTGGATGTCCTATTTTTATACCATTCATGGTTTGTGGTGAAAGTATTGACATTTCGTATGCTAGTTTAATACGAATGTTTACGTTATGTTTAAGCCTTTTCATATGGGAATGCATTGGACTTAATAAGTGACGGGTGGAGCCCGCTATAGCTCCTCGATGCATCGGTAGGTCTCATGAGACAAACTAGTGTCTTGGCACAAGGCCTTGGCAAAATCTTATTTGTAGTCTTGGCACGAGGCCTTGGCTATGTGGTTATGATAGTCTGGCATTATGCATTCCATCATTATGAAAGTGGTTATTGATATTGCATGTGATCATTCGACTAGTAGAATATCCATGTGAGTAAGTAAATGGCATTATTTCATTTTACCTTTGCCATTTTATGCTGAAGTTCAAGTTTAAAAGGCTTTTGTTTTAGTTATAAATTGCCTTAAGTGTTTATGCTTATTTATGAAAGCTTCTGCTATAATGTTATCCTTACTGAGCATCCGAGCTCACCCCTTTCAATGTTTTATTTTTTTTCCAGGATTATGAAGAAGTAATTTATGAATGACCTGCAGGGATAGTATGAGGGGATATGAAGACAAGATGTTTTTTTATGATATAATGTAAAAATTTATGGATGTATCTAGTTATTCCAAGGCTACTAAACTAATCGGTCTTTCGAGACTTGATCTTTCTCATGATCATGCCAATGTTATGTAATTAATGCACCGACTCTGGGTAGCTGGGGTCGGGGCGTTACAGTTGGTATCAGAGGAAGTTTAGTACAAACCTTGTTAGCTAGATTTAGATAAACTCTGATTAGAGCACGTAGACCTAAGATGAACTTTGAGGATTAGTATAAAAGAACTTCCTAGAATTTTGGTATTGTAGAGATTTTGTGAGTTTTCCGAGCAATACATCCCTGTCTGGATACGAGCAGGTAGAGGCGGCTCTGGCACAGATGTACCTAGGGGTAAAACCCGAAAACACCGCTTTGAGCTAGACTCGAACGGGAACTGGTGCACGACAATGGGCCTTGCTGCACTCTTGGTTACGACACTCCCGGGGGATATGCTTAGGATAATTTACATTTTCTTTACAAACCGATTTAAGTAATATATACATAAGATGAGAGTAAATGACCTTGGTTAATCCTAATATGTTTCAAATTGAGAATATGGTGACATTTTAATCTCTAAATGATTTTACGACTACTATTACTCACACAATGCGTTCTGGTTTTAGTCAATGGCTGGATTCCAAGGAAGTCATAGTGACTTTGAGAATGATGTACAAGTTGGGAACAGTGGTGGCAATGAGCAACAAAATGGAATGTTGATAGGCGTAAAAGATATCGTCTTTATGCCAAATCAGTTTTCCAAAAATATGATCAACAACATATATATTAACCAACTCCCAGACTCAACAAGGAAGAGAAAGGTGATAAATGATAAGATCTCCAGCAATGGAGACCATGGAGAAAAGAAACCTCAATTTTCATCATGCAGGAATTGTGGAAAGAGACACCTAGGAAAGTGTCTCAATGGGACAACGAAATGTTTTACGTGCGGGAAGGAAGGACATAAAGTGAAGAATTGCCGAAGAAAAATGAAGAGTACTATGGAAGAAGATAAAAATGGTCCCAAGAGTCCATTTACAGTCATTTGTCGTAAATGTAGGGGACCTGGCCATTACCTGAGTGAATGTCCTATTCTATAGGATATTTTCTTGGTCAAAGAAGAAGCTATGTGGAAATAAATGGTTGGAGAAAAATTATCACTACTTGTTGATGGGTTTACATTGGAATAATTTTCTCTTGTATTTGTAACCCCGCAGTTTGCCATGTGAGAATGATATTTGAGGAAGAATTGTCTCTTCTCTTGTGGATATAGGTATAAATAACCATTTGGTTTTATATGATCATTGGGGTTTGAGAAAATGATAAGTTATTATAATTTGGGATGAAAATGCAAAGTATGATATAACATTTGTGGTTAAATTATGTTATTTTTAGGAATTTATCTCATTTTGGTAATATTATAAAATATAGTTTTGAAAAAGGACAACACGTAGACCGTGTGACAACCTGTCGCGTCGGACAAAGCTGTGGGAATCGAACCCACAACCAAAGTGCGATTGGGATTTATCGCCTACCACTGGACTACGTGAAGTCCCTGGTTAGTATGATTATTTTTTTGTTAAATGATTTTATTGATCAATAATAAGATGATTTGGGTTCTTATGTCTTATCAAATGAATACCCTTGGTATAGGAAAATGATTTGGTGATTAAGTGATAAATGTTATTTTGGAAGATGTTCATTTTGTTAGGAACACTATATGCCCAAGGAAAATAGAATACAATGAGGTTTCATTTGTAGAGTAATGGTGGATTTTTATCTACATTTTTATTGTTGATTTATAGTGATTTGGGTTATTTATGGAAATGATTAACCTATAACAGAGAATATGTGATGATGTTGATTGCATTTAAGTATGTGACTTTAAGAGTATTTGATGTAATTTGGAGATACAATGTAACATGGGAGACTACATAATCAAATTCTTCTATGTTTTGGGTTTCAATATTAGTTTGGATTATATTAAAGGATTTTAAGGACAATTGGTTATTGAATGGTATCTATTTAACTTTGGGGTATTGTTGGTTTAATTTTAGAAATTAAGATTAGTGCATATTTATATCAATGAATATCCTTTTGGGGGATCATTAGATCATTCACTAACCATTTTGGTTTTGATTAATCTTCAAAGACAATGTAAATATATGGTTTATCCTGCATGGATCATGTGATTCTATAGAAGTTTATTCTAGCTCTCCCAGTGTGACCAAGTCTTCTTGAATACTCATCGTTTAAAAAAAATTGAGTTAGTGGTGGAAATTTATTAAAGAATGAAAATCTACTTAAAATTTAAGTATATCTCATAATGTTCTTAGTCAATATCATAAATGAATTCCTCTTCCTTATATAATGTAACTAAAAAAAATGTTGTCCTAGATGGTACCTTAAATCATCACTAATTTATGGCTTTGGGATTGTTGGCCTATTCATAGCCATGTTCTCTACCACTCTCCATCAGATAATTGATGGTTAGATTTCTCCTCCATATCCATATTTTCCTACATGGAACCCTAGTATGTGTTAATTTCGGTAATCTTCATACTTTCCACTCTTTATTTTAAATAGAGGCCTCATTAATTCATTTTTCGATGTGGGATTTCAACTAAGATATTTTGAAATGTCAAAAATGTGTGATCCCAATACCCTATATTTTGTTGAACCGATGGTACTTCAAATCATCATAGATTGATGAGTTTAAGGACCTCAATTTTATACTTGTTTGTGATTGATGACCTCAACCACTACCTATAAATATTTACGTTTTCCTCCAATTATATGTCTCTAATTGCCACCAATGTTCTCCTAATCGAGATCATAATTTGGTGGTGACCCTTTCATTTCTCTTTTCCTCATATTAAGACTAAATTTTAGTAAACCAATTTCCGATGTGGGTTTTCCCACAAATATATTTTCTATTTTCAACCTTTTATTTTTGACGAACAATTTCAAATTGCGAGGACGCAATTTATTGAAGGAGGGGAGAATGTAACACCCCAAGATTTTATAGTGTGTTATTTCTTCAAAATAATTCAATAACTTTCACTACACGCAACACCAAGTTCAATCGCACCATGACTTACCAAACAGGCTGTTCAAAAGAGGTTATGAATAGTGTTAACTAAATTTTAAACTTTATATAATCCTTATAATTTTAGAATCCATATTATGAGTTTCTTAGACATAATGTAAGAACAAATTCATTTTCAATATTGCACTTTTACCAAATTTTAATAGTGAACCCTTTTTAGATACAATATTTTAAACCTTTTGACTAAATGGGGACATCAATAAATTTAAAATAAAACATTCCAAGCTTCCACGGTACGCTTTCCTTTGAATAAAACAGTAGCGTGTGTTGTACGCAACTTCGAGTTTTAACACACACCACAACCGATCAAACTAGCCGTTATGAATAGTAATACTTAATTTTTGAAATTATATATATTTTATATTTCAAAATGGACTTCATTTTTGGATTCGGAATATCAAATTTAGCCTAAGGTGAAATTTTGGTACTTTTCGGATAACTTTCATATTTTGATGAATAGTAAAAATTACTAAATTTTAATTAAAAACAACTTTTTTAATCAAAATAATTAATAGTAATAAATTATGAATTTGAGTGGTTTTAAAGTATATTTAGAATATATTTTTACAATTTAATATAATGTTGGTCATTGGACAAAATTTTACAATTAAACCGAACATAAACAAGTGTCAATCTTTTGATAGTTATTATCTCTTAAAAACACGCTTTTTGTTTTGACAGCGGGAATTAATTTTAAATTAATTTCTGCCACTTCTGTGTTATGAATTTAGAAAAATGGATTCCATATTTGGAATCAGGATGTTCAAATTGTGTAAATAGTTAACTTTTATTTTTAGACATTTTGAATAATTAATGCGGTAAATATTTTATTTACCATGGTTAAGGGTAAATCCGGTAAATAAGGGTTAAAAAATAATATTATAATAATACTAAATTACCCTAAAACGTGTCTTAACCCTATTGGTTGATACATGGTCGACCATGGGCATCTTTGGGTCAATTTTGGGACCCCATTGATCCACTTGTAAGTGATAATGACACTTTATTTTAATTAAGTTAAAATGAATACAAAAATGACACAAGCATATATCTTTTAGCAAAACAATTATTACATAGGGTTATATAAGTTGTATTTTAGATTATAAATATTCATTAGAAAGCTAAAACGATTTCCTACATAATGATATTTTATTTATAATTTTTAGACATCAAATAATTAAAATTATTAATGACACAATAATGATGCAATGTTTACCTCATTAATAAATCATTTAAATAAATAAGATTATAATGATTAAAATATTATCTAAAACCTGTCCAATTTTTATTGGTTGATGTTATTTAGAATATGAGTCATCTTATCTTCGACCTCAATGATTTTTGGACCATTATAAACCGAATACAAATATATTATAAAGTAATACTTTCACACTTTCCTAAAGATCCCCTCCTCTCCCTTATAAAAGGAGACCACTTCTACTCATTCCTCACACCTCTCAAGCCACTTGGCTCGTCCAAACTCTGCCCAACTAAGCTCCCCACATCCCTCTCCTCCTCCTTGAAGCTTCCCCTTAGGCAGAAAGCATTTCAACAAGTCCTTTGGTTCTAACCAAAGTGAGTTACCTAAATTAAAGGTAACGATTTCTCTTAAATTATTTTCATTTATTTTGCTTCTCCAACCCCAAACTCTTTTTATTTCCTTTCTTTTGTAACAACACCAGTATCCTCAATATACTAGGATGTTGTTATAGGAAGGATTCAAACTACACATTCACACAACTCCATCTAATGGATGATGAATATAATGTTTCTGTGGATGGCAAACTAACGCCTCACGAAACGATGATTGTTCAAATACATCTTACCGCCTCTCATGGTGGCCATTAGGATGGAACTGTAATTAAATATGATATTAATGATATATATTTTATATATAAGCTTCTTTAATTCCATTTTATTTCATACCATTATTCGTTTCATGTTGTATATACATACGATAATTTCATTTGAGGAAGTGCGGACTACCGCCCCCTTAAAATGATATGACTCGTTCATACCACACATGGAACGTATAAAGGATGGTGTAAATGAACTTAAGTAACATATATAAAATATTATATTATACTGGAATAGTAATATACCTATGTATAATTTGGATTCGATTCTTTTAAAATAAAAATTAAATGGAAGTAGCGTTCGTGCGTACGTACGGACTACCGTCTCCACGAACGCGATGAGATTCATTCTCCATCGTATCCATTCAAGTATAATTATCATTTGATGATTTAAAAATGATGTTTAAGAACTTGATACCATTCTGGATATGAATAATATACATCCCATTAATAACGAATATGTCTCACATAACAAAGAATATAAAGTAAAATGAACCCGTTAACACCCGAAATGACGATAATTCTAAAATATTATTAACAAATCAATGATAAAAGATCATATATGATATCATATTAAAGTAAATGATTCTTTTATTATTCAATAACAATTATTTCACCATTATACAGGAGGTAAACCTACCATCGACCAAGGAAAAAGTACAATGTAAGGGATTCTCTTATCTCACTTTCAATTCCGTGAGATTTCCATTGTTCGCTACTAAATTATTGCATGTGGTGTATGTGTACTACCCATGATCGTATTCATTGTGTAATATAATTTAATTTATGGGTATTTACATCATCATGGTATGATACTTCTTTCATGGGTGTATGTTTCGTAAGTTACCTAATCGATAAGGGAATTTGAGATTTCAATTTCCACTCATTTGGCTTTACACATATTTCATTGATTATATTACCCCAAGATTATGTGTGGAATCACTATTCATTTGATTATGTCATAATTTCCACTCCCCTTCCTGTGGATAGAAGTTTGGTACACATAATCACTCCATTGGTAATTCTCAAGTCATTGATATGAATTTGATAAGAGTAATTTTAACTCATTCTCCATTTGTTGAGTTAAACATCCAATTCGTTGGTATTGTTTTTACAAGAATATGTGTGAATGTCCGTTGATTGTTTTACACTGAATATCCAATCATATTTAGTTTATTTATATTTGTCACACATAATTATGTCATTGATTTATCCTTAACCTAAGGATACAACCTTTTTGAGAAATTTCATCTCAATTTACATTCCATTGAGACTTCTTTGATGATATACACCAAATCACTTTTATGTGGTGTATATAATGTACTTTGACATAGTATATCATGAATTCCTTTATTCTAATGATATTAAAATGTTTTGATTACCTCAATTATTTGTATTCAAGTGTCTCTCTTTTGGTTAGAAACTCTAACCAAAATACCATTTTAAAATGTTTTAAAGAATTATTCTTCTAAATCATGCTCATTAATGTCCATATTTTAAAAATGGTTTTAAGGATTTATTTATATGGACATTAAAGTTTTAAAATTAAAACTCCTTTTAAAAGTTTCAAAGTGGTATGGGACACTTTGATTCAAAAATATACTTTTAAACGGCTTCTTGACAAATAGTGTGACTTTTAAATGTTTTCAAGAAAAGGGGGATATTTCTCTCAAATAGTTTTGATGATTATTTTCATCTATGTCAACATCCTTCATTATTATTGATTGAGGTTAATGTGATACAATACAATCTTCCATATTGTATCGAATGAATTATGTTTGACTGTGGATGTCCTATTTTTATACCATTCATGGTTTGTGGTGAAAGTATTTACATTTCGTATGCTAGTTTAATACGAATGTTTACGTTATGTTTAAGCCTTTTCATATGGGAATGCATTGGACTTAATAAGTGACGGGTGGAGCCCGCTATAGCTCCTCGATGCATCGGTAGGTCTCATGAGACAAACTAGTGTCTTGGCACAAGGCCTTGGCAAAATCTTATTTGTAGTCTTGGCACGAGGCCTTGGCTATGTGGTTATGATAGTCTGGCATTATGCATTCCATCATTATGAAAGTGGTTATTGATATTGCATGTGATCATTCGACTAGTATAATATCCATGTGAGTAAGTAAATGGCATTATTTCATTTTACCTTTGCCATTTTATGCTGAAGTTCAAGTTTAAAAGGCTTTTGTTTTAGTTATAAATTGCCTTAAGTGTTTATGCTTATTTATGAAAGCTTCTGCTATAATGTTATCCTTACTGAGCATCCGAGCTCACCCCTTTCAATGTTTTATTTTTTTTCCAGGATTATGAAGAAGTAATTTATGAATGACCTGCAGGGATAGTATGAGGGGATATGAAGACAAGATGTTTTTTTATGATATAATGTAAAAATTTATGGATGTATCTAGTTATTCCAAGGCTACTAAACTAATCGGTCTTTCGATACTTGATCTTTCTCATGATCATGCCAATGTTATGTAATTAATGCACCGACTCTGGGTAGCTGGGGTCGGGGCGTTACAGTTGGTATCAGATGAAGTTTAGTACAAACCTTGGTAGCTAGATTTAGATAAACTCTGATTAGAGCACGTAGACCTAAGATGAACTTTGAGGATTAGTATAAAAGAACTTCCTAGAATTTTGGTATTGTAGAGATTTTGTGAGTTTTCCGAGCAATACATCCCTATCTGGATACGAGCAGGTAGAGGCGGCTCTGGCACAGATGTACCTAGGGGTAAAACCCGAAAACACCGCTTTGAGCTAGACTCGAACGGGAACTGGTGCACGACAACGGGCCTTGCTGCACTCTTGGTTACGACACTCCCGGGGGATATGCTTAGGATAATTTACATTTTCTTTACAAACCGATTTAAGTAATATATACATAAGATGAGAGTAAATGACCTTGGTTAATCCTAATATGTTTCAAATTGAGAATATGGTGACATTTTAATCTCTAAATGATTTTACGACTACTATTACTCACACAATGCGTTCTGGTTTTAGTCAATGGCTGGATTCCAAGGAAGTCATAGTGACTTTGAGAATGATGTACAAGTTGGGAACAGTGGTGGCAATGAGCAACAAAATGGAATGTTGATAGGCGTAAAAGATATCATCTTTATGCCAAATCAGTTTTCCAAAAATATGATCAACAACATATATATTAACCAACTCCCAGACTCAACAAGGAAGAGAAAGGTGATAAATGATAAGATCTCCAGCAATGGAGACCATGGAGAAAAGAAACCTCAATTTTCATCATGCAGGAATTGTGGAAAGAGACACCTAGGAAAGTGTCTCAATGGGACAACGAAATGTTTTACGTGCGGGAAGGAAGGACATAAAGTGAAGAATTGCCGAAGAAAAATGAAGAGTACTATGGAAGAAGATAAAAATGGTCCCAAGAGTCCATTTACAGTCATTTGTCGTAAATGTAGGGGACCTGGCCATTACCCGAGTGAATGTCCTATTCAATAGGATATTTTCTTGGTCAAAGAAGAAGCTATGTGGAAATAAATGGTTGGAGAAAAATTATCACTACTTGTTGATGGGTTTACATTGGAATAATTTTCTCTTGTATTTGTAACCCCGCAGTTTGCCATGTGAGAATGATATTTGAGGAAGAATTGTCTCTTCTCTTGTGGATATAGGTATAAATAACCATTTGGTTTTATATGATCATTGGGGTTTGAGAAAATGATAAGTTATTATAATTTGGGATGAAAATGCAAAGTATGATATAACATTTGTGGTTAAATTATGTTATTTTTAGGAATTTATCTCATTTTGGTAATATTATAAAATATAGTTTTGAAAAAGGACAACACGTAGACCGTGTGACAACCCGTCGCGTCGGACAAAGCTGTGGGAATCGAACCCACAACCAAAGTGCGATTGGGATTTATCGCCTACCACTGGACTACGTGAAGTCCCTGGTTAGTATGACTATTTTTTTGTTAAATGATTTTATTGATCAATAATAAGATGATTTGGGTTCTTATGTCTTATCAAATGAATACCCTTGGTATAGGAAAATGATTTGGTGATTAAGTGATAAATGTTATTTTGGAAGATGTTCATTTTGTTAGGAACACTATATGCCCAAGGAAAATAGAATACAATGAGGTTTCATTTGTAGAGTAATGGTGTATTTTTATCTACATTTTTATTGTTGATTTATAGTGATTTGGGTTATTTATGGAAATGATTAACCTATAACAGAGAATATGTGATGATGTTGATTGCATTTAAGTATGTGACTTTAAGAGTATTTGATGTAATTTGGAGATACAATGTAACATGGGAGACTACATAATCAAATTCTTCTATGTTTTGGGTTTCAATATTAGTTTGGATTATATTAAAGGATTTTAAGGACAATTGGTTATTGAATGGTATCTATTTAACTTTGGGGTATTGTTGGTTTAATTTTAGAAATTAAGATTAGTGCATATTTATATCAATGAATATCCTTTTGGGGGATCATTAGATCATTCACTAACCATTTTGGTTTTGATTAATCTTCAAAGACAATGTAAATATATGGTTTATCCTGCATGGATCATGTGATTCTATAGAAGTTTATTCTAGCTCTCCCAGTGTGACCAAGTCTTCTTGAATACTCATCGTTTAAAAAAAATTGAGTTAGTGGTGGAAATTTATTAAAGAATGAAAATCTACTTAAAATTTAAGTATATCTCATAATGTTCTTAGTCAATATCATAAATGAATTCCTCTTCCTTATATAATGTAACTAAAAAAAAATGTTGTCCTAGATGGTACCTTAAATCATCACTAATTTATGGCTTTGGGATTGTTGGCCTATTCATAGCCATGTTCTCTACCACTCTCCATCAGATAATTGATGGTTAGATTTCTCCTCCATATCCATATTTTCCTACATGGAACCCTAGTATGTGTTAATTTCGGTAATCTTCATACTTTCCACTCTTTATTTTAAATAGAGGCCTCATTAATTCATTTTTCGATGTGGGATTTCAACTAAGATATTTTGAAATGTCAAAAATGTGTGATCCCAATACCCTATATTTTGTTGAACCGATGGTACTTCAAATCATCATAGATTGATGAGTTTAAGGACCTCAATTTTATACTTGTTTGTGATTGATGACCTCAACCACTACCTATAAATATTTACGTTTTTCCTCCAATTATATGTCTCTAATTGCCACCAATGTTCTCCTAATCGAGATCATAATTTGGTGGTGACCCTTTCATTTCTCTTTTCCTCATATTAAGACTAAATTTTAGTAAACCAATTTCCGATGTGGGTTTTCCCACAAATATATTTTCTATTTTCAACCTTTTATTTTTGACGAACAATTTCAAATTGCGAGGACGCAATTTATTGAAGGAGGGGAGAATGTAACACCCCAAGATTTTATAGTGTGTTATTTCTTCAAAATAATTCAATAACATTCACTACACGCAACACCAAGTTCAATCGCACCATGACTTACCAAACAGGCTGTTCAAAAGAGGTTATGAATAGTGTTAACTAAATTTTAAACTTTATATAATCCTTATAATTTTAGAATCCATATTATGAGTTTCTTAGACATAATGTAAGAACAAATTCATTTTCAATATTGCACTTTTACCAAATTTTAATAGTGAACCCTTTTTAGATACAATATTTTAAACCTTTTGACTAAATGGGGACATCAAAAAATTTAAAATAAAACATTCCAAGCTTCCACGGTACGCTTTCCTTTGAATAAAACAGTAGCGTGTGTTGTACGCAACATCGAGTTTTAACACACACCAAAACCGATCAAACTAGCCGTTATGAATAGTAATACTTAATTTTTGAAATTATATATATTTTATATTTCAAAATGGACTTCATTTTTGGATTCGGAATATCAAATTTAGCCTAAGGTGAAATTTTGGTACTTTTCGGATAACTTTCATATTTTGATGAATAGTAAAAATTACTAAATTTTAATTAAAAACAACTTTTTTAATCAAAATAATTAATAGTAATAAATTATGAATTTGAGTGGTTTTAAAGTATATTTAGAATATAGTTTTACAATTTAATATAATGTTGGTCATTGGACAAAATTTTACAATTAAACCGAACATAAACAAGTGTCAATCTTTTGATAGTTATTATCTCTTAAAAACACGCTTTTTGTTTTGACAGCGGGAATTAATTTTAAATTAATTTCTGCCACTTCTGTGTTATGAATTTAGAAAAATGGATTCCATATTTGGAATCAGGATGTTCAAATTGTGTAAATAGTTAACTTTTATTTTTAGACATTTTGAATAATTACTGCGGTAAATATTTTATTTACCATGGTTAAGGGTAAATCCGGTAAATAAGGGTTAAAAAATAATATTATAATAATACTAAATTACCCTAAAACGTGTCTTAACCCTATTGGTTGATACATGGTCGACCATGGGCATCTTTGGGTCAATTTTGGGACCCCATTGATCCACTTGTAAGTGATAATGACACTTTATTTTAATTAAGTTAAAATGAATACAAAAATGACACAAGCATATATCTTTTAGCAAAACAATTATTACATAGGGTTATATAAGTTGGATTTTAGATTATAAATATTCATTAGAAAGCTAAAAATATTTCCTACATAATGATATTTTATTTATAATTTTTAGACATCAAATAATTAAAATTATTAATGACACAATAATGATGCAATGTTTACCTCATTAATAAATCATTTAAATAAATAAGATTATAATGATTAAAATATTATCTAAAACCTGTCCAATTCTTATTGGTTGATGTTATTTAGAATATGAGTCATCTTATCTTCGACCTCAATGATTTTTGGACCATTATAAACCGAATACAAATATATTATAAAGTAATACTTTCACACTTTCCTAAAGAGCCCCTCCTCTCCCTTATAAAAGGAGACCACTTCTACTCATTCCTCACACCTCTCAAGCCACTTGGCTCGTCCAAACTCTGCCCAAATAAGCTCCCCACATCCCTCTCCTCCTCCTTGAAGCTTCCCCTTAGGCAGAAAGCATTTCAACAAGTCCTTTGGTTCTAACCAAAGTGAGTTACCTAAATTAAAGGTAACGATTTCTCTTAAATTATTTTCATTTATTTTGCTTCTCCAACCCCCAAACTCTTTTTATTTCCTTTCTTTTGTAACAACACCAGTATCCTCAATATACTAGGATGTTGTTATAGGAAGGATTCAAACTACACATTCACACAACTCCATCTAATGGATGATGAACATAATGTTTCTGTGGATGGCAAACTAACGCCTCACGAAACGATGATTGTTCAAATACATCTTACCGCCTCTCATGGTGGCCATTAGGATGGAACTGTAATTAAATATGATATTAATGATATATATTTTATATATAAGCTTCTTTAATTCCATTTTATTTCATACCATTATTCGTTTCATGTTGTATATACATACGATAATTTCATTTGAGGAAGTGCGGACTACCGCCCCCTTAAAATGATATGACTCGTTCATACCACACATGGAACGTATAAAGGATGATGTAAATGAACTTAAGTAACATATATAAAATATTATATTATACTGGAATAGTAATATACCTATGTATAATTTGGATTCCATTCTTTTAAAATAAAAATTAAATGGAAGTAGCGTTCGTGCGTACGTACGGACTACCGTCTCCACGAACGCGATGAGATTCATTCTCCATCGTATCCATTCAAGTATAATTATCATTTGATGATTTAAAAATGATGTTTAAGAACTTGATACCATTCTGGATATGAATAATATACATCCCATTAATAACGAATATGTCTCACATAACAAAGAATATAAAGTAAAATGAACCCGTTAACACCCGAAATGACGATAATTCTAAAATATTATTAACAAATCAATGATAAAAGATCATATATGATATCATATTAAAGTAAATGATTCTTTTATTATTCAATAACAATTATTTCACCATTATACAGGAGGTAAACCTACCATCGACCAAGGAAAAAGTACAATGTAAGGGATTCTCTTATCTCACTTTCAATTCCGTGAGATTTCCATTGTTCGCTACTAAATTATTGCATGTGGTGTATGTGTACTACCCATGATCGTATTCATTGTGTAATATAATTTAATTTATGGGTATTTACATCATCATGGTATGATACTTCTTTCATGGGTGTATGTTTTGTAAGTTACCTAATCGATAAGGGAATTTGAGATTTCAATTTCCACTCATTTGGCTTTACACATATTTCATTGATTATATTACCCCAAGATTATGTGTGGAATCACTATTCATTTGATTATGTCATAATTTACACTCCCCTTCCTGTGGATAGAAGTTTGGTACACATAATCACTCCATTGGTAATTCTCAAGTCATTGATATGAATTTGATAAGAGTAATTTTAACTCATTCTCCATTTGTTGAGTTAAACATCCAATTCGTTGGTATTGTTTTTACAAGAATATGTGTGAATGTCCGTTGATTGTTTTACACTGAATATCCAATCATATTTAGTGTATTTATATTTGTCACACATAATTATGTCATTGATTTATCCTTAACCTAAGGATACAACCTTTTTGAGAAATTTCATCTCAATTTACATTCCATTGAGACTTCTTTGATGATATACACCAAATCACTTTTATGTGGTGTATATAATGTACTTTGACATAGTATATCATGAATTCCTTTATTCTCATGATATTAAAATGTTTTGATTACCTCAATTATTTGTATTCAAGTGTCTCTCTTTTGGTTAGAAACTCTAACCAAAATACCATTTTAAAATGTTTTAAAGAATTATTCTTCTAAATCATGCTCATTAATGTCCATATTTTAAAAATGGTTTTAAGGATTTATTTATATGGACATTAAAGTTTTAAAATTAAAACTCCTTTTAAAAGTTTCAAAGTGGTATGGGACACTTTGATTCAAAAATATACTTTTAAACGTCTTCTTGACAAATAGTGTGACTTTTAAATGTTTTCAAGAAAAGGGGGATATTTCTCTCAAATAGTTTTGATGATTATTTTCATCTATGTCAACATCCTTCATTATTATTGATTGAGGTTAATGTGATACAATACAATCTTCCATATTGTATCGAATGAATTATGTTTGACTGTGGATGTCCTATTTTTATACCATTCATGGTTTGTGGTGAAAGTATTGACATTTCGTATGCTAGTTTAATACGAATGTATACGTTATGTTTAAGCCTTTTCATATGGGAATGCATTGGACTTAATAAGTGACGGGTGGAGCCCGCTATAGCTCCTCGATGCATCGGTAGGTCTCATGAGACAAACTAGTGTCTTGGCACAAGGCCTTGGCAAAATCTTATTTGTAGTCTTGGCACGAGGCCTTGGCTATGTGGTTATGATAGTCTGGCATTATGCATTCCATCATTATGAAAGTGGTTATTGATATTGCATGTGATCATTCGACAAGTAGAATATCCATGTGAGTAAGTAAATGGCATTATTTCATTTTACCTTTGCCATTTTATGCTGAAGTTCAAGTTTAAAAGGCTTTTGTTTTAGTTATAAATTGCCTTAAGTGTTTATGCTTATTTATGAAAGCTTCTGCTATAATGTTATCCTTACTGAGCATCCGAGCTCACCACTTTCAATGTTTTATTTTTTTCCAGGATTATGAAGAAGTAATTTATGAATGACCTGCAGGGATAGTATGAGGGGATATGAAGACAAGATGTTTTTTTTATGATATAATGTAAAAATTTATGGATGTATCTAGTTATTCCAAGGCTACTAAACTAATTGGTCTTTCGAGGCTTGATCTTTCTCATGATCATGCCAATGTTATGTAATTAATGCACCGACACTGGGTAGCTGGGGTCGGGGCGTTACATTATGGTTATGTCACTTATGCTTAAATAACACCCTAACCTATAAAGTTATCTAAACCAACCTCTGATACCAACTATAAGGCCCCGTCCTTAAACATTACATAATCTTGAATAAAGTTAATAATTCACATTGACTATATTTTTAGGTTTAGAGAATTATAGAATTAGGTCATAACATATACATAACATATTGAATATTACAAGTAGATACTTCACCTCTCTATCAATTTTTTTCATAAAAAACTCATTAAAACAAAACATGACATTGTTTCATGTTTTGAAAACATAAATTTTCCATGATCCCATCCTTTACTCTATTTTTCATTATGTACTATGAAAAAAAATTCAAAAATAGTGATGAGAATTAAATTATCAGTAAAGTATACATAAATAATGAAAACTATTAGTCTTTAAATAACATGAAAACCATGGATACTTTATTATAAAGTAATAATTTTCACCTTTAAGAAGTAGTGAAAACACGTCAATAAATATAAGCTCATTTATTACCATTTTTTTACCAGAATCCCATAGAATGCAACATATAACATATAAAGGTATCTGGGTACATAAACATACTTTAATTTAATAACCATATGGTCAACTTCCACAAATATCATTAAATAGAATAGTAACATTACTGACTTACATACCCAATTCATTTGAGGTTATAATGTAACCACACATCTATGGTTTATTATGGAACCACCTATCATTTGATTTATCATGTAACCACCTGTAAAATTTCTAAGTTCAAATATATAATCATCACACATAAAAGATTGAAAATATTAAAATTTAAGTCAAAAAATATCATTTGCAATCACAAGATATAATTTCAAGATATTGAAGTAGTAAAACCATTTGAAAAATAATTTTGAATACAAAATTATGTAAAAAATGGGTATATGGTATTTATTTTCCTTTTAAAAACATTACGGCTTGTTAAGAAAGTTATGTATCAAATAATTCTTGCGGTATCGAAAAGGTTGTTGTCTCCGTATATGTTAAAAACATTCATTTTTTAATTTAGTAAAATGATTAGTAGAAAAAAAATATTTCCTTTGAATGAAATTAAAATTACAAGGGGTTTGTACACCGTATAAATGAAAGTTGTGTATAAATCAAATTATGCATCAATAAAAGGATATTGAGACATAACCCCTTACCTCGAGTCCTAATTGTACCGTATGTTCCTTGTTATTCATGAATGATAAACTTAAGTTAATTTCTACATTGATAATAACCTTTTTCATGTTTATTATTCCTTTTATATAACTTATTACTATGCTATAACATTTATTTTATTATTTTATTTCATATCGAACATTTAGCCGATGTTCAGAACATGAGTAAAAAATAAACTTGTTATAATTAAAAATTGTCCATGTCATCAAAATTACATTATCTATAGAATTATATTCATGATATAGATATCATATATATCAAATATATATCCAGTATATATGGGTTTGTAATAGTCCATATCATTTAGATATAAGAAATGAAATGCACCATTCATGGAGACGGTAAGTCATACGTATGAATGAACGCTACTTTCATTTCTTTTTTATATTTAAAGGAATGAAAATTAAATGATACATAGGTATATTATAATTCGAGTATTATATCATATATAAGTTCATTAACTCCATCCCTTATATGTTCCATGTTGGTATTAATGAGTCATATCACTTTGAGGGGGGGGGGTAGTCCACACTTAAATGAAATTATCATATTTATACAACTTGAAAAGAATTAAGGTTTAATCTAAATTAGAATTAAAGAATCATAGAGACAAAATAAATATCATAAATATCATATATAATTACATTTACATCATAATGGCCACCATAAGATGTGGTATATGAAGATTGAACAATCATCGTTTCGTGAGGCAGTAGTTTGTCGTCCACAGAAACAATATGTTATATACCCATTAGACGAATGTGTGTGTAAGTTTAGTTCAAATACTTCTCATAAAAACACAACTATATTTTAGATAATGGTTTTTTATAAAATAATTTAATAAATAGAGTTTAGGGGGTCAGAGAAGGAAAATAAATGAATGAATCTTGAGAGAAGGAAATACCTCAAATCAGGTAACTCCTTTTGATTTAAGCTAACAAGATTTATTTAATTGACTTCTTTTCAATGTAAGGCTTATAAGAGGAATAAAGGAATGTAGGGAGATTATTTGGCCAGAGTTTGTATGAGGTAAGATGGAATTAGAGGTTTGAGTAAGGGTTAGATGTGGTGCCCTTTTATAAGAGGGATGAGGGGCACTTTATGAAAGTTTGAAAATATTATTTTATTACTAATTGATTTTAGAATTATAATAAAAAAAGTGATATATTTTGAATATCAGACTAGGATGGTTATAAATTCTCACATGAAATTTATTTTATTAAAGTTTACATCATAAAATTAACCGTATCATTTAGATTTAATCCTTAGTAAACTAATTTAACTTTTTCCAAGTCTTCTTGTATATTCCTAATATATGGTTACCATAGTTACTATAAAATGAAAAGCAACCAAAAAATGGATCATTAATGAAAATTTTAACATAATATATTTCAATTTTATGGATATTAGTTTTTTATGACTATCATATCATTTTAAAAATTATTAATTGATTTAAAAACACATTTGTGTTAATTTTTATACTATTCATATCATAAACTTTTTAAAACCCATAAATACTTGATTATTTTGAACTAACTTCATTTGTTCTACGATAAAAAGTAATAATAATCCCTAAAATTCATGAATGGTATAAAAATTTTAAAAAGTAAATATATTTTAATATTTATAATATCATTTATTTAAATCTCTCATTAATACGGTAATCACTAAATCATCATTATGTCATAAATAAATTTATTTATTGGATGTCTAAAAATTATAAATAAAATACAATGATGTAGAAAATATTTTTATCTTTCAAATTACTATTTATAGTTAAATCGATTAAATAACACAATAAAAAAATTGTTTTAGTAAAAGATACTTGTTTAAGTTATATTTTTCTTAACTTTAAACTAATATTAATTAAATGTCATTTTCACAAACAAGTGGCTCAATGGGTTCCTAAATTTGTTCCAAGGATTCTGATGGTAAAAAATATATCGTCCTATAGGGTTATGATATGTGTTAGGGTAATTTAATATTATTATAGTAATATTTTTACCCTTTTTTTATAGATTTACCCTTTAACCATGGTAAATAAAATATCTACTGAAGTTACAATACGTAATGTCTAAAAATAAAAGGTACATATTTAAAAAAAATTGGAACTCTTGATTCAAAATATGGAATCCATTTTTCCAAATTAAGAACATATAAGTTTCAGAAATTAATTTAAAATTATTTCCCATTGTCAAAACCAAAGAACATGTTTTTAATAAGTAAAAACTACCAAAAGATTGACTTGTGTTTGCTTCCAATTTCAATGTGAAATTACTTCTGATGACAAAAATTATTTTAAATTATTAAAATATAATCTAATTACACTTTAAAAAAATTTAAAAGGAAAATAAAATTATATAAATAAATTAGCTGAAAAGATAGTTTGGACTTAAAATGTAGTATTTTTCATTATTCATTAAAAAATGAACTTTTTCAGAAAAAATACCAAAAATTTACCCAAATTAAATTTTGATGTCCAATTATTTATAAGAAGTTTATTTTATCAAATGTAACATATAAAAAGGTAAAAAAACTATATTTAAAAATAAATTCCATTTGAAATAATAATAATAATATATTATTTTTTGGTATAACTCAAAGTTGTGTGCAACATAAGATTTTCAAAGAAACCCGTTATTATGTATTGAGTACGCTATCGAAAAAATTGTACTCTTTAACATTAAAATTAATATCTTATTCATAAATATTAATAAATATGAAAAATTATTATTCTATAAATACCAAGGTTGTTACAATGTATGTTTATATTTTTTGTATTTATACATATGTATGTGTATGTATGAACACATGTATATAATTGTATGAATATGTATGTGTATGTATATGCATTTATGTGTATATATGTGTACACGTATGTGTGTGTGTGTATTTATATACATGTTTGTGTTTGTGCATGTATGTGTACATATGTATGTTTATGCCTATGTATATCTGTATGTGTATGTGTATGTATGTGTAAATGTATATCTATGCATATGTATGTGTGTATATGTATGTACGTGGATGAATATGTATGTAATTGTATTAATGTTTATCTGTATGTATATTCATATACATATGTCTGTGTATGTGTGTTTGTTTGTTTTTATGTATAAATATACATGAATGTGTATGTGCATATAGGTGTACATATGTTTTTCTATGTGTATGTATGTGTGTATGTGTATGTGTATGTTTATTTGTTAGTTCATGTATATGTGTATGTCTATGTGAATGTGTATGTTTATGTGTATGTGTATGTGTATGTGTATGTGTATGTGTATGTGTATGTGCTTGTGGATGTGGATGAGGATGTGGATGTGGATGTGTATGTGTGTGTGTATGTGTGTGTGTGTATGTGTATGTGTATGTGTATGTGTCTGTGTAGGTGTATGTGTCTGTGTATGTGTATGTGTCTGTGTCTGTGTATGTGTATGTGTATGTGTATGTTTATGAGTATGTGTATGTGTATCTGTATCTGTATCTATATCTGTATGTGTAGGTGTATGTGTATGTGTATGTGTATGTGTACGTGTATGTGTATGGGTATGTGTATGTATATGTGTATGTCTATATGTGTATTTGTATGTGTATGTATATGTACATGTATGTCTTCGCATATGTATGTGTATGTGTATGTATGTTTATTGATTTAATATTATTTATAGATTTTTAATATATCTCTATTTTATGTATTTTCAGTAATTTATGCATTTTTAATATTTCTTCATTATTAATATATATTCATTTAATATTTTTCAATATATTTAATTTTGATAGTTATTTATACGTTTTAAATATGAATAAATTTATTTAAATAATTATATTTTTAATTATTATTAAAATTTATAAAGGATAATAATTAATTATATTTTTTTATACAATCAATACAATACATACATAAATATTTAGCAATAATACTATTATTTATTTATTCATTTTTATTTATTTTATGTGTTTTCAATTCATATAATTAATGTTTGGAATTCACTTTTTTTAAAATTAATTTAATTAATTTAATCTTTTCATTTTTAATATTTTTTCATTTAATATTTTTTTCATTTTTCATATTTTTTAATTTTAAATATTTTTGGAATTAATTCATTTTAAAAATTTATATAAACTTTTTTACAAGGTTTTATCAGTTTCAATATATTTTTAATTTATATGATTAATATTTATTAAATATTTATTTAGTATTTATTATTATTTCTAAAATGTTTTAAATTTATACAATTGATTTTTATGAATGTGTTTTAATTTTTATATTTTGTGTATAGTCACTAAGATTCATTTTTAATAATTTCTTATTTAAATAATTAATATTATCTATTTATTCATTTTTATTCATTTTTATGTGTTTGAAAGTCATGTAATTAATGTTACAAATTTTATTTTTTAAATATTTTTCGTAATTTAATCAATTTTATTTATTAAATTTTAATATTATTTCATTAAATATTATTTATTCATTTATAATATTTACTCATTTTTAATATTTTTTATTCATAATTATTTGATAAATTTTATTATTTTTAATATGTTTTAATTTTATATGATTAATATTTATTCTATTCTATTTATTAAGTTTTAATATTTTTAATATGTTTGAAATTTATATAATTTATTTATTTAAATTCATTTTTTGATATTTTCATTATGTTTTGTATGTATTTAAACTAATGAAATTAATCTTCCGAATACAATTTCTATATAGTTTTAGTATCTCTTAAATTTTATTTTCCTCCATTTTAATATTTTTTCCTTGTGATCCATGTGTTATCTTTTCCATCAAAATAAAAAATTCATTGACCATCTCTTCCAAAGATGCACCACCACCACACCAATATGGAAGGCATTATTTGACTTGTTTGAGATTCAGCTGCCTCAAGTTTCCAACACTCAGGAAGTCATCATGGGCTACTTGGATCTCCCACTTCCCCCTTATCTCCTCAATATTTTTCCAGTGGTTTTAGTATAAATGGTTCGCATTATATCCAAAGATTAAATGAAATGGATTCATGATCGGGATCCCTTTATTCCTCATGTTTCACTTGTTCAAATCTTGGATGCTATCAAGGATGACAATCCCCTCAAAAGGGGATATTGCCACATCTAAATACATGAATTTTTAGTCCTAAAAAGGCTTAGAATCAATGGTAACTTCCAACCACCTTCTGGTACACTTGATGTCTTCTAACAGTCTAATTTTAGTTGAACGGTTAAAATCAGTACAGAAGGCTCATTAAGAGGAAACCTAAGGCCATCAGGAAAAAGGGATGTCTTCAGAGATCATTGAGGCGATGTTATGGGTTGTATCTACAGACCATGCCAAATTTTCTCTTCTCTTGAAGTTCAAATGCTTGGACTTACCACAATTCATTTTCTATTTTATTGAAATGCCACTTTGGGGGTGAGTGGGGACCTGCAACCATTCCTCCAGCATCAAGACACGCCCTTACAGAATAGAGTTCAAATTCCAAAATAATAAACCAGAACCATACCTGCACTAACACCATCAACAATATACCGTTTCAAACTTCCACAGATCCCGCAAGATACCAACCATGAATCCCCAAGGGAACCACTAAAAACCATTAAAATTTTGAAAAACAAAAAGAAAGAAGACAATCATCACACCTTTAACACCTCAACACAAACACACACACTAACAATGAACTATCTCCAATGCAGACCCCCATCAGATCATTTTCAATGTCACGTAATATCAGCACCAAAATCCATTTTCAGCATTGTAAATAACACCAACCTTTTAAGAGACACCATCAAAGAACTTCATCGATGTAGGAGAAGTTGACGTCATTGCCTCAAAGAACCCATCATTGATTTCAAAGTCAGTATCACTGAACCAATGAATACTTCGGATGTAGAATCATAGAGGTGACACGTCAGGTAGAAAACCCTGAAGCACCAGATGCCTCAGCACCAAACAAACAAATCCCTGACGACGTCTTAAACGCCACCGAAACCCACCATCATGGTCAATATTGACTAAAAATAGTGAACCGCATCAGGAATGGTTTTTTTATATGTGTTTTTTTAAAAAAAAATTATGAAAAACGTGTTAGGTTATTTTTTTAAAAAAAAAATACGCTACAAAGGAGGCATCACCGATGCTACCTTTGGCACGGATCGATGAAATGGAAAAGGCGGTCGGGGGGAGGTTGCCTTGGCCTGAACTCCTAATAAAAGGGATCCCCCCTCTCCTCAATTGATCCTTTCCTTCATCTATCCAAAATTCTCTCTATCACTCTCTAAAAAATTTATTTGTTGTCCGCGTTTTTACGAAGCTTCATTTAGAGGTATGTTTCTTTATTTAATTTTATGTTTTTATTTATTTAATTTAATTAATTTTAGTTATAAATATTTCATTTTTTAATTAGTTTAGGTAGTTCTTCATATTTTTTTGTTTAGTTTCTTTAATTAGTTATATATAGTTTGAAATAATTAGTTTTAGTAGTATAGATTAAATATAGATTAACCTAGGAATAAGTATTTTGAAATTTTGGTAGGTTAAGATTATATGGTTATCTGAGAAATTAAATTGGTGTCTGGATATGGACAAGTGGTTGTGGCTCTAGCAAAGATGTACATAGAGGTAAAACCCAAAAACACCGCTTTGAGATAGACTCAAACGGGAAATGGTGCATGATAATGGGCCCTACTGCATCATGGTTTGACACTCCAGGGGGATATGCTTAAGATGATTCATATTTTATTTATAAACTACTTAAATCTCTATGAAAACAAAAATTAAATCAGTATATTTATCAATAATAAAATGATATATATGATGTTATAGAATGAAATAATGACAAAATTATTAACGAATTAAAGTTATTATAAGTTAATTATAATTAACTAATGAATATAATATGATTAACGATTAAAGAATAAATAATTAAACAATAACTTAATTATTGTTAAATTGTGATTAACGAATGATTTATTAGTTAAAATCTATATTAAGAAAATTAGTTTAAATTGATAATTTTTATTATTTAAAATAAAATGAAAATGAAAATGTTTTAAAATGTAAATATCATATAGTTTAGAAATAATAGTTATTATTAGACATAATTAATTAAATAATAATGAATAAATAGTATAGGATTAAAACATAGATCCATATAATGATTAGCTAATGATACTGATGAACATATAAAGTGAAATGAACAAGAACAAACACATTAAATTAAAATGCGCCTTAAAATTACATTCTAATAAATATCATATTGTCAAACATTAGTAGCATATTTTACGGTATAGAAATGTTCCCTAAAATTACATTCTAATAAATATAATATGGCCAAACATCATTGTTTATATTTGTTAGACTATCATAATTTTGATGAAAGAAACGTTTTTGATGTAGAGAGTCATGTTTGCCTGTGTGTACTACTATGGGAAGGTTATTAAAACCGAGCAAGGAGCTTCTTATATTACACAACCAATTATGGTGGTTAGTATAGCTGATTGTGTAACCATAAGTGACCTTCAAGATAGAATTGGTGGTTCCTTAAATCTGGGACCCGATCAAGAGATCATGTCTATGAGCTATAGACATTTGCAATTTCTGACATCATTGTGGCATCTAGCTTGTCTATTGGTTGTTGATGTGTAGTGGGTCCAAGCAATTAATTTATTTTCTCAACAGTCAGATGGTACCATAATGAAGTTATACATTGATGTTTCTACTGTACAACAACAACATCCAGTTGTACAAAGATGTAGAATTACAAGAGTTGTTGAAGACAGTCCACCCCATGAAATTGAGGCTATTCCAAATGATGCAGCAGAAGAGGACAACCTAGATGATCTCCTGGATATACATGTCAATGTGACTTCTGATGAAGAGTTTTTTAATGATGGATCAAATGGTGATAATAGTGTTGATGAGGAGGGACCAACAGAAGACAGGGAGGAGGTTTTGAGAAATGCATTAGTTGTACGTCAACCTCGACCTATAATAAATCATCCACCTCTATTTTCATCTTGGTCAGAAGAAATGAAACGTGTGCATGCATTGGAGAATACTATTCTCACACCAGAAACTGAGTTCCCTGGAGTTTTACCTGAAAGTTTTAGTGAGGTGTACAAAACCTTATATATTGGAAGGAATTTTCCTAGTAAAGATGCCTTAAAAAGCACGCTAAAGAGATTTCATATTGAGAGACACTTCAACTATGTAGTTCACGAATCATGCCAAAGTAAAATTTTTATATGGTGTGAGAAGTATGGGGATGATTGTATATTTCTCTTGAGGTCGATTCTGGACATTCATTTGGAGGTTGGAGAATCTCAAGGATTGAGGTGGCTCGTACTTGCATTAAACCAAGCCTCAAACAAGATCCTACCTCATTGGATACCGAATTTGTGTCATCTATTGTTGTTGAGATGATTAGGACATGTCAAGATGTTTTAATAGGACTTTTTCAATAGAATATTCAACAAACATTTGGTTATAATATTTCCTATACTAAGGCATGGATGGCGAAACAGAACGCAATTGTGAAGGTCTATGGTGATTGGGATGACTCATATTGGGTGTTGCTGTAATTTCAAGCCCTAGTGAGGAATCATAACCAAGTTGTCTTCCATATGGATATGAAAAAACATGTGTCTCAATATAACTGACTTGATTCATATCGTGTTCAATTTCATCGGTTGTTTTGGGCATTCCTTCCCTGTATCTCCACATTTTGTTTTTGCAAACAATTTATTCAGATTGATGGATCATTTCTATATGGAAAATACAAGGGCGTATTGTTGATTGTGACAACCCAAGATGGAAACCGTTCACCTCTTCATCTTTACTTTTCCATTTCAGAGAAAGAAAACTATGTATCATGGAGTTGGTTTCTGGCATGTATCAGCAACCATTTCACCAACACTCGGGGTGTTTGTTTGATATTTGATCGCCATCGGGCAATTAATGAGGCAATCAATTCAGATCCTGATACATGGAGATACCCAAATGCACATCATCGGTTCTATATTAGAAACATTTCTAGCAATGTGCATAAAAAATTCCACAATGAACAAATGAACACGGCAATCACGAGGCTTGGTAGGAATTGTAATTCTTATTTTTTACTATTTCAACATAAATATAAAATCAATTTAAGTAAAATATCATCTATTTTGTGTAGAATACGAGTTAGACCAATGGTATTTTGAAGAAAGTTTTGAACAAATACGCCTGGCTAATCAAAAAGTTTATGATTGTATGATGCAGATTACAAAAGAGAAAAGGACATTGGCATATGATGGGGGGAAGAGGTACATACACATGACGAAAAACATTTTGGAGTGCATCAATGTGATCTTCAAAGGGCTTTGCATGCTACCTATAATTTCCTTAGTCCAGGAGACATTATATCGATGCGTGAAGTACTTTGTGGATAGTCAAAAAATTGCATCAGATAGAATACAACCGAGGATAAGATACAAAAGACACTTTCAATGAGAGATTGAAAAGAATATTGAAGAATCATCTGATTATCACATCTATCTCTTTCGAATAGAAGACTCCTGAATTGATGTTCATGAGTGTTGATACGCCATCACAAATCACATCAGTGAAAAAATGGTGGTATTACTAGAAACAAGGCAATGATAATGTGGAAACTTTTAGGCCTTACGGTTTCCATGTACACACGCCATCGCAACATGTTCCTATGTGAACATATCATGGGAAGCATATGTTGATCCAGTGTACCAGATGGATACCATTTCTAAATGCTATGCTGCACCATGTAAACCTATTGGGGAGTATCATTATTTCCCAATTCCTGAAGGCTAGATGATAGTGATACCTGACATGAATTGGTTACATCCTCATGGGAGACCAAAGGCCAGTAGGATGCGTAATGAGATGGAATGGCCTCAAGAACAAGGACAGAGTTTGTGATGCATGATATGTCATAAAGAAGGTCATAACCGGAAATGATTTCCAAACATTGTTGGTTCAAGTTCACAGTCTCATCCACAATGATGTATTGTCTTCATTGTGACATTCCCATATTGTTAACTAAATGTTGTTATATCTTCTTTTTTCCTCGGTTTTCTAAACCCAAAAACATCTTCCCTTTTAAATTTTTTTTGTTAAACTATGTAGGATATTTTAGTAAACTATTCTATAACGAAATTATATTATCATAATGATTAACATAAGTTATTGAATACATACAATTAGTTAAATTCGAAAAACATCATTACTCTTTAACACAGTTTATAGTAATCCAATCCATAACATTGTATTTACATAAAGATCCTCTAAAATATGTCTAACCAAATTCAAGACCCAATATTTTAGATAATAGAAATTATTTTATAATAATATTATTCCTTTCAAGAAATAACTTTAAATCAAAGATAATATAATTTATTTCATAAATCCAAAAGCACAACACTTAACCCATATTGTAAAGTAAATTTTATTAACCTAGAAACATGTTTCTTAAACCTTAATATTAAAATTTGAAACCTTAAACCCTCCAACCTAATCCCCAACCCAAAAAGCATCTTCCCTTTTCCATGGGTTTTGGTTAAATTATGTAGGATATTTTATCAAACTATTCTGTAACAAAATTATATTATCATAATGATTATAATAATTTATTCAATGCATACCATTAGATAAATTCCAAAAACATCATTAATAATTGAAACGGATTATATTAATCCAATTCATAAGATTATATTTACATTTTAAAATTACGACTCATTTCATTTGTTTATATGTAGATGGATGATACCGTACTACCCACTCAGCAGCCTACCCATATTTCGCAAGCTGTGTTAGAGGGTCATCCAGATTGATTGGTCAAGGTGTTTCAAGCACACCATTTTCATCACAGGGATCCTCCACATGCCATTGTACCTTACTTGCGCCGTGCTGGATTCTATGGATTTGCTATATCAGATTTCACATTTGAAGATCATTACCTACTTCCTGCCCTAGTTGAGAGATGGAGACCAGAGAAACATACATTCCACCTTCCTGAGGGAGAGATGACCATCACCCTTGATGATGTGGCAGTGCTTCTCGGTCTGCCCATCCAGGGGAGACCCATTATTGGACTCACTTGTGCAGCTTGGCTAGACCTTTCTCAGTGCTTATTAGGCGTTGATATTTTTTCTTGACCATAGGGCTACAGATGGATCGTCCATATCTGTGCCTTGGTTTGAGTCATAGATTCCACATTTACTGGATGATGAAGATGAGCAGACCGTAATGCGTTATGCCTAGGAATATATCTTACGGCTTATTGGCCGGACCATATGTACTGATCACTCAGGGATGCACGTGCATATGATGTATCAACCCCTACTAGAGGACTTTGATTGGGTTGGGACGTAAAGTTGGGGATCATCCTACTTGGAATACACGTACATATCATTATTCAGGCTATCCTACATGGACCATACATTTCTCAGAGGATGCGTCCTCCTTATTCAGATGTCGGCATGGGAGCGCATCCCAGCATTCCGCCCTGACCTTGTTGGTCTGCCGATCAATATGGTGGTGTTGCATGACACTCCGTGTGGACGATGGTATTATAAGTCATTTCTATTGGTTTTTGATTCTACTATGAGTTATTGACTATAATTCCTCATTATTTTTCACTACCATTGATGTATTTTACAAGTGGTGTCAGCGACACAATTTTGACGTGGTTCTAAGACAACATTTGGGCATATATCGGCTATAGTTGGGAAGTCTCTTACCTGATTAGGTATGTATATAAAATCTATCACTGTATAACATATTTAATAATAGCATCAATTTTCGTTTTTAGTTAGGTGTTTTTTACAAAATAACTTGTCATTTCATATTTCATGGCTTCCATACTATAGTATTACGAACCATTTGCCAGCATATTGCACTATTGGGCTTGAGAATGCTATGGCTGTAGTGCCCCTCATTCACTTCCATATTATTGAGTGGAAACAGCTTGATAGAGTCATGTTCCTGTTTTACTGTTCTCAACCATTTCCATTACCATCGAGACAGATAGACCAACTTCATGGGATGAGGTTGACAGGGAGGCAGGATGATGATGGGTCCCGAGTACATGCCAATTTTGTCAACTGCTAGTACAGACGTGTAGAGTTTTGTATTCAGGGTGTTTCTACAAATCAATTCTCTCTTATGGATCTGGTTGAATATGTGCCATGGTATAGACTGAAGGCTATAGTGTATCTTACCCAACCCAACATAGAGATGCAGAGGATGGTAAGTCAATAAATTTCTTGTAGTTTTTTTATTGAATTATTTTATAATTCAATTTGAATCTATTTACTGGGAAGTCACATAGATCATCTTGTTCACAAGAGTGATTGAGAGAAGGCGGGGGTCTTTAGTTGGGCATCCATCCATGCTACAATGCTGGAGGCGAGGGAGTATTTTCATGCACTTTCAAGGAGAATCTTCGTGCATCGGGCTCAGAGAGAGTAGGTTCCCACCCCAGAGGAACATCCTACAGTTGCTACTACTGATGATGAGCCACCACCATGAAGATATTGACATAGTTGGGCTACACGTGGGGCCTCACCTATTACACAGGCAGAGGTCGGCCCTCTAGTATTCCAGGATTAGCCGATTCAAAATGTGCCTCGTGTGGAATGGGATCCATCTTTCCTGACAAGATATCTGCAGTTATCTCAATCATGGGTTCCATATCCTTCATAGCCTTGGGATCCATCACAGCCTTGGATTCCAGATCCATCATCATCGTCTTTGGTTATAGCTCCATCGTAGGCTTGGTTCCCCACTGGGATGGAGGCAGGTCCTTCTACCACCCTTGTGGGAGTAGGATCTGATGCCAGTACGAGATGTAGGTGACAACTCCTCCCACTGACACACAGAGGGAGGATGCACTAGTTGACTTTCCAGTGCCCGAGGAACATCCTTCTTTAGGTCATTAGACTCCACTACACACTTGATGCGGACACCCTATTCACAGACCACCATGTGGGATGTAATCTCCTCATCACAGACAAAGGCATTGATTGTACATTATTGTTTACATGTTTATTTCTACTGAAATCAAAATACTATTATTTACTATTATTACATGCTGTTTGGAGTGTAATCTCAAGGGGGGTGAATTGAGTTCCAATTTAGGAAATGTTTAAAATGTCATTCTTATCGGTCTTGTAGTTTTTATTATATAGGCCAGCGAAGTCACGTACATTAAATATTTTTAACTTTCATGTTGGTGGATTTGAAAGGTTATAAATAATTTTTTCACCAATATTTTTTAAGAAGTTATTTTTATTTTTGACTACTAGTTATATGTTTAAGAAATGTTTAAAATTTCATTCATATCGGTTGTATATTTTACATTATATAGTCTAGAAAAGTCACATACTTAAAACATTTTTAAGTTTCAAGTAAGTTGATATGATAGGCTATAAATAATTTATCACCAAATTTTTTTAAGAAATTACTTTTATTTTGGACTAATTGTTATATGTTTAATAAATTTTTAAAATTTCATTTATATCAGTCTTATATTTTATATTATATAAGTCAGCGAAGTCACGCACTTGAAACATTTTTAACATTCCTGTGGGTGGATATGATAGGTTATAAATAATTTTTCACTACGATTTTTTAAGAAATTATTTTTATTTTCGAATACTTTTTATAGGTTTAAGAAATTTTTAAAATCTCATTCATATCAATCTTATAGTTTACATTATATAGGCCAGAAAAGGCACGTACTTGAAACATTTTTAAGTTTCATGTAGGTGGATATGATAGGTTATAAATAAATTTTCACCGAGATTTTTTAAGAATTTATTTTTATTTTGGACTACTTGTTTTATGTTTAAGAAATGTTTAATATTTCATTCATATCGGTCTTATAGTTTATATTATATAGGCCAGAAAAGTCACATACTTAAAACATTTTATTGTTTGATGTAGGTAAATATTATAGGTTATAAATAATTTTTCACCAAATTTTTTAAGAAATTATTTTTGTTTTGGACTACTTGTTATATGTTTAAGAAATGCTTAAAATTTAATTCATATCGTTCTTATAGTTTATATTATATAGGCCAGAAAAGCCACGTATTTGAAACATTTTTATGTTTCAAATAGGTGGATATGATAGGTTATAAATAATTTTTCACCATCATTTTTTAAGGAATTTTTTTTTGACTAATTGTTTTATGTTTGAGAAATATTTAAAATGAAATTCATATAGGTCTTATAGTTTACATTATATTGGAAAACAAATTCACGTACATGAAACATTTTTAAGTTACAAGTATGTGGATATGATAGGTTATAAATAAATTTTCACCAATATTTTTTAAGAAATTATTTGTATTTTAGACATCTTGTTATATGATTAATAAATGTTTAAAATTCCATTCATATCAGTCTTAGAGTTTATATTATATAGGCTAGAAAAGTCACGTACTTGAAACTTTTTTATGTTTCATGTAGGTGGATAGATTAGGTTATAAATAAATTTTCACCAAGATTTTGTAAGAATTTTTTTATTTTGGACTACTTGTTATATGTTTGAGAAATGTTTAAAATTTCATTCATATCAGTCTTATAGTTTATATTATACAGGCCAACAAAGTCACGTACTTGAATAAAAGATAAATTATGTTGAAACATTATGTTTTATTTATATATATATATATATAACCATACAAACATAATAATAGAACATTAAAATTTTAAATATATAAAAAATATAAATAAAAAATATGGTTTTAGGGATAAGGCGGAATCGCCGATGTTGCCTTTGTGTTTTTGCAGAAAGGCAGCATCAGCAATGCCATCTTTGTAGTGTATTTAGAAAAAATAACCTATATATTTTTTCAGATTTTTTTAATAAAACACATTTAAAAAAAACTCTCCTAAAAAACCCATCGCTACATTCATCAAAATCACTCCACCGATGATCACTGAGAAACACCGACATAATGCAGAACAAAAAGAGGGGAATCCGGGGATGAAACCCTAAAAAACCACAAAGAAAGAAAGAACCCAAAACCCAAAAAAATGGAACAGAGCCAAAATTGGACTGGAAGCCTAAAAAATCCGAGATTGAACTTTTAGGGATATAATAAAACCCTTGAAGGAGACCTAGGGCAGGAACCCTAAATGAAGAAGAGAATAGGCTCCGAGAGGACCCGTAGCTACCAAACTGCTATCCCAAAGCCACGACGTGCCCATCACAACAGATCCAACCCAGAGAGGAGAAGTGGAACTTGAGGCTAGGGTGTAGTAAAGTGGCAGAAGGAAGATATTAAAAAAGCCAGGGGGTGCAATAGGGAGAGAAGACCAGAACCGATGAGAGAGAGATAGAGATAGAGAGAGAGAGAGAGGACTTGGAGAGATTGAATCAATGCTAAACGGGAATAAAAGAGAGAGTCGAGGAAGGTCTTTTAAGATATGTAACACTTTTGGGGATAGGGGAAACCCTATGAGGATGAAGATGGAGAGCCGATCTAAGATTACAAGAGTGCCCTGGAGAGTGAGGCGCCGTCTCTATTTGTACATGAATCTCATATAATGATTGGAATCTTCAACCCAATTAAGAAGGTCAAGCCTTATGGCTGGAACAAACTCTGGATAGAATGTGAGTCCCCTACCATCATCCAGGCTATTAGGATAGAATCTATCAACCCCTCTTGGAATTTGACCACCTATTGGATTAAATTCTTGGATTTTCTTTGATCCCTTAACTTCATCATCACCCATGTATATAGGAAGTCCCACATTCAGGTAAATGGTATGGCCAACAAGGGTTTCTATTGTAATGACCTCGCTTAACATAGTGAGACTCTCGATGATCTCATTCTCATCTTTCAAAGGGATCAATGTCAAATCTCATACCTTCATCTCTTGTAACTATTCTTTTTTACTAAATAAAGAGCATTTTCCTCCTCAGAAAAAAATATTATCTTCCTATTCTATATTAATAATATTTATTCATTATTTTTATTATGTTCTAAATTTTTAATATGTTTCAAATTTATTTATTTAATTAATTTCAATTCTTCTTAATTTTTTTAATTCAAATAATTAATATTATACATTTTTAATAATTTTGTTATTTATATTATTAAAATGAGTAATTTATTCATTTTATTCATATTTATGTGTTTCTAAGTTATGTAGTAAATGTTATGAATTAAATTTAGTTAATAATTATGTAATTTATTCAAATTTTTTTATTAAGTTTTAATATTCATTTATCCAATATCATTTATTAATTTTTAATAATTATTGATTTCTAATATTGTCTTAATTTATTCATTTTTTAATATATATTTATACATATTTATTTAATATGTTTTAATATTTTCAATAAGTTTATAATTTATATAATTATTTCATTTAAATACATTTTATAATATTTTTGTAATTTAAATAGTAAATATATATCATTTTTGATAAATTTATTATTTATATAGTTAATACTATTTATTTATTCATTTTTTACAATTTTTTCAACACTAATTTAAATGCCAATAAGTACTCATTTTGTTGTTGTTTTGGTTCTATGAAAAGTTATGATTTACCAGTTCTAAGAATGAACGGAAAAGAGTAATATTTATTAACAATTATGTTTTTAGGATTGATAAAATACACATTTATCAATGATTTTTATTAAGGTAAGAAAAAAACCTTCAATAGGTTTGTAAAATATCCCTAAACATCATGTCATTCTCACACCACACTCAAGATCTAATATAACCGTAGTTATTTTTTAGATAAATTCAACCATTTTAGACAAATCTATCCTCAAAACTGAATGTATGAAATTCCAGACTTGTTTCGAATGTATATCAGTTGATCATTCATGTGTTTTCATGATTTTTTTGATTTTATATTCTATTTAATACTATTAAATCATTTTAAATGTGATTAAATATCATTTTAAAATCTCACATAATTTTTGGGAGTGTGTTTAATATGTTGCAAGTTAATCAAACTCACTTTAATCACACAACAGTGTAGATTTTTGATTCACAATCCTTTGAAACATGGTTAAATATAATTGGTGAATCACATATAATTTATGAGTGTATTGAAAAGGCATGTGTCTTCCTGTACTGTTACTTTTCCAGGTTTGTGTGGTGGATGTGTTTTAGAGAAGGATTGAGGAGCTTCCGTGGAGGTTGGGGCTATCAGAGTGTGGCAGTAGGAAATACACTTCGTGTAATGTTTACATGATGTGTAATGGTAATTCCCATATTGTGAATCCAGATGGATCATGTCTTGTAAATTTTCTAAGGGGGATTAAGGGAAAAATTCACATTATAAAAATTCAATTCATGATATGTAATTAAATAAATCCAAGGTGTTTTGTTTTTTTTTTGAAAGTGGTAATTTTTTATAAACCCATGAATTACACATCATGTAAACTTTACATGATGTGAAAATGGTAGGATCATGGATTTAATGTTCTTTTCTTGGATTATTATTTTCATTCAGTCATGGATTATTCCCCTATCATTCTGAATTAACTCTAATCCCCTTGATAGGATATTCTACCCTCTTTCTCCCTTCTTAGATTTATTTGATCCAATGGATTCACATTGGCGATATATGGTAAGCCCTTTCTTCTTCTTGGTTAGTTTAATCTTCTTATTCTCTAGTGTATTCAGAGTGGTGATGTTGTTCAATTTTTGGGTGGTAGTTGGACTACATTGTGACGATACTTTGTTGTGGTGTAGAATGATCCATGGGTTTTTTTCATGTAGTTGTGATTTGTGGGAATTTCTTCTTCACCCTATCATGCGTAGAAAGTCGGAAAATATTCTTTGAAGTAGGTAATCACACATTTCTATTTATTATGAATCCTGTGGGAGGGGTTTACAATTATTCCTCTATGGGTTAGGGTTTTGTTGGATGAAACAATGATAAAGAATTGGATAATTTAAATTAAAGGGGGTAAATGGGAATGGTTCACATGCTTTTATAGGTTTGATAATACTGTGATACAATGGATAGTATAGGCTATATTCATTGTGGAAAATTGTGGTTGGTGGGGGATTTTTTTTATGGATGACATGTGTTTTGATTGATGAATCTGTTGTGATTGTTATGATATAAACCTAAAATAGAAATTGGACAACCACTTATATTTATCTAATGAAGTGGTTTTTCCTAGATTATGGATTATGTGATAAAATCCCTAAAATAAAGTGATATGTTATAAAATCCACTTAGTTAAACATGTAAAATAATCATTGATGTGTCGTGATGTGTGGCCATATTATGGGGAAGAAATGTGTGATTGTGATATAATGTGTAGCTTATGGGCATGTTGTGTCCGTGATTTTGGGGCAGTGAGGTTGCGGTTCATTGGACATGTTTTTTGGGTGGTGAGGTGGTGGTTGTGTGGTCATGATTTGGGGCAGCAAGGTGGTGGTTGTCTGGACATGCTTTTCAGGTGTCTAGGTGGTGGTTGTGTGGCCATGCTTTTGGGATAGAGAGGTGGTGGTTATTTGGAAGTTCTTTTGGGGTGGTGATCTGGTAGTTGTTTGTTTATGCTAGTGGGGGGATGGTTTGATGAGAATGATGAACTTTATGAGATGTATGGTTTCATTGTGATAGATTCCTAGGTGGTGATGGAATAAATAATTATTTAATAATTACTGAAATAGTTGGGGTTTGGTATGGTTAATGGGATGGAAGTTTGTAATGAATAAAAAAATGATGGGATGTGTGGTTTAATGTGGTTTAAGATTAATAATTAAATTAATTGGCTAGATGATGGGGTTTCATAGTGGTGTGATATATAGCTTTTGGATTTTGTGGTGTTATTAATTTAGAGGTGTAAGTAAATATAGTCAGGTCCTAAGTTGGTTAGTGTATAGTTTTGAAACCATAGGTTGAGCATTGTTTGTGTGTGTGTGTATGTACTTGTACATTCATTGTGATTTTTATATGCACCCTGAGCATGTCAAGAACTGTGTTCTGAGACCAGTATATTCACACGAGGGGTGAGGGGTGTTTCTCCTGATATCTGAGTGATGAGGATGAATGTATATCTACCCAATATTCCCCTCTCTCTTTTACAATGTGAGTAGATATTCATGTTCTGTGATGGTTAGATGTCTATTTGTTCACTAGGAGATGACCCATATGTTTTTGGGTGAGATGAGATATGAACATGCTATGGGGTGGTGGTCCAAATGTATTTGGGTGAGATGTGATATGATCATGATGTGGGGATGCTTATGGTGGGGAGCATGCATTGTAGGAGGAGGGAAATAAGTTGATTTACTTCATGTTAATGATACACTACTTCTCTGGTTGTGTTTGTGATGTGATGGACTAGATATTTTTGGGTGATATGTGATGTTACCAGGATATGGGGTGGTGGCCTAGGTGTTTGTGGACGTGATGTGACTATGCTATGGGGTGGGGGTATATGTTATTTAGAAGAGAAGATAGTGCCCGAGTATACAACGTTGGGGTGTGCGAGCATAAAATTAGTGGGAAAGTTATATAGGATACCCTTTATTGATATGATTCTTATTAAGTTATTATACATGGTTTGAGTTATTTGGTGATCATTCCTTGGTGAGGTTGGGATGTATAGTTGAACTTTTTTGGTGTTGATGGTTTTTTTTCATGGGTGCATTTGTATGTTTCTTTCATATGTAAAAAAGAGACTTTTATTTTCCTACTAAGTATATATGCATGCTCACCCTATGTATATAAAAATATTTCCAGTTTTCCAAAAGGATTATATGGACCATGCTAGACATTACTAGCGCATATGATGAATACTTTTTGTTTCAGTAATTTCCATTTTCTTTTACATATTTACTTTGGATAATTTTAGTTGTACTTGTTTTATTTATACATTCAATGTGGGATGGTTTTGGTTTCTTTTATATTATTTCATGGAGTGATTTTTTGATGATTCACTTAATATTCCAATCCTACATTATTATAGAGGGAAATTCATCCAATTTCATTATATTTTTATAACCTTGGTACTAGTATCCAACCCAAGTCCTAATGGATGGGAGATTCTGTGTTCATTATCTATCTCCCCTCATTTCAATATCACTGAAGGGAGTTGGTTGTGATAGAGTGGTATTAGAGGCTAAATTTTTAGGGATAGGATGATATTTTGAGTTAGTTACAGAGAGGATTTCATGTGTTGTTATGGAAGCAATACTAGTTGAACATGGATCATGATATAGGACAAGGAGACTAGCTAAGACATTATATTTTAGGCCCCCATGATCTTGTGCATAGAATCTAAGCTTATTTAATGACCATGTGAGGTGGACCTCTTTGTAGGGTAGAGACCTAGGAGACTTACACGAGTCATGATGACTTGTTCTTCCGTTTGAGTGGAGTTTTTTTGGTAGGGTTAAAATGAATAAATAGAATTATAATGAATTTAAGTATAACTCTATACTATTGGGATTATAAAATTCTTGTTTGATTTTCAACAATGGTTATTGTTCATTGTTTTTGTATGGATTAAGTGGTTGAGGTTTAGTAGGTTTATTTTTTTGATCAATAAAGGGTAAACCTGGTTGAGTAGGATTATTAGTGGTAGATGAGGTTGTTTTCATTCTAGTGGAATTTTTTAGGTAAGTATGAAGGAAGTGTTTTAGACATGGATATAGAGAGCTGGCTAGAGGAGCTTGAGATAACATTTAGTTTTATCTAGACCCTAGTGGGATATTGGGTCCCTTTGGAAGTTAGTTATATGTAGGGAGATACAAATATGTGGTGGACACAGTATTTGGGATAGTGGAAGGAGTTAGATGATTCATATGTAAGATTTTAGAAATATTTTCATGAATAGTTCCTTCAATCGACCATGAAGGTATTGAAGAGGAAAGAGATTATTTCTCTTCAGTAGGATATAATGTCATTGTAGGAGTTGGGAATCATGTTCTATGACCATTTTCATTTCCCCCAGATATTTTTCCAGATGAAGTGTCTCATTCGAGACATAAAAAGTTGGCGCTCCATCCTTCTATCCAGCATTAGGTGGATCCTTTTACATTGGAAACGTATCTGGATGTTCAGATAATGGTGGATGTGATCATTTATATTATCTTTTGATGATGTTTTAAAAGAGAGGTAAAATAGTAGGGTTCCTCAAGGATCATTGTTTTTAGTATAATCTCTCAGGTTCTAGGTCCATCGAGATTTCGACCAGCGGGGAGTATACCTTAGTAGTGTCCTTTTTATCCTTCTTGGGGAAGTGGTTTCCGTGTGTTTTATGGAGATATTAGTCCAGTGTTTTTTGGTTGTATGCATAGTGTATATCACAAGTGAAATTTCCCATTGGTTTCCTAAGATCTATTTTGTGGAGGTGGATAGGTTCATCTTCAACCTCAACAATAATTTCCAGTCAGACCGTTTCAGAATCAGGGTAAGTAGGCTTATACTCCACAGAGGGGATATAGAGAAGGTAGAGGCTAACCTCAGGATGTTCCTCATGTTCATAGACCCTGACCTGAGTGTGGTTATAGAGGTGGTCATTAGTATAGAGGGATAACCGCCAAGAGTGGTTAGTTTCATGTAGTGTAGGAAGTAATTTTATAGGGTCCAAAGATCATTACAAAAATTGTCAATTTGTTTAGTACCCTTTTTTGTTGCATGTTTGATTTAGTTGATTCACACATCATTTTTACATTCACTATAGTCCATGATTTGGGACTATATTGTGTCAGGATTCCCATGCACCTAGTGTTGACTACCCTAGTTGGAGTCCAGACTTGGTTGTTTGATGTGTGCTGGGGATGAAAACTAATGATGATGACACAATAATCCCATGGTTATATTTTCCTACTATAGGTGCATCCATATGATTTCATCCTAGGAATCCATCGGTTGTATTCCATACATACTCTTATCAAATACTTTATGTGGAGAGTCATATTCTAAAATGTGGATGACCAGTGTGTGGTTTTTGTTAGTGAGAAGGGTTTTCAGGTGGGTAGTTGGTGTGTGGATCCCATTTATTATTTTATGGATGAGTTTTTAGTGTGATTATTGTATGTTGGGATAGTGGGGGTCCCTAGAGATTTTGGTATGTTCTTGTATGTTTTATTAAATAAGGTTGTGACGCTACCCCCTCACTTTGATATTGAGTTGGAGATAGAATTTTAGCTTAGTGATTATCTGATTTCAAGGGATCCTTATCATATGGAACCATTTGAGTATTAGGATTTAATAATTCATGTTGATGATATGATTCATAAGTGTTATATCTATCCTAGTGTGTGACCATGGGTAGCTCTAATGTTGTTCGCTAAGTAGCATGATAGTAGTCTAAGGTTGTGTATAGACAATAGGTGGTTGAATTTAGTGATGGTCAAGAACATTTACCCTCATTTGAGGATAGATGTTTCTTCAACCAGATAATAGGGGTGAGTTGGTTTTATAAGATTTATATGTGGTCTGGATGTCACCAGTTGAGGGTGAAGGAAGGAGATATTCCGAACCCTTCCTTCAGTTATATGCATGGGAACTTCAAGTTTATAGTTACACCATTTGATGTTACAAACATACCATCCAAGTTCATAGGTATAATGAAATCTATGTTTTGTGAGTTCCTATACTAGTTCATCATTGTGTTCATCAATGATATCTTGTTCTACTTTATGTCAGAAGAGGATAATTTCGAACATCTCACCATTTTTTACAAGTCCTTAGACAACACCATAATTATGGGATGTTATTAAAGTGTGAGTTCTATATTTTAGAAGTACATTACCTTGGAAATGTGTAGACTTTTTTGGTTGTGGTAGTACAATAGTTAAAGTTTGAAAAAGTTTTTTCATTGGAAACACCCAAGAAAATGAAGGAGTTTCATAGTTTTCTTGGTCTTCTAGGATTTTATTTGATGTTTTTTTTCTGATTTCACTCAATTTTTATCCTAATTGACAATGTTGAACATGAATGAATAGAATTTATTGTAGACTAGTCAGTGCCAAAAAAATTTCATTACCCTAAAGGGGATGTTGATTTTGCTCGAGTGCTACAGTTTCCAGAGGAGGGTGTGATGTTTTAGGTGTTTTGTGATGCTGCTCATCTAGGATTGGGATATGTTTTGATGGAGTAGAGGTCTGAGATATCTCATGGGTCTAGGAATTTATTTACACACAATCATCACTATTCCATAAATGGTCTATATTTAGAATTATTTGCGATTTCACTAAAGTTATGGTGGTATTACCCCACAGGGGATCACATTGTGGTATTCATAGATCCCAAGAGTTTAAGGTAAATATTTTTTATTGTGATACGAATTTGAATAAGGATATGGAGATAGAGTTTCTTTATTATTATGATTTTGAGATCCCATACACCTTAGGGAAAGGAAATATTGTGGCCAATTATTTGAGTTGAATGTTAGAGAGGGATGTTTTCCATGAGTCTGGGGATTCTTGTAGAGCAATAGAGGATTTAAAAGCCATGCACTTCAATGTATGGGTGGAAAATGGTAACAACTATTTTTTTAGTTAAATATGTTGTATCCAATGATGCGTTTGGTGAAGTATTATTTTAGGATAGACTCAGATGCAAAGGTGAATGCACGATCATGGTGGCCAGGGTGATTCTCTTTATGGATGGTTAGAGGATGGTTAGAACTAGATATTATTATGTGGGATGTAGTTTATTATAGAAGTTATGTGTGAGTGTGTGCTATGTCATTTTCATAGTCACATTTTCTGGTACTCCCAGAAGCATCCAAGATGTTCTATGGTTTGAGGAGGCTATTTTGGCTGCTTGGGATGAAATAGGTAGTGGTAGAGTTTTTGGGGAAGTGGTTCATTTTCTAGTAGCTAATGGTTGACCATTGTGTTCATGGTTGATTTTTTCAGCTTTTGGATATTATCAAGTGGAAATGGGATTAAATATTGATCAATCTTGTTATAGGGATACATCAAGATCTGGGAGCTTGTGATCCTATCTGGGTGATTATTGATCAGTTGATGAAATTGGCCGACTTCTAAGAAATAAAAGAGATGGATGTACTGGATTATTTGGCTAAGAGGTGTGTGGATTAGGTGTTTTTGATTCTTGTAGTTATGAGATCCATGGTAACGAATCAGGATGATCATTTTACCTAGCGGTTCTTGAAGGGATTACAAAATGCTTTTGGAACTCAGTTGCATCTCAGCATTACTTTTCACCCTCAAAAAGTTTGGTAGACCGAGTGGACTATCTAAGGGATGGGGGATATTTGGTGGGAATTCATCTTGTACATTGGTGTATATTGTGTCAAACACCATAATTTGGTCAAATTATTATACAAAACATCTATCACTCATCCATTAACAAGGCTCTATTTGAGGCATTGTACTCTGATTTGCTAGATGAAGGTTGGGGAGGGATTAGTTTTTGGTCCTGATGTGGCAAAATCATGACAACGAATGTTCAGTTAGTTCAAGAAAGGATGAAAGTAGCACATGAAATAAATAATTCTTATGTTAATCATATGAGGATACCCTTGGAGTTAAATGTTGGAGAACTTGTGTTCTTGAAGGTTTTCCATCAACATGGGAAGAAGAGGCTTATCATGGGAAGTAAACATTCTCCTAGGTTTTTTGGGTGGTTTGAGGTGTTTGGATGAGTTGGTGAGGTGTCTTATTAGTTGGAATTTACACTGTAACTAGTGATTATCCATGATTTCTTCCACAAATATCAACTTCATTTCTATCTTCATAATGAATCCCATTTCATTTACTAGAGAGATATAGACATCAAGGATGACATGAATTTTTTTGATTGCTGAGTATAGAACCTGTATCATTAGGCTAATGTGTTGTAAAGATGAATAATTCATTTGGTTCATGTGTTGTGGAGGAATAGTGTCTTGGAGTAGGGTACTTAAGAGTAATATGTGCATATTTGTGCCCAACACCTTGATATTTTTTGATTCTTTTACTTGCTTGGTTTTGCTTGTGATGTGATGTTTGGATATTTCTAGGCTATGAGAGGTGATTTTTTACTATATGTATGAACTGTGATGAATTTCAGATATATAAAAGTGTATAAATTTATTCTTATTCTAATAACATTAGACTATGATGTGATTAAATTGGTAGGAATGAGTTAGTGTCACCTAGATAAGAAAATATATTAACATGGATGATGGAATTCTATTATTCTTATGTTCAGGGTAGTGTAGTTTTTTGGTCGAGAAAATTGATGGTTTGGGCTCTATGGATGTTGGATGGTTTTGGTGTTGTGGTTGTATAGTGGAGAGGTTTTCAAGATGTTTCATGGTAATTTGGGTTGGGTTTTTTTGATGGTGGGATAGTTTGAGGTATGATGAGATCCTTGAGAGTTATCTTGGGTGGTAGTAGTACCGACCCATCTCCTTCAAGGATCAGTTTTGGATTTGTGATGGTGAGAATCATTTGATAGGTATATGATGTAATGAATTATTCCTTCCCATACAATAACATTTTTTTGGAATAAGAATTGTTTTGGGGGAATCATTAGGAGGTTTCATGGAGGCTGGGTCTATAGAAGTGCTCCAAAAATAAATTCATGTCATGTAATGTTTACACAACATGAGATAGAAGTTCATGGCTTGTAAAGTGGGCTAATTCAAGGATTTTAAATCTGTTATGGGGGATACATGAAAAAATTCATGCGTGAAAATTAAATTCATTATGTGTAATTAACTAATGAAAAGGTCACATGATTTCTAATGGAATTTGTAATTTTCAGAAAACCCATGAATTACAAGGCATGTAAAGTTTAAACGAGATGAAAACAATGAGATATAGGATTTATAGTCCTTTTCTTAGCCAATTAATTTTATTCATCAATAAATTATTCCCCTATCATTACCGAACAACCAGAGGTTCTGTGAGAGGATCTACTAGCCCCATTTATATCTAATTTGATTCATTGGGAATGTTGAATTCCTATTGGTGATCAGTGGTAAGAAATTCCTTTTTTTGGTTAGTTTACTCATTTTCATATCTTGGGGATTTAATTTTGTGATATATTTTTTTGTTTTAGGGTGTGATTTATGCTATGTTTTTATGATCAGTTTATGTGGTGTAGGTCAACCCCTGGGTTTTTCATGTGGTTGTGGTTTTTGAGAATTTCTTCTTTACCCTTCATTGCATAGTGAGTTAGAAAAGCTTCATTCAAGTAGGGAATTCCTCGATTCTTTTTTTTGTATATCATATGAGAGGGGTTTACTCTTGTTCACATATAGGTTATGGTTATTCTAGATTAATTAGTGATAAATATTTGGATAATTTAAATTAAATGGGGTAAATGGAAATGATTCACAAGATTTTATAGCTTTAACATTATTATGATATGATGGATTGTATGGGACTGATGCCCTGCTGAATATTTTGGCCTTTGGGGGATGTTTTTGTGCTGGATGTATTTTTTTGTGCCCACTGCATCCGTTGTGATTTTTGTGATATCCCCCTAAAATGAAAATTGGCAAACCACTTGTATTTGGATAATGAAATGGTTTATCCTATATTATGTCTTGTGTTGTAACAAACCTAAAATAAAGTTAAATGCGATAAAATCACCACGTTAAATTTTTAAAATGATATTTGATGTGTTGTGATGTGTGATCAGTATATGGGAAAAAATGTGTTATTGTGATGCAATGTGTGGATGATCGGTGGGGAAAAGTGGCGGTTGTTTGTCTGAGCTTTTGGATGGTGAGTTGGTGGTTTTGTGTTGATGGTTTTTGGTAAGGGAGGTGGTGCTTTTGTTGATATGATTTTGGGGCAGTACAGTGGTGGTTATGTGGAAATTCTTTTGGGTAGGTGAGGTGATGGTTGTTTGGCCATTCTTTTTGGGGTGGAAAAGTTGTGGTTATTTGACCATTCTTTTGGGGAGATAAAGTGATGGTTCGATGGGAATGAAGAAATTCTTGTGATGTATGGATGCATTATTCAAGAAACCTAGGTGGTGATGGGATATATAAGTATTTAACAATGATTGAAATGGATGGGTTTTGGTTTGGTTAATGGGATATACATGGATAATAAATAAATAAATTATGGGATATGTGATTAAATTTTGTTGATTATTAATAATGAAATTAATGGGTTGGATTATGTGATTGTTTGGTGGTGTGAAATGCGGATTGTGGCTTGTGTGGTGTTTTGTATTTATAGGTGGAAGTGAATGTGGAAATTTCATTAGTTAGTTAGTGTCTGGTTGTGATCCCATAGGCGGGACTTGTGTGTATCTTTACATATATACTTCTAATTTCTATGTGATTTCTATAGCCACCGACCCGCATCGAGCATTATATGTTGACACAAATATATTCAAATGGAGGGGGTGTTTTTTTCAACGTCCTGGTGGTGAGGATTGAAAGTTGTCTACACACTCTTCCCCTCTCTATATTCTAATAGAGTAAATATATATAGGATGTGATTTCTAGAGGTCCTTTAGAGCACTAGGTAATGAACCATGTGTTTTGGGGAGAGATATGCTATGACTATGATGTGGGGTAGTGAACCAAGTGTATTTAGGTGAGATGTGATATTACCATGATGTGGGGTGGCGTATGGTTGGTGTCATTCTTGGCAGGAGAAGTAAACAATGTTGATTTCCTTCATGTCATGATACCCTACTACTCTGGTTATGGTTTTGATATGATTTCCCAGGTGTTTTCAAGTGAGATGTGAGGTGATTGTGTTGTGGGTTGGTGTACAAAGTTTCTTCAGGTGTGATTTGATGTAATCATGTTGTGGGTGGTGGTATATGTTATTAAAAGGAGATGGGAGTTCTAGGACCTATTATGTTGGGGTTTGAGAGTGGAAAATTAGTAATTAAGTGGTGAAAATTAACATTTATTGATATTCTTCGTATTTTGTTATTATACCAGGTTTGAGTTATTTGGTGAGAATTCCTTGGTGATATTGGGATGGATAATTGACATGTTTAGTTATTTTTTAGTCTTTGTTTTCCCACAAGTGCATTAGTATGATTCTTTCTTAAGTGCGTGAGGGACTCTGGTTTTGTTACTATGTATGCCTATATGCTCACCCTATATATAAAAAATTATTTTCAGTTATTTAAGAGGATTACGTTTAATGTGCTGAAGATTACTAGATCAGCCCTTTGATAGCGGTTATGCACTGTGTTTTCGTTTCTTTTGGGTACTTACATTGGAGGCTTTTATACGTATCAGTTTTATTTACACATGTAATATGGGATAGTTTTGGATTATTTTATATTATGTCATGTTTTTTTGGTGAATGATTCATCTTATCTTCTGACCCTATATTATTATAGAGGCTAATTCCTCCCATTTCATTATATTTTTATACCCTCAGTGCCAGTCTTCAACCCAGGGCTGACTGGAGGTGGAACTCAGGGGTCATTATCTCTCTCCCATTATTGTAGTATCTTTGGATGGAAGGTGTTGTGGAAAGTGTGTTAAATATAATTTGATTTAGCTAAAGTCACACTAATCACACATAGGTGAAGATTTCCTATTTTATATATTCAAAACCCATGACATTCCTAGAAAATCATATATGGTTTCACTTTAAAATTGAAAAAAAAATTAAAATTTAATTTTAAAGTGTATTTTTATACCAAAATTAATACTCAAATTAATAAAACAATATAAATCCTGGAATTAATATATTGAAAAATTTAACTCCAAAATATTCTAAAACATAAACAAATGTGATAAACTAATGACAAAACATGGGAATGAATTTAATAAAAAACCAATTAAAAATTAAAGTTATAATTAATATAATTCACCCAATATTGTTAAACAAGGTTTTTTGTTTTATTAATTCCATTACATATATTTTTTTTGAATAAATACATCATTTTCATGTTTTTGAAATGTGAATTTTTTTTGTTATTTTGGTTAAAGACATGATGTCCAAGACCTAACTGCCACGTAAACCATGCCTCAATCCTGGTTGGCCACATGACACTTGGCGTGTCTCCTCTTAAGCTAGGGGATGCTGACTTGCAGTGGAGGTATGAAGTTAAATTAATGGGGAAACTATACCCCCATGTTAGAGTTCACAGTGGGTGAAACAACAACATACAATAGTGGAAACATAAACATACATACATATAATATAAATAATATAAGACATTATAATATAACAAAATCCTCATAGGAAGTGTCTGATATAGATATGAATATAGGGAATTCCAATACAAAATGGGAACATAAACAAAAAACCAACATACTAATACTAGATACAAAGGTAAACAAACTCCAAAAGGTACACCATAGAATTTCGAGCGGAATCCTGGTCCTCTACTCTTAAGCTCTATATATGAAAAAGAGTCAACATCCAGATGAGTGGTGCTTGACTCTATCCATAACTATAGGTAAACAATCTACCAGGGTGCCAAAGTCATCCTTAGTAGGGTGTTAGATAAATCTCAGTAGGCCATCACCAATGGTTTCTACCTGTAATACGTGTGGCTCTCGTAAGTAAATAGTGTCTAGAAAACAATAAGAATGTAATGTAAAATAGAATAAAAAATTACCATCCCTCTCTGGTTCCTAAAGAACACCTGGCATGTCTACCTACTTCTTCTCAATGCTGGTATGTCTGATAAATTTACTAGATATATATATATATATATATAAAGGTTATCACTCGCATGAGGTAAGGATGCCTCTCATCTATACACACACATATATATACCATAGATAGCATGGGGTAAGAATGAATCTGACCCATAGAAGATAATAGCATGGGGTATGAATTCCTCCCATCCATACATGATACTGGCATGGGGTAAGAATGCCTCCCATTCATAGAGAGGTTATAACCGACATGAGGTAAGAATGCCTCTTTCCCATATATATACAGAGGATATCAATGGAGTGGGATGAACATGCCTCCCACCCATAAATTTAATATGTGGCTTTGGGTATGAATGCCTACCATCCACACGTTGACATTATAAGACATCGGAATAGAAAATTCTTAAGCATTCAGATTATGTAATGTATTGAAAACCATCTTACATCATTTCAAATTAAATAGGAAAACCAATTACGCAATGCCTTTAACAATAAATCAAGACAAAGGAAAGTCATTCCATACCTTGAAACAATTAAAATTGAGCCAAATTACTTTTAAGGCTTAGCCCAACTCATCCTATCCAACATAAAAATCTAACCATCCAATTTTCCTGATATGACAAATCCATTTCAAGTTAAGGTGCCAAGGTCCGAATGTTGATATCAAATAATAACATACCCATTTGGACAATTATTAACTGAAAGGGTCTAAGAACCCTTGAGGAACCTTGTTATAATCCAAATGCACAAGTTATAGTTGAAAATTCAATTAAAAACAAATCTGGGAGATTCAAACCATAATTAGAAATTTTGGAAAATTTTCCTAAAATGGTTAATTTGTGTGGCACACCTCTTGTGTGTCTATATGAAGTAAGGGTGTTTTTTAAACCCCTAAAAAAGATTCATTTAAGCTATGTCACCACACTAGGGTCAATTATACATAAAGGAATCAACATAAAAGTTGATCTTGACAAATTTTGGATCATGAAATGACATAATAAATAAGAAATGACCAAAACTAAAAAGTAAAACTATGTAACCACCTATATTAGGGTCATAGATGATGCCTTGTTGAGTATCGACCTCAAATTCAGAGCAGGTTAGAGTAGATCATGATTTCAGTCCAAAAACCTGAACATATGGTGAATGAGACAACATCTAAATAGACAAATTGTGAAATTTTGAATGGAAAGGGGAGCACTCAGGGTTATACATAACTCGGCCTATCCAATGTTTCCCTTGGATCGAGAATCGATCATCAGGTGGAGGAGTAGTAAGAAATCCAAGGAGGATAATGGTTTGATATTCAAAGGTAAGGAAGGGAAGAGGTTCTATTCATAGGAGGAGAGAAAAAGATGAATTAGAACTTAAATGAAGGGAGGGTAAAATGGTCATTTTGCCCTGAAAACTAGCTCACACAGTTTATGCGCTTGGTTTTCCAAACCGTGCATATGTTTTTCCCCTTCTACAAGTCTGCATGGTCACTGTTCATGGTTTCCCAAACCACACACACACTATGAATGAAGGTTTTGTAACCCTATATAGTAGGTTGAATGACCATGCACCTGGGTCACACGGTTGTAGAAAAACCATGTGGCCAAGTCTTCTTTCCCCTTTTTAGAGATCTAGGATATGGAAGTACCCCAAACACTCTTGGAAACTCTATATCTTGATTAGTAGAGTACACTATGACCAATAAAGATATAAATAAAGAAGAAATAATTATATGTATCTTGCTCTTGGATTCAGGCCGTTATAATCTCCCATCCTTATAGCAACTCATCCCCGAGTTTACCTTATTAGGGTAAAGTGGAACTGTCAGCAAAGAGTTATAGCCATTATGATCATATATTAGCATCCCATTCCTAGGTCTCATCCGATACCCATCCTTGCTGCCATATCACCCATACGAGAGGAACAAACCTACCTTGGAGTGTCTTCAATCTCTGATCAACAATATAAACTAGATACTCCAAGAATGAAGCATCCATATCAATCTTAACATCATCAGGGTGGAATATGTGGGGTGGGTCTAGATAATATCAGCAAAGCCAAGATACATGAAAGAAATTATGCATAGACTAATATCTATGAGAATGTGATAACTATTAAGTCACACGTCTGATCTTCTTCACAAACATGAAGGTTAAAACAAATCTTGGTGATAACTTACCTTGCTTTCGAATATGTCCATGCCCCAACCTGGGAGATACTTTCATGAAAACCTAGTCTCTTTCCTCAAAATCAAGAGGTCACTGTTGTCTTTTGGCATAGGAATGCTATCTATAATGAGATGTTAACATATGCTTCTGAATCAGTTAGGCCTACTATAAAGTTTCATGCAAGAGACGAGGCCCAAGTATAACTTCTTTCCCAACCTCTAACTAACATAGAGGGGAGTGTCGAGGCCTACCATAAAAGTCTTAATAGGGGATCTATATCAATGGTATCCTAAAATGTGTTGTTTTAAAAAAACACGATGAGGGGAATATGTTTCTCCTAGGAAACCCCAATGTCAGGAATACACGTACAGAGAATATCCTCTAGAACCTGAATTATACACTATATCAGTACATCAGTATAGGGGTGGTAGGTTGCTCTCAAATGTACCTGAGTACCCATTGAATTTTCATCCCCTTCAATAACATTGATATAAAATGGGAATCTCTATCAAAAACAATATAGCGACATTCTCCATGTAGGAATAACACCTCCTTAATGTACAATCTTCTCAACTCATCTACAGAAAAGGTCTCTCGCACATGTGAGAAATGTGATTCCTTTATTAGATGGTCAACAAAAACCAACACAATTTCATTTCAACAAGGTGATATGGACACTCCCATTATAAAGTCCATCAAAACAACATCCCATTTCCACTCAAGAATTGACAAAAGCTGAAGAATCCATACCATATGTTGATGTTCCAGCTTCACCTGCTAATAGGTGGAGAATTATGTAATGAAACCATTTGTCTCATTCTTTATACAAGGCCACCAATATTGAAATTTTATATCTTGGAACATTTTTCTAACACTAGGGTGAACTACCAATGTCGTGGTGTGGAAATCCCTCATAAAATCCACCCTAATCTCTAAGGGGACCCATATATGCCCACAGAATGGGAATGTATCATCCCCATTTACTATCTAGCTAGATGATGTATCATCATATAAAACACTTTCCCATAGGAAAAGGCCTTTATGTTCAGATTATGTCTCTACTTTACACATTCCAAAAGATTATATGTCACCACTAAGGCTGAGAGATTAGTCTGACCATGGTCCTTATAAACCTCAATATTCATCTCCAAGAATAAGACCAAAATATTCCATTCATCATTGGACTCCTCAACTACCGGTTTATGAGTCCTTCAGCTCCTCGAATCTGCTACTGAATTCCATTGAACTAGAGTGTCGAAATGTTTGAAATTAAATGATTCTAGATACTCGACCCACCTAAAATGCTTTATATTTAGGTCACACTGAGTGAATATGAATTTAAGGCTCTTGTGGTCTATAAAAACCAAAAAACACTCCTAATAATTAGTGTCTCCAATAGCATAAGTTACGAACCAAAATAGTGAGCATGATGTCGTGTGTCGGGTAATTCCACTCTTGAGGCCTCAACTAACAAGAACCATATGCAACGACTCACTCTTCATGCATCAGAACATCTCCAAGACTGATACATAATGTGTCACAATAGACTGTATAATACATTCTTGGATATAGAATAATCAATATCAGTGCTGAATTAAGTATTCCCTTCATGTCTTGAAAGGATTCCTCACATGATTTTGACCATTCTAATTTCAATGCATTTTTCATCATGCTCGTAAGCAGTGCTGAAAGGCATGATAAACCATGGATGAAGCATCTGTAGTGTCTAAAATACCCCAAGAAACTCTGAATATCAGTGAAGTTATAGGGAAATCACTAAGAAACCACATCCATCACTTTCTATGGGTCAAATGAAAATCCTGACTCCGAGATGATATGAATAGGAAGTGAACTTTATCGATCAAAAAGTGGCATTTACTGAGCTTATCATAGAGTCGATTCTCTCTCAGCATATTCAGTACAATCCCAGGATGGGTTGCATGGCTGTGTTTTGAGTGAGAATACAATAATATATCATCAAATAAGACAACCAAAAATGAATTGAGATATGGGTGGAAAACCCAATTCATAAGATCCATACAGAAAGAAGGTGTGTTCGTGATTCCAAACAGTATAAATAGGTACTCGTTGAGATCATACCTGCTCCAAAAAGTTGTTCTAGGTATATCTTAAGTCTAGAAATGCACCTGATGACATCCTGGACTCATATCTATCTTTTAAAAGACCTTCGCTCCACAGATCTAATCAAATATTTTGTCTATTCTAATTAATGGATGCCTACTCTTGATATCCAGCTGATTCAACCAAGGATAATCCATACAAAGCCTAAGGGCACCATATGAATTCTTGGAAAAAAGGACTGGTGAGCCCCAAGGAGAAGGTATGGGGAATATAAAGCCTTTCACCTCTAGATCCCCAAACTGGTTATTGAGCTCCAAAGGCTCCTTAGGTTCCATCTTATAAGGAGGAATGGTCACATGTGATGCTCTTGGCACAATTTCAATAATAAAAATTACCTCTCCCATTAAAGGTAGGCCTAATAAGTCATCAAGAAAAAAATATCTAAAATAATCCACTACAGGAGGTAAAATAACGAGTTTTAACCCCTATTCATCAAGTTAATGACAGGCCACATGTGTTGTAACACTGCCTAGCCTCTACTTCTTGGGTCCTACTCATGTATCACCAACATCCAAATCTCTATTATGATTTTCTATAATGCCCTATGGTGGCTAAACATCACACTATAATAATAACGGTCAATATGGGATCTGTAGAGAACTAACCAATCCATCCCAAGGATTACATCAAAACCTATCATATTGAGAATGTACTGGTTCCATTCAAAAAGGTGAAAACTTACCTTAAGCTCATAGTAATGACAATGGAGAACGTCATCTGAATGGATACCTAAGGGTGTATATAGCATCCTAACACCATGATAATACTCAATGGCGACGCTAACACTCCCAACGATTTACTACAAAATGAACGATTGAAACATGCCTCTATCAAACAAATCAGATAAAAAATTTGAGCCTACCAATATAGTACCACATACAGTAGATGGTTCAGTGCTCTGCTCTTGAGGAATAGGCTGGAATGCATGTAACTGGCTTATACCATAGCCCTAAGTCACATCCTGACTACCCTAATCTATCCCAGTCTACTAGTGTTGAGAATCAAAAGCATGGTTTCCTATTCCTTGACCACTACCTCGACCTGATTAACCAATAGAATTCCAGCTACCTGACTGTCATGATCCTACTAATCCTGATCATGACTGAAGAGTAGGTGCATACCCCTACATGCAAGGCACTAGAAGGAGTGTTCTACAGAAATGGTGGAGATGAACTATGCAGATAGAGCCTCTACACTCCATTGGATTCCACATAGAAAGACTCTCTAAATGCTCTAGTTATCCTCACTAGTGATTGATAGGATAACAACCAATGAAAGGAGCCTGACCACTGATACTCCTACGAGACTCTCCAAAACATCTCTTTCACCCAGAAGAAGATCCACTAGAATTATTAAGTGCAGAACCACCCTGGCATGAACCCTCAGAATCTCTCAGATTCTTCTATGTTATTAGGGCTTGGTTGATGATTTCTGAATTTTTTTTCAGTTTGAATACATTTTCTTGTGACCAAATGGTGTAACACAGCTCATCCCAAAATCTTTTTTCTTCTATCAACTCTTATGCATCAAGAGAAGGATAAAAACAAAAAATCTCAGTGAAATGGGAAGAGTAATCCATTACTGAAATAGTCTCATACTATAGATTCATGAACTCTCTAGCTATATCATCCCTCAAGGTCTATGGAAGTAATTATTTGTATAAGACATACTAGAAGTCATCCCAAACCATCTCTCTATACTAGCATGCATGGGTGATGACATCCCACCACCTCTTGGATAAGTCATGTATCATGTAAGCAAATGTTTTGACCCTCCTTCGTGGAGGCGTCTCTAGGTGTTCAATGATAGAAAGGATTTCCTTGATCCAAGACTCTACGGTGAGTGGTTTTCTATATCTTAAGAAAGTAGTTGGCTATTTTTGTTGAAACTCACAAGTCAAAAATTCTATAATAAGGGCAGGTCACACACCACCATTCATGTTCTACATCAAAAACAAAAATCCATCGAAAACTAGGCTTCAACACCCAATTCATGTATAGGAGGAGGAACCATAGGTGGCTTGACTAGAAGAACAACTGGCGGCTCTAGGATTTCCACATTAAGAACATGATTTTCTCCACCCTTAGGGCATGAAACTCGAGGACGTTGTGGTGGTATACTGCTACAATTCTAAATGAAAATATCAAATGGGATTTAAGTATTTAAGGGTTTGTATTAAATAAACTAGGATATGTACCACAACCTTTTTATAGTATAAACAAGCCTCTCTTCCTACTTCAAAGTTTAGGACTAGATGTTAAAACATACAGTAACTGGGCATAAGAACAAATAACACCCACTCCCCACTACAAAGGCAGGGTTCAGGTCAAACATCTATGTTAGGAATTTTTGAGGGCCCATATAAGTAATTTCAAATAATTGAATCCCAAGATACGTCATTTTTCATCCCATAAGGGCCCATATACCTTATGAGTCAAAATATGACACACACTTGGATGTCCTTTGCATTTAAATTGTTCTTTTCTTCATGATTAAATAATTCCTCAAAAGGTCGAGCTAGCTGGAATTCCTTTTTATGATGCATAAGGGCCCATACCTTTTATGAACCAAAGAGTGGAACTTGCTAAACGCACACCATAGAATGATCCAAATCCTACAGAAAAGTGTTATCTCAATTAGATATATGTAAAACAAGGCACAATAATATGTAATCGGAAATACATGCTGGATATTTAAACAAAATTAGTAAAAATACATGTCCTATTCATACCGTGCCTATCATGATGCATGTTCTAAAAATAACCCTCATTTCATCGGGTTGAGAAATAAAATCTCTATTCCAATATAAAAAATATCAATAACATCATAGAACATGTGAAGCACCCAATAGTGAAATGATATCAACAGTAATAAAAGAATCAATACCAATAATAATTCATGAAACTTGGTCATTAACTCGTACATGGATTCATGATGCCCAAGTATGTATTATGACCAAGACCCAATTATTCCCAATATCCAATCTATCATCACCAAACAGTAATGAAAGAAAGGAACTGCTATAATACCACTTTGTGACATACGAGACTCGGCTACCACTTAAACTATTCTCTAAGCCTTGTTGGCCACATACCCCCTGGCGCATCTCCCCTTAAGCCAATGGATGCCGACTAGCATCATGGGTGTGAAGGTAAATTAGCAGGGAGACTATACCCTTATGTAAGAGTTCACATTGAGCACAAAAACAATATATATTAGTATAAACATAAACATACAAACATATGAAGTAAAAAACAGAAGACTGATAATATAACAAAAGCCTCATATAGAGTTTTTGATATAGATATTCATGCATGGAATTCCAGTACAAAATGGGAACATAAATAAGAAACATGCATACTAATTCATGGTACAAAGGTAAAAAAATCCAAAATCTGCTCTACAGCATCTTGAGCTTAATCCCAGACCTATGTTCCAAAACTCCATCTATGAAAAAGAGTTAATAACCATACTAGTGGTGTATGCCTTTAACCATACCTGTATGAAAACAATCCGCACAGGTGATAATGGCAGCTCGAGTAGGGTGTGAGATAAATCACAATAGGCCACCACCAATAGTGTCCAAATGTAATATGAGTGGCTATCATAAGTAAATAGTGTGAATCTAACAATATTAATGTAAAGAGAAACAAAATAGATAATTACCCTTTCACTTAGGTTCCTAAAGGACACATTGTGGGTCTACCCACTTCATCTCAATTCTGGTATGTCTGATCATGTCACTAGTTATATATATATATATATATAAAGGTAATCATTAGAATAAGGTAAGAATTTATCTCATCCATACACATATATATACCGTTTTTGGTGTGGGGTATGAATGCCTCCCACCCATAAAAGATACTGGAATGGAGTATGAATGCCTCCCATCCATATAGGATATTATCATGGGTTAATAATTTATCCCATCCATACAGAGGTTATAACCGAAACAAGGTAAGAATGCCGCCTTCCCATATATATATACAGATTTTTAATGTCATGGGGTAAAAATTCCTCCTACCCATATATTTTATTAGTGGAATGGGGAATGAATGCCTCTAATCCACGCATTCACATTCTAAGTTATAATCATAGAAAATTCATAAGCATTCACATTATATAATGTAAGGAAAGCTATATTATATCAATTCAAATTAAACAAGAAAACAAATTATGCAATCCCTTTAATAATAAATCAAGGTAATGGAAAGTTATGCCATCACTTGAAACCATTCCATTTGAGCCAAATAAATTTTAAGGTTTATTCCAACTCATACTATCCAACCTACAAATCCAACCATCCAATTTTACTAAAATGGAGAATCCATTTCATGTCAAGGTGTCAAGGTCAAAATGTCGATGTCAAATACTGACATACACATTTGGAAAACTCTTAACCAAAAGGGTTGAAGAAGCATTGAGAAACATTATTACACTCCAAATACACATGGTAAAATTTACAATTCAATTATAAACCATTCTAGGAGATATAAACCATAATTAGATATTTTGGGAAATTAGACTAAAATGGACAATTTTGGTGGCACACGCCTTGGGCATCCATATGAAAAATTTGTTTTTTCTAAACCCCTAAAAATGTTCATTTAACCTATTTCACCACCCTAGGAACAATTAAAAATTATGTAATCATTTCAACGGGGGATCTCAGCAAAGGTCGGCTCATGGAATGACAAAATAAATGTAACACCCCAGGTAAATATAGAATATGCCATCTTTATATTTATCCATATTTGTAAATAAAATATTAATATTACTTTAAAGGGGATGCTATGCTCGATGGCATACCCAATACGCAACAACGATTTTCTTGGGAATCTTACGTTGCACTCTAATAATAAAATAATATTATTTTAAAGGGTAGTTAACGCCTATCCGTTGTAATGGAGGGAATGAACAGAACTAACTAAAAAATTATTATATATGTTTGTAAAATATTGTTACTCTTTACAATAAATGTTAGAGGATTAAAAATGCAAATGAATCCAGTTTTTAAGCATAAACATTCTAATATTCTTTAAAAGGTCGATTAACCACCTTTTGATGGAGAACCCCTTTTAAATCCACTTTTTGACAATTTTATAAGCTCTATTATTCAAAAAAAAAACATATTATTTATGATTGGGACATTGAAATTTACCTTGGGTTAATTTTTGGTACATTTCTGACAATGTTCATTTTTCAATGAATAGTGAAAAATACTGCATTTTACATCAAAACTGCTTTTTCATATAATTTAATTATATGGTTATATTATCTTTTTAATTTGTTTTTAAGTTTAATTATAATATATTTTTACCATGTAATTCAATGATGGTCATTGGGATTAATTTCACTTTGGAATTAGGCATAAACAAGTACCAAACTTTTCATAAATATTGTTTAAAAAAAACCCGCTTTTTGTTTTGACAACGGGAAGTTTTATTTAAATTAATTATTGCAATTTATGTGTTTGGAATTTGGTAAAATGAATTACATATTTGGAATCAGAAGGTCCAAATTATGTAATTAATACTCTTTTGTTTTTGGACATTATGAATAGTAACGACGGTAATTATCTTTAATTATCTTGATTAATGAGTAATCAGGTAGTTAAAAAAAATAATATAATATCATAATAATAAAAAATGACCACAAAATGTGTCCTAAGTCTACTGGTTGTCTCATGGACGACCATGGGATGCCTTTTGCCAAACTTGGGGGCCCCATGGAATCACTTTTGTGAGAAAGTGACTTTTTATCTGTTTATTTTTAAAGAATGTTAAATGTGACAAAGAATGTATCACCTAAGTGAAATATTTTTACTTTTGTCAACATAAATGATATTTTGGACTATAAATATTCATTGGAAAGATAAAAATATTTCCTACATCATAGTAGTTTTTTTATAATTTTTAGACATTAAATAAATTAAATTATTTATGACATAATGATGATGCAACGATGACCTCATTATTTAACGATTTAAATAAAATGGAAAGATAATGTACAATCTAAGACCTACACATGTCCAAAACCTACTGTACGGGTGTATTTAGAACCCTTATCACCTTATCCTCGAAACACATCAATGTGGGACCATTAAAATCTAAAACGCATTTGAAAATAAAGATACATTTTATACCTTTCCAAGAGTGCCCCTCCTCTCCTATTATAAAAGGCCCCCACCTCTACCTCCTTACCCACACTTCCAAAGCCTTTGTCTCGGCCATACCCTGCCCATTTTGTCTCTCCACATCCCTCTCTAACTCCTTGAAGCCTCACTTTGGGCAGAAGTCTTCTTAAGGAAGCCTTTGAGCTCAATCCAAAGGGAGTTACCCGATTTTAAGGTAATGTCTTCACTTGTGTTCTTTTGTTTTATTTTGCTTCTCCAACCCCCTAAACTCTTTTTATTCATTTATTTTGTAAAACCCACAGTATCTTCAATATACATGGATGTTGTTATAAGAAGAATTCGAGCTAAAATTACACACACCTACATCAAATGGTTAAAGAACATAATGTTTCTGTGGATGGCGAATTTCTGCCTCACGAAACAATGATTGTTCAACACTCATATAACACCATAAAAGGTGGCCATTAAGATGTCACTATATTTATATATTATATATAAAATTTTCATGTTTCTGTATTTTTCTTTTGTGGCATACCTTTATGGTTTCCATTGTGGGTAAACACGATAATTTCATTTTAGGAAGTGCGGACTACCGCCCCCTCAAAGTGATTTGATTCGTTAATGCCATATGTGGGATGTATAAAGGATGGATTTAAAGTTATTATATATGATGTATGTTACATATAAATGATGAATATAATTATGGAATTAAAATATACATACCTCTCATTTGGTTTTAATTCCATTAATATGACATAGAAATGAAAGTAGCGTTTATGTGTACGTATGGATTACCGGCTCCATGAACGGTGCATTTCATTTCATACCTCTAAATGATTATGTAATATTATAAATAAATGTATATTCTGGATATATATGATATATATGATATCCAAATCATGAATATATTTCTGAATATAATTTTAAATTTGACCACATGAACAACATGTAATTGTAAGAAGTCCACTTTCGACTTAAGAACCAAATATCGACAAAACAAACATTATTAACTTAAATGATTACATAATATTTATAACATAGCAATAACTGATATAAAAGGAATAATGAACTAGAAAAAATTTCTTAATCAAGTGTAAATTAACTGAAGTTTATTATTCAGGACGTTAAAGAACGATCGAGTCAAGTCGGACCCGAGGTAAGGGATCATACTCCTCTCTTTCTTTTTAAGTACACTCTTTTATGTCATTCCATATAAGATCATATTTCTTGTTATTGGGATGTTATTATATATTACTCTTACTGTAAGTTTTATGTTAATATGATGAGAGACCCTATTCTCTCTCATCAATCCATTTTGGAAGTTTTGAGTGGCGCCGTTAGGCTGCAGAATTTTCGTAAGAGATCTGACCTCTCTCTTTCTCTTTAAGTACTCTCCTTTATGTAACTTCTTTTAAGCTCCTCTTTGTTATGATGGGGGATGTTATTTTATATTCCTATTTCTGTACATTTTATTTTAATGTGATGAGATACCCTACTTGATCTCATCAATCCATTTTTGGAAGTTTTAAGTGGCGTCGTTAGGCTGCCGAGTTTTCGTAAGGGATTTTTCATCTCACTTTTTATTCCCGTGAGATTTATGCTACATTTTCCACAATTTTCTTTGAGTGGTGTATGTACTGACCATTATTTTACTCATTGTGTAATATTCTTTCATTTATGATTATTTAAATAAATGTTGTATTGTCCTTCTTTCATGGGGCGTATGTTTCGAAAGATACCCATGTCGGTAAGGGAACCTTTCACCCTCCTCTTTTAAAAAGGCTTATATTGTTATGTCTTTTCATTCACATAATATTATTTTGGGATATGTTCTTCTATATCCTTATTGATGTAAATTTTATTTCCAAGTTATGAGATACCCTTTTTATCTCTCACCAACTCTTTTTCTGAATTTTGAAATGACGCCGTTAGGCTGTCGAATTTTTGCAAGGGAACTTCTTAACCCAATTTCGATTCTTTGGGATAAACTTGTACACCTTGAATATTTCATTCTATGATTATGTGTGAAATTCCTCTGATTGTTTTACACTTAATACCCACTTATATTTCGTGTATTCTTTTGTCACACATCGTTATGTAACTGATTTATCCTTAATCCAAGGATACCGTCTTTGTATGGGACTTCGTCTCAATCTCCTTTCATTGAGGCATATTTTGTTTTATACAAATCCTTCTTTTATACGGTGTATAAACCCCTTTGACTTTTATGTTTATTCAAAAGGGATCTTTCTTATACAAAGCGTTTACTAAAAGACAAGAGGGAATGTTTTTGTCATACGTATGCGGCGACAACGACTTCTCCGTCGCCGTGACCATTATTTGAGTTTCGGCTTCCTCTACAAGCCATACCTTCTTTTTAAAAGAAAAATAAATACCATGTTTTACTATTATTTTATTTTGGTATTGAAAATGGTTTTCATAATGTTTTTATATCAATGTGTTGTATTGATATCTTGTGATTGAAAGGTGGAAATGTTATGTTTCCTTTATGCATGTTTTATGTGATACGATTATGTTGAGGTTCTTGGGAATTATTATGAAGATGGGAGGTTCCGTGATAAACTAAGGGCGGGTGATCCCGACATAGCTCTCCAATGCATTGGGTAACGCGAAGGAGTGAAACCTTAAGGTTTCTCCGAAGACATTTAGGGAATATACTGTGGTGGGTATTCCAAACGTAACCAAGAGGGTTACTCCCTACGTAAGAATGTTATGAATGCCTCAAGTTACCTTTATGTCTTAGTATTTCTATGAATTATTCATGATTTTATGAGGTATGTTAAAGTGCTTATGTTTTATGGGTAAATTATGATTTCATTCTTATGTATACATGTACTCATGTTTCCTTTCCATATTTTTATATCCCTTACTAAGCTTTTTATGCTCATCCCATGTTTTTGAAATGTTTTTCATAGGTCATGGGAAGGTTACATGATATGATGATAGTGTCATAGAAGTGTCAAGAAAGAATCCATGTTATATTTTAAATATGTTTCCATTGACGGGAAAAATGAATACTATCATTTATGTAACCACTTTGTTGAATTGTGGAATGTAATGCAAGTTTCATGATCTAATTCTCTAAAACTCTAAACCTGAAAAGATCCTCAATGTGTAATCTTGTAGTAACTCAAGATTAAGTAAGGTTTAAGGCTGGGGCATTATAGTTGGTATCAATGGTCGGTTTAGATAACTTTAGAGGTTAGGGTATTCTTTAAGCATAAGTGACATTACCATAATGGTTAAGATTTCAGAAAGAGTCCTAGTTTTAGATAAAGTGAATGAGTAAGTATATATTAGTGTTTATCTTCCTTATTAGTACATGATGGTTTTGTTGATATACTCACACAGACCTTTTTGGTTATAGTAAATGGATGGATCTAGCAGGCACCAAAGTAACAGTGGATGTGAAGGAAACTGTGACAGTTTTTTGAGCAAGCAACTGAATGATATGGGAGCCGAAATGAGAACTCTTGTGATTATCCTCAACCAACTATCTGGAGTCATGATTGACCACCTAAACCTTGGTGATTTCTCTAAGGCATCATATATGAGATAAACAAATCCCTACGGAACTACATGTAATAATCATAAAGGTAAGTGTGTTCAAAAACCTATTTGTCAAAAATGTGGAAAGAAACACCTAGGAAAATGTTTCAAAGGGGAAGAAATATTCTATAGATGTGGAAATGAAGGTCATAAAGAAAGAACCTGCCATGGAAAAAGGAAGCATCCAGTTGACTCGAGGAAAGGGAAAGAAGTTCTTTCTGCGGGATCAATTGAATGTTTTAAATGTGGTGTGCAAGGTCATTATTCAAACACATGTCCTATAAAGATGTTTCGTGAATGGGATCACCAAGATCGTACAAATGTTCATTTACCAATACCTAATGCCATTCCGATTGACGATTAAGAAACTGGAAATGACCAATCAAAGGTATGGATTATTTCATAACTATTGTTTTCCTATTTTGGAATCTTATGATATGATTCATGATTTTGTTTGTAGGAAAGAAGTATTTTAGAATAAGTTGGAAAGGAATTGTTAATGGGTTATGAAGAATGTTGAATGAGTAAGATGTCAACATATAAGGGCTTCAAGAGTTATGATGAAATTCTTAAGATTATTAAGTCTCTTTTGATGATGGGGTTACATTAGAAGAATTTTTATTGTATGTGTAACCCTGATGTTTAATATATGAAAATTTTATTCAAGGAATAGTTATATGTTCTTTTGTGGACATAGTTATAAAGAACCATTTGGGTTTATATGATCCTTACTTTTGAGGTAATTATGGGCTACTATATGTTATGATAGAAGTGAAAGGCTTGAGATAAAATTGAGGTTAAATTATGTTATGGTTATTTTTGATGATTTTATCTCTTTTTGGGGAATGATTTGATAATTATATAGTTTTGGAAAAAGGACAACACGCAGACCGTGTGACAACCCGTCGTGTCGGACAAAGCTGCGGGAATCGAACCCACAACCAAAGGGCAACTGGTATTTATCGCCTACCACTGGACTACGTGAAGTCCCTGGTTAGTTTGACTGATTCTTTTTAGTTAGATGATTTTATGAATTAAGAGAAAGTTGATTTTGGGTTATCTATGGAAATTTATTAACCTATCATGGAGGATATGTGATTAGGTTAATTACTTTTCAATACGAGACATTAAGAGAAACTGATGTTGTTTGGAGATAAATGTTACGATTTAACTTGGAAGACTATGTGACTAAATCCTTCAAATTTTTGGGTTTCAATCTTAGTTTGGTTTACATGGAAGAATTTTATGGACAAATTGATTATAGAATGGTCCTTGTTGAACTTTGGGTTTTGTTGGACAAATTTTGGAGATTATGAATAGATTTTCTTTTTATTAAGGGTTATCCTTTTCTGGATTATCTGATCTTGTACTAACCTTTTTGGTTTTGGTTTTGGTTAAAGTCTAAATACATGGGAAGTATATAGTTCTCTTTTTTGGATTATGTGATTCTCTGGAAGTTGATTATAGTACTCTTAATGTGAACAAGTCTTCCTAAATACTCGTCTTTTGGAGAAAATATGAGTTTCTGTAAGGAATCTAATAAAAGTTGAAAGTCAACATGATAAGTGATTATGTTTCCTTATGAATAAATTCCTCAATAAAAAATAACTTAAAAATAAAATTTTGTCTATTAACTTTTCCTACTGGGGAATCGAATACCGTTTAACCCATCACAAGTTTGTGATTTTCTTGTGGTTAACTTTCTCCTAAACATGTTTTCTATCACTCTCCATCAGAACATGAACCTTTGTTTTTTGTCCTCCATGTCCATATTTTTATACTTGGAATCCTACTATGGGTTAACTCGGGTGGCCATTTTACTTATCTTTCTTTATTTTAAAGTGATTTTTTTACCGACTCTTGTTTCGATGTGGGACTTTCAAGGATGTTTCCGAGCCCAATTTTAAAATTGCGAGGACGCAATTCCCAAAAGGGGGGGAAGGATGTAACACCCCAGGTAAATAAATAATATGAAATATTTATATTTATCCACATTTGTGAATAAAATATTAATATTACTTTAAAAGGGATGCTATGCTCGATGGCGTACCCAATACGCAACAACAATTTTCTTGGGAATCTTGCGTTGCACTCTAATAATAAAATAATATTATTTTAAATGGTAGTTAACGCCTAGCCGTTGTAATGGCGGGAATGAACAAATATAACTAAAAAATGATTATATATATTTGTAAAATATTTTTACTCTTTACAATAAATGTTAGATGATTAAAAATGCAAATGAATCCAGTTTTTAAGCGTACACATTCTAATATTCTTTAAAAGGTCGATTAACCGCCATTTGATGGAGAACCCCTTTTAAATCCACTTTTTGAAAATTTTATAAGATCTATTTTTCAAAATAAACACATTATTTATGACTGGGACATTGAAATTTACCTTGGGTTAATTTTTGGTATTTTTCTGACAATGTTCATTTTTCAATGAATAGTGAAAAATACTGCATTTTACCTCAAAACAGCTTTTTCATATAATTTAATTATATTGTTATATTAACTTTTTAATTTGTTTTAAAGTTTAATTAGAATATATTTTTACCATGTAATTCAATGATGGTCATTGGGATTAATTTCACTTTGGAATTAGGCATAAACAAGTACCAAACTTTTCCTAAATATTGTTTAAAAAAACCCGCTATTTGTTTTGACAACGGGAAGTTTTTTTAAAATTAATTATTGAAATTTTTGTGTTTTTAATTTGGTAAAATGAATTTAATATTTTGAATCAGAAGGTCCAAATTATTTAATTAAGTCTCTTTTGTTTTTGGACATTATGAATAGTAACGACGGTAACTATCTTTAATTATCTTGATTAATGAGTAATCTGGTAGTTAAAGAAAATAAGATAATATCATAATAATAAAAAATGACCACAAAATGTGTCCTAAGTCTACTTTTTGTCTCATTTCTGACCATGGGATTCCTTGTGCCAAACTTGGGGGCCCCATGGAATCACTTTTGTGAGAAAGTGACTTTTTATCTTTTTATTTTTAAAGAATGTTAAATGTAACCAAGAATGTATCACCTATGTAAAATATTTTTATTTTTGTCTAAATAAATGATCTTTTAGACTATAAATATTCATTGGAAAGATAAAAATATTTCCTACATCATAGTGGTTTTTTATAATTTTTAGACATTAAATAAATTAAATTATTTATGACATAATGATGATGCAACGATGACCTCATTGTTTAACGATTTAAATAAAATAGAAAGATAATGTAAAATATAAGACCTACACATGTCCAAAACCTATTGTATGGGTGGATTTCTAACCCTTATCACCTTATCTTAGAAACACATCAATGTGGGACCATTACAATCCGAAACTCATTTGAAAATAAAGTTACATTTTATACCTTTCCAAGAGTGTCCATCCTCTCCTCTTATAAAAGGCCCCCACCTCTACCTCCTTACCCACACATCCAAAGCCTTTGGCTCGGCCATATACTTCCCATTTTGTCTCTCCGCATCCCTATATAACTCCTTGAAGCATCAATTTGGGCATAAGTCTTCCCAAGGAAGCCTTTGACCTCAAACCAAAGGGAGTTACCCGATTTTAAGGTAATGTCTTCACTTGTGTTCTTTTGTTTTATTTTGCTTCTCCAACCCCCTAATAATCTTTTTATTAATTTATTTTCTAACAACTACAGTATCTTCAATATACTAGGATTTTTTTATAAGAAGCATTGGAGCTAAACTTACACACACCTACATCAAATGGTTAAAGAACATACTGTTTCTGTGGATGGCGAATTTCTGCCTCACGAAACGATGATTGTTCAACACTCATATAACACCTTAAAAGGTGGCCATTAAGATGTCACTATATTTATATATGATATATAATATGTTTCTGTATCTGTATTTTTCTTTTGTGGCGTACCTTTATGGTTTCCATTGTGGGTAAACACGATAATTTCATTTTAGGAAGTGCGGACTACCGCCCCCTCAAAGTGATTTGATTCGTTAATGCCATATGTGGGATGTATAAAGGATGGATTTAAAGTTATTATATATGATGTATGTTACATATAAATTATGAATATAATTCTGGAATTAAAATATACATACCTCTCATTTGGTTTTAATTCCATTAATATGACATAGAAATGAAAGTCACGTTCATGCGTACGTACGGCTTACCGTCTCCCTGAACGGTGCATTTCATTTCTTACCTATAAATGATAATATAATATTATAAATACATATATATTCTGGATATATATGATATATATTATATCCAAATCATGAATATAATTCTGGATATAATGAAAATTTGACCACACGAACAACATGTAATTGTAAGAAGTCCACTTTCGACTTAAGAACCAAATATCGACAAAACAAACATTATTAACATAAATGATTACATAATTTTTATAACATGGAAATAAGTAATATAAAAGGAATAATGAAATAGAAAAAAAGTTATTAATAAAGAGGAAATTAACTCAAGTTTATTATTCAGGACGTTAAAAAATGATCGAGTCAAGTCGGACTCGAGGTAAGGGATCCTACTCCTCTCTTTCTTTTTAAGTACACTCTTTTATGTCATTGCTTAGAAGCTCATATTTCTTGTTATTGGGATGTTCTTTTATAATAATCTTAATTTAATTTTTATGTTCATATTATGAGATACCCTATTCTCTCTCATCAATCCATTTTGGAAGTTTTGAGTGGCGCCGTTAGGCTGTAGAATTTTCGTAAGAGATCTAACCTCTCTCTTTCTCTTTAAGTGCTCTCCTTTATGTCACTTCTTTTAAGCTCCTATTTGTTATGATTGGGGATGTTATTTTATATTCCTCTTGTTGTACATTTTATTGTAATGTGATGAGATACCCTATTTGATCTCATAAATCCATTTTTGGAAGTTTTATGTGGCGCCGTTAGGCTGCCGAGTTTTCGTAAGGTATTTTTCATCTCACTTTTATTCCCGTGAGATTTATGCTACATTTGCCACAATTTCCTTTGAGTGGTGTATGTACTGACCATTATTTTATTCATTGTGTAATATTATTTAATTTATGAGTATTTACATCAATGTTGTATTGTCCTTCTTTCACGGGGTGTATGTTTTGAAAGATACGCATGTCGGTAAGGGAACCTTTCACCCTCCTCTTTTTAAAAGACTTATTTTGTTATGTCTTTTAATTAACATAATATTATTTTGGGATATGTTCTTATATATCCTTATTGATGTAAATTTTATGTCCAAGTGATGAGATACCCTTTTTATCTCTCATCAACTCTTTTTCTGAATTTTGAAGTGATGCCGTTAGGCTGTCGAATTTTTGCAAGGGAACTTCTTAACCCAATTTCGATTCTTTGGGATAAACTTGTACACCATGAATATGTCGTTCTATGGTTATGTATGAATTTCCTCTGATTGTTTTACATTTAATACCCACTTATATTTTGTGTATTCATTTTTCACACATAGTTATGTAAATGATTTATCCTTAATCCAAGGATACCGTCTTTCTATGGGACTTCGTCTCAATCTCCTTTCATTGAAGCATATTTTGTTTTATACAAAACCTTATTTTATAATGTGTATAAACCCCTTTGACTTTTACATTTATTCAAAAAGGATCTTTCTTATATGAAGCGTTTACTAAAAGACAAGAGGGAAAGTTTTTGTCGTACGTATGCAGCGACAACGACTTCTCCGCCGCCGTGACCATTATTTGAGTTTTGGATTCCTCTACAAGCCATACCTTCTTTTTAAAAGAAAAATAAATACCATGTTTTAATTTTCTTTTATTTTGGTATTGAAAATGGTTTTCATAATGTTTTTATATCAATGTGTTGTATTGATATCTTGTGATTGAATGGTGGAAATGTTATGTTTCTTTTATGCATGTTTTATGTGATACGATTATGTTGAGGTTCTTGGGAATTATTATGAATACGGGTGGTTCCGTGATAAACTAAGTTCGGGTGAGCCCGATATAGCTCTCCAATGCATTGGGTAACGCGAAGGAGTGAAACGTTAAGGTTTATCCGAAGATATTTAGGGAATATACTGTGGTGGGTATTCCAAACGTAACCAAGAGGGTTACTCCCTACGTAAGAATGTTATGAATGCCTCAAGTTACCTTTATGTCTTATGATTTCAATGATTTATTCATGATTTTATGAGGTATGTTAAAGTGCTTATTTTTTATGGGTAAGGTATGATTTCAATCTTATGTATACATGTACTCATGTTTCCTTTCCATATTTTTATATCCCTTACTGAGCTTTTTATGCTCATCCCAAGTTTTTGAAATGTTTTTCACAGGTCAAGGGAAGGGTACATGATATGATGATAGTGTCAAGGAAGTTTCAAGAATGAATCCATGTTTTATTTTAAATATGTTTCCATTGATGGAAAAAATGAATACTATACTTTATGTAACCACTTCGTTTAAATGTGGAATATAATGCAAGTTTTATGATCTAATTGTCTAAAACTATAAACCTGAAAAGATACTCAATGTGTATCTTGTAGTAATTCAAGATTAAGTAAGGTTTAAGGATGTGTCCTTATAATAAATATGAAACCACCAAAACTCGAAATAAAAACTGTGTGACCACCAACCTTAGGGCAGTAGATAATTCCTCATTGAGTATCAACCTTAGATTTAGAGAAGGTTGGATGAGATCTGAGTTTCTATCCAACACCTTAAAAATAAGTGAAATGAGCTTGAATATAAATAGAAAAACAAATTATGAAATTTAATGACGAAAGAGGATCACACAGGGTTAGCCTTACCTTGGTCTATCCAATTATTCTCTCAGATCTAAAATCGGTCACCAGACATAAGAGTAGAAAGAAATACAAGGAGGAGTATGGTTTGAGATTAAAAGGGATGAATAGGAGGAGTTTATGATATTCGGAGGAGAGGAAAAGAGGAATTAGAACATAAATGGAGGGAGGAAAAAATAGCCATTTTTTCTTTAAAACTGACTCTCATGGTTTCTACACACAATTTTCCAAACTATGCGCAAACCGTGCCTACGGTTATACCCCTTCCATCAAGTTCTCATGGTCACTTCACATTGTTCCCCAAACTATGTGCACATTGTGCATGAAGGTTCTCTAACCCTCTATAGTAGTCTGTGTGGTAGCGCGCCTCGGTCGCACAGTTGTAGAAAAACTGTGCGTCCTTGTATGCTTTCGCCTTTTCAGAGATTCAAGCTCCAGCAGTACCCTGGACTCTCCCATAACCTATTTATCCTGATTATAAGACTTTATTATGACCAATCACGATATCCCCAAAGAAAAACTAATGATCAATACCTTGGTCTATGAGTCGGGTGTTTACAAAAACATTCATTTTTCCAACATTCATGCAATATTAACTATTTTCAAAATATCATGGAATATAAATTTGAACATTATGATTATTGTAAAATTAATAATTATAATATGATATCTTTCAAAAATTTATGAATTTAATACCCAAAGTTGATGCAATTACATTGTTTCAAACATTGTGGAAACATTGTGAAAAATAAGATATTTTTATATACGTTTTAACAGTGAAATATTATTATATATAACCTAATAAATATCTAGTTATAGAAATCCATAGGTTTGATATGAATATTGATAGTGAAAAGGAGTCAGTTATCTCCCTTGATGAATCCATTTAAAAAAAGAAGAATGATATGTTATATGTGATTTCTTATAATAAAAAAATTAGCATTATGATAATTTAAATTCATATAATTATTAGTATTTATATATTTTAAAAAATTGTTGATACATTGAAAATTTATATCAACTATGATGATTTTATGTGTGTATATATAAATAATAACCTTTTAGGGTTCTAAAATAATACTTTATATGAATTTTTTAATTTTTTTAAATATTAATATTACTAAATCAAATATGATGGATATGAATTGAAAATGGATGATTTCTAATCATATGAAAAAATATTTTGAGGATGTGGTGATAGAGTTCATCATGTTTTGAAAAATATCATTCATATGAACCATTTAAAATCCTTTGGCCATGTTTTATTGTTTTTATTCAAGACTAATTAGACAGAGGAGTTTGAAGAACACTTGATCTGTCACGGAATAGATTGAAGTTATAACTGTTAGAAAAAAATGGGGAATAACTAAATATAGCTAGTAACTTGAAGAAATTTTTTTTGGATCATCTAATATGATTACAAGTTTGAACAATGAGGAAGACCATATCGAGATATGATTTCAGGTGTTAAATACGATAAAGATCACATTTAGGAAATGAAAATGATAGTTGAATATGAAATTCATGATTATCCAAAAAAAAAATAGAAGTTAAAGAGTTGTAAAAAGATAGAATAATATTTTATTTATTCAAAATATAAAACATTATCATCCATAATGAAGCTACATAATGTAAAAGATGATAGAGAATGGACTGAAACGAGCTTTATAGAACAACTTTCTCTCTTGAAAGATATGCTACTGAGATATAATGAGCTTCCTTTTCAAATATATTACACTAAAACAATGCTACATTAAATGGGTGTGGTCTATTAAAGAACACATACCTATACAAATGAATATATACTATTTAATAAGGACCAAAATTCACTTAAAAAATGCACAAAATATAGTGTATCTTGATATAAGAAAGATGAATCAAGACCATTGAATGTGGTAGGACACTTTAAAATCATTTCATGGTTTAGGTTCCTATAAAGAAGTAAGAATACTATAATAAAATTGAATTTTAATTATGATACAAGAAATAAATATAGAAAACTTCATTGACCGAAATACTCTACTTAGGGGAATAAAATTGACCATGAGTATCATGAATTTTTAAATGAGATTATAAACATTCAACTTCTGCTATAAAAAAATATAGTGAATCCTTTTGATTTATAAGGAAACACTCATAATACATGGTTAATTACAGTGGTAAATTATTACTTTCGATAGTCATTATCCATGAAGTAAAAATACATTAAGTTTTATCTACTTATATCATGCCCAAAACAATAGGGTAATGATATTTATGTTTATTTGACTCCATTGATCAATTATTTTAAATTATTGTTGGATTTATGTGTTGTGTTGTATGATGTTTATAGAAATAAATATTTCACATTCAGTTCCATGGTGTATGGGACGATTAATGGATTTTCTTCTTATGGAGTTTTTTTAAGATATAGAATTAAAAGATCTCAAGGGTGTCACATTTTTTACCATGTTACACACTCAGTTATGATTAATGATTTATCAAAGATTGTGTTTCTAGGATATCAAAAATTTCTACACTGGTGACATAAATATAATTCTCAGATGAAATCAATCAATGGGAATTCAAAAGAAGCTACAACACTATCCCCACTAATAGGTGATCCAATATTTGAGAAAGTACCAGATATTTCTTCAATTTATTATAAACCTTATTTGAATAACATTATGAAAACTAGTTGGAAAAAGTGATTAGTTTTTTTTTGAAATATTCTACTAGAATTATTTTTACATAATAAATTTTATTGATTTCAAGAATGTGGAAAAAATATATATGAGATAATGACATTGGCACATTACTAATTTCACCCAGAAAAACAATGGATGAGATTAAGGATAAGTTTAACTTGATTGTCATGGGGATATGAGAATATTTATCACCAGTTAAGGATGAAAGATAGAATTTTCTTTCTCCATCTAATTACACTTATTATAGTTAAGTGAGATATCAGTTCTGAAACATCCTGAATGATGTTAAGGTTCTATATAGGGATTTATAAAATATAAATAATATCATTTCAAAGATGCATTAAATGTTAAAGGCTCTGAAATCACCTAATTGTCATTTTTTTGATTCGAGATCTAATACATGTTTCTTTATGTTTCATTTTGACTAAGAATATATATCATACATTAACCAAGATTTGTTACTTTTTTAAAGTTATATGTATTAAATTTTTACACCTTGTGAAATTACAAACTATAGAAAAAGAAATTGATATCATATTATTGCAATTAGAGGTGTTCTTCACACTATAATTATTTGATATGATGGTTCAATTTGTTAGACATAGTTGGATATATGGTCCTACTCATCACAAATGGATGTTCCCCATTCAATGGTATATGAATATTTTGACAAGGTATATCAAAAATATATGTAGCCTGAAGGTTTAATTTCAGAGATATATATTGTGGAGGAAGTCATTGAATTCTATGCTGACTACCTATTTAACGAGGAAAATAATATTCTACCCAAATATCATCACATTGGATATCATGAGGTTAAACTAATTTTTGTAATAGATATCACAAAAATTACTGTTATAAAGAAGAATTAATATCACCTTTAGGTTTTATATAATAGTTTAGAGGTTGTGTCATATATTGAAACTAAAAAATAATTATAATGTATTTGAATCTATAATGTTATAAAATTTGGATTTAAAATTCACATGATATGTTGTTTAAAGGATGGTTTTGATACCATATTTTTAAGGAGTTAACTAAAAATCCAAATCCAAATTCTGAAAAACTTAAATGGCTAGATAGAAGACCATGTTTTCATGTATTATATTACAATGGTTATGTAATTAATGGTTATATGTTATACACAAAGGAACATGATGAATATTTTACTATAAAAATAGTGTATTTACACTTATGGATGAAGAGATGCATATATTTGGTACCAAGGACATAAATCCAATTTATATGAATATGTAATAATTTGACATCATTGATAAAATATGGGAGTTGGACTATACAATATTCTAATTGTCAATTTTTTTAATGAAAGTTATTTAATAACTATTTTGTTATTAAAATGGATGAATTAGAATTTTTGACAGTAGATTTTAGTGAGGAAGGGAACATGGATAGCCATTCTTAACGACATCACATGAATTACAAGAATTTTTTGTACTGGATCTTACAAACATAATGAGGTCAATTGTTTTGTTATGGACCAAATCCAATGAAGGATCGAATTACAATTCAATTGAGGGTGACTATTTTTTTGGTGTGTCATAATTATTTCATGATGGTCCAAATATAGATGGGGTCTTGTATTTAAAATTATACCAGAATTAGAGGATTTGGATACCTTATGGAGGGGTCAAATCTATAACGGCCAAAAGTTCTATCAATGAAATTTTCCTTCTTATAATTATTTCATAAATCACATAAAATAAATTAGAGAACACAATAGAAACATTATAAATGAATAATTAATGAAATAAGTGGTATTTTTAGAATTTTCAAACCTATTATGATGAATGAGTAACATGAACTTAAGAATAGTGGAATGAACCTTATGAATAGTAAACTGCAAATATGAACAATAAATTCACCCATTAATGTATAAATAAAATTTAAGAATCTTATAAATGAATGTATGATATAATTATAACACAGTATAAGTAAATAAATATTTTAAAAATTATTAAATAAGAGTTGATATTTTTTTAAGTTATAAATAATTAATTAGAATATTATAATTTATATAAATATTTAAAATAAAATTTATTCTCATAAAATAGATTCATATGTTAATTTTTTTCTTACTATTTTAAAATTATTTTATGAGACCCTATTTTATTCTATAGAGTGTAAAACAATCAGTTATAAATTTAAAATCTGTATTTTTTGAGTAAATAATGATTTTAATAAAAACATAAATTTCTCATATTTAGATAATTATCTCAATAAAATGGATTCCATTTTGGAATTTTACACACTGAAAATAGTTAGTGTGAATTTTTTAGATTTTTCTAAAAAACTAGATTTTTTTGAATAGTAAAATACGAAAATTTACGATAAATGCGATATATAAGAATTATTGGGTCTTAAATGATGTATGGATGAGGTATTCACATAATCTAAAAATAGGCTGAATTAATTTAATATATTTTATTATAATTCTCTGTCTGTTCATATTCTTGGCCTGAAATAATATTCAAATGAATAAAATATTCAAAAAACAATCGTCTTCTACTCTATAAATACCACCCCTCACCACCCATTCTCCTCACACCATCCAAGCATTTATAATTTTAAAATTTATACCCTATCCTCTTCCAAAGGACCCTTCCTCGTGTCTAGTAGATCTTTTTCCCATCAAAAGACCAAAAACGTTTCCCTAATGTGGTTCTCAAGGAGGATAAAATCAATAAGTAAAAGCCTCTTTCTTTTTCTTTTATTATATTTTCAAGTTAATTTCATGTATTATTTTATCCTCACATCCCCTCATCCAAATATAATAATAACTAAATTAAATTAAATATATTATAATGTTATTATTCTAATGGAATAATCTATTTTTAATCCCCTTATCCTCTCCCTTTTATTCTAAAAAATGGAAATGCTATCTGTGAGTTGTTGTTTCATCGCATCCAATGACCAAAAGATTTAATTTCCCTTCACCATATTCATGGATATTTATGAAACAATTTTAATTGTTGTAAAATATTTTAATATTTTTATTAAAATAATTTTTGTGTTATAGAAGTAACATATTTTCATATTACAGACTGATAAAACAAAATGATTTTGTTGCTATCTAAAACTGCTAAAATTAATCTAAATGATTATCATTAACATATTGTCTAATAATTAATCCTTATATCTGGGAAAGAAATATATAAGAACTATTAAACTTATATATGTTCATTAATAACATTTAATTACAATTATATATAATTTTACCCATTTTACAAGAACTTCATCACTTATAAACAAGCAAACTGATCATGAAAAACCAGTAAACAAATGCCTCGAACTATGAAATTAAACTCTATAACTCATCAATAAGGCCATAAATGAACAAAATAAAACTATAATGAATAAAATAAATGTATAAAAGGTTCTTAATTAATTAATTATTTTATATAATTTTATTATCCCAGACATTAAGGTCAAGTGTAGAACACATTCATACATAAGGTAAGTGTTTTCTTCCTGAACATTCATTTTTATTCATGTTATGTTTTCTCCCTATTTACACCAATTTAATTGTGAATTATTTTTATATACTTTATATAAACCCTATTTGTAAATTCTAAAATCTTGTATCTGTATCAGTTCAGATTTTTTTATGGGTAAATACTTGTTTTACAAGATTCCCTTCTCTTAATTCTTCATGATACGCAAGCCCAATTAAAGGAAACATTTTGATTTATTACCCATTATCAAGTACCATTCATAATTTAATTTAAGACAAAATAATTTTTATAAAATCACTAATTTTTAATGAAAACTTATATTTGTGCATTACAAGTTTTATACAATCAATTATGCCAAACATTTATTTTCAAAAAGAACACTTCTTTGAAAATAAGAAGGGGTATTTCCCTCATGAATTCCTAGATGATTTTATTAGAGTATTATCAACAATTTCAATACCTATGTTTAATTTTATTATTTATTGAGATTGATATTTTATTATATCATTTACCATATTTTAATAAATGTTTTATGATTATTCTAACTATGGATGTCCTATCTTGATATCATTCACCATATTACTTAGAATGGTTAGTGATCATATTTACTAGTCGTAGAAAGTTATATACATTTCTTATGTATATGTTGTTTATGTTTTAACACGTTTATATAAGTAATTAATTGGACTTACTAAATGATGGGTAGGGACCTCTAATGCCCCACAAAGCATCTTTAGGTCACAAGAGACAAAATAGATTTGGACTTGGCTGAGTCCTCCCCCAATTTTAGATATTAGTTTGGGTGAGGCCTTATCCATTTACTTTATGATGTATTGGAAAATGACTCAATTATATGTTTTAGATATCCTAAATTATGAATTCCCTCATTTTGATATTAGTAATTAATAATTGTGATTTTTTGAATAGTATAATATCAATAGTTATGTTTTATTCTCATGTGATTATTTTTATGGAATTATTTATTGAGATTTTATTCTTTCCATATTATGATATGTGTTTTCATTAATTCACCATGCCATATTTTTTATAATAGATTAGGCTATATCACATACCCATATTGAGCATCTGAGTTCATGCCTATCTTATGTTTTACTTTTCCACATGATATGAAGATATATATTATGAATGAATTGTAGGGATACTATTGAATTTATGGTTATTTCCAAATGAATTTATGTATTTTATTTCCTTTTATGTTAGAATGTTAAAATTATGTTTTTATCTGTTTTTCCAAAAACTTATAAACTATTTGGTTCTTTGGAATGTGAATTTCTTTTTTATTATGAAAATCTAATGGAGTAAGGAACCAGATCTAGGAAACTATGATCAAGGTATCAACAGTTGGTATCAAAATACGTTTAGTAGAAACCTTCGAAAAAATATTTAGAATACATATATTAGGTAATATAACACTAAGATATAATTTGAGGATAATAATAGGATAACATCCTAGAATTTTTTCATGGTAGAGATTATATGTGACTTTCTTGAGATACATTCCTCTATGGAAACTACAAGTGGACATGGTTTTGACATATATGTGCATATTGGTAATAATTATAACAAGGTGTCCCAGGCCCAACTCAGGGTAACCAAGTACATGAAAATGGGCATTATTATGCACCTGGTTTGAAAATTCTAGGAGATACTCTTAGGATAATTCACATTTTCTGTACAAATCATTATGAAGTTTTTAAAAGTAAATATTTCCCCAAATAAACAATGGTTATGATTATGAGATTAGATATGCATAAAATTTCAATTTATGATTAAGTGATTTTCTAGTTCAAGATTATGAATTATAATTCATAAAAACATTTATTGTTTGACAATATTTATAAATTTTTCCATGTTTAAGAAATTTAATCCATTTAAACATGTGTAACCCTTATAGGGATTTCCCCTATATTCATGATAATGTTGTTGGTATTAGAGCTATGAATAGTGTGGAGAAACATATAACTATACTGGGATAGTTGAATAAGGTTATGAAAAATAACCTTACCCAAATGGAGTATCCTGATCTACAACATGGAGGAATAATATTAGACCAATTTTTTCGAAAACAACCTCCACAATTAAATGGGTCTATAAATCCATTGGTAGTGGAGTAGTGGTTAAGTTCCTTAGGGAAGATATTTCTTTCCTTGGGAAGTAATGAAAGGGAGAATGTTGTCAAAGAATTTTATCATCTATTTGGATATTAAAACCAAGGGTTTCCATTAAACGAAAACAAAAAGGATGATGATGAAATTTAAAATATTGAATGGAGGGATTCTAAGGAAATTTTATTTGAAAACTATTTTCCTTGTGAACAATGAGCAGATATGGAGAGGATATTCTTGAGTTTGAAACAAAAAGAGGATTAATGCTTTGTAAAAAATGAATCCATCTTGACATTTTTAGGAAGGAATTCCTAGTAATACATACTTAATTGAAGGAGCAAGATTGATTCATTATTTTATGGTTTAAAACCATTCTATAAAGGGCACTAGTCTTCAAAAAGTTTGCATCATATGAAAATATAGTCTGATGTTCTATAACGAAAGATAAATAATCTATAAGTCTTATATAATTTTGGGAAGAAAGGAGAATAATATTAAGGAAGGGGAATGAATGTATAAATGGAATAATAAAAATGATAACTTTCTAACATGTGATACTTATCGAAATAAACAACATGGTGCTTGCATAAAATGAAAAATATTTTTCTACAAGTGTAGAGATAAATTCCATCATGTTAATGATTGCAAGGGAAAGAAAAAATCTATCCATTTTAAATGAAATAATTTTTTGGATATGGGACACTACTATAATGATTGTCTAAATATTCAAGGAAACATGCCTCATAAAAGGCCATGGGAGAAATACCAAGAATATACAAGCCAAACTATGGAGTTTGAAGTTTCTAATGATATAGTGTTAGGTAATTTTATTGTTTCCTCAAACCTATACAATAATTTATTTGATTATGGATCATCACATTCTATTATATCTTCCTAGTTTTCTAATAAAATTAGACATTTCCCTTTTTATTTAATAAAGGACTTGTCTGTAAAAACTCTTAAAGTAAGTATCATTGAAAAATATATGTACTATTCAGTCCCCTATATCACACATAAACATGATTTAGTTTTCGACACTGTCATAATAACTATGATTTAGTTTTATATAATCATTGTTATAGACTAGCTTTCAAATTATGATGTGGAAATATATTTCAAGAAGAAGTAAGTTACAATTTGTGAGTAAAATGAAGAATATCTTATCTCTATAGAAGAATCCTCATCATATGAGTTATATCTGGTCCCACCTCTAGTAGCTCTTCTAAATTAAATTCTTAGGGAGGAATAGAAAACATTATCTATGAATGAGGAAAGAAATATTCATGTTGGAAATGTACCTATTTTGCAAGAATATATTGATGTATTTCTAGAGGATTTACCTAGATATCCTTCATAGTAAGAAGTATATTTATATATTGATTTATGTCATGGTGAAAAACCTATATCAAAGAATCCTTATATAATTTTCACATTTTAATAAGTAGATATTAAAAAAACTAGAGGAATTGAGTTATAATGGATTTATTCTACCGAGTGTTTATCCATGGGGATCCCTTGTTCTCTTTATCAATAATAATGATGGATATATGAGGAAATTAATTGATTATTGATAAATCCATGCTATTACAATAAATAAAAAGTATCCTCTACCTCACATATAGGATTTATTTGATCAAATTCATGGAGTAAAATATTTTTTGAAGATTGACCTTTGATCTAGATATCATCAATTGTGTGTGAGGATGGAAGGTATTCCAAAGAAAATATTTCAAACCATGTATGGAAATTATGAGTTTACAATAATTCCATTTGGGATAACTAATACACCCTCTATCCTTATAGATCTAATGAAAAAAGTGTTCAAGTAATATCTTGATGAATTTATTGTTGTATTTATTGATGATATCTTGGTATACTCCAAAATATAGGAGGACCATGAGAACCACTTATGAGTTGTTCTGGAGACTCTCGTTAAAAAATAGTTAAATGGGATGTTTATAATTAATGAATTTTGGATTCAAACAATTTATTTTCATTTTTATATTTTCTATATAGATAGAATCTGTTTTGATCCTGCAAAGACAAATGCATTTTAGGAATGAAATACACTAATGAACATAACTAAGGTATGTAGTTTTATTTGTTTAGCAGGTTATTATCAGTGTTTCATTCAGAACTTTTCTCAATTAGATAATCCATTAACCAATCTTACTCATAAATGGGTTAGGATCATATTAAAAAAATGTGAACAATGTTTTGAAGAATGGAAGAGGTGATTAGTGAGTTCTCCAATATTGACATTACCTTAGGGAAATGGTGGATTAATGATTTATAGTGATGCATCAATGAAAGGACTCAGTTGTGTCCTTAGGGAAAATGATAGAGTTAATGCCTATGCATCAAGGATGTTATAAAATCATGAACATAACTATCCAAATCATGAACTTGTTTTAGCATCCTTAATATTTTCTCTGATAATAGAGAGGTTATATCTATATAGAAAAATATGTGAGATATATACAGATCACAAGAGATTGAAATATATATTATCATAGAAAGAAATTAACATGAGGAAAATGTGATGGGTTTATCTACTAAAGGATTATGATTGATCAATATAATACCACTAGGAAGGAAAATAAGGTATCAGATTCATTAAACATGAAAGATCATAGGGTTCCAATGAAAATGAGGATTGATAAGGATCTTGTGTATATGAATCTATAAAATATTGATATGAGAATCATCAAAGAAGGTGAAACATAATTAATTATTAAATTTTTGGACCAACCATCTTCATTGGAAATGATTAAAAGTTCTCAATATGATGATGAAAATATTTAAAAAAAAATTGAACGTGTAAACGATGGGAAGTTGAAAGACTTCATGTATGAAGATGGAATCATAAAATTTGTTAAGAAGATTTGTGTTCCCTCTACAACCAAGCTAAAAAGGGAATTATGTGATTATTACCACAATATAAATTTCTCTATACACTATGGTAGCACTATGAATTATATATATTTTAAGGAACATTTCTAGTGGGATAATACGAAACTGGAATTTGTTGATTATATATAAAGATGTTCAGTATGTCAATAGGTGAAGGCTGAAAGACAATAGCCTAGAAGAGTCATGGAACCTCTGAATATTCCTACATGGAAATGGTAGGATATCACCGTGGATTTTTTCACTAGATTACCAAAAACCCCAAGAAATAATGATGCAATATGGGAGATTATTGATCAACATACCAGATATGCACATTTCCTCGTTATAAGGGAGTATTTTTTCTAGAAAACCTTAAAAAAAATTATATTAATAAAGTTGTAGGACTTCATGGGGAACATATCTCAAGTTCGTCTAATCATGATCAATAATTAACATCAAAATTATGGAAATGTATTTAGATTTTTTTTGATTCTAAGCTTCTTTTGATTACTTCTAATCACCCTCAAATTGATGGGAAATCCAAAAAGATGATCCAAACATTGAAAGTCATGTTGAGATCATTATGACTTAATTTTAATGGTATGTTGGATCAATATATAAAAAATTATAGAGTTTTGATACGATAATATTTTCCATTGAAGTATTAAAATGGAACTATATGAAGCAATGTATTTAAAAATATGTCGTACACCAACTAGTTGAGATGTAGTTGGTGAAAGGAATCTTGTAGGCCCAGAGCTTGTAAAGGAAACAATAGAAAAAGTAAACACTATTCAAACCCATATCAAAGAATATCAAATAAGGAAAAATATCTATGTTGATAACTGAAGTAATGATTTGTAATTTCACATGGGAGATTATGTTTTCTTAAATGTATCTCCAAGGAAGGGTGTTATAATATTTTGGAAGAAAGGGAAACTGAGCCTCAAGTATATTGGTCCTTTTAAAATTGTGGATAGAATTAGAGATTTATGTGAACATTTGATGATGGTTCATATCCTTCCTAAAGTACACAATGTGTTCCATATCTCTTTGTTAAGGAATTTCATTCCAGACCCAGCAAATGTCCTAACTTCTGAAGGAATATATTTGTAACCTAAATTTTCTTACTCTGAAGCAACTATCCTAATTATGGACACTAAAGAATAGGTGTTGATGAATTTGATGACTCGACTAGTAAATGTACTTTGTAAGAATAAAAAAATTTAAAGAGAAAATGTGGGATCTTGTGTAACTTATGATGAAGAAATACTAAAATCTTTTTATGAGGTGACATTCTATAAATTTCAAGGATGAAATTTTTCTAGGTAGAGAGAATGTAACGACACAAAATTCTATTAATGAAATCTCCCTTCCTATTATTATTTCATAAATCACATAAAATATTTTATAGAACACAATACTAACTTCACAAATGAATAATTAATGAAATAAAAGGTATCTATAGAAGTTAACAAACCTACACTGATGACATAGTAACTTGACCTTAGGAATAGTAATAAAAACCTTATGAATAGTAAATAATCCTAATGAATATTAACCTCAACCATGAAATTATAAATAAAATTAAGTCATCTTATAAATGAATATAGAATTTAATTATATCATAGTATAAGTAAATATATATTTTAAAAATGATTAATTAAGAGGTTTTATTTCTGTAAGTCATAAATATTTAATTAAAGTGTTATAATTAATATAATTATTTAAAAGGAATTTTATTTTCATAAAATAGATTCATATATTTATATTTTGTTTTGTTTTAGGATTTTAGGATTGGTTTATGATACCTTAGTTAATTTTATAAAGTGTTATAAAATCAGTTAAAAATTTAGAATAAGTATTTTTTTAGTAAATGATTATTTTATTTAAAAATTAAATTTATCATGCATAGGAAATTATTTTCATAAAATGGATTCAATTTCTTAGTTATACATGTAAAAAATGGTTAGGGTGATTTTTAGGAATTTTTCTAAAATACAGGAATTTTTGGTGAAAAATAAAATATGATAATTTATAATAAATTCTAAGTACATGAATTTTTGAGTCATAGAAGATTTATGATAGATTTCATACCATAATATCAAAATATACTTTATTATTATAATATATGATATGATAATTCTTGAACAATTCATAGTCTAGAGCCAAAACAATAAATAATTGAATAAAATATTAAAAAAACACATCTTCTACACTATAAATATCACCACTTCTCCTCGCACATTATAAGATTTGAGACTTATAAACTTTCTACCAAATAATATTCCCAATATCCTAACCCAAGTTCACAAGCTCTTGGTCTCATAAAAATACCAAAACCCTTTCGATAAAAACTTTCTCAATGGGGAGAAAATCAAGAAGTAAAAACCTCTTTTTATTTTTTTATTTTTATGTTCTTTTCATTTCTTATTCTTTCCTAACCTCCCCTAATAAAACGATCATGATAAATATATTACCATAAATATACTATAATTTTATTATTATAATGGAACAATTTATCATCAATACCCTTATCCTCTCCCTTTTATTCTAAAAATGGAAAGATCATCCGTGAGGTGTTGTTTCATCACCTTTTAGGATGAAAATATTTCATTTTCTTTCACTATCTTCAATTATATTCATGAACCCATTTAAATGGTTTAAAATATTTTAAAATTTATATTAAAACCCTTTTTTTGTCTTTTATGTAACATATTTACATAATATTAAATGATAAAACAAAACGAGTTCATTGCGATCTAAAACTGCTTAAATTAATCTAAACGATTATCATTAACATGTTATCTACTAATTCATCCTGATATTTGAGATAAAAAAATATATAAGACCACTAAAACTTCTATATGTTCATTTATAACATTTAATTCCAATTATATAGAATTATACTTATTTTAAATGAACATATTTGTTTATAAATAAGATAACCAACCATGAAAACCAAGAAAATGAATGCTCCGGAATGATGAAATTAAACTCTATAACTCATCATTAAGGCCCTAAATAAACATAATGAAACTATAATGAATAAAATTAATGTATAAAAGTATCTTAATTAATTAATTAATGTATTTAATTTTATTATCCTGGACATTATGGTCAAGTGCATAACACATTCATACATAAGGTAAGATTTTTCCTCATGAAGCTTAATTTTCATTCGGGTTATGATTTCTCCATCATTACACCAATGTAATTATTAATTATTTGTGTATAATTTTTATAAATTCTATAAATACCTTCCAAACTCATGTATCTATATCAGTTCATCATTTTTATGGGGTAATATATATTTTACATGATTTTATTCACAATTTTTCCAGATATTCAAGCCCGATTATAGGGAACATATCATTTTATTAACCATTTTCAAGTACCATTCATAATATACATTAAAAAACAGTTGTTTTCATAAAATCACTAATTTTTTCATGAAAAACTATTTTTTATCATTAATTGTTTTATACAAACAATTATGAAAATGATTTTTTTCAAAAAGAACTCTTCTTTGCATACTAAAAGTGTTAATTCTCTCAAGAATTCCTCAATGATTTTATTAGAGTATTTTTATCTATTTCAACACCTATATTGAATTTTATTCATTATTGAGATTGATATTTTATGATTTCATTTACCATTTTTATTAAATTTTTTATGATTATTTTGACTATGGATGTGCTATATAGATATCATTCATTATATTACTATGAATTATTAGTGATTATATTTAATGAATGGGGAAATTTACTTACATTTCATATGTATATGATATCATGTTTAACCCCATTAATATGAGGAATAAATTGGAATTAGTATTTGATGATTGGGGCCTTTTATATCCCCTTGATTCATCGAGGAGTATCAGGATAAAAAACAGATATGCTCTTGGTCAAAACCATGCCCATTTTCATATATGGTTTTGGCCAAGGCCTTAACTATTTTATTTCAGTTGACTTGGCCGAGGCGTCGATGATTTGTTTTAGATGTTTGATATTATGAATTACCTCATTATGATATTAGTGATTGATAATCCAGGTTAACATTCGACTATTAAAATATCAATGGTTAATCTTCAATCTCATGTTATTATTTTTGTGGAATTATTTATTAAGAATTTATTCTTGACATATTATGCTCAAGTTAATGTTTTAATGACATGTGTTTTTGGGCATTCACCATGAGTTATTGTTTATATGAGCTTGCTCTATATTACATACCCTTACAAAGAATATGATCTCACCCAATTCATATATTTTATATTTCCACAAGATGTAAAGATTTATATTATGAATGACTTGTAGGGATAATATTGTAGTTATAGATATATAAAAAATAATATATATATTATATTTACTTTCCTATTTTAATGTAAAGATTATTTTTGTATCTGGTTTTCCAAAACTACCTAACTATTTAGTCCTTTGGGATGTGACTTTCTTATTTATTATGACAATTTAATTAAGGCACCGAATCTAAGAAACTAGGGTTGGGTTCTATAAAAAAATTTATTCAACCATTAAAAAAAGTGTGTTCAATAATTTGATTATATTTTTTGTCATATAAATTGCGTTACCTTGTATTATTATATATTCAATTCAAAATTTTTATAATCTAAATTAATTTTCAAATCACTTCTATAGAAAATGGATTTTTCACATGTTGATGCACCCAATACTGTGGAATAATAGGTTTCTTAACATGTTGATACTCTCATTGTATAATAACAATATGTTTCTCCACATTTCAATGCTACTAATCCCGAGTAACAACATATTGAACATGTTGAATATTGGGAAATGGTAGAAGGTAAATAACCTTTGTTCTAGAAAAAACAATAGTATCATATTGTGGCATTATTAAACAAAAATTATTAAGGTAAGAATGAGAGGCCTTAAATTCATGGTTGGATGAAATTCACACCACCAACCTATTATCCCCAAAAAGTATATTTTTATTAGTTATATTGTTGTCACCACTCGAATTCATGTAGATATTAATATATATATATATGGAAAAATTTTGAGACCATTTTTAATGCAGTAGTTTTAGAGGATATTAGGGTAACATTATGATATAATTTCTTTATTTTACTAAAAAATAAAATAAGAAATTGTTGATTCAATCTTCATGGTCCCCTATAATGAGCATTTATACTAGAAAACTGAAAAATGAAATTTGTATTAATGTCCAATAGAATTCATCATAGATGATTTATGATAAATCTTACAATGAATTATCCTCGAGATGTTAAAGAGAATGTGAAACTTCACCAACCAAGGATGTATATACACATGATACTCCAAGAAACAAGGAATTTGGTTATTATTAATCGTGAGGATGCATATTTTTATGTACATTGTGACAAGTAATAAAGTTGATGAAAATTAATTTATTAATAACTTTGAGTAAGAATTATTAATATATGAAATAAAATCGAGTGATTAAATTAAGAAGCATGCATCAAAACTAATGCACCCCTACCTCAAATAAGGAACGAGTATGCTACACATGAAAAAATTTGTATGTATTTTAAATATATATGAATAATTTTATGTGGCATGAAAAAAAATGATTATATTATTTTTTATATGTATATTGGGGAATTAAAATACAAATCCACTTCAATCACACATATTGTGTTATGGATGAAAGGTCATGTAAGTAAATACAAAAAAACAATAGATCAAAACATGTAAAATTCATGGGAATAATGTTCATGTATAACATAATAACAAAATTAAACATTAAATAGGTATTACATAATAATTATTAATTGTTGTATTATATTTTTTGATCCAATTTAGATAGAAGGATCATCATCGGATGAACCTAATTATTGATGAATTTTAGTAGCCTTGAAGAAACCATAATAATATTTCTACATCAAAGATATGGGTTTTGAAGTGTCACCATAAACATATTTTGGGAAAAAAATGAAGAAGGGGATAATAATAAGAAAATGGAGGAGATGTAGACAAGAATAAATTATCAATAATAAAAACATATTTGGAAGTATAATTTGTTAGATAATATTAGAGAAAGGCATTAAAAATAATAAACAACATAAAAAATAACCACTACATGAACTCCCCCCCCAACTTTGAGGAAATCCATTCCCATAAAAGGTATCCCTTACCATATATAATTTATGTTTTCATTATTTTTTCTATGAAATGTGAATCCGGATGACCATAATAAATTTACTATACTAATATTATATAGGATGAAAATGATTGTGATTTTTATCTACCAGCACCAACCCCCCAGGTTATTATGTGGGGTACAATGTAAAATATCAACAGAGATATTAAACATAAAAAACATACAAAATGTAACGTCCCAACCTAGGTTCTATAAGATGGTGCCCTGATCCGTCTAGTCACATAACCTTAGGAATTCCACCCCATACCCTCTAGGTTTTGGATTATCATAGAGGGTATGATAAGTAATTCATGGGTAGACTATAACCTCTTTAATTATAGTAATACACAAGCTGAAATAATAAAAATAATGTAGATAAAATATATATGAATAAACAATAGCAATATATAAATATTTTCAAGAAGGAAATACCATTTCTAACTAAAATAAGAAAGACTTCATTCTAAATTAAGTTTTAAGATTATAAAATGAAAACATAAAATAAATAAAAATATGACTCCCAAGTGGGTCTTGAAGCATGTATGGTTCCCTCTTTCAATATCTAATCTGAAATTATAAATATAACCCCGGGCCTTTTACCTTATCCTATCCTACAACAATAAAACCTATTCAAGTACTGATCTGGAATCCCTAGTAGGGAATGAGTACAACTCACTAGGCCACCACCAATGATTTCTAAAAAAATCTAATGAATAACAAGTTTATGCAGTTGTATAATGAAATAATTAAAATTTGTAAATAAACAGTCATCATATTATCAATTAATATTTATTAAACCACATATACCATTAAGTTTCTAAGGAAAAACATACCTCAATACCTACTCTATTCTACACCAGGTCTAAACCATTTCACATGATAAATTCAAAATTCATTTAAAAATGGCCTTTCATTATCTTTTTTAGATAAATTTAATATTACAGACACTTGGTACCATAGTCTAATTCCAATGTTTGTGGTCTATTTAATCATTTATAGGACCCCATTGTCTTTGGAAACAGTAGACCATGTCCCATAATGATTTATCACTGTGGGCTTCAGAACTAGAAGGCCATGTCCATATCATGTGGGATTTAAAAGCCGATGACCATATCACACACACATTTATCACTATGGGATTCAGAACCAATAGTCCATGTCCCGATCTATGGGATTTGGAAACAATAGGCCATTCCCCACACAGATTTATAAAAAATTATTGCCATGAGCTTTAGAACTAGTAGACCATGTCCTTAACACGTATACCACACAATAATTTATACCAAATATGGGACACATCACATCAAGAAAGATTAATCATCATTAATCCTTTTATAACAATTAACCATCACAATCTTAAATTAATTAATTCAAAACTTATTTAGTCTAAGTCCATTAGTAAATTAAATAATTAATTATTTCATAATTTTACATCCAATAATTAGTTCCCAAATTAATTATCGCCAATTCAAAATTCAATAATTCTTATAAAATAATTAAATATTTAATTTATATAATTTTAGAAAATATTTATATTCCATAAATAATTAAACAATTTTTTATCAAGTTCGCAATCTAGTATCTCATAATTAATTCCCAGATTAATTATTTAATACAATAATACCTAAAACTCATAGTTTTCAAATTAATTAATTTACCACATTAATTCATTATAATTTTGAAGTTTCAATTGACAAAAACTATTGAAATTATCCTACCTGAACATGCATAATCAAGATCAAAAATATAAGCCTTGAATATTAGACCACCTACCACAATATTTTGATAACGATTACCCAATTAAAATACTAAATTTTGATTATCACAATGACGTAGATATAGGTTCATGTTTGAAAATCCTAAATCATGATAAAAAAAATATGATCTATTTAATTATTCATCTAGATCCACAAACCTAGATATAGATTCAAAAAATATAGATCTATATCTACTAAAAATATAATTTTCATCCACCAAAATATAGAGATAATGTAGGAGGATGAATGGGAAAGAAACAAGATATGATCCACCTACTAGGAGAGGATAATATCTTCGATATGGGCTTCGAATCATGATTAACAGAGGTTTGGAGGGCATAAAATTCATCCAGAGAGCTCCAAAATACGGAAGGATCTCCTATAGTCGAGTGACGGTTGAAATGGGAGTGTTTCAGGGGTTTGGGGGATTTTAAAATTATTTTTTACACCACATTAATTATCTCACATGGTTTCTTATATAGGGGCACACAGTTTTACCTAACCATATACCAACTGTGCACCTGTTATTATTATGCAGAATGATTTTTATAATTTGGGAAAATGATTTGGAAAACTGTGTTCCAACCATGCGAACCCTAACTGTCCAATGCTGCCCATTTTCCTAGGATGGGTGCACATTTTTCTCTAACTATGTGCCAACCATGCAGAAACCATTTTCTTCAATTTTTTTCAATTTCCACTCAAAAACACCTCAATGTAACCCCAATAAATTTTTACTTGAATAAAAAATCCTTAATTCAAGTTTGAGTTAGCTCTAGAAAAGGTATGGATCATACAATCTCCCCACCTTATAACAACTCATCCTCGAGTTGCACTCCCAAGCTTCCCTGTGATTCTGAGCCAAAAAAGTTGAGGTCAATAATCCCTCAAATCATCTTCCCTTTCTTATGTTTTCTCTTGATCATGACCATGTTTCCACAAAACATGAACAATGAACACAATAATCCCCCACAACACTTTCTCAATGCGATCCAACACATGCATCAGATGATTCTCAAAGGATGCATCTATATCAAGGTCAACCTCATCCACAAAAATCACATGAGAAGGGTCGGGGTGATTCCACGATAGTTGTGATACCTGGAAAACATTATTAATAGTGCTATATTTCTGTGGAAGAACTAATCAGTACACCACTAACCTCATTCCCTCTAAAACATCCAAATGTGTAACAAACATGGGTTCCAACTTACCCTGTCTCGATATCCCATGCTGACCCAACCTAGGTGACACCTGAAGGAATACAATATCACCCTCTATAAACTCTAGGTGTCATCTCAATCTTTCAGCAAAAAACTTCTTCCCACTCTAATCCATTTACATACTTTTCCTAATCAGTTCAAACTACTCTAATGAATCCTACAGAAGACTTGATCCCAACAACTCTTTCACACAAACATCCCCAAACATAGTGATGATCTAGATGGCCTACCATAAAGAGCCTCATGTGGTTCCATATATATAGTTTATTGATAACGATTTTTATAGGAAAACACCACTAAAGAAATGTGTTTTTCCTAATACCCACCAATTTGAAGGTGTCTCCCCACCTTTTAGGTATTCCCTCATGGTCGAATACTCTGGATCCTCATACTATCTATCTCAGATCTGTTCTAAAAGTTTCGAATATACTAATACATAATACAATAGTCATCTTATACTAAATATCTTAAACCTCTATATACATCTTAGCCAACAAGTTCATCATTTTCCACTCAATACTGGACTCCTAAAACATGTGTGTATGACTATACCTACTCAAATCATCAACTGCACTCTTTATTTTCCAATACATATATTCTATCTTAATATCTATTGATTGCATATAGTTGACCCATCTCCACTGTTAAAGATTTAGATCTTTCTTCCTGAATATGTACATCTAAATATTATGATCGGTAAAAAATGTAAACTTATCTCATAATAGATAATTCTGCCTACACATTAAATAATAAACCACTACTTCCAACATGACTTCATTTGTAGGGTAGTTCTATTCATGTGGCCTAAAACTCTGAGAATCATATAAAACAACTCGATCTCCCTGCATCATCATGCATCTGAGTCTGATCCTGGATGCATCACAATACACCGTATACTCCTCACCTGGATTAGATATGATCAATATTGGTTCCAATGTCAAGAACTTATTCAAATACTAGAAGGCCATCTCTTAAGATTCCAACAATTCGAACATTACCCCTTTCTTGGTCAACCCTAAAATCTGTGCTGTCAAATGGAAAAATTCTTTGATGACTCTCTGATCATATCTAACTAACCCCAAGAATCTATAGATTTCAATAAAAATTTTGGGCTTCTCCCAAAAAAACTAAATGATCCTTATTTGGGTCCACAGACACAACTTCTTTTGATATGATGTGTCCTAATAAGTCTAACTGATCAATCAAAAACTGAAACTTAGATAGCATTGAATATATCTAATTCTCTCTCAGTGAACTCAGGATGATGTTAGGATGTTGGGAATGATCGTCATGGGTCTTGGAGTACACCAAGATGTTGTCCATGAATACTAAAACAAAACAATCAAGGTAGATAAGGAAGATTCTGTCCATCGCATCCATAAACACTATTAGTGAATTAATTTTACCTAAAATTAATTATGAAGAAATCATAAAGGCCATACCTAATTCTGAAATTAGTCCCAGGTATATCAAATGTTAGAACTCTTAGATGATGATACCCAGATCTCACGTTAATCTTCGAGAAAATGAAAGCTCCTCTAAACTTGAAAAAAAAGAACATTGATACGTGAAAGAGGATGTCGATTCATCACAGTCAACTTGTTCAACATCTGATAATCAACACACATGCACAAAATCCCATTATCCTTCTTTATAAACAACACATGTGAACCCCATGGTGGCGTACTCGGTTGGATAAACCCTTTATCATCTAACTCTTCTAGTTGATTCTTGAGTTCTATAAGCTCTATCGATGTAATTTTGTACTGTGGAATATAAATTGGCTCATCCCCAAACATGATCTCAATAATGAATTCCAAATATCTCTTAGGTGGTAGTCCTGTGAAGCCATCACGGAAAAAAACTTGAAACTATTAAACCACTGGTGGAATGATATAATGTTTTATTCCCTCTTAATCCAACAAAAAACTAGAATTGTGGACTGCGATCTCTCCCATTTTTGTGTATTTTTCCATGCTCAGCCTTCTTAGATATCCCAATCCCCATGGTGAATGTACTGTCACCCTTAGGAGATGTTAAAATTACTCTCCCCTAGTAAAAATAAATGTGGGATCAGTATGAGACTAGCCAGAACATACCAAAAATTATGCTAAATCCTATCAACTTAAGGAAATAGATATCTTATAGAAAATGATACACCATGTTCTCTATAGAACAACACTTTCACAAACAGCTGTCTCTAGACAGTACTCCCAACTGTGTGTCTATAATCATCACCCCACTCACAAAATCCATCGTTAGGCTCATACCATTATCAAGACTTGTAGATATAAAGGAATGAGATACACAAATATCAAATAAACAACTATCTAATGTAGAAGCTATAAGAATATTACCTCTCACTGTTAATGGTCTAACCTCATTATCCACAAGTGGATACTGCACTACACGCACTTATCCTACCCCTCTTAATTGTAATGTTATCTGACTCCCCTAAGATTCACTAATCTACTGATATGGGAACTATTTCCCCAAAGCACCATGTATACTTCCTCTACCACCTCAACTAGTAAAAATACAACTGCAAGACTGATATGGTACAGAAGGTCCCCTTCTTGTACCCTAGTTCTATCAGGATCCTCCATTACTAATTGTTAACTAAGTGTTCATACTTAACCTCTATAGATGTCTGATCTTTCGAAAAACATAAAATTCAACTGGTGGTCAAGTAAAATGATCTAGCAAGTGTCCCATCATACCAAACTAGTGAGAAAGTATATGAGTAAGATCCAATTCAATAGATCCTTCTACCTATGAACTCTACTTCCCACTGCTCTGGCTAAGATTGTCATAGAGATTCTTTAATCTCTCTGAAGTCATACCCCTTGATCATGCAGATAAATATACTTTTCCTACATTTTAAGCCTCTCCCAGGGTCCCTATATCTATGAGAGCCCGATCTACACCATTGAATACTTATTTAACTGAAAATATTAACTTGGGACTTAATATCTCACTAAAGTCCATACTGAAAGCATTGTTTGTAGGTTTCTCACCCCTACAAATGTTGGAGAAAGAAACTATAGGTTTTTAAAGTGACCAGAATAATCCATCATGGACATTATCCCCTAATTCAATCTCATGAACTCAGCTACTCTCTCATGCCTTAGAATCTCTAGTTAGAAGTTCTCTTCAAACATTTCAAAAAATTCCTTCCATAGAATCCCATCAGCCAATATAGTCTTCACATGAATGTCCCACATAAACTTCCCTGATCCTCATAGAATATAAGTGTCCAAATTTACAATCTTCTCATCATAAAGTATCTATGTGGAAATGTATCGTCTATATGGACTACACCTAGGACACATATTCCTTAGGTCCACCCTCTCTAGTAAAATTTGGAGGGTTCTTCAAGTGAAAATACCTCCCTAGGACAGAAATTCTCTTCTCAACCCTCCCTGGGCTTCTTTCTATAAATTTCATGAAGCGGGCGAAGTTTTATTCGAACTATTACCATACATCCTCAGTGAGCTTGATCTGTTAGTCAGGTTCCATCACTAGAGGATCATTCACATCCAAACCTCCTACCATCATATCAACAAGCATTTTCATGGAGGAATAACTCTAAAATTCTTAACACACATATTAGTAATTATAACACAACTTTCTCAAATTTATTTCTGAGTAAAATCAAAAAATTCAAAATAACCCATTTCCCCAAACCTCGCCACACAATCAAAATCATGGTGCCATCTCTACCCTTAACAATCATTCACCTAGGCCAATCATAACAAGGGTAAACATATTTTCATATAAATTTTATCATTTATGCACCCATTTACTCTAATATTTCATCATTTTTCAATGTTAAATTCATATTATTCCCCACTTTAATTTCAATTTCAACAGTATGGAAGACAATTTATGTTTAACAAGTTACCCAAAAATCTTTTTGTTATGTCTTTCAAAAATGATGCATGTCATGAAATAATCCAAAGTTCTTAGAATGATGCATAAAAGCTCAACTGTTTATCCATACATGGTCACAAATTCAAAACTCAAAAAACCTCAAAAAGAATTTCTACATCACACAAAAAGTGTCTCACCCAAGGTGAAATAATATTCAACTCTAACAAAAAAACAATAACAATAATCCCACCATGAGTACATGGGTTTTACCCCATACATCTCTCATAATCTCCCATGAATGAGATAATTACGAATCCCATGGCTCTTCTTAGTATCCTATATACCATTACCAAATAGTAATTAAAAAGAAGAAGAAAAAAATGGATCTCTGATACCATTTTGTAACATCCCAACCCAGGTACCACATGATGGTGCCCCGATCCCATCAGTCACATGACCTCAGGCACACCTCCCCGTATACTAGAGGTTTCTGACTAGTAGTGATGGTATGCTAAGTCATTAATGGGAAGATTGTACCCTATTTTATCAGAGTAATACACAATGAAAAATAATAAAAAAAATATTGGAATAAATATATACTCATAAACAATACCAATATTTTAAGATAGTCGAGCATGAAATAAAATATCCAACTGAAATAAAGAACATGTCATAATAATGTAAGTGTCATGTGTCTAGAATGTATAATAAAAATAAAGGCAACAACAACCCCCAAGAGGGCCTCAAACCATGTTTGGTTCCCTCATCCAACATCCATTCCAAAATTATTAGTCGAACCTAGGTTATTTTCTCATTACCTTTACCTTAACAATAATGTCTATTCAGGTACCGATTAGGAAGCCCATGTAGGGTGTGAGTACAAATAAGTAAGACACCAAAAATGGTGTCTAAAACAAATACAATCAATAAAATGTGCATGAAATTTTATAAAGAAATAATTAAAATTCATAAGTAAAAAATTATCACATTATCAATTAATATTTATTAAACCACATACGCCACTGAGTTTTTGAGAAATCTCGTACCTCAATACCTACTTTAGTCCACACCAGGTTTGAACCATTTAACAATATCAATTCAAAAATCATATAACAAATGGGATTTCATTATCCATTTCAGCTCAATATCAACATTACGAATACATGGAAACATTGTACAATGATAATGTTTTGGTTGTAGATCTTCATGCCTAGGACCGCATGGGCGTTGTAAATAGAATACCACATCCCACAAAAATTTGTCACTATGTTCATCATAACCAGCAGACCATGTCCCACTCATGTGGTATTTAAAAATAGTATACCATGTCCCACACAAATTTATCACTATGGGATTTGGAACCAGCACACCATGTCCTGGTAATATGGAATTTGGAAATACCAGATGAAATCACACACACATTTATGAACAATTATCACTCCCGGATTCAAAAACAATAAACCATGTCCTGATCATGTACACCACGTAATCATTTATATCATATAAGTCACATATCACATTGAGATGATTAATAAACATTAATCACATTATCACAATTAACCATCATAATCTCCCATTAATTAATTCACAAATTAATTAATCGAAGTCTATTAATTAATTGAAATATTCATTAACCATTCATCAATTTAACATACAATAATTAATTCATTAATTAATTATCCACAATTCAAAATTCAACAATTCTCATAAATTAATTCTAAAATTAATTTATACAATTTTAAACAATATCAATATTCCATAATTAATTTGATAACAAATTGTCCAATTCAAAACAATGATATCTCATAATTAACTTCCCAATTAATTATTTAATTCCAAAATACTTAAACCTCATAGTTTTCTAATTAATTAATTGACCAAAATAATTAATTAAAATTTAGGAATTTTTATTTCTAAACAACTATGGAATTTATTAAACTTTTACATACTTAATCAAGATCATGACTATGGGATTTGAGTATTAGAAAACCTATATTGAATTTTTGAAAATAATTTCCCAACTAAAATCCCCAAATTTGATCAACACTATGACATAGATCTATGTACTTGTATAAAAATCATAAATCAAGATCAATAAAATAATATCTCTTTAATTCCACATCCAGATCCATAATTATCGACCTAGATTCACTAAATATAGATATAGATCTTGTAAAAATATATGGTTTCATCCACCAAAATAAGTATAGAATGTAAAAGGGTGAATGAGAAATCAATGGAATATGATCCACTTGTTGGGAGAAGAGAAGATCTTTGATCTGGGTATCAGATTAAGAAGAATGGTGGTTAAGAGGGCTTGGTAATTGTCCAGAAAGCTCCAAAATCATGAAAGACCACCTAGGTTTGAGCGAGGGTTGAAATGGTTGAGTTCTAGGGGTTCAGGGGATTTGAACATTACTTTTCAATCCACTTCAATACCTTTACATGGTTTTCTGGGAAGGGGTGCATAGTTTTCTCTACCCATGCACCAACACTAAACTTGTTATTATTGGGGTGAAATGTTTGTCTTTTTAAGGTGGCTGTGTCGGAAAAAATTGTGCCATACATGAGAAAACTTACTATCTAGGGCTACATAGTTTCCTGGTCTAGAAGCATGGTTTTATCCTACCATGCACCAATATTTTATAATCTATTTTCTTCTATTTTTCTTAATTTATACCCAAAACACCCAAAGTTATAACCCAATCGAAATTTAATTATATTAAAATAAATGAGTACACGAATTAAAGCTTGGATAAAATACATAGAAGGTAAGAATATTAAATAAAAGATCATGTGATAGTAGATATTATCATATCAAATTAGTAGAGAACTAAGAAACTTTTCACCCAAGATTATCTAGAAGTTTAAGCAGTCAAACGTGTATTTGTAAAATTCATCACATGACTGTTTGAACTTTTAAAAATACATGTCGAAATGGAGGTGTTTCTTTAAAAATTATTTTTTATGAAAAATATTTAATTATTAATGAAATATTACTAAACCAATGAATGTTATTACAAATGAAGAATAGTAGGGAGAAACAGAAAGTCGAATATAAACACTCTAAAGGATCAAGAAATAAATTTAAAAGAACATCCTAAAGTACCATTACCCAACCATTTAACTTCATAATTTATTAATATTGTTAGTATAGGTGGATAAAATATTCAAAGATGATGATATGACCATTATTAATTTTAAAGAACAAATGTATGAAGAGGCCATTGAATTTTTTTTCTTAATATTGTAGAATAAATCCTCAAGCAAGGATGTCCAGGAGTCTTAGTTGTAAATATAGAAATGAGGTATGTTTTCATAATTTGTTTGTACAATAATTCATCTACTATGTTAGTTATAGTGAAATACTATTCATTATATATATATATATATCAGTATTATTTAAAGAGAAAACCATGTAAACAAAAATTTCAACTCATTATTCCTCACACCACTTATATACAAAAAAATGTCTTTGGGAGAATAGGAAAAATTAATAATTTTGTAAAAATTGACTGTTAGTTTTGAAAAAACTTACATATGAGAAACTATTCTTAATACCCTTGTTTTTGTAGTAAAACTGTACAATTTAATCATATCAAATACATTTTCATCTGTTTCATTACTGATTTATTTTTTTGGGAAAATTGGTTTCTCATTAAAATAAATTTATATACTGAAAAAAATAATTTTTTTCATCTCAAAGAATAGATACCCAAAAACTCAACCACACGTGATTATTTTCATCAATTTTTAATAACCCACTTTCAAAATTTTGTAAATAAACTTATTATTATACATTTTATATTTTTTTTAAATAAACTATTTTATGATTGGGTGGTTTCTAAATATCATAAAAATTATGGAATGGGGACAACCCATGAGAAAAATATCACTATTTAATTCAATAAGTGGATAAGTATTTGGGTATATAAAATAATATTTTTCTATAAAAGAACATAAAAATACTTTTTTATAAATATTTCTATAATCTATAAAAAACAAGTGGAAAATATTTTGTTTATTATGTCTGAAAATTTATAAAATATATTGTATTCCATGAACAAACTAACATCCTTGAAGAGTTATTTATGATGATAATTAAAATTTAAATTAAAATATTTATTAATATTTTGTTTATATTTTTCGAGTACTACCAGGAATTTAAATAGTACACATATTCAAAATAGGAAAAACATTTATCTATAAGTAAATGGGTAGAAGAAATGGGGTTATAATTTATATAGACATCATGAAGAGGTTATCTCCAACAATTTATTTAGTTAATTTTTTCAACGTTTAATCTAATATTATTAGTAAATTTACTTATCATTTTGTTCTAATAAGTATTTATTTAATTTTTGAAGAGATTATTAAGAAATGACTGTATATAATTTTTTTTCCGATGATTGTGTGATTAATTAAGTGAAAAAAATGATACGAGAAAAAACAATTCTCAAGAAATTCCACAATAATTATTATTCTCTAAGGCACTGTTTTTTATCTTTATAGATATATTTTTTTTTTATTTTACATTTTTATGATCACCAGTGTGTTTTTTGGTTTATAAATGACCAAATGTGTGTGTTTTTAGTTTAAATTGACATTTTAGTTAATACCATGTGTCACTCACTAAAAAAATCAAATTCACTCACATTGTATTTATTCTTATGAGAATAATCCATAATTTTTTTCGGTGCGTAGGAATCAACTACACATTAATCCAACACATTGTGTGGCCAGTATGACAAAAAGTGCATGTTTTTATTTAAAATTTTAATTTTAGTTAAAAACATAATTCAGAAACTCATAATTGAAAAAAAATCTCTAATTTTATTATTTATTTAGAAAAATGATCCATAAATTATTTTGTATGTGAAAGAATCAACAGAAGGTCAATTTGACACAAGGGGTGGATACTATGACTAAAAAGTTGTTTTTAATTAAAATTTACATTTTAGTTCAAAAACATGTGACATAACTTGAATTGAGAAAACACACTTATATTGTTTTGATACTTTTCTAAAATGATCCAAAAGACATTTTCGATATGTAGGAATCAGACACAAGTCAATTTAACCAATGGTGTGACCAGTATGACTCAAAGTGTGTGTTTTTAGTTTGAAAATGATATTTTAGATAAAAAAGTGTTTCAATCACTAAAAAAATGAGTAAATACACTTTTATTTTCTTAATACTTTAAGAAAATTATTCATAAATTATTTTTTATGCTTAATAATCAATCACATATCAATCCGAAACATGATGTGACCGGTATGACTAAAAGTGAATGTTTTTATTTAAATTTTAAATTTTAGTTCCAAACATTCATCACATACTAGAAAACAATTAAATTAACTCATATTGTATTTATAATTTATTAAATAACTCTATAAGTAATTTGTGACATGTTTGAATCAACTACATATCAATCTGACACATGGTGTGACTGATATGTCTCAAAGTGGGTGTTATTATTTAAAATGGAAATTTTACTTACAAATATGTGTCCTATATTAAAAATCGAGTAAAAATATTCATATTATTTAAAAATAATAATAAAATAATCTATAAGTAATGTTTCACATGTATTAATTAGACAAACCTCAATTTTGATAAATGGTATGATTGTTATGACACAAAATGTTAATTTTCATAAAAAATGACATTTTTGTTAAACACATGTCACACTCACTAAAAACCGATTAAAAGTCATCATGTTTTTTAAATACATTATTAAAATTATCCATATGTCATTTGTGATCTATAATAATCACCTACATGTCATTATAACATACAGTAATACTGGTATGGAAAAAAGTGCATTTTTAGTTTAAAAATGATATTTTAATGAAAACTAGTGTCATTAATCTAATACCTATAAAAAACACCCAGATTGTATTTATGTAAACCTTGACCCCAGTATCATATATTTAATATTTACTTTACCACTTTTTAATAATATATAAGTGATCTCATCAAAAGAGATCAAATAGTTTAGTAGTATTGGTAAACTAGATACATACTTGAATCTCATATTACATTTGAAAACAGAAAATAAAATATAGTTAAAGTAATAATTATTCATCCTTGAACATATTTAAATATTACTTATTCATTTCATGGGGGAAAATCAAAATAAGGGAGGTCTCATATTTTTAATAAGGCTAACATATAGTGGAAGATATCATGAATAATTATGGAATGAAAAACATGGTAAGATATATAACTACAAACACATGTCATTTAATCAATAACATGATAAAAAAACATTCACATATAATATAAATTTAAAAATACCATGTATAATAATAATAGAATTTAAAATTTAGTAAATTGTTAATATTGGATGTCATGATATCATATATCATGATATCTATATCATCAAGACCTTTCCCCCAGATAGTTCAATTGATGGGTAGGTATACACTAGAAATCCATTATATAATAACTTATTGATTAACCTCCTAATATTATCAATAAATTTAAGAGATATATAATTCTAGGCAACACCCATAATTTTACTTCCAATGCATTCCACATAAATCAAATTATCGATTTTATTCATGAACAATATGCCTTTTCAACAAATATCCATATTGAGTAATGAATAAGTATATAACAATATTTTCTCCATTAAATAAAATAAATTTCAAAGTAAGAAACCATATTTAAAAGTGTTATATAGCTTAGGTAATAATTATATCCATTATACAAGGAATATGTATATTTGAGAGAAATGTAATGTATTTTGATCATATGAAACTGAATGTTTCAAGATAAAATAAGGACTAAAAAATTAATAAATAAAGTGAATGTCAATAAATTCCATTGTAAAATTGATCTTAAACCATATATGGGGAGAATATGTATGGAATTATTAAAATATAATTCCAATGAATAATAAAAGAGTTCTTTAAGTTGATGAATAAAAATACAATAAAAAATTATAAAAAAATTATTAATAAAAATAACATTGTCAATTTGAAAATAATTTTTTTAAATCCCTAATATTAGGAAAAATATTTTCTATTTAAATAACCCTGTAAACTAGTAAAATAATAATTAAATAAATGAGTTACTAATATGGTAGGATAATTCTCTACATTCCAAATATGTTAAAATAACGTTTCCTTTCATATTTTTGTAAAATTAAAAAAGAACATCATATAAAAAATGATTACAGACTTTTTTTTGAAAGTAAAAACCCTATCAAAATTAAATTAATAATACATTGGATAGTATTAAAATAATCTTCAAACCGTTTTAAGAAAACATGGATTTGGAATAAAAAGGATTTCCGACTGTAGAGAGTAGTAAAGTTATATTTTCTTAAAAAAACTTCTTAGTTTTTTAAGTACCAAAGAGTGAAAAATTATAATATTACATGAAAATTTCATGAATAAGTAAAGGGGAAGAAAATTAAATAGGGTTTTTATAAAATGATCAAAAAATTTCATTCAAAATAAATTTAAGTAGAAACAATCTCAATGAAAATAGGATTATGAAAAAAACCATAAAAAGATCATTTCAATTATGTGAGGATTAATAAATGATGTAATTATGTTTCTCAAATGTAAATCCAAATAAAAAAGTTGAATTAAAATATAAAATAATCACTTTTTGTTACACACATAATTTTAGAATATGAAAACAATGAAGAAGTAATATAAACCAATGAAAAGAAATTGAGTTATAAAATTCCTTACCACTTGGTAAATTTAATAAAAATACCCCTTGGAAGAAATAATAAAAATTGAAATATTAAAATACCAACAATTTTGAATAAATCATGGTATTAAATTTAAAGGGTTAGTTTATACACTATATAAAATGAATTAGGTGCAAAACATTAAAATATACCAAATTGAATGGAAATTGAGATTGAGTCCCATACCTCATTATTCCCTCTAGTTAAATAAGATTTAACCTCCAATATAATAGTTTTAAACATGTTATTAATTTATAAAAGAATCATATTCTAATTTATAAGATCATATATGATCTTATTATAAGATTTTATCGACCATTTGTTAACAATATTTTATTATTACCATTGTTTTGGTTCTTAACTAATTCGCTTTATCATTCCTCTTTTTTCATGGAAGTTCATGTACATGTTCATAGGATATAGATACATTATTTCAAGAAATATTTTTTTTAATATCATATTAATTAACTGTATTAATTTTTAAAATCATTCATTAAATTTGGACGTGGAAAATGAATCACATTTCATTGGGTAGAATGTAGTTCGTACATATATAAGAGCGATGATATCAATCCCATAATAGGTGAAAGAGTAAGAAATTGGATGATATATTAATTTTATAGAGTTAATATCATGTCATAATTATTATATATATTCATTATCTTTATCATTATTACTATCCATGTGAGTTTTTTATAGAAGAAAATTACATTAGTTTGCGAGGTGGTAGTCGGTCGTATATACAAGTGATGGAATTTTTTATCATTAGATGAATTGTAAGATGCCGAATTATTCTAAAGATAAATCAGGATTGATTTTTAGTAATATTTTTCCTTTTGATGGGTAATTTTAATTTTAGTTTTTTCTTTAGTGTGTTTTTAGGTTAAAATTGAGAAAAATTGAATAAAATGTTACAGTGCATGGCTGTCACATAGTTTTGGAAAACTATGCGCCCCACCAAAGGAAACCATCCGACCCTAGAAAATAGGGTTTTCATGGTCAAGAATATTTTTTAATAATGAACCCTATTAGGAGTAACTGTGCACCCCTATAAAAGAGGTACAAAATTTAGGCCCATGGTTAGTGGAAACCGTCCACCCCTGCCAAACAAACCAAGTGTGGGAATTAATTTAACCCAAAAATTTGTTTTTTAATTACAAAGACTCCCACATTAATCCCAATTCAACCCCATTTGAATAGATCCTCTATTTCATGATTTTGGAGCCCTCTGCATGGATTCCAAGGCTTTCCAACATCCTATCTTCACGATTCCATGCCCAAATTAAAGATATGCACCCATCTTAGTAAGAGATTCTTACCCCACTGGGCTTTTTTCCTTCCATGTTATATTTTTTTGTGGTTGTTCTTCCTATTTTGGGATAGATATAGGTCATTTATTTTGGATATATATATGATTATACATCTTGATATTTATTGGATATATCATGATTTATTTAATATTGACTTAGGTTTTAGATCTAGATCATGCTCTACGTCATTTTTCCGCACAATTTTAGGGGATTTCCATTGGAGAATGTTCTTATTCAATCATGGGGTAGATTTTCTATAATTAAAATCCTGTAGTCTTGATATAAATTATGTTTTTGTAATTTTAGAATTCCTATTAGAAGTTTAGCAATTGAGTTCTTTATTGTATTGATCAATTTGTTGAAATAATTAATTAAGAATAATTGAAATTGGGGATTTTGAGATTTTATATTTAGATAATTAATTTTTGAATTAATTATGAGATTTTGAGATAGAATATTTTAAATAATTAATTTTATAATTAATTATGAGGTATTGGTATTCGAGGATGAAATAATTAATTTTGGAATTAATTATATGATTTATAGTTGTGAATATTAATTAATTACTATATGAATTAATTAATTGGATTGACATGCTTAATTAATTGGGGAATTAATTAAGGCGATTTATGTGATAAACTAATTGTCGAATTAATAATTGAAATTATGTGGATAATTAATTATAGAATTAATTATGGGTGTGAATGGGAACATGTACATTCTGATATGTAAGGTATGAATGGTAATATAGTCATTTAGTTGTGAAATAATGAATGGGAACATGGTCATTATAATGTGCATGGTATGCACGGTAACATGGAAATTTCATTTTAAAATAATGAATGGGAACATGGTCATTATAACTTCTAAAGTATTAAAATTAACTTGGTCATTTTGTTGTGAAATATGGAATGGTAACGCGACCATTCTAAGATTTAATGTATGAATAGTAACATGGTCTTTTAGTTGTGAATAAAGGAATAGAAACATGGTAATTCTCTTATGTAGTGTGTGAATTGTAACATAGGAATACAAGATTAAATTTAATGATGGTAACAATTGAATTGTTATATATGGCGTCCCTTAGACATACTTTGGGCTCAGGCATGTGCTGAAGTAAGTATTGAGGTATGATTGTTTACTGGAATTCGGGGGGTTTATGTGGTTAGATAAAGATTAATTAATAATGTGATAACTATTTACTTATTCATTGTAATTATTTAATTATAAAATTGTATACATTGTTATTCAAATGGATATTATTTTATATTTTGTTGATGGGGGACTACAAATTTATACTCACATTCTACTTGGGCATCCAGATTGGTACCTAAAAAGAATTTTTGTTTTATATAAAGGTTAAGGGAAAAGGCCCCATGTTAGATGACTTTTATGGGATGAAGTATGGATGAGTGAAACAGAAATGATTTTAGGACCTATTTAGAGATTATTTAGTTTCTTTATTTTGGATGTAATTTTAGACACTTATCACATAATTTAGCTTGACACAATTTTTGTTCATTTTTATATTGTATTTCTAGTTCTGGGTCATCATGTGATACCGATATAGTTTCTTCCATCTAATATTATTTATTTATTCTCTTGATTTATTTTATTCATTTTCTACTGGTGTTTTACTCTCTTATAAAGATAGTATAGTCTACAAATGATAGATATTAGACCCATATTGATAGTCGGAAGTCTCTGAAATATGGGGATGCACACCTAAGTTTATTTGACCAACTGTCTCAAGGAATTGGTGCGTGGCACTCGGGTTGGGACATTACAAAGTGGTATCAAATCACATTTTTATTTCCTTTTTCTTTTTATTACTATTTTGTAAAGGCATACAAGAGATTAGTAAGAGTCATTCCTTGGTTAGTAGCTCGTGCATGGGAGTTTCTAACACATGTTTGGGGGAGAACCTAAGTACCCCGGGTGGTATTGTTATTATTTTTGTTTGAAGTTATAGTTGAATATTATTTCATCTTCGGTGAAGCACTTGTTGTGTTCTTTAATTAATTATATTGATATTTTTATGAGATTTGACTCATGGCCCAATATGCAACTAGAGTTTAGTTTCATGCATCATTCTATGAACCTAGGGTTATTATGACAAACTTCATTTTAGGCACGCATGGAAAAACAGGTTATGGGTAAGTTGTTGAACATGAACTTTTTTCCTTGCTTATGAAATTGAATATAAAATGATGCCTAATATTAAATTGAAGAAGATTTTAAAATGATTCAAATGAGAATAAATTGGTGTCTAAGTGAAGAAACTTGAATAATGAGAATATGATTACCATTGATACCAAAGACCTAGGTGTAGGATGGTTAAAGGTATTGATAGTGCCTCCATTTTGACCATGTGGAAGGGCTTGGGGATATTAATTATTGGGTATTGTTTTGTTTTTCATCTTAAATAAAAATGATAATAATCTGATTTTTTTCTATGGTGTGTATTTGGAATTATAGAGATTTTCTTCCATGACAATTCTATTTGACAGGATTACAGGAGGTCATGGATGGAGTTCTCCACTAGTAGTGGGGCATGATGGACCGATAGTGTTGTGTGAGTAAATATGAGAGAAGTTATGAGAGTACTTTTCTCGGATCACGTAATTCATGGTAGGAGACCCAGGGTGGGATGTGAAGAGTATGTGTGATTTTATGAGGGAGTTTCAGTTGTAGCAACATCTAACTTTTATGGAAGTGGGTGAACTTGAGGGAGATGAGTTCTGGATTGAGTCCATTGAGACTATACTAGACTATTTCATAAATCCTACTAATATGAGGCGAAATTTGGTTTTATATATGCTAAAAGGATCAGTGATGTGATGGTGGGACATCCATGCTCAGTCTAGATAGGCTAATGGTATGCTATATATGGACATTTTGGAGAGGTTTTTGAAGCACTTCTATATAAAGACCCTAAAGAAAGAGAGAGTAGATGAGTTCATTAGGTTGACATAGAAGAGTATGCCCATGATGGTCAATGAAGGAAATATTATAGACATTCAATGCTTTTCTCTATCATTGGTAGGGTATTTGATAGCTATGATGATGTGTTTTTAGGATGTGATAAAATTTTGGATTTAGTCTGCGGTAAACCTTTTTCTATTAAATAAGTTTATTGAGGTGGTGGATAAATATCTCATTGATAAAGAGAACCTAAAAGAAGAATTTAGTATAGGAAAGACAATTTCACCTTTATGATCATGATTTGTCACTTCCGAAAGTAGGAAGCATCACTTTGAAATGTTAGTCTGAGAAGTGGGAGTAGGGTCCACAGATAGATGGATTAGTTTCTTAGGATATTACTCAAGTGATGTATCACTAATGTGGTAGGTTGAGTCACTTTCTGATATGGTTTTGACCAATAGTATAGTGTCATTCTTATAGTAATATAGAAAATTTATAGAATTTATAAATGACCTAGTGATAGAAAAGAAATGATATAGGAGCTAGACATAATAAGGGTGTATGAAGTGGATCTTCTTGGCCATATCAGTCTGGAAGCCAGTGTAATACTGACCGAGGTGGTAGAGGTAGTAAACATTGAGCATCTGGGAAGGATCACCCATACTAAAAAAGTGGTGCAGCTTAGGGGAGTTAGAATGCATCACATAGAAGAGGGGATGGATAGTTTCATGATATACCTCCCACACTTTTGGATAACGAGTCTAGACCATCAATAATGAGAGGTACTATTTTAGTAGATTATACATTAGAAAGTTCCTTATTTGATACTGGTGCCTCTCATTCCATTGTTTCTTCACACCTTGTGAATGGTTTGAGTATAGTAGTGGAGTTCGTGAGTGGGGTGTTGATAATAGACACACCTATAAAAGTATGGTCGTGAGGCATTTTCATTTTCAAGGTGTATTCTCTTGAGGTTGGAGAGTATCATTTTCTGTGGTATCTTTATATTATCGGAATATCAGGATTTGACCTAATTCTATATATAGACTAGTTAGTATCATACCAATACCATATTTATTGTTACCAAAGGAGAGGGACCCTTATCGTTTTCAAGGGAGAGAAATATATTCTTCAAGGAGAGTAAGATATCCAGGAAGGTCTAGTAAGGCCAATTACTTAGCAAGATGGAGTGCACATATCCCAGGTTTCTAGTCTATTACTGTATGATTGATGTAATGTCCCGGACCTGGGTGCCATGCAACGGGTTCCCCGAATCCTGTTCGCCACGTGACCTCAAGCACGTTTCCACAAACGCCAGAGGCTGCCGACTAGCAGTGAGGTCCCAAGACTGATAGTGGGGAAACTATGCCCTCATTTTTCAAAGTGTAGCGCAGCGGAATATAAATAAAACATACAAAGAACAGCAGAAGCAGTAAATAATACACAATTGAAAGAAACAACAGTAGTGGATATAACCAACAGTATATAAATGATGATTCTACAAGTCTCAAGTTCAAAGAAAATAGCCAGAACATTTTATACATCAATACCTTACAACCAAAAGAAGAGTACAACAAAACAAAGAAAAATAGATGGCAGCGGCATCATGAGCCTAGGCTCGGTCCCATGCCCTCCTACTCCTCAGTATCAATCATGTACCTATATAGGGACTCTCTCCCTAATCCACACCTGCAGCAATGTAATCTGTTTGGGCCGAAAAGCGTGACCCAAACAGGGTGTGATAAATATATCTCAGTAGGCACCCACCAAAGGCATGTGCCGAGCTACACGTAATCATGAAACAATAGTGTGTAGTAGTAAAATTCAATAAAGTAAGTGGTACTCAAAAGTAACTAATTACCAGTTATATTGCTATTTTATTATTTTTTAATCCATTAAATATTAGAAATCACCACAGTGCATTTCTAAGTAAATAGTCCACGTCCTCAGACAAGAAAAACCTTACCCTCAGTTAAGAAGAATACAACCCATAGGTATAGCCCTCAGGCATAACAAAAGTATCCCTCAGGCATACGAAGTGTCTCCCTCAGGCACAGAAGTCAAGCCCTCAGGCACGAAATGTTTCCCTCAGGCGAAATAACTACAACCCTCAGGCTAAACAGTGCAGTGCCCTCAGGCTAATCACAATAACGCCCTCAGGACAAATAGGTAACCGGGCCATGGCCAATAGGTAAACAAGAAGTAAACAAGCAATTAGTCTCAAGGAAATTCTACAGTTACTACTTTGAAGTCATACCCTCGGGTATCCTGGCCAAATGGCTAAATTGTGGAACACACTCCCAGGGTGGTTCCGGATCCAAGAAACGATCCCAACCAGCATTTTAATATCATAATTAAATACCTAATAAATTCTAGGTGTTTAATATATCAACGACCTCAGCCACATGACACCCCAACATGAGTTTGTGGAACAAAAACGCACAAAACACACAACGGTTGGAAAACTAAATATTAAGCCACCTACCTTATACGCCGACAAATGAAATACCCGAACACCGACTCCAGAAACGCCCAATAACGGCGTATATATGATGAAGAATTAAACCCACTCAAACATCAATAACTTACGTTAGGAGAAGAATTGGTAAGGAACACGCTAGGAGAAGAGAGGGCTTACCCGCACGGTTCCAACGAGATCGTCTGAGGCGGAAACCGATTCCAAACGAACACCCGACGAATCTTCAAAGGTCCAGCCTCCTCTCTTGGCTCCAAAATGGATCAAATGACTCCTCTGAAAAATGAGGAGGCTACTACCTGTTTTAAGCTGAAAAAAAAAGTACACGGCGTGTACATCCAATTACACAACGTGTACTCCTTTCATTTAACTGTTCGCCTGTCGGCTTTCTGCCAGCGCGACACTGTTCACCTGCCGACAAGAGTACACGGCATGTACTTCTGAGTACATGGCGTGTACTGCCGCCCAGCTGGTGGCTGCTCCACCTCCTTACTATTTTTCCCCACCGACAGACTACACGGCATGTAATGGACCACTACACGGTGTGTAGTTGGTTCCTACACCCTTTTTCGCTGGCAAGGCTACACGCCCCGTGTACTCATCCCTACACGAACAAAAGTACACGGGGTGTAGTTCAAAAATTTAGGATTTTTTTCCCATTTTCCATATTTGATTAAAAAAACATAAGGAAAAGGAAATGGAAGAATCCCGTACCTCAAATAGAATAACCGGGTTCTTACAAACTTCCCCCCTTATAGCAATTCGTCCCCGAATTGCCCTTCCAATGGTGGGGAAGATATCTTCGTGAACAACTCCAGCCACTAAGCACGTACGTCAGCCTCCCGCTCCCAGGTCTCGTCTTGCACTCGGCCATGCTGCCATAGCACCCGTACGAGAGGAACTATCCAGCCTCGGAGAACCTTCGTGCTCCTATAAAAGATATGAATCGGATGCTACTCCAAGGACGCATCTGCCTCTAGCTCAACCTCCTCTGGATGAAAGGTGTGAGATGGGTCTGAATGATAGCGACACAACTGCGATAGATGGAAGACATCATGCATGGCTCAGTACCGCTGCGGTAACCGCAACCAATAAGCAACCAACCCGATCCTCTACAGAATCTCAAATGGTCCCACATACCTCGGTGAAAGTTTACCCTATCTCCTGATCTGCTTGTGTCCTAGACTCGGTGAAACACACAGGAAAACCTGATCCCCGACCACGAACTCCAATGGTTATCTGCAGCGATCAACATATAACTTCTAATAAGACTGTGTGGTAGCCATATACTTCTGAATCAACTGGACCTGCTCAGAAGTCTCCTGCACGAGATGTGGTCCCAACAAAGCTGCCTCACCTACCTCTCCCCAGCACAAAGGTGATCGGCATGACCTCCCGTATAAAGCCTCATATGGTGCCATTTCAATAGTTTCCTGGAAGCTATTGTTATAGGAAAACTCGACTAAGGGTATATGATTCTCCCATAAGCCCCCAAAGTCTATGACGCACACACATAGCATGTCCTTTAGAACCTGTATCGTACGCTCTGACTGGCCATCTGTCTGAGGGTGGTAAGCTGTGCTCAAAAGCACCTGTGTACCCAGTGCCCTCTGAAAACTCTGCCAGAAATGAGACGTAAAGCGGGAATCCCTATCTGAAATGATAGAATGAGGGACCCCATGAAGACGTACGATCTCTCAGATATACATCCTTCTAAGATCGTCAACGCCGAAGGTCTCCTTGATCAGCAAAAAGTGAGCTACCTTCGTGAGTCTGTCCACAACAACCCGCACGACATCATTTCCACGAGGTGACCTCGACAACCCAGTCACGAAATCCATCAGGACATCATACCATTTCCACTCTGGAATGGGTAACTACTATAATAGTCTAGCTGGTCTCTGATGCTCCACCTTCACCTGTTGACAGGTGGAACACCTCGTAACAAAACCAGCTAAATCTCTCTTCATACCCAGCCACTAGTACTGATGTCTCAAGTCATGGTACATCTTGGTAACCCTGGGATGAACTGCCCAAGATGAAGCATGAAACTCTCACATGTGCTCCTCGGGTATATCCCCTGGAACCCATACTCGTCCATGGAAACACAAATCCTCATCAGCGCCTATTGTCCAACCAGGAGGAGGTTCCTCACTTTCCACCTACTCCCGTAGAACTAGGCCTTCTGAATCAGATAACTATCTCATCCTCACTCCATCCAGGAGGGTAGAAGTCAAAGCTAAAGAGGAAATATAAGTCCACCACTGACTATCATGCAACTCCAGATGCATCTCAGAGAACAAGGCCATGATCTCCCACTCACCACTGGCCTCCTTCACTGCCTGTATCTGAGTCTTCCTGCTCAGTGCATCAGCTAATGCATTACCTTTACCAGGTGTATAGGAAAGATCAAAATAAAAGGACTGTAGGTATTCATCCCACCTCCTCTTCCTCAGATTCAGGTCACGCTGTGTAGAGATATACTTGAGGCTTTTGTGGTTAGTGAAAACCAAAAAATTCTCCCCCAATATATAATGTATCCAATAGCGCAACGCATGTACCATTGCAGCTAAATCGAGATCATGCGTCAGATAATTCCTCTCATGTGGCCTCAACTACCGAGACCCGTATGCCACAACTCAGTCGCCCTGCATCAACACTTCTCCAAGCCCAATACCTGATGCATCACAGTAAACTGTATAGCTCTTCCCCAGCTCTAGGAGTATCAGGATCAGTTATGATTTCAACCTTCCCTTCAGGTCCTAAAAGGCTACCTCGCAAGCATCCGACCAAACGAACTTCACACCCTTCTTAGTCAAGCCCCTCAACGATGCTTCTAAGAATGAGAAGTCTTGTATAAAAAGCTTATAGTAACCAGCCAGCCATAAGAAACTCCATATCTCAAACACTTTTGTAGGCTGCTCCCAGGAAACTGCTGCTCTCACCTTCTCTGGGTCTACTGAAACTCCTTCCTCTGAGATGATATGACCCAGGATGTGAATCTGGTACATCTAAAAGTGGCACTTTGAGAGTTTAGCATATACTCGATGCTCCCTCAGGGTAATCAATAAGATCTCAAGATGGGTGGCATGGTCGTGTAGAGTGTGAGAGTACACCAAGATGTCGTCCATGAATAATAACACAAAATAATCAAGATACGGATGGAACACACGATTCATCAGAGCCATGAAAACTGCTGGCGTGTTCGTGTGTCCGAACGGCATAACCGTATACTCGTATAGACCATACCTACCCCTGAAAGGTGTTAGAGGTATATTAGATGGTCTAACGCACAGCTGATGATATCCTGATCTCAGGAAAATCTTCGAGAACAATCGTGCTCCATGAAGCTGATAAAAAAGATCATCAATCCTCGTAAAGGAATATCGGTTCATAACCGTCAATTGGTTCAGCTTCTGATAATCCACGCAATGTCTAAGGGTGTCGTCCGCCTTCTTCTCAAAAAGGACCGGAGAACCCCAATGACATGTACTGGGTTAGATAAAGCCCTTTTCCAGTAACTCCTCCAACAACCTCTTGAGCTCCTGCAACCCAGGTGTAGACATCCTCAATGGAGGAATAGACACCGGTGCTGCTCCTGGAAAAAGCTAAATAGAGAAATCCACCTCTTGCTCTGGAGGAAGACCTGAAAAGTCATCCGGGAAGACATCCCTGAAATGATCAGCAACAGGAGGGAAATATTCCAGACAAGTCCCTTGGCCATCTAGATATAAGCTCGCAATCTGCGTTGTGAGTACACCTCGCCCACGATGCTCTGGTCTAGCTCAACTCGCCTGAACATCCCATTCGCCCTTGTATAAAAACTCTCCGCCCTTTGGTGATGTGAAACTCACCCTGTGACGATAGCAGCCTACAATGGAACGGAAGGAAACCAACCAGTCCATCCTAAGAATGATGTCATATCTTGTCATCTCTAGGATATAGAGGTCCCAAAGGAAGTGACACCCACCAACCTCAAGGGGGCACTCCTTGCACTGATGCAAACCAGCCACTCTAGTTCCCAACGGAGTGTCTAGAGTCATAATATTAGAAGAAGGAGAAACACAGAGCCCAATGATCCCCACAAAAGGTACAAATATGGAACTATGTGTAGCACCTGTATCTAAAAGTACTAAAGATAAGACAGAAGCTACTAAAATAGTGCCTCTGACTATAGAAGGTCCGGGATCCTGCTCATACTGGGTCTGTTGCACTGCATATGCCTACCCAGGGCCACGGCCCTGTGACACAGCCTGGATACCCTGAGTTGTCCCGTCCTGTTGCCTCTGAGATCCTGGTGTCTGGATACCATGGCCACGACCACCATCTCTGCCTGCACACCTTGACATATTCTAGTTCCCAGACTGGAAAGAAGCTGCTGGTCCTATTATGGCACGCTGAGTCTGCACAGAACCCCTCTCACTAGACATAGGTAGAAACGCCCTACAGAAGTGCGGCAGATGACCCATGTTGCTGCAAGCTCGGCACTCTACTGGGTCTCGTGGACACTGCGGTCTCTTGTGCCCCTCTCTGCCACACTGGTAGCACCTGACCGGACCACTAGAAGAAGATGCATGGTTGGTACTGCCGCCCTGAGAGAATTCCATCTGTCTCTTCCTCTTTCCACAAAAAAAAGTACCAGCAACTGGTGCTGAACTTCCCTAGCCCACACCTCTAGATTCTCTAAGGTTCCTCTCTGTGATCAACACTGGGTTTGCAATAGCATGTACAGTAGGAAACCTGAAGACATTCACCAGCGCGTAGATGTCATACTGAAGACCATCATCAAAACATCTGGCTCTCAATGTCTCATCACCCACCAGCACTGGTGTAATGCGCTGAAGCTCCGTAAAACGAGCAGAATAGTCCATCACTGACATAGTGCCCTGCTCTAGATTCATGAACTCTTGAGCTCTATCTGCTCTCCGCATCTCGGGAAAGAAGAAGTCATAAAAGACTGCCTGAAAATACTCCCACACCATGTCCCTGTGATGCTCTAACTAGGTGGAAACATCCCACCACCTCTTGGCAGAATCACGCAGCATATAAGTCACGAGCTTGACCCTCCGCCCTGGAGGCGTCTCAAGATGATCATAAATAGTCTGCATCATCCCCAACCAAGACTCTGCAGCCTGTGGTCCGCCATCACCTGAGAACGTAGGTGGATGCTGCTGCTTGAAGATATGTGTAAGCTCATCCATAGATGTGGCAGCCTGTGGTGCTCCCGGAAAGGTCTGCATGAACCGCAATAAGCCTCCACCGAACTGCTCCTCCGCGCCTTTGTCCGGTATAGCAACTGGTGCCGCATCCGAATCTACTGGTGTATCAACTAGTAGCCCATGGCCCACCATCTCTGGAGTATTCTCGTTTCCTCTCTCCTGGAGAACAACGCATGGTCGTCTAGGCGGCATGAAACTACGAGGTCAAAAACACGCCATAGAACAATATTTATCAAAGACTGAAAGTGAAGAAACCCAAAAGGGAACATGAGGAAGATGGAATCTCAAAATTTGAAAAACAAGAATACATGGCGTGTACAATAACTACACAACGTGTACTTGAATTCCCTTCCCTTTCCCGGGTCCTTCTACACGGCTAATCCACACGGCTCCCATTAAAAAAAAACTACACGGCATGTGAATAATCTACACGGCATGTATGGTGTTATTTTCCAACTTCCCGTGTCTCTTGTGACATAGCCGACTACTGGGATTGAAACTACACGGCATGTTACACTCGCACATGGCGTGTACCTCACCTTGTTTCCCCAGCCACCCGGCTAATTCCACACAGTCTTTCCTCAGACAATACTACATGGTGTTTCCCCAAGGGTACACGGCGTGTTCACGGAATGATGTCATCGACCCGTGCTGTTAGTTACACGGCCGAGTCCCCAGGTCACACTACATGGCGTGTTCATTATTGACACGGTGTGTTCTATGCAGGAGTTCACCGACCCGTGTTGTTAGTTACACGGCCGGACTCCGGGTCAATACTACACGGCGTGTATATCTGGTACACGCCGTGTTTTACCCAAGCACTTCTCTACCCCGTGTCACCGCCCACACGGTTTGTGACACAAGAAGAGACTACACGGCGTATACTCAGAGTACACGGCATGTACATAAAAAGTTCATTTTTCTTCCCGAATAGAAAGTCATACACGGCTTGGGTAAAACTACTACATGGCGTTTATACTGGGTTTCTAGACAGTATGCCTCAGAAACTTCCCTGGAACCCAGAAAATACGGAAAAACAACACCTATGTGTCAAATTCTAATCCGTGAGGGCGCATACTCCCCACGAATAAAATTTTGACATCTTATCTATGTTATAACTAATCAAAAGTCAATGATCCACCAAATTACGATCAAAGGGGGCCCATAATCCCCAAAAACCAATGTTTGGTGTCCATTCTATGAACAGATCACACAAAAATTACCCTATCAAATTGCAGGTATTTATCAACCAACTATCACAACAACACGCTTTTCTAACACAACAACTATCACAACAACATGAAATTTTCTAATTCACATACATGGCATGGAAACTATGCATGGAATGTGATTCTAGCATGTTCTTAAATGATGCATGAGATAACATACCCTCATCTCATCGGGTTATAACTAAATAGAACCCATAGAGTAAATATAAACAGCACAACACAAGTGTGTCACCCAACAGTGAAATCATATCAACTATAAAATTTGCAAAATCAGAAGAATTGAAAAATATGAGGTAGACTGGCATTTCCCTGTATGCGGGTTAGCTATGCTCGGGCACAGCTTATTACCAACTACCGTTCGTCCTATCCCTGACTACGGCTCCAAATAGTAAGTCAAAGAAAAGAACCCCTCTGATACCAATTTGTAACGTCCTGGACCCAGGTGCCACGCAACATGTGCCCCGAATCTGGTTCGCCACGTGACCTCAAGTGCGTTCCCCCAAACGCCAGAGATTGCCGACTAGCAGCGAGGGCCCAAGACTGATAGTGGGGAAACTATGCCCTCATTTCTCAAAGTGCAGTGCAACGGAATATAAACAAAACATACAAAGAACAGCAGAAGCAGTAAATCATACACAACTGAAAGAAACAATAGAAGTGGATATAAAAAATAGTATATAAATGATGATGCTACAAGTCTCAAGTTCTATGAAAACATCCAGAACATGTTATACATCATTACAGTACAACCAAAATCAGAGTACAGCAAAACAAAGCAAAACAACTGGCAGTGGCATCGCGAGCCTAGGCTCGATCCCATGCCCTCCTACTCCTCAGCCGTAATCATGTACCTGTATAGGGACTCTTGAACCTATCCACACCTTTATCAACCTAATCTATTTAGGGAAAAAAGCATGACTCAAACGGGGTGTGAGAAATATATCTCAGTAGGCACCCACCAAAGGCACGTTCCCAACTGTGTGTAAGCATGAAACAATAGTGTACAGTAGTAAAATGCAATAAAGTAAGTAGTACTCAAAAGTAACTAATTACCAGTTATATTTCCATTTTATTATTTATTTAATCCATTAAATATTAGAAATCAGCATAGTGTATTTCTATGTAAACAGCCCACGTCCTCAGACAAGAAAAACCTTACCCTCGGTTAAGCAGAATCCAACCCATAGGTATAGCCCTCAGGTTTAATAAAATTTTCCCTCAGGAATACGAAGTGTCTCCCTTAGGCACAGAATTCAAGACCTCAAGCACGAACGGTTGCCCTCATGTAAAATAACTATATCCCTCAGGCTAAATAGTGTAGTGCCCTCAGGCTAATCACAGTAATGCCCTTAGGCCAAACAGGTTACCAAGCCATGCCCAATAGGTAAACAAGCAGTAAAAAAGAAATTCCTCTCAAGGAAATTCTACAGTTACTACTTTGAAGGCATACCCTCGGGTATCCTGGCCAAACGGCTAAACAGTGGAACACACCCCCGGGGTAGTTCTGGATCCAAGCAACGATCCCAAACAACATTTTAATATCATAAGTAAATACCTAATCAATTCTAGGTGTTTAATATAACAAATAACTCCTACACACAATACCCCAACATGGGTTTGTGGCACACAAACGCACAAAACACATAGCAGTTGGAAAACTAAACACCAGGCCACCTCCCTTATACGCCAACGAACGATATACCCGATTGCCGACTCCAGAAATGCCCAAGAACATCATAGATCTGACAAAGAAAGAAACCCACTCAAACGTAAATAACTTACATTAGGATAATAATTGGTAAGAAACATGCTAGGAGAAGAGAGGGCTTACTCGCACGGTTCCAACGAGATCGTCCGAGGCGGAAACTGATTCCAGACGAACACTCGGCGGATCTTCAAAGCTCCGCCCTCCTCCCTTGGATCCAAAATGGCTCAATTGCCTCCTCTGCCAAATGAGGAGGCTACTGCCTGTTTCAAGCCGAAAAAACAAAGTACACGACATGTACTTCCAAGTACACATCATGTACTCATTTCATTTAACTGTTCACCTGGCAGATTTCCGCCAGCATGGCACTGTTCACCTGTAGACAAGAGTACACGACATGTACTCCTGAGTACACGACGTGTACTCCTGAGTACACGACGTGTACTCCAGAGTACACGACGTGTACTTTCTCCCAGCTAGCGGCTGCTCCACCGCCTTACTATTTGGGCTTGCCGACTGACTACACGGTGTGTAAAGAACCACTACACGATGTGTGGTCCGTTCCTACACCCTTTGTCACCAGCAAGGCTACATGCCCCGTGTACTCATCCCTACACGACCAGAAGTACACAGCGTGTGGAAAAAGTACACGGCGTGTAGTTCCAAAATTTTGGATTTTTCCTCATTTTCCATATTTTATTAAAAACACTTAATGAAAATGAAAAAGAAGAAGCCCGTACCTCAAAGAGAAGAACCGGGTTCTTACAATTGAGGTGTAAATAAGGATGCCTTTCCACCTATAGTGGAGTAGTTTAAGGATGTGTTTAACAAATATTTCTCTAGGATTACACCTAAGAGGGATGTAGAGTTTACAATTGATGTCATCAATGGGGATGATATAACTCCAATTTGACCATATATAATGGCACCGACAGAGCTTCAGGAGCTCAAGGATCAGCTAGAAGAGTTGGAGGAAAAAGGATTTATCATACTGAGTACATCGCCTTTGGGTTAAAATGTATTGTTTGAAAAGAAGGCTGCTGAGAGTTTGCAATTATGTGTTGATTACTTAATTTTGAATTAGATGGCTGCAAAGAACCATTATCATCTTATACACAATAATAATATTTTTTACTATTTGAGAGGTTAATGTAACTTTTCTGCGATATTTTTGAAACTTAGGTATCCACATCAGATATTTCAGACTTCTAATATACTGAGAACTACCTTTATAATAAGGTATATCCTATATGTGTTCATTGTAATGATGTTCGGGTTGATGAAGACCCCAATAGTGTTTATGGACATGATGAATAGGATCTACCATCTATAATAGGATTAATTTTTGGCGGTTTTTGTGGATGATATATTATTGTACTCCAAGATTCATGATGATCATGACCAATAGCTTTAAATCATCCAATGTACACTAAGAGAGCATCATCTATACACCAAAATATATATGTTATAGTTTGGATTGATCAAGTACACTTCATGGGTCACATAATCTCAGAGGAAGGTGTGTCAGCGGACTCAGATAATGTGGATGCAGTTGTATCCTGGGAGCAGAACAATAATGTTTTAGATATATACATCTTTTGAGGGTTATCTGGGTATTATAGAAGATTCATCCAATAATATTACGGATTGGAAACATAGCTTTAGGGAAAAAAATGGGATAAAGTTTGAATGGTCGGAAGCTTGTGGGAATTATTTCCCAGAATTGAAGAAGTTTTTTACATCAACACAAAGGATTATTCTACCTTATCTAGGTGAGGAGTACATAGTGTATGGTGATGCTTCTAGAATTTGACATGAAGTTTTGTTGATGCAAGAATATTGAGTTTTTGTGTATGGTTCTTTGTAGTTGATGCCTTATGAATAGAACTACCTTATGCATGAACTTGAGTTGGCTACAATGGTTTATGCATTAAAGTGTGGGTGACATTATCTGTTGGGGGAATATTTTACTATGTATATTGACCACAAGATCTTGAAGTATATATTTTCACAATGGTATTAGAATATTTTTCAGCAGAGACGGGTTGAGTATATGCAGTATTTCTATTTTGAGATAGAATATATGCTTGGGAAGAAAAATAATGTGGCTGAAACTTTGAGTAGGAAAACCTAGACTCATGTGGTCAAGGAGTCTAGTGATGAGTGGAAGATGATGATTTTACTGGCTGAGATGCACATTGTGGTTCAGTAGAGCAAGGAGAAGATGACTATGATATCAGTTTCAATGGAATAAACTCTTTTGATATGAATAAGGGACATGAAGTGTGAGGGAAATAAATGTTTGAAATTGAGGGAAAGACTTGAAGGTAGGGAGACACCTTCTGACTGGATCATATATGACGATGAAATCATATATGTCATGAATCATGTTGTTGTGAGGACAAGTACATTAGACGAGCTGATGCGTGAGTTTCATGTGTCAAAGTGGGTGCTACATCCAGGTGTGACTAAAATGTACCATGACCTACGATGATAGTTTTGGAGGATAGACTAGTAAAATGAGATATCATGGTTCGTTACATGATGTTACAAATGTTAGTTGGTGAAGGATGAGCATCATAAACCTGGTGGTTTGTTATAGATGTTGCCCATTATGAAATTGAAGTAAGATGAGGTTACTATGGACCGTATGGTGGGTTTCTTGAGAACACCTAGGAAGAATGATTTAGGTCATTCTGGACAGACTGAAAAACATAGAACATTTCTTTCAAATATGGGAGACTTTCATAGTGGAGAAACTGGGAGATTTGTATGTTTGAGAGATGGTCCACTTTCATGGGGTTCCACATACTATTATTTCATACTGTGATTCCCAATTTACATTGCACTTATAGAAAGGGTTATAAAAGTTGATAAGTATATAGGTTTTATTGAGTACAAAATTTCACCAATAGATAGATGGGAAATCAGAGAATACTCTTCACATTATTGAGAATATACTATGATCTTGTGTTCTTAACATCAGAGGATCTTTAGAGAAACACGTATATTTTGTGGAGTTTTCCTATAACAACAGTTATCACATAATGATACAAATGGAATTATATGAAGAACATTATAGTATTCCATGAATATCTCCTCTATGTTGGGTAGAGAAAGGGGAGTTAAAATTATTGGGACTAAGTATCATGTAGGAGACATCAGAATATGTTTGACTGATTCAAAAATGTATGTCTATGACTCAGAGTAGACAAAATTTATATGCTGATAGACATCGATGACCACTGTAATTTATGGACTGAGATCATGTATTCCTTAGGCTATGACCTAGGTTAGGTCACCAGAGGATATAAAGACTAGGAAAGATGGAACCTAGGTTCGTTGGACCATTTGAGGTTGTGGAGAGAATCAGTCTGATAACATACCAATGGGATCTTCCTTAGAAATAATGTACTATGCATGATGTTTTCAATGTATCAAAACTACAATGACATCACCCTGACCCTTGTCATGTGATCCCTATGGATGTTTTTGAGATAGAGATAGATGCATATTTTGATGATAATTTGATACAAGTGTTGTATCATAGAAAGAAAGTGTTATTGGGAAAGATTATGTTGATAGTACACCTATTATGGAATCATGGGGGTGTGTTGGAGGAGACATGGAAAATGGAATTAGACAAACATGCTTAGTTTCCCAATATTTTTTACTCAGAATCCTAAAAATTCTTATGATTTCACCTTAAGTATGAGCTTTTATAATGTGGGCATATTGTACGATCCTGACTTTTTATAGAGATGACTCAATCTTGATTTCATGTAACATTTTACCATCTATTCAGTACTTTTAAATTGGTTTTTCCTTGGGATGTGTTTGAAATAAAATTTTGAAAAATAGTACAAAAAGGGGTAGTGCATGGTTGGTTCACAGTTTGGGAAAACTGTGCACCCCAGTCCATAAAACCATGCAACCCTAGATAGTGGGGTTTTTCATGGTTGGTGCACAATTTATCAAACCAAATAACCTATTAGGAATAACCGTGCACCCCTAAACAGAGTTCCATGATTTAGGAAAATGTTTATGGGAAACTGTGTGTCCCAACCCGGAAAACCATGAAAGCGAATTAATTTAACCCGGACATTAGTTTTTTAATTACCTAATTTCCCATTTTAATCTCAATTCCCCCCTTGGACTAGTCCCTATCTTTCAAAATTTTGGAGCTCTATGGATGGATTGAAACCCTTACCAACCTATTTTATTCATTATTTAAATCCCAGATTGAATATCTACACCCCTCCGAGTAATAGAATCCAACTACGTTTGGTTTTCCATTCTTCCTTCCTTCTTTCTATTTCTTTTGGTTGTTGTTCTTAAAATTTTGGGATATATCTAGATATACTATTTTGGATATAGATATAGGATAATATATCTATATCTATATTAAATATATCATGGTTTATTTTATCTTTATTTAGGTTTTAGATCCGGATTTTATTCTATGTTATTGTACCGCTCAATTTTAGGGGATTTTTGTTGGCGATTGTTCTTCTTCAAACTTGGAGTAAGTGGTATATAATTCTAATCACATAATATTTATTTAAATTGTTCTTATGTAATTTTATAATTTCAATTATAATTTTATCAATTTATTTCTTTATTAGATTAATTAATTTGGTGAATTAATTAATTGATAAGATGTGAAATTGGGGATTTTGTTACAATAGATTTAGATAATTAATTACTGAATTAATTATGATATTTTCAGATATATTATTTGAGATAAATAATTATATAATTAATTATAATATATTTTGATTTAAGGATGAGATAATTAATTGTGGAATTAATTATAGGATTTGGATTTCTAAATAAATATTACATTGTAGATGAATTAATTAATCAGATTGATGTGCTTAATTAATTAGGGAATTAATTAACGGTATTTTCGTGATAAAATAATTTTAAATGTAGTAATGTAAATTATGTGGATAATTAATTATAGAATTAATTATGCATATAAATTGAAACATGTTCATTATGATATGTAAGTTATGAATGGTATCATGGTCATTTAGTTATGAAACAAAGAATGGAAACAAGAACATTCTATGTGTAAGGTATGAATGGTGGAATTGTATTTTAAATGTGAAATAAATAATTTTAAATTAACCATTATAATGTGTAATTTATTAATGGTAACAAGTTCATTAAGTTTTGGAATAAGAAATCATTGTAATTTTTTAATAGTAACATGATTATTTAGTTGTGAATTATAATATGGGAACATGGTCATTATATTGTTTAATGTGTGGATGGTAACATGGGAATACAAGAATAAAATGAATAATGGTAAAATATAATTTTGATATATCATGTCCCTCAGACATACTTTGGGATCTAGCATTAGTTGAAGAAAGTATTATGGTATGGTTGTTTATGGAAACCTGAAGGATTATGTGGTTAGATAAAGATTGATTAATAATGTGATAACTATTAAATTATTAATTGTAATAATTTAACATTCAATTTTATATAAATAAAGATTTCCTTATACTCCATTGGTGGTGGCCTAATTTGTTGTACTCACACCCTACTCTGGTTTCCTAATCGGTACCCAAATAGACTTTGTATTTTCTAGGCAGGTTAAGGGAAAATGCCCTATGTTGGATGGATGATATGGGATGGAGCATGGATGAGGGAAAAGAACATGATTTGGGGACCACTTGGGGGAGTCTTCAAGGTATTTATTTTGGATTTAATTATACTTACATGGTAGGTACTTTAGCCTAATACATTTACTCTTCAGTTTTGATATTGTATTTCTTATTTTGGGTCATCATGTGATATTGTTACTGTTCTGACATTTTTATATCATATGGTTACTCTGGTGATTATTTTTTATTAATTTTACACTGGTGTTTTACTCTGTTAAAAATAGGGTATACTCACTCAATGACTGATATGATACCCTCACTGCTAGTCGACATCCTCTAGCATATAGTGGGCGTGCCTGAGGTCATCTGACTGGTTGGCTCAGGGAACCAGTGCATGGAACCAGGGTCAAAACATTATATGGATAAAAAGACCTATAAATACCATTCCATCGACATAATAACATTTAATTATGTTGTAGATAATTTTTTAATTATATTGGAATTTTGAAGACATAATTTAAGGTGGAAAAAGATTAAATTAAAAGAAGGAACTTAGCAAAGAGAGTTAACTCCATTAAAAGAGATTCCATTAGATATCTTATTAAGGACCCTAGTATAGGTAATTTGTGAAGAAAATAACCTCTATAATGTGCATAAGGTGGATTTGAATATATTTTTCTAGACTTTTTTTGATCTAAATGGCTTGATATGTGTGAATAAGTGATGGGAGGGTGTGACCTTTTTTAATTAAGGAGGAGTATCATTTTTGTAAATACCCAAAAATATTTTTTAATGGGACCTAAATCTCACAAAATGTTCCTAAAAATATATATAAATAATGGATTGAATAGAATTCATGTTTTATCCACAAATCCACCATAAAAATTATACTTTTCTAAACATGTTATTCCTTTATCCTCTGTGTTTACTTACTTTTACCATTTAAGTTTTCACCATGGTAACTAGTTTTTAAACCTAGGTAATTGAACCTTGAAAAATAAAATAAAATGAAACTCATTAAATACTTTGGAAAAAATTATTATTAATATAAAATAAATTTATCAAATATAAATTCCATATGTTTGGAAATTTAATTTAACACAAGCACCTATAACATGTAAAAGCCCGTTTTAATGTTAATCACAATAATTAAATTTTTCTATCTTTACTAATCATTACGAAAAAAATAAGTTTACCATATTATATAATATTAAACATGATGAATAAAAATATTTAATCCATTATATGAAATTCAATCCTCATAAGTGAAATATTTTAATTTAAAAATAGACCTGCAAATCAGGTTGAAAAAGAGTTTTTCTTGAAATGAAGTTATCAAGAATTAGATGATCAAGAATTAACTGTAAGACTAGGGCTAATATTTATACAGATTAAAATTAATATATTTAGATATATAATATAAAATTTTAACTTAAGTATTTTTCTATTATTGTTTTTCTAGTTATTTAAAATGGAGGAACATGATGCATTTAAAAACAATTTTCAGAAAAATGATTTCTAAGCCTAAAAGTAAACCGATACCAAAATTCAGTATAAAGATTATTAAAATATTATTATTTATTTTAAATATACCTAAATAATAATTTTTTAATTTTACTTATAATTAAAATCATAATTGTACTTTTAAATTTCTTAATTTATTGAAAAAAAATGTTAGTTCTACAAAAAATGGGATTCTTCACCATTCACAGAAAAATCACACATTTTAGAAAAAATTGAAAATTTCACCATTATATAATTTTGATATGTTAATTTAAAAAATTATATTATTTTAAAAAATAATAATTTATTGAATTTATATAAATTTATTATAATTCCCAAACATAAAATGGGAAATAAACAATTTCTGAAGAAGATTTATTTTGATGAAAAAAATGACTTCACCACAAATATGAGTGATTATTTAATAAGAATTTATCAAACCATTTGTATTAATTAATAAATCTATACATATATTATAATTTTGTTAGTCCTATTAATACCCACTAATTTAATAACTAAGTTATATTAATAATATTTAAAAAATATATTTCATGGGTTGTTTAAGCACGATTTTGCATGTTGTATGTAATATCAAACACATTGTTCTTATTTTAGAATATTAGGGTATTAAAATATGGATATTTTATGAAAACAATTCATATATCATTTTCGATGCATATGAACCATCCACATAATAATCAGACACATGATGTGACTGGTATGAGTAAAAGTTCATGTTTTTATTTTAAACAGACATTTTAATTCAAGACTCTCCGCATAATTTAAACCAAAAAAATGTTCTTGGATTGTCTTGAATTTTTTTTAAAATGTTATATAAATCATTTTTTATTAGTATGAAACAACAACACATTAATTTTACCCATGGTGTGTTTGATATGACTCAAAGAATTGTTTTTCAGTTTAAAAGTGAAATTTTATTAATGCATTGTTTCATATTTATGTTTAATTTATTTATTTATAGTATTAATAACATTAGAATTTTCTTAATATAGTTACACTAGTTTCCCCAAGATTGGGTGGTTTTTTTGATAATTGGTAGCATGATTAGTCTCTTCCGAAATAGGTTTATGGTCTAAAGACAATGAAACATTAATGTTTTTGAATTTATTATTGTTTTGGATCAATTTCAGTTTCCAATGTAATTTTGCAACTAGATGTTTCAAATTCATATAATATAGTGTTTTTCTATTATTTTTTATGTTAATTAAATTGAAAATAAAATTTTCATTTTCTACTATAGTGAGATGTATTTTTATAGCACATTGCAGCGTTAAAGATTTTATCAACAATATGAATAGTTGTAATAAGTGGATACTTTTATTAATGATAAAACAGAACCGATAAAGGGAATAATTTTATATGATAAATGATTATTATAATGCCTATAATAGGGGTTGAACTATTGTTTAAAAATTCAAACCAACTAAAAACAGAAACCAGTTAATTATGATTTAATAGAAATTGATATCATCTAATGTTCAAAGATTCTACATTGGATTCACAATACATCCAGAATATCAATGTTTAAAAATTTTAGAATAAAAAATCTTTCTAAATATATTCATAGATGAAAATAATAAAATCTAAAAACAATTAATAGATAATCTTAAAACGAAAGTAATAATTAATTAGAAAAAAATAATTAATAAAATATTTCACACTTTAACCCTAAGAGTTAAGGAATTCACATACCCTACAAATGGGTATCCTTGATTTCTAACCTAACTACAAGGATTGTTTTTCAATAGCAAGAAATCCATGGATCATAAATATCAGAATCAGATCTATCTTCCCAGCCCTAGAAGTGCTTGACCATCCTGATTATATCCAATAGTGTTCTTATCCCTAGAATCCCTCAATCTGAACTTATATAAGACATAATGAATACAAATGAAAAATATTATAACGAATTTAATATCCTCACTCAGATTCCATATAAAAATAACTCTATGAACATTAAAAATGTGTAAGTAAAAAGATGTTATAGAAGAAGAAACATTAGATGGGTTGAGTGGTAAAAGCATCATCTCCCACCTCTATGAATTCACATCTATTTATAGGCATAACTCTAGGGGTCATATTCCATTATTATCATAGTCCGTTTCAATGGCCTCAGATGATATCCATCTTAATATCTCAACATGTTCTTTACATCTTCATCTAATTTCATATTGATAGCATCATCACAATGCTGAAAAATATACATTTTGATAGAAATAATTTTTACCATTGAATCATAATTTTTAATTTTTCAATGGAATAAATTTTATTTTGTTAGATGAATCAAAATTAAATTAGTTTTATAGTCTATAATCGAACAAAATTTCGGACCAGACTTGGTCAGTCTTTTAACACCCCAAGATTTCATAGTAAGTTATTTTCTTTTAAGTAATTCAATAGCATGTGCTACACGCAACACCGAGTTTGGGTGCACCACGACTTACCAAACTAGCCATTCAAAAAGCAGTTATGAGTAGTATTAATTCAATTTTTAATTTTATATACTCCATATAATTTAAAATTCCATATTATGTGCTTATTAGAAATAATATAAGAACAAATTCAATTTTTAGATAATAGAAGTATTTTTCAAAAAATGAAATTTTACTACCTTTTAATGGAGAACCATTTTTAAATCCAATATATAACCCTTTTATATATTCAACTTGATGAAATAAACTTCTTCTTTAAAATAATGACATAAAAATTTAGTTTGAGTAAATTTTCAGTTCTTTTCTGATAACTTTCATATATTGATGAATATTAAAAAATAATAAATTTTAATTAAAAGAACATTTTTAATCAAAATAATTTATAGTGTTATATTATATATTTGAATGGTTTTTAGGAATAATTATAATATATTTTTATCATTTAATCCAATTTTGGTCATTAAAAGTAATTTTACATTTGAATTGGACATAAACACATATCAATTTTTGGATAGTTTACTTCTCAAAACCTGCTTTCTGGTTTTGTCAACTTGAATATTTTTTAAATTGATTAATACAACTTTTATGTTTTTAATTCTATAAAATAGATATCATTTTTTAATTTGAAATATCAAAAATATCTTAGAGGGAATTTTTGTTATTTTTCTGAAAACTTTCAATTTCTGATGAATAGTGAAAACACTACAATATTGGTTAAAGATGAATTTTTTATTTTAATAATTCTTTATTTTTTTTAATTTATTTTAATTCAAAATAGATACATAATAACTATATAAATTTAATTTAATTCATTTTATTCATTTTATAATAAGATTAGATGTATAAAATTTTATTGATCTTTTTACCGTCTTTTACCCATCTTGTAGGCACATTTGAAAATTTGCATAGAACATAATTTTACCACTTCTGTGGAGTGAGTTTCCAAAATCCGAGAGACATAGTTGACATCAGTAAGTAAAATTTGGTTCAATAAGATGAAAATAATTTTCGGTGAATAGTAACTTTTGAATTTTATTTACCATGGTTATAAGTAAATAGGGTAATTAATGGTAAAAATGATATTATAATTAAACTAACACATGTCCTAATTATATTGGATAAGGGTATTTCATAAAAAATCAACCTTAGTGAAAAATATCATCCTTTTGATCCACTTCGATTAGATTTGGACATTTATTATTATTTTATTAAAAGAAGAGTTAAATGTGTGAAATTCAAAGATTAAAAACTAATCCATTTTTAATATAGAATTATACAGAAGATAAATTTGACTATAAATATTCATTATAAATATAATAATATTTCAACATCATTATATTTTATTTATAATTTTTAGACATTAAATAATTAAATTTATTTATGACACAATGATGATGCAGTAATTACCTAATTAAGGAAATATTAAAATAATTGATATTATAAATATTAAAATAAATGTAAATTGATCTTTTTAATGAATTAAAAGAATTTTCTAGGTTAATATGACATGTTAGGGTTTATTGAATGAAATATGTTCAAAGTAATCAAGTTGATATGGCTTTAACAAAAACCAAATACTAAATAGTGTCAAAATTGACATAATTGAGTTTTAAAAAAATACTATTTTATTAAATTATATAATAGTACAAAAAATATAAGGTTCAGACAAAAGACTTATATAATGATAGTTATGTTATTAATGAACCACTTGGGGTTCTCTTGGAAGTTTATAGTATGTTAATTAACTATATGATATAAAAATACAAGGAGACATGGTAAATGTCAAACTATTTGACAAAGAGTTAAATCTAAACGTTAAGGTTAATATGGTGACCTAAACCTATCTAAAACCTATTGGTTGAGAGGTCTGTGACCCATACCCACCTTATCCTCTAAATAAATTCATTTTAATCTACTAGAATCCGAAAATAAATTTAAAATAATAAAATATTTCAATCTTTTCCTAAAGTGACCCTCACGTCTATTATAAAAGGGAACTTCCCCTTCTCTTAATTTCACACATCCAAATAAATTTGGATCAGACAAACCATTCCCAAATATACTCCCTACTATTGTAACTACATTTTAGAGGCATTCTTTTGATCATAAATCCATCCTAAGGATCCCTTTTGATCAAATCAAAAGGAAGCACCCGAAGAAGAGGTAATAATTTCATGATCTCTTTCAAAGTTATATTCTTCTTCCACTTCCTCTTTATTTGTTGTTTCCATACCAAAATACTCAATCTATTACCTTATACATACTGTGATGTTATTATAAATATTTTAAAATAATATTCATTATTCTATCCATCCTATGAATGACATAGTCACCATACGTGAATACGTATGGTTTACCGTGTCCTCGGCGTGGTGTAGTTGTTATTCAACAGTTCATTATTTGGATGGGTATAATAATGATAAATAATTGATGTAAATAATAAATATAACATTTTAATTATTCTGTATATATGATATAAAATCCAATTATATACGATTTCACCCTCAATTGAATGATATTGTCACTCGTGTGTACGTACGTATTACCATCTCCACGAACGCGATGAGATTCATTCCCCATCGTAACCATTAAGGAATAATTTTAATTTTATGATTAAAAATAATTTTTAAGAACTTAATATAATTCAGGATATGAATCAAATACATCCTATCCCTAACAAAAATGACTTATGTAACAAAACATATAAAGGAAGACAAATCAGTTAACACCCAAAACAATGATACTACTAGAATATTATTAACAAAGAAATATTAAAAGATAATATATGATATCATATTTTAATATTAGGTTCTAGTATAATTTAATAATAATATTTTAACTATTATAGATTAGTTTAATATACCCTTGACTGAGGAAAAGTACAATGTAAGGGGTTTTCATCCCAGTTCTTATTTCTATGAGATTAATTCTTTATTTCCACTATTTTTTTTGTGTTGTATGTAATGCCCTTGATTGTATTCATTATGTAATATAATTTAATTTATGGTAATTTTAAACTTAATTATAGGATCCGTCCTTCATGGGGTGTATATTTTTTAAGTTACTAAATTGGTAACGGAATTTCTATTTTCAATTTCCACTCATTGGGTTTCATGAAAACTTCATTGAATATTTTACTGCAAAATTATTTGTTAAATCACTATTTATTTATTTATGTAGTAATTTACACTCCCCATTTTGTGGATATACATTTGATACACATAATCACTCCATTGATAAATTCTCAAGTCATCAATATGAACTTGACAAGAGTAATTTTAACTCAATTTCCATTTATCGAGTTAAACATCCAAGTCATTAGTGTTGTTATTACAAGAATATGTGTGAATGTAATGTGATTGATTTACACTGAATATCCAATCATATTGAGTGTATTTATATTTTTTGACACATAATTATGTCATTTATTTATCCTTATCCTAAGGATATAGTCTTTATAATGAATTTCGTCTCAATTTACATTTTATTGAGACTTCATTGTTGTTATGCACCAATTCACTTTTAAATGGTGTATATAATATACTTTGACATAGTATATCATGAATCCCATTATAATCATGATATTATAATGTTTTTATTTCTTCAATTATTCTTATTCAAGCGTCTCTGACTTAGTTAAGAACTCTAACTAAAAGGACATTTTAAATGTTTTAAAGATTTATTCTTATAATTCTTTCTCATTAATGTACATGTTTTAAAAATGGTTTTAAGGATATATTTATATGGAAATAAATGTTTTGAAATAAATATTTCTTTCAAAATTTTCAAAATGGTGTGGGACACTTTGATTCAAAAATCATTTTAAATGAATTCTTTGAATAATAGTGATGATTTTAAATGTTTTATTGAAAAAGAAGATATTTCTATCAAATAGTTTTATTGCTTAATTTAATCTATTTCAATATCCTTCATTTTTATTGATTGACATTGATTTATTATAATAAAATATTCTATATTTTATTGAATTAGTTATGAATGACTATGGATGTGTAATTTTTATACCATTCATTGTTTTTGGTAAAAGAATTATATTTTTTATGGTAGTTTTAATACGATTGTTTATGTTATGTTTCAGCCTTTTCACATGAGGAGTGAATTGGACTTAGTAAGTGATGGGTGGATCCCTCTATAGCTCCTTGATGAATCTGTAGGTCACATTAGACAAACTAGTGTCTTGGCACAAGGCCTTGAAAAAAAATCTTATTTTTAGTCTTGGCACAAAGCCTTGACTATGTGGTTATGATGTATGAAATTATGCATTCCATCTTTATGAAATTAGCTATTTATATTACATGTGATTATTTGACTAATAAAATATCCATGTAAATAAGTAAATGGAATTATTTGATTTACATTTTCTTTATTATGATGAAGTTTAATTTTAAAAGGATTGTGTTTTAGTATTATACATTTCATTAAATGTTTATGATTATTTATGATAGTTTATACTATATTGCTATACTTACTGAGAATCTAAGCTCACCTCTTTCTTATTTATTTTTCCAGGATGTGAAGAAGTATATTATAACTGATCTACAGGAATAGGCAAAGGGATATAAGAGTGTTCAAATGAGATAAAATATTGTTGTTTTTATTTGATAATGTAATGTAAAAATTATGTATATATCTAGTACTTCCATGGCTACAAAACTAATCAGTATTTTGAGACTTGATCTATTGTGATCCTTAAAATGTTAGGTAATAATACACTGACTCTGGGTAACTAGGTTTGGGGCATTATAGTAGGTATCAGAGAAATTTTAGTACAAACCATGGGTGCTATATTTTGAGAACTCGGATTAGAAAACACTACCCTAAGTTATACATTGAGGATTAGTATAGAAGAACATCCAAAAATTTTACTAATATAAATATTATGTGGGTTTCCCAAGAAATACATCCCTATATAGATACGAGAAGGTAGATACGGCTCTCGTACAGAAGTACCTAAGAGTGAAAACTCCGACAAGGAGTTTCAGGCTTGACCTGGGGTATCCTGGTACATGACAACGGGCCTTACTACACTCTTGGTGATGACACTACAGGGGGATATGCTTAAGATTACTCACATTTTATTTTCAAACCGATTTGAAGAATTTTAATATATGATGAGAATAAATAACCTTGGATAATCTTAATTTTTTTAGATTTAAAATAAGGTGTCAGGATATTATCTAAATGATTTTATGAATCACACTATGCTTTCCTGTGTTAGTCAATGGCTAGATTCCAAGGAAGTCATAGTAACATTGAACATGATGTACAAGGTGGGAACGATGATGGAAAAGAGCAACTAAATGGAATTTTGATAGGTTTAAAATTTATCAAGTTCATTCCGAAGAAGATTTCTAAAATTATGATCAACAATATATACATTAACAAACTCCCAAACTCAATAATGAAGAGAAAGGAAGAGAATGTTAAGAGGTCCAGCAATGGAAATCATGGAGAAAAGAAAGTTCAATTTCTGTCATGCTAGAAATGTGGAAAAAGACAACCAGGAAAGTGTCTCAATGGAATAAATTAGTGCTTTACATGTGGGAAGAAGGATATAAAGTAAATTATTACTGAGGAAAAAGGAAGAGTACTATGGAAGAAAATAAAAATAATCCTAAGAATCCAATTACAATCATTTTCCTTAAATGTAAGAGACTTTGGCATTACCCGAGTCTATGCCCTATTCTGTAGGATAACCTCTAATTCAAAGAATTATCCTTGTGGAGATAAATGTATGGAGACATTTTTAAAAGTATTAATGATATTTGTTTATGGGATTATTTTGGAAGACTATTCTCTTGTATGTGTAAACTTGTATTTTGTTATGTGAAAATGCTCTTGGAGGAAGAATTATCTTTTCTATTGTGGAGATATTTATAAAAGCCCATTTGGGATTATATGATCCATAAATTTGAGTAAATTATAGGTTATTAATTTTTCGGATGAAAATGAAAGGTATGAGATAAAATTTGGGGTTAAATTATGTTATGTTTATTTTGAGAAATTTATCTCAATTTGGGAATGTTATAAAATATAGTTTTTAAAAAAGGACAATATAAAGGCCATGTGACAACCCGTCATATCAAACAAATCCATGAGAATCGAACCCACAACCATAGTGTGATTGGTATTTATCACCTACCAGTGGACTATGTGAAGTCCCTGGTTAGTGTGGAAAATTATTTTTAGTTAAATGATTTCATTTATCAATAAAAAGTAGATTTGGGATCTTATGTTTTATCAAATGGATATCATTAGTATAGGAAAATGACTTGGTTATTAAGTGATAAATGTTATTTTGCAAGACATATGCTCTTTTGGGAATTCTATATGCCTAAGGAAAATATAATACTATGGAATTTCATTTGAGTAATAATGATGGATTTTTTTAATTTTGGAAGAATCTATGTTTTTTAGAGATGTTCAGGTTATTAATGGAAATGATTAACCTATCATAAAGAATATTTTATTTTGTTAATTACACTTCGGTGTGAGACTTTAAGAGTAGTTGATGTTATTTGGTGATAAATGTTATGATTTAATTTGAAAGACAATGTGGTTAAATTCTTCTGAGTTTTGGGTTTCATTCTTAGTTTGGATTATATTGAAGTATTTTAGGGACAATTGTTTATTGAAAGGTCTTTATTGAACATTGGGTATTTTTTGTTCAATTTTAAATATTAAGATTAATATTTTTTTCTATAAAGGATTATCCATTTTGGGAATCATCATATCTTGTACTAACAATTCGGTTTTTGTTAATCTCTAAAGATAAGGAAAATATACAGTTCAACCTTTTTTGATTATGTGATTATCTAGAAGTTGATTCTAGCACTTCAGGTGTGACCAAGTCATCTTGAATAATCATCGTTTGGAGATAAGATGTGTTATTGGAAGAAATTTATTAAGGGTTGAAACTTTACTTAAAAAGTAAGTATATCTCTTTATGTTTTTATTCTATCACATAAATAAATTCCTCAACTTTATGAAATGGAACTTAAAACATATGAATGGTGTTTGTTTACTCTTCTTACTAGGAAACTAATGACCATTTAACCCATCACATGTTTGTGGTTTTCTTGTTGATAAATTTCTCATTATCATGTTTTCTATCACTCTCCATCAGAACTTGACACTTAGTTTATCTTCTATATCAATGTTTTCCTACACAGAATCCTAGTATTGGTTATCTCAGGTGACCTTTTTACTTATCTTTATTTCTTTTAAAGTGATAGTTTATTGACTCTTTTTTCAATGTGGGATATTCAATGAAGTTCCCAAGACCAATTTAAAAATTAATAGGATGCAATTTCCAAAAGGGTGGAAGAATGTAACACCCCAAGATTTCATAGTCTGTTATTTTCTTTAAATTAATTCAATAGTTTTTGCTACACGCAACACTGAGAACGAGTGCACCACGACTTAACAAACTAACCATTAAAAAGGTGGTTATGAATAGTATTAACTGAATTTTGAATTTTTTTACTTCATATAATTTTCACATCTATATTATGTGTTTCTTATACATAATATAAGAAAAAGTTCAATTTTTTTAGTTAAAAGATGTATTTTAAAAAAATGCAATTATACTACCTTTTATTGGAGAACTACTTTTAAATCCAATATTTGACACTTTAATATCTTTAATTTTATGAAATAAACATCATATTTATAATAAGGGCATAAAAATTTATTTTGGATAAATTTTCGTTGCTTTTCCGATAACTTTAATATTTTGAGAAATAGTGAAAAATACTAAATTCTAATTAAAAAGATCTTTTTTAGTCAAACAACTTATAGTGTTAAATTATATATTTGAATGGTTTTGATTTATAATTAGAGTATATTTTTATCATTTAATCTAATTTTAGTCATTAAAAGTAATTTTACATTTAAATTGGATATAAACACATATCAATCTTTTGATAGTTTTTACTTCTCCAAAACCCGCTTTCTTCTTTTTGACAATAAGAATATTTATTAAATTAATTAATATAAATTCTATGTTTTTAATTTGGTGAAATTTACAACATTTTATAATTTTAAATTTCAAAATTATCTTAGAGTGAATTTTTAGTATTTTTCAAAAAACTTTTGATTTTTGATGAATAGTGAAAAACATTGTGTTATTATTTAAAACCGATTTTTATTTGAATATTTATGTATTTTATTTAAACTTAATTTATGTAAAAATAGATTTAAAATACCTATATAAATTCAATTTAATTCATTAGTGTCATTTCATAATATGATTAGATGTATAAAATTTTATGGATGTTTTTACCGTCTTTTACCCACCTTCTGGGAACATTTGCAAATTTGCATAAAACCTAATTTTATCGCTTATGTGGATTGAATTTTGAAAATAATAGAGATATGGTTGACATCAGTTTGTAATATTTGGTTCAATAAGATGAAAATCATTTTTGGTGAATAGTAACTTTTTGAATTTTATTTACCAAGTTTAAAAGTAAATAGCGTAATTAATGGTAAAAATGATATTATAATTACCATAATACATGTCCTAATTATATTGGATAAGTGTATTTCAACAAAAATAATCCATAAGTATAAAATATGATCCTTTTTATCCACTTGGATTTGATTATGTCATTTATTATTATTTTATTTAAAGAAGAGTTAAAAGTGTAAAATTCAATGTTTAATAACTAAACCATTTTTTATATAAGTTTATATCGAAGATAAATTAGATTATAAAAATTCATTTTAAAGATACAAATTATTTACTATATCCTGATATTTTTATTATAAATTTTAGACATTAAATAATTAAATTTATTTATGAAAAATGATGATGTAGTAATTACCTTGTAATTGAAAGATTAAAATAATTGATATTATAAATATTAAAATAAAAGTAAATTGAGACTTTTGATGCATTAAATTAATTTTATAAGTTAATATGACATGTTAGGGTTGTTTTAATGAATTTTTTTAAGTAATAAAGTCGATATGCCTTTAACAAAAACCAAATACTAAATAGTATCAAAATTGACTTAATTGAGTTTTAAAAACAATTACTATTTTATTAAATTATATAATAGTCTTAAAAATATAAGGATGAGGTAGTGGACTTATATAATTATAGATATGTTACTAAGTAACCAATTTTGATTCTCTTAAAAGTTTATTTTATGTTTATTAACCATATAATATAAAAATACAAGGAGACATGGTTAATGTCAAACTATTTAACTAATAGTTAAATAAAAACGTTAAGGTTAATATGGTGACCTAAATATGTCTAAAACCTATTGGTTGGGAGAATTTAGACCCATGCACACGTTATCCTCAAAATAAATCCATTTTAAGCCATTAGAAACAGAAAATTAATTTATAATAATATAATATTTCAATCCTTTCCTAAAGTGACCCTCACCTATTTTATAAAAGAGCATTTCCCCTTCTCTTAATTTCACAACTCCAAAGCCATTTTGGGCGACCATAACCTACCTAAATATCCTCCCAACTACTATAACTATATCCTAGAGGCCTTATGTTTATCATAAAGCCATTCTAAAGATCCCTTTTGATCAAATCAAAAGGAATCACCTGAGGAAGAGTTAATAATTTCATCACCTCTTTCAAAGTTATCTTCTTCTTCCACTACCTCTTTCTTTGTTTTTTCCATAACAAAATAATAAATCCTATACCTTATACATAATGTGATGTTATCACAAATATGGTACAAACATATTCATTATTCAATACATCCTATGAATGAAAAAGTCACCATATGTGTGTATGTACGACTTACTATCTCCACGTCGTGGTGTAGTTGTTATTCAACACATTATTATTTGTATGGGTATAATAATGATGTATAATTAATGTAAATAATAAATATAACAATTTAATAAATTTTTATATATGATATAACATCCAATTATATATGATTTCACCGTTAATTGAATGATATTGTCGCTCGTGTGTATATACGGATTACCTTCTCCACGAACGTGATGAGATTTATTCCCCATCATAACCATTAAAGAATAATTTTAATTTTGTAATTAAAAATAATGTTTAATAACTTAATATAATTCTGGATATGAATCAAATATATCCTATCCATAACAAACATGACTTACGTAAAAAACATATAAAGGAAAACGAATCATTTAACACCCGAAAGAATGATACTACTAAAATATTATTAACAAAGAAATATTATGAGATCACATGTGGTATCATATTTTTGTATGAGGTTCTAGTATAATTTAATAATAATTATTTAACTATTATAAATGATGTTAAAATACCCTTGACTAAGGAAAAGCACAAGGTAAGGGGTTTTCATCTAACTTGTTATTCCCATGAGAATCATGCTATATTGCCACTATTTCCTTTTGTGTGGTGTATGTACTATCCATGATTGTATTCCTTGTGAAATATACATTAATTTATGGGTATTTACTTATTAATTTTTTTATTCTCCTTTCATGGGATGTATGTTTCAGAAGTTACCAAATCTGTACGAAAATTTCTAATTTAGATTTCTACTCATTAGGTTTCACACAAACATCATTGATTATTTTACTCCCATATTATGTGTGAAAAAACTATTTATTTATTTATGTAATAATTTACTCTCCAATTTGTGTGGATATACATTTGTTACACATAATCACTCCATTGATAAATTTTCAAGTCATTTATATGAACTTGATAAGATTAATCTTAACACAATTTCTATTCATTGAGTTAAACATCTAAGTCATTGGTGTTGTTTTTACAAGAATATGTGTGAATGTACTCTGGTTTATTTACACTGAATATCCAATCATATTGAGTGTATATATATTTTTAACACATAATTATTTCATTTATTTATCCTTAACCTAAGGATATGGTCTTTAAAAGGGATTTCATCTGAATTTACATTCTACTGAGACTTTATTGTTGTTATGCACCAATTCACTTTTATATGGTGTATATACTCTACTGTGATATAGTATATCATAAATCCATTTATTCTCATGATATTATAAAGTTTTTATTACCTAAATTATTTTTATTCAAGAACCACTCATTTGGTTAGGAACTCTAACTAAAATATCATTGTAAATGTTCTGAAGATTTATTCTTCAAAATCATTTTCATTAATGTCTAGGTTTTAAAAATGATTTTCAGGATCTATTTATATGGACATTAATGTTTTGAAATTAAAATTCCTTGAAAAAATTTCAGTGTGGTATGGGCACTTTGATTAAAAAATCTTTTAAAATGACTTCTTTAATAAATAGTATGACTTTTAAATGTTTTCATGAGAAAGGGGATATTTCTCTCTAATAGTTTTACTGATTATTTTCATCTATGTCAATATCCTTCATTATTATTGATTGATGTTGGTTTATTATAAAATAATATTCCATATTGTATTTAATGAGTTATGTTTGATAGTGGATGTGTTATTTTTATACCATTCATGGTTTATGGTAAAATTATTAACATTTCTTATGCTGGTTTTAATACGAATTTTTATGGTATGTTTCAACCTTTTCATACGTGGAATGCATTGGACTTAGTAAGTGATGGGTGGAGCTCATTATAGCTCCTCGATGAATCGGTAGGTCTCGTGAGACAAACTACTGTCTTGGCATAAGGGTTTGACAAAATCTTATTTTTAGTCTTGGCACGACGCCTTGACTATGTGGTTATGATGTTCGACATTATGTATTCCATCATTCTGAAATTAGCTATTGATATTACATGTGATTATCCGACTAGTATAATATCCATGTAAATAAGTAAATTGAATTATTTGAGTTATATTTTCCATATTATGATGAAGTATAATTTTAAAAGGCTTTTGTTTTAGTCTTATACATTCCCTTAAACATTTGTGGTAATTTTTGATAGTTTTTGCTCTATTGTAATCCTTACTGAGCATCTGATCTCACCCCTTTCTTATGTTTCATTTATCCTAGGATGTGAATAAGTATATTATAACTGGTCTACTAGAACAGGCTAAGGGATATAAGAGGGTTCAAAGAAAACACAATACTGTTGTTTTTTATTTGATAATATAATATAAAACTTATGTATGTATCTAGTACTTACAAGGCTACAAAACTAATTTCTATTTCGAGACTTGATCTATTCTGAGCATGCCAATGTTAGGTAATAATGAACTAAATATAGGTAAATAGGTTTTGGGAATTACAAGCCTGATGGAATAGACTTGATCAGTCTAATGGACTAAACTCTTTTTGTTCGATAGATAAAACTCAATCAGTTAGATGGACTAGACTTCATCCGTCACACGGACAAAACTCATCCATTCCGATTAACCCGACTATGTCAGTCCTATGGATGGAACATTTTATTTCCATCAAAATATAAATTTTATATTCACCAGATTATAAATGTTTTCTATGTATGGTTTAATATCATATTTTCTGTAAAATACTAAAAAATAATGGGATATATAATTTTAGTAAAACCTTATATTTAAGAAAATGTGTTGTGATTTTCAAAAATATGGACAGAATGTGTATAAATTACTAATTTCAACTCATCATTCACGGGATTTTCTGAAAATCACAAAATGAAACACATAAGAAGAAAAATTAACATCATTGAAAAACTTAAAATCACTTTATATGGTTAAGAAATTCATTATATTCTTTTACTTAAAAACACTCCTATCCCTTTATTTCTCATCTTCCCCTATCTGTGTAACTACATTTCTATTCAACAAACATTTTCTAATTTTTTGAAACACTAGTAAGATAAGAACTTCTAAAATATATATTATCTTCTGAATAATATCCCTAATAAATTCTCCCCACTGATGCTTTTCAAATATAATAATAATGGTAGAAAGTATACATAAAATGTAAGAAAATAAAAACTATGAAAAAATTTAGTTTGAATAAACATTATTCCAAGAGTATAAAATTAAAATTAAAAAAATTTCATTAGAAAAACATTCAAACAAAAAATTATAGATAATAATTCATCAAACAAATATTCAATCGAATATTTTATTTTTACAACATTACGAGTTCAAAGAAAAAAATCATTTATTATTCTACAATTTTGTTACAATAACATTCAACTTTATAAATTCATCTTGATTATTCTCTAAATCTTATTTTGATGTTTCAAACTCAGTAATATTATCTCATAGAATATCAAAATTTTGAATCTCTTACTTTAATGTGATAACATCTACATCAAGAAATATATTTTTTCAGTTATCAAATTTCGACTTCACAACTTCTACTATGAGAGGAAAATGTTTTTTCTTTAATTATAATATTTATTGATCTTGATATTCTTAAAAATTCCTTAACTAATCAAAAACATTAGACTTCTCGGCAACATCAGAATACAAATTTTAAAAATAATTAGCAACATCCAAATATGACTTCTTAATATATTCGATTTGGTAATCATGGAACTTTAGGTCTCTTTATATCTCTTTAATCCACCTAAAAAATTGTTTTATCCTTCTTCTATATTCATTATAATAATATTTGAAGGATTTGAAATTAGATTAATTTTTTACAATAGTTTTAGCTAGTTATTTCAAAGAATTTATTATTTTCCCAAACATTTAACATCATTTGAATTTTCATGTAATGTTATTAATTTTTGCGAAAATAAAGAATTGCATAAATATGATTTTTCAATTGATCATTGAAAAAAGTAAATATCATTTCAACCCATTGATGATTTTCACTAGCTGTAGAATAGGTTGAATCTGATGACACAAAAAAGTACATCGATGAGAAGTTTCGACATCTATATTCTCTTTCTCTTTCTATTTCATATAATCTTATATTAAAAAAACAAATTCTTATTGAAATCACCCTTATCCAATATCTTTATATGAGATTGATGATTTTATTCTTCTTTCTTAGAACATTGTTCTTTCTTTGAAACATCCAAATAAGCATCTTTTTTTCGAGTGAGAAGTGAAATATTATGTATGAGAAAAATTATCTTCTTATTTTTATTCTAATTCTAAAGATTCTTTGGACACTTCTTATATCATATTTTCTAAATATCTTTACAAATAATCATCGCTTCTTAAATATTCATTCTATATTTATTCACACTTTCATTAACATTTGATTCTATATGTTTCGATAATTATTTTTCAACTTCAAAAACATTAATTTTAAATTTCTCAAAAAAAGACGTAACACTAGAAGTTCCAACACTTTAAACTTATTAAGGGGAAAATTGACCAGGAATGGACTGATTAAGAATAGACTAAATAAATGGTTGATCAAATGATAGAGAATAAATAGAAAAAGGTTCAACATGATACTTTTATACTACTTTTATCAAACTCTAAATGATATTAGATTTATTAAATATCTTTTTTTCTGCTTCTTCTTCTCATTCACCTATTTAGACTTTAAAACATCATGCATCTATTCCTTCAATACTAATGCCTATGATTTATCAAGACCAATATCAGGATCACCATTATTCTATTTATCTCTGTGCTACATGAAACCCTTATATACTAGATCAATCATTTTCATTCATTTATTTTTAATCCATGGTGGAGAATAATTAGATTTTCTTTTTTCTTGAACATTCTTCATTAACAGAAGAACTTATGCATCAGACACATCTTTTCTAGATATTCTAATAAACCCTTTCAGCTTAATCACAAAAACAACTTCATTCTATAAATAATTTCTTCATTGACTAAATAAACCTTCTATATAACCACAAATTATAAATTCACCATCTTCGTCAAAATCATAAATTTTACTAACATTTTACTCATGAAACATATAAATTAAAAATATTCAACATCATAAAACATTTTTTATTAGTTTAAATTAAAATAAAAAAGAACTTCACTAAATTATAATTCCTTATATTCACCAAGAAATATAACAAAAAGATATCCAAAATATTCAATTCATCAATGTCACCTTTTCTTGGGATAGGATACCGCAATATCAAAAGAGTTACAAATCTAACATCTAGTAATAAATATAAAAGACTTCATTATCTTTTCATAAGATAGAATGTAACGCCCCGACCCCAGCTACCCAGAGTCGGTGCATTACTTCGTAACATTGGCATGATCATAAAAGATCATGTCTCGAAAGACCGATTAGTTTAGTAGCCTTGGAAACACTAGATACATTCATAAGTCTTTCATTACATAAAAAAGTAAACAAACTACAATAACATGGTCTTTATAGTCCACACTCATATCCCTTTCTGACTACCCCTGCAGGTCATTCATAAAATAATTCTTCACATCCTGGAAAAATATTAATTCATTGAAAGGGGTGAGCTCAGATGCTCAGTAATGTTAACAATATAGCGGAAGCTTTCATCAATAAACATAAACATTTAAGGCAATGTATAACTAAAACAAAAGCCTTTTAAACTTGAACTTCAACATAATATGGAAAAAGTAAAATGAGATAATTCCATTCACTTATTCACATGGATATTATACTGGTCGAATAATCACATGCAATATCAATAACCACTTTCATAATGAGGGAATGTATAATGCCAGACATTCTGAAACATTTTGTCAAGGCCTCGGCCAAGACGTCTAAAATGATTAAGGCCTCGTCCAAAACCATAAATCAAATTGGGAAAGTGCCTTGGCCAATTCCACGTCTAGTTGTCTCATGAGACCTACCGATGCATTGAGGAGCTATAGCGGGCTCCACCCATCACTTATTAAGTCCAATACATTCCCCATATGAATAGGTTTAAACATATCATAAACCATAACATAATCGTATCACATAAAACATGCATAAAGGAAACATAACATTTCCACATTTCAATCACAAGATATCAATACAACATATTTATATAATAAAAACGATTTCAAAACCATTTTCAATACCAAAATAAAAGAATATTAAAACATTGTATTTATTTTTCATTAAAAAAAAGTGATGGCTTATAGAGGAATCCGAAACTCAAATAATGGTCACGGCGGCAGAGAAGTCGTTGTCGCCGCATATATATGGAAAGAAAAACATTCCCATTTTGTCGTTTAGTAAAACGCTTCGTATAAAAAAAGATTCCTTTTGAATAAACATAAAAGTCAAAGGGGTTTATACACCGTATAAAAGAAAGTTGTGTATAAAACCAAATATGCCTCAATGAAAGGAGATTGAGACGAAGTCCTTAAAAAGATCATTTTCAAAATAAAAGAGATCTATTATGTGTATTCACTATAGGTACACATATATAAATAAAAAATAAAAAATAGGACATAATAATATCATGACATAATTTGAATGTAGGAGATTAACCCAAAGAATGGTAGTTGGGTTATGAAATTCCCTTACCTCGTGTCTGACTTGACTCAACCATTCTTTAACCTCCTGAATAATAAACTAGAGTTAATATATACCTTATTAAGAACCATTTTTAATTTCATTATCCTTTTTATATCACTTATTACAATGATATAAACATTATGGAATTATTTAAGTTAATAACGGTCGTTTTGTCGATCTTTGGTACTTGAGTCAACAATAAACTTATTATAATTACAAGTTGTTTATGTGGTAGAATATCCATTACCTACAGAATTATATTCATGATTTTGATGTCATATATATCATATATATCCAGTATATACATTCATTTATAATATTACGTAACATTTAGAGGTAAGAAATGAAATGCACTGTTCATGGAGATGGTAAGCCGTACGTACGCATGAACGCTACTTTCATTTCTATTTTGTATTTAATGGAATGAAATCATAATGATATAAATGTATAATATAATTCCAGTATAATATAGTGTATAATACCATTTAATCCATCCTTTATACATCCCACATATGTCATTAACGATTCAAATCACTTTGAGGGGGCGGTAGTCCGCACTTCCTAAAATGAAATTATCGCATTTACCCATAATGGAAATCATAAAGTATTCCATAAATGAGAAATACAGAAGCATAAGTAAAACATAAATATATTATATATCATATATAAATATAGTGGAATCTTAATGGCCACCTTTGAAGGTGTTATATGAGTGTTGAACAATCATCGTTTCGTGAGGCAGAAATTTGCCATCCACAGAAACTGTATGTTCTTTAACCATTAGATGTAAGTGTGTGTAAGTGTAGCTCGAATCCTTATTATAACAACATCCTAGTATATTGAGGATACTGGTGTTGTTACAAAAGAAATGAATAAAAAGATTTTAGGGGGTTGGAAAAGAAAAATAAAACAAAACAACATTAAAGAAGACATTACCTCAAAATCGGGTAACTCTTTTTGATTTGAGCCAAAGGCTTCCTTGGGAAGCGTTCTGCCCAAATTGAGGCTTCTAGGAGTAAGAGGGGGAAGTTGGGAGAGTATTTGGGCAGAGTTTTTCCGAGACAAATGTCTTTAAAGTGTGAATGAGGTGGTAGAGGTGGGGGCCTTTTATAAGAGGAGAGAAGGGGCACTCTTGGAAAGTAAGGAAATTTTACATTATTATACAATGATTTTCGGATTATAAAGGTCCCACACTTATATAATTCGTGGCTAAGGTGATAAGGGTTCGAAATATACCCATCCAATAGTCTTTGGTCAAGTTTATGCCATGGATTGTACATTATCTTCTCATTTTATTTAAATCGTTAAATAATGAGGTCATCGCTGCATCATCATGATGTCATAAATAATTTAATTTATTTAATGTCTAAAAATTATAAAAAAAACTATAATGTAGGAAATCTTTTTAGATTTTCAATGAATATTTATAGTCAAAAATATGACTTGTATAACCTCATGTAAAAATTGTTTTAGTAAAACATTTCATGTTTGTGTCATTTTTTACTTTAACATTAAATAAAAGGTATTTATGTCATTTTCCAACTAAAGTGGCTCCATGGGGTCCCCAAGTTGACCCATGGATTGTCTTGGTCGGAAATGACACATCCAATGAGGGTAGGACATGTGTCAAGCTCATCTCATATTATTAAAACATTATTTTTACCTTAAACTACACTAATTACCTCTAATCGCGATTAAGAACTTAAAAGTTACTATTCATCAAAGAATTATATTAATCTCATTGAACCAAATTTTACTTCCTAATGACAACCATGTATGTCGGATTTTTGAAAATCAAATCACAGAAGTGGTAATATTTTATTTAAACGAAAAATCAGTTATTTAACTACCACTTAGTGGTTTCACTATTCATAAAAAATTGAACTTTTTCAGAACAATGCCAAAATTTCACCCTAGGCTATAATTGATATTCCGAATTCAAAAATGATGTCTATTTAATTAAATTACAAACATATAAGTTGTATTAATTAATTTTATAATTAATTCCCGTTGTCACAACAAATAGCGTGTTTTTAAGAAACAATTTATATCAAAAGATTGGCAATTGTTTATGTCCATTTTCAATGTTAAATTAATTCTAATGACCACCATTGGATAAAATGGTAAAAATATATTCTAATTATACTTTAAAACCACTAAATAGTATAATTTATCACTATAAATTATTTTTATTAAAAAAGTTGTTTTTAAGTATTTTTCACTATTCATAAAAATTTAGAAGTTCTCAGAAAAATACCAAAAATTCAACATAGGCTAATTTCGATATTCCGAATCCAAAAATGAAGTCCATTTTAAAATATAAAATTTCAATAATTTTAAAAAGTGGTTATTACTATTCATAATGGCTACTTTGATTAGTCGCGGTGTTTTAGAATTCGAAGTTGCGTACAATGCAAGCTATTGCATTATTGAATGGGAAGCGTATCATGGAAGCTCGGGGTGTTACATTCTCCCCTCCTTCAATAAATTTCATCCTCGCAATTTGAAATTTTTCATGGAAAATAAAAGGTTGAAAATTGAAAATACCTTTGTGGAAAACCCACATCGGAAATAAGGTTAATAAATATATAACATCAAAAGAAAGCAAGATAAGTACAAAGGTCACCTGAGATAGCCCATTCTAGGATTATATGAAAATATGGATATGGAGGAGAAACAAACCATCAAGGTCTGATGGAGAGTTATAGAAAACAGGACTAGGAGAAAGTTTAACTACAAGAAAATCAAAAACTTGTGATTGGTTAAACGATCATTGATTCCCCAGTAGGAAAAGTTAACCGACAACATTTTTGTTTTGAGTTAACTTTTATAAAGTTGAGGAATTTATTTAGGAGATTTACTAAGAACGTAAGGGAATATACATACTTGTCATGTAGACTTTCATTCTTTAATAAATATTTACCACAAACCCATATTTCACTCTAAAAGGTAATACAACTCAAAAATATTATACTTATCCTAATTGTATAAGGTTCCAAATGTTAACACATACTATTTAGATTAGTAAAATTATTTTGTAATAACCAGGGACTTCCTGTAGGCTAGTGGTAGGAAATAAAGGCCTGTCGCACTATGGTTATGGGTTCGATTCCTGCAGCTTTTTCCAACGTGACGGGTTATGCCCCACCCTCTAGGTTGTCCTTTTCCTAAAACAATAGTAGTATAATATTCCAAAAATAATCTTCATAATTTTTTTAACCATAAACAATACTATCCAAAGATCAAATTAATCCATCCCAACCTTTATAGTTATCCAAAATACCTCTGTCCAAACTTTCTCTAAAAGGTCTCTTAATTCCAAAATCAATTTATCAGATTCCCCAAACAAATTACAGTTTCTCTTTTTGTCACATACTAAAAATATGATTACCTTCATCATATTAAAACCTTACTGAAATCAACAAGTACTACAGTACAATCCTTATATATATATATATCACATTATTCTAATAACCAGAATATAATCCATGAGTCCAAAAGCACCAATACATTAATTATTCTACTTCAATTGTAGTAACATCATAAGATTTTCCTTGATCCCTTGGCCTTTTCTAAGGTAAGTTTCCCTGACGCTTAGGACATTCATTTTCATAATGCCCCATTTCCCTACAATTGTAGCATTCAACATTGATAGCCTCTTTCTTTCCCTTGCAATCACGCGCCTGGTGACCTTTTTCTCCACATTTATAACAAACTCCCATTCCTTTTAGGCAAGTACCAGGGTGATTCTTCCCATAATTATCACATAATGGAAAATCCTTATTTCCCTTTTTCCCTTTATCTGTCTCTTGTTCTACCGTTCTCTTCTTCTCTTGCTTTACTTTGTTGTCATAAGACTTGGATAATTCCTTTTCTGTCTTGATAGAACATGAGACAATATCTTTGGATGATAAGAAGGTTTGTGAGACTAATGCTCGACGGAGAAATGGTATTAACCCATCAAAGAAACTATCAATCTTACTTCTTGGGTTACGTATATAATCTGTAGCATGCCTTGCTAACCTTGTAAAGTTGGCCTCATACTTTGCGACATTCTCATCCTCCTTTTGTCTCAGACTCAAAAATTGCCTTTCCATATCTGCTCGATGGTCATGAGGAAAGTATTTTTCTAAGAAAAGGTCTCTGAACTCCCTCCATTCCATATTCGATACGTCATCATCTTCCTTTGTATTTTGAATCAATGACCACCATTGATTGGCATCTCCAGTGAGGCGGTAAACTTCCATGATAACCTTCTCCCTTTCGCTACTCCCCAAGGTGTGGAATATCTTCTCTAAGGTGTTTATCCATTGCTCAGCTACTAATGGATTTGTACCCCCATTAAATGTTGGTGGTTGTTTCTTCATGAAGCGGTCTAACATTGATCCTCCACGTTGTGGATCAAGGTGATCCATATGAGTAAGGTTATTATTCATAACCTGAGTGAGTTGTCCCAGTATGGTAATAATTTGATCAGCACCAGTTGTATCTCCAGCTCCACAATAATTATCTTGAGCAGGAGGGAAATCCCTACACGGAGTGCGTGCATTGATACGGTTTCCATTCCTTCCACTAGCCTCCATTTCTAAACAATGGCATAAACTAGATTAGTTTATGAAATAAAATACATAATTCCATATTTGTAAAACACTTTACATAAATTGAACTATTTATGGATATAATCCATAATCATAAAAAGAAAAGTTTTCTTTGATAAAGTATATACTCATAACCCTTCATAGTGGTTTGTAAAAAAAATGAGAATTATCCTAAGCATATCCCCCGGGAGTGTCGTAACCAAGAGTGAAGCAAGGCCCATTGTCGTGCACCAGTTCTCGTTCGAGTCTAGCTCAAAGCGGTGTTTTCGGGTTTCACCCCTAGGTACATCTGTGCCAGAGCTGCCTCTACCTGCATGTATCCAGACAGGGATGTATTGCTCAGAAAACACAGAACATCTCTACAATACCAAAATTCTAGGAAGTTATTCTATACTAATCCTCAAAGTCTATCTTTGGGCTATGTGCTCTAATCAGAGTTTATCTAAATCTAGTTTCCAAGGTTAGTACTAAACTGCCTCTGATACCAACTGTAAAGCCCAGACCCCAGCTACCCAGAGTCGGTGCATTACTTCGTAACATTGGCATGATCACAAAAGATCAAGTCTCGAAAGACCGATTAGTTTAGTAGCCTTGGAAACACTAGATACATTCATAAACATTACATTACATCATAAAGTGAAAAACTATAATAACATGGTCTTCATAGTCCACACTCATATCCATTTCTGACTACCCCTGCAGGTCATTCATAAAATACTTCTTCACATCCTGGAAAAATATTAAAACATTGAAAGGGGTGAGCTCAGATGCTCAGTAAGGTTAGCAATATAGCGGAAGCTTTCATCAATAAACATAAACATTTAAGGCAATGTACAACTAAAACAAAAGCCTTTTAAACTTGAACTTCAACATAATATGGGAAAATAAAATGAGATAATTCCATTCACTTCTTCACATGGATATTCTACTGGGCGAATAATCACATGCAATATCAATAACCACTTTCATAATGAGGGAATGTATAATGCCAGACATTCTGAAACATTTTGTCAAGGCCTCGACCAAGACGTCTAAAATGATTAAGGCCTCGGCCAAAACCATAAATCAAATTGGGAAAGGGCCTCGGCCAATTCCACGTTTAGTTGTCTCATGAGACCTACCGATGCATCGAGGAGCTATAGCGGGCTCCACCCGTCACTTATTAAGTCCAATACATTCTTCATATGAATAGGTTTAAACCTATCATAAACCATAACATAATCGTATCACATAAAACATGCATAAAGGAAACATAACATTTCCACATTTCAATCACAAGATATCAATACAACACATTTATATAATAAAAACGCTTTCAAAACCATTTTCAATACCAAAATAAAAGAAAGTTAAAACTTTGTATTTATTTTTCATTAAAAAAAGTGATGGCTTGTAGAGGAAGCCGAAACTCAAATAATGGTCACAGCGGCGGAGAAGTTATTGTCTCTGCATATGTACGGAAAGAAAAACATTCCCTTTTTGTCTTTTAGTAAAATGCTTCGTATAAAAAACGATTCCTTTTGAATAAACATAAAAGTCAAAGGGGTTTATACACCGTATAAAAGAAATTTGTGTATAAAACCAAATATGCTTCAATGAAAGGAGATTGAGATGAAGTCCTTAAAAAGATAATTTTCAAAATAAAAGAGTTCTATTATGTGTATTAACTATAGGTACACATATAGAAAGTAAATATACAAAATACGACATAATAATATCATGACATAATTTGAATGTAGGAGATTAACCCAAAGAATGGAAGTTGGGTTAAGAAATTCCCTTACCTCGTGTCTGACTTGACTCAACCGTTCTTTAACCTCCTGAATAATAAACTAGAGTAAATATATAACTTATTAAGAACCATTTTCAATTTCATTATCCTTTTTATATCACTTATTACAATGATATGAACATTATGAAATTATTTAAGTTAATAACGGTCGTTTTTTCGATCTTTGGTACTTGAGTCAAGAATAAACTTCTTATAATTACAAGTTGTTTATGTGGTAGAATATCAATTGTATACAGAATTATATTCATGATTTAGATGTCATATATATCATATATATCCTGTATATACATTCATTTATAATATTACGTAAAATTTAGAGGTAAGAAATGAAATGCACCGTTCATGGAGACGGTAAGCCGTACGTACGCATGAACGCTACTTTCATTTCTATTTCGTATTTAATGGAATGAAATCATAATTATATAAATGTATAATATAATTCCAGTATAATATAGTGTATAATACCATTTACTCCATCCTTTATACATCCCACATATGACATTAACGATTCAAATCACTTTGAGGGGGTGGTAGTCCGCACTTCCTAAAATGAAATTATCGCGTTTACCCATAATGGAAATCATAAAGTATGCCATAAATGAGAAATAAAGAAGCATAAGTAAAACATAAATATATTATATATCATATATAAATATAGTGGCATCTTAATGTCCACCTTTTAAGGTGTTATATCAGTGTTGAACAATCATCGCTTCGTGAGGCAGAAATTCGCCATCCACAGAAACCGTATGTTCTTTAACCATTAGATGTAGGTGTGTGTAAGTGTAGCTCTAATACTTCTTATAACAACATCCTAGTATATTAAGGATACTTTTGTGGTTACAAAAGAAATGAATAAAAAGAGTTTAGGGGGTTGGTGAAGAAAAATAAAACAAAACAACATTAAAGAAGACATTACCTCAAAATCGGGTAACTCTTTTTGATTTGAGACAAATTCTTCCTTGGGAAGAGTTCTGCCCAAAGTGAGGCTTCTAGGAGTAAGAGGGGAAAGTTTTGAGAGTATTTGGGCAGAGTTTGGCCGAGAAAAATGGCTTGAAAGTGTGAATGAGGTGGTAGAGGTGGGGGCCTTTTATAAGAGGAGAGGAGGGGCACTCTTGGAATGTAAGGAAATTTTACATTATTATACAATGATTTTCGTATTCTAAAGGTCCCAAACTTATATAATTCGTGTCTAAAGTGATAAGGGTTCAAAATATACCCATCCAATAGTCTTTGGAAAAGTGTAAGCCTTGTATTGTACATTATCTTCTCATTTTATTTAAATCGTTAAATAATGAGGTCATCGCTGCATCATCATGATGTCATAAATAATTTAATTTTTTTTAATGTCTAAAAATTATAAAAAAAACTATAATGTAGTAAATCTTTTTATATTTCCAATGACTATTTATAGTCAAAAATATGACTTGTATAACCCCATGTAAAAATTGTTTTAGTAAAACATTTCATGTTTGTGTCATTTTTTACTTTAACATTAAATAAAAGGTATTTATGTCATTTCAAACTAAAGTGGCTCCATGGGGTCCCCAAGTTGACCCATGGATTGTCTTGGTCGGCCATGACACATCCAATGAGGGTAGGACATGTTTCAAGCTCATCTCATATTATTAAAACATTTTTTTTTACCTTAAACTACACTAATTACCTCTAATCGCGATTAAGAACTTAAAAGTTACTATTCACCAAAAAACTATTTTAATCTCATTGAACCAAATTTTACTTCCTAATGACAACCATGTATGTCGTATTTTTGAAAATAAAATCATAGAAGTGGTAATATTTCATTTAAACGAAAAATCAGTTATTTAACTACCACTTAGTGGTTTCACTATTCATAAAAAATTGATGTTTTTCAGAACAATGCCAAAATTTCACCCTAAGCTATAATTGATATTCCGAATTCAAAAATGATGTCTATTTAATGAAATTCCAAACATATAAGTTGTATTAATTAACTTTATAATTAATTCCCGCTGTCACAACAAATAGCGTGTTTTTAAGAAACAATTTATATCAAAAGATTGGCAATTGTTTATATCCATTTTCAATGTTAAATTAATTCTAATGACCACCATTGTATAAAATGGTAAAAATATATTCTAATTATACTTTAAAACCACTAAATAGTATAATTTATCACTATAAATTATTTTGATTAAAAAAGTTGTTTTTAAGTATTTTTCACTATTCATAAAAATTTAGAAGTTCTCAGAAAAATACCAAAAATTCAACATAGGCTAATTTCGATATTCCGAATCTAAAAATGAAGTCCATTTTGAAATATAAAATTTCAATAATTTTAAAAAGTGGTTATTACTATTCATAATGGCTACTTTGATTAGTCACGGTGTTTTAGAACTCGAAGTTGCGTACAATGCAAGCTATTGCATTATTGAATGAGAAGCGTATCATGGAAGCTCGGGGTGTTACATAGAAATAAGGATGTCTCAACATTTGATTTTTTAAAACTACCCAACGTGTCTGAATGTTTTGGGGAAACAACATAAGATTGTACTTCTGAAGGAACCTCTAATAAAACAACTACTTTTACAATATTGAACATATATAATTCAAAAAATATATCTAAATAAATAGAATCCATGTTATCTTCGACAATAAAATCCATATAAGAATAAAAATATTATACTATCATTGAACTATGATGATAAAAATCTAGATTTTCAATACATACCATTTCAAATCCTTGAAATATGATAACTTCTGGCCGTAATGAATTGGTCTTATCAAACCATTACTTTTCAATCAAAATTTCTACACCAAATATCTATTTGGAATTTCTTCAACTAAAGTAAATTTTTAAATACCAAAAATGATTTATGATCGAGTGAAGAAATATAATCAAACAAAAAGAAATTATTGGATGAATCGAACTGATCGGATGAATTCCAAACATTCTGGGGTATGAGATATTTGAGGTCTGAGAGTTGAGATCATTCTGAGAGATGAATTTGGTACGTGGTGAACCACACTCATATTTATATGATTGAAGGATACTATTGAGTTCTATCAATCGGACATCTTGAAATAATACCCATTTTTGATCTGATATCTTATATTCATCCTTCGGTGTTTAAATATAAATCCTGAACTCTTAATGGTGTTTATTAAGAAATTATTTTTAAGATGAAAACCATGTCTGTAAATATTTTGTAAAAATCTTTACAAAGTAGAGAAGTTATGAACAATAATAAAAATAATGAAATAAAAGATGGTAAAGTCTAAGGATTTGAAATTACCACTTAGAATAAAATTAAAACATTTTATGAATTTTTTTTTTAAAAATTTATTGGTTTTCTAAAATAAATTTTGTTTGAAAAAATTATTAAGATTTTTTTCTCATAATACAAAATTTTGAAAATGGTAAGAATATTTAAAAACATTGTTTTTAGAAAAACTAAATATTTTAGAAAATCCAATTTTTTTATTTTTTTAGAAAAAATAAATATTTATGAAAAACAATTTTTTTTGATAAACCAATGTTTTGAGAAGAACTAAATAAGTTATAATAAAAATGCTTTCAAAAAAATAAAAAATTTATAAAAACCAATGTTTTTAGAAAAACTATTTTTTCTAGAAATGAAAAGTTTTATAAAAACTAAGGAGTTATAAAAACAAAAAAGAAAACAAAATATTTGCCCCCTTTTAAAAAGATTTCATTAGTTTATAAATATTGGTAAAAAATAAGTATACATGAATTATCAATTTATATTAAATATCAATAGATTCTTTTTAATATATTCAAATCTTTTATAATTTTGTGGTTTTGTAAATATATCTGCATGATTTTCTTGTGTTTCAATGAATTGTAAAATAATATCTCTTTTTTATGTGTGGTGTTGAGGGAAATGATGTCTTATATCTAGTTTCTTAAATCATGAGTAATGCATATGGTTTTTACGTAAATATAAGGTGCTTATGTGATCACATAATATTAGAGTTTTACTGAAACTCATGATAAAGTCAATGATCTTGTGTTGCATCCACAACAAATGAGCACAAAAACATCTTATTGAGTCAAAATATGTTTTGAATTTCCCATTCATCTTTTTTTTAAATCCCAAATTACATGTAGTTTTCCATCGTAACTATATATGTTGTTTTCCATAAAAATCGTATATATTGTTTTTCAATCATAACTATATATGTTGTTTTCCATATTAATCATCTATTTTGTTTTCCATCGTAACCATATATGTTGTTTTCCATCGTAATCATATATATTGTTTTCCATCATAACTAGATATGTAGTTTTACACCATAACCACATATGTTGTTTATCATCGTAATCACATATATTATTCTTCATCATAGTCAAATAATTTTTTTAAATTGTAACATCATATGATGTTTTCATAACCATACATATCGTAATAATGATATGCATCATAATCACAGTATGCATCATATCCATATTATGCATCGTAACGATGCATTGTAATCATGATATACATCATGTTCATATTATTCATCATAACCATGAATCGTATCCATGTTATGCAGCTTGGTCATAAAATGAATTGTATTCATGTTATTCATCCTAATCATGTATCATATCCATGATATGCATCATAAATAACTTATGTATCATACTCATGCAATACATTATACACTTTTCTTACTCCAATACTGCAAACATGTTTTTTCATTATAATTCATCTTACTCATTATTTTATACTTCTATACCTATTTTTTTCTAACCAAAATTATTTCCTTGAGTTTGTTATATACAAATCAAAACCATTTTGTTTATTTTAATTTGTTTTAAACATTACAATTCCAGGTTTACAAGTCCCTCCATGTTTTATGGAGAAATGTGATTATTGGAAACAAAGTGACTGTTGGTACCAGAGCCCTATAAATATAATTTCGTTCAAAATAGAGAAATAAACATTCGTATCTTCCATGTCCTAGAGAGAGACTTTGTGAAATCTCTATATCTTTGTATGAAAATCTTTAAAGACACTAGATGTGACTATCTTGTTCCTAGTTATTGTATCTCAATAAGTTCTTTGTTTTAAATTGTGCAACCGGTTAACGTGATAATGATCGAGGGCTTTTGTGGATAGGAAGATGGTGATATTGATCATTGTATTGAGGGATTTAATGTTTTTGAATGACTGGGGTGCCAATTACCTTCTTAATTGAGGGATTCTATGGATAGAAAGAAAGGCATGTCGATCATAGTATTGAGGGATTACTCGGGTGGTGGTAAGACAAACCTTTTATCCTAGGTTAATGGATAACCTACTCTTTGGGTTAAAATAATTGTAATACCTTTTATTTTTTCACTTACATTTATTATATAAAGGGAATAATTTCATTTCAACTTTGTATTCATATTCTTTTCTATCGTAATTTTTTTAATTATGATAAATTCATTACATTTTGAATTTAGAGATTCTATATGTTGTATGGTAGAATCATTTGCCTTTTTTATAGTATGATCATTATATTCAATTCAAATAAAATGTTTTTTATTACTTGTGGTGTCATATCATATCATATCCATCAGATCCAGGATGAGTTAGATCATTTTTATTGTGTATGAATTGTATTAGTTTAAGATCTCATAAATTAAGATTCTTATTAAGAGTCTAAATACAATATTTTTAAACCAACAACTCACCCCCTCTTTTATTGTGCCATATCATATACATTTACATCAATATTTCAATCTAACAATTGGTATCAGAGGAGGTTTCCACTGATTTGTTTTTCCTGATTTATATCTTTCTATAAGATAGTTATATTTTTATTTTAAACCCATTGTTTATATTTACTTACAATACTAATGTGTGGAGTAGAAAAGTGTTTTTGTATAAGATGGAATGAATGAATATTGGATGAATTGATAATCTAAATCCAACCAGACCACCTATTTTTTATGGTAATGATTATATGTACTAGATAGATCGAATGAAGTCTTTTTTTATTAATACTAGAGTAGATAATTTTGGGATGCTCCCTAGAGATTTCAAAATTTCATATAAGGAAGTCAGAACCTTCATCAAAAATGAGAAACTATAATATCATCTAAATTAAAAGGTACACGGTACTCTAGTGTATTCTATGAACATGAACATATATAGTCATATATCATCATGTGAAGCAGCCAAATGTTTCTAGAGGAAACTAGAAGTCACACATTTTTGTACATTTAATGTTATAGAAAAAAGAAGTTCCACGCATCGAGGTGAATATCATGGTTTTTTTTCAATAGAGAACTGGTATGAAAAATTGAACAAAGAATTATGATAATTTTCAATAGTCTTAAATATACCGAATAAAAAGGACTTTATGATGAAGTTGTTTTGTTAAACATAATTTATATAATTCCTAATGAGTGGGAATCAAAATAGTACAACTATATAGGAGAACAATAAAGTTTCTCAAATCATGCTTGATGAATTATTTGGTACAATCTTACAACATGGGATACAAATGGAAGGATATTCATATTTTAATTAGAGGATGAATGGTAATTGGAGTGTAAATTTTACTACTAAATCTAAATACAAGTCACTAGAAAGTGTAACAGGATCCAAATTTATAAAATCTATTTTTATTTGATAATCTAATGAAAGTGATCATTCAAAGAATTACCTAGCCAATATTGGTTTAATAATGATTAATATTGTGGGAAATAAATATATTTAGTATAGATTAAAAAAGAAATATAGAAAGTGAAAGAAGGAATCAGAAGTAACATGTTATGAATGTAATAGAGCACGTCATATTATAACAGATTTTCATTTTCGTAAATGGAAAGATAGAAAGGAAAAAAATTCCGAAAGAAATTGTAAAAAGTATTGCATGTCTAATATTAAGAATGTATTGAAAGAAAATTATAGACGGAGTTCAAGTGGTGGTGTTTCTTCAGACAAATATTTTGAATATGAATTTTCTCGTGAGAAAAATATTAGTATTATAGACAGATTACCTATTAAAAATCATTTCCTCATGGATAAGGTATACAATGAAGAAACTCTTAAAAATTTATCTTTAAATTCCAATTATCATGATGAGAAGTATTCTTACTCTTCGAATGAATAATCTTCCTCATTAGAGGATAATTAACCTTCTTTTGATGAATTATCCCAATTTTCCAAAATAATTGAGAATGATAATTTCAAACTCAAGAAAAATCATAATATGGAACATTTTAGAATATCTCTCCTTACAAAATAAGTATAATATATTTTAAAAGATCTTGATTATAAAACTATTGATTTAGTTAATATTTTAAAAAATCTTATGGAAGTGAATTTTGAGAAGGATGAACTTTCTATGGATTTTGAAAAACTTGTTTTAGAGAAAAATGATTTTGAAACAAAAAACAATTTATTGTGAGAATGAAAATTTTTTCACTAAACTAAAATATGAAATTTTTTCTTTCAATAATCCTTTATCATATTTAATTTTGGAAACGAAAACTTTACAGAAATGTATTTTCCAATTTTTCCTCTAAGAAATAATTTTGGAATTGGTTATTCGTTCACAAAACATGTTTTTAGACATAACTATTTCATTCCTATAAGTTCTCCTTTTTCAAAAGGTGTCAGTGTGGTGGACATTGGGAATGTAGTTGTTCCATTAATAAAACCCAATCATTAGTATTTCATAATCCGAAATTTGAAAAAAAAAATGTGGATTCCAATTGTTATATTATCTAATGTTTTTGGATCCTAACATGTTTGGGTTCTGAAATGCAAATTATTTCATTTTTCAGGACAACAAAAAGTGTACCAAAAATAAGAATATTTGGTATATGGATAGTGTATTTTCTAGAAATATGACTGGAAATAAATATTTCTTTGAAAATATCATTGAAATGAAACGTGTAAGAGTGAACTTCAGAGATAATTTCCAAGTAATGATCATTGGTATAGGTAATATTGTTCTTTTAGAAAAAGTTTTAATGTCAAATGTTATGTTTTTTTAAAGTTCTTAAGCACAACCTTATATTCATTAGTCAGTTATGTGATTAATGTTACCTTGTGAATTCTAGTAATGATAAATGTTTAGTTCACAATTCTGAAGATGAATTCATTCTCTATGTCCATAAACATGATAATGTGTACGCACTTATCTTAGAAAACCTATGGAGCTAATACTTACTTTGATTAAGTGAAATTGATGACCAATCTTGGTTATAGAAAAGAATGTTAGGACACTATAACCTTAGGAACCTTTGAAAACTCTCAACAAAAAGAATTATTAAGGATCTATCAGAACTCAGGTTTGATTATTCAAAAGTATGTGATCGTTGTCAATATTGTTAGAAAAATAAAGCTATATTTAAATCAATTAGTGAAGTTTGAACTACTAATGCATTAAGTTAGTGCACATGGATCTTTTTGGTCCTACCCAAACTTGAAGTATAGTAACAAATACTATTTATTTGTTTTAGTTGATGACTATACTATATTTACATGGGTCTATTTCATAGAAAATAAGTCTGATGCCTTTTACTATTTAAAAACATTTATAGCCCATGTTAAAAATGAGAACAACCTACCACTAAAAACTATTCAATGTTATCTTGGTGGAGAATTTCAAAATTCATATTTTGAATGTTTTTGTAGTGAGAATGGTATTACTCACAACATTTCTACTTCAAGAACCCCATAGAAAAATGTTGTTGTTTAAGGAATAAAGTGTATTATTTAGTAAATAAAAAGAACCAGGTTGAGTGAATAGTCAATTTCTAATAATTAATGGGATGAAGCTACAAATACTATATTTTATAATTTAAATCAAGTTTTAACTAGGAATTTTCTTAATAAAACACCTTATGGATTATTGACTAGCTGAAAACCAAAATTTTATTAATTTAGAGTTTTTGGATGCAAAGTATTCATATTGAATACTAAATATAACCTACATAAATTCTCACCCAAATATGATGAAGGAATATTTCAAGGTTATTACACTACTTATATGTCTTATAGAGATTTTCAAAAAAAAAACTCTTCTACTTTTGATGAACTAGTGCATGTTAAATTTGATGAAACTGATTCTTTTTTAAACAAACCCTGCCTATATCAACAAATATGTTTTCATAAACTAGTAATCAACTTTTGATATAAAACTATTCTAAAATTGGAAATACTCAAGAAAAATGTTTCTCAAATATTTACCACAAGTACTTTCTACCTTAGGTTGACAAACAAGTTTTAAAAAACCGAAATCAATTTGTTCTCATAATTCATTCTAGTGATAATATCATTAGTGATGTAAATCGACCTGTAAGGACTAGAAATTCATTAATAAATGAAATAGAACATATTGGTTTTCTATCCCAATTTGAACCTAAAACATCTAATGAGGCCTTATGTGATGAGGATTGGGTTAAAGAAATGCAAGAAGAACTAAATTAATTTGAAAGGAATAAATTTTGGACCATAGTTAAAAGACCCAAGGAGACAACTGTAATTGGTGTAAAATGGGTTTTTAGAAACAAATGTTATGAAAATTTATTCATTATAAGATATAAATCAATACTTTTTGCTAAAGGTTATAATAAAAAAAAGAAGTAATTAGACTAAGAAGAAACATATTCTCTAGTAGCTGGACATGAATCTATTCGTATTTTATTAGGCTTTTCTGCATTTTCTAACATCAAACTTTTTCAAAGGGATGTAACATGTGATTTCCTTAATAAATGTGTACAATGAGATGTTTTTGTAGAATAAAATACAGGTTTTGTAGACTCAAAACATCTTGATCATGTTTTTAAACAATACGAAAGCATTGTATGGCCTTAAAAAGCCCAAGATCTTGGTATAATGAACTTACATGATTTATTTTACAAAAAAATTATGCTAAAGGAACTGTAGATCCAACACTTTTTATATCAATGGAAAAAAAATTTATTGTTCAAATCTATATTGATGACATTATATTTGAATCGACTCAGCAATCCTTAACTGATTCTTTTGAGAATCTCAGGAATTGTGATTTTGAAATCAGTATGATGGGTGAGTTAACATTATTCTTAGGTTTTCAAATCTCTCAAGAACTATAAGAAACCTATATATCTCAATATAAGTACACAAAATATCTTCTGAAAATGTATAGATATTACAACACTAAAATTATAAGCACTCCAATCAATTTCCAAAATTCACTTGATCTTTATGAAGCTTGGAAACCGGTAGATCAAACATATTTTAGAGGTATGATATGAAGTTATTTATAATTAATAGTAAGTAATCTCGATATAATGTTTTACATATTCTTATGTTGAAAATATCAATCTAATTCAAAGTAAACTCATTTAAAAGTAGTAAAAATATTTTTTCACTACTTAAAAGGATCCATGGAATAATAACTATTTTACTCTTCTGGAAATGATTTTTTATTAAAAAGTTTTCCAGATGCTAAAATTGGTGGTTCTAAAATGTATAGAATAAGTATATCCAGAACATGTCATTTCTTAAGAGATTCATTAGTTTCTTGGTCAAGAAAAAAATAACATTCTGTATCAATTTTCACTACTAATGCTGAATATGTAGAAACTAGAAGTTCTTATGCTCAAAAGTTATTAATGCAACACACACACACTAACTATGGAATGTGTTTTTCAGAAACTCAAATACTCTATGATAATACTAGTTCCATTGCTCTTATTAAAAGCTCTACATATCACCCATGTGAAAAACACATAGATATTAGGCATCACTTTATTATAGATCACACAAAAAATAGAGATATAATTTTACAATTCATCAGAACACAAGAACAACATGATAATATTTTCACAAATCCATTATCTTCTGATATATTTGAATACATTAAAAAATCTAAGAATGATCACTATAATGTAATCATTCACATATATTACTTTTTTAAACCATCTCTTTACATTAATTTACTCATTTTTAAAGTGGAAGTATACATGATATTATCAGTTTTACATTTTATCAGTTTTACATTTTTTTTTTATATTTTATCAGTTTTAAATTATATTGGTTTTATAATTTATCATTTTTACAATTTATTGGTTTTATATTGTATTGGTTTTAAATTTTAACAATTTTACATTTTATTGGTTTTTCATTTTATTGGGTTTACATTTTATCGGTTTCATGTTTATCTGTTTCATGGTTATCAGTTTCATATTTTATTTTTATTAAATTATTTTATTTGTATTAGAATATTTTTTCAGTTATAGAATTATCATTAGTTTCATATTCTTTTTAGAATTAAAATATTGTTTTTATTACTATCGTAAGATCAATATACTAAAAAGAATTTATTTATTCTAATAATATGATAGACATGACTTATAAAACATTATTTTTTCCATTATATGTCAAATTTTTGGTATTTCGATTCTTTATTTTAATCCCTAATCAGATTCATTCTGAATATGATTTTCTTTTTTGGAAAACCTCAAGAGTTCAATGTCATTTTCAACCAATGAATATTTTACATCCAATCTTGACCGTAAAATTAATTTTTAAAAATAACCCCTCCGTACCCATCCGACATCAAAATCCTTCTAATTTCCTCCAATGTTTTAGGCTCTATAAATACCCTACATGGTTTGTAAATAGATTTTACCTCAGTTTTTATAATAAGAGAAGTCCTCAGCTTTCATAACTTGGAAAAACATTAGTGTCTGAGATTTTTCTTAAAGTTTTTCATGTCTCGGTCAATGACTTTATATTTAAAACAAATGTCTCCAAAATATTTCTCTTCTATGTACTTTTGAGGTGAATGGTTATTATATTGACATTTTAATGAGACTTTAGATTCTTCATTGAAAAGGATAATAAGTTTACAAGGGTGGGAATCCCTAAGTGTTAAAGACATGAATTACAACAATATTTTGTGTTTTATGAACAATTGTTACAATTCTATAAAAAAAATTGAGATGGATAATGGACTCAAGATCTTGTTTATGATACATGATAAGAAATAAACAACCTCAATAAAACAAGCAGGTTATTTCCTAGGAGTTCTGTCTAAGGTGTATTCCCTTTTCCCTCCCACAAATTATAGGAACATTATCGGACTTTTGATAAATGGAAAGCAGAGGAATATATTTTTGAGATTCATGATAATGAGAGGAAGGTAAATCCGTTATCAACTTAGTATCTTCTCATTTCCCACAGGATGCAAGGCTTACTTGTACCGAGAAAAAGTGATAAGGAAACTCTAAATGTTTCTGATTTATATGTTCTTGACTATCTAGTGAATATGAGGAAGTTTTATAATATGGGTTTTATTTTATTGACCATTAAGAAACTTAAGTCTGGTGTAATAAAATATCAGCTAATTATGTTTCCCACCATCCTGAGCATGTTTTTGAAAATGTTCCCAAGTTTATAAAATGTCAAAATTACGTTAGATTTGACAACATTAAAGGAGACTCTCATTAGTAAGGATGCAATTGGGAGACTGAAGTTACGATTTAATCATGAATGTAATTTTTTTTGAGAAAGATATAAAAGCTGAGAAAGAAAAATAAATAGTTGAAGGGAGGGAAAATATATCAAATCCTTCCAAATTAAAATCAAGAAAAATAAAGATATCCAAGGCTATAACCCCAAATAAATAAAAGAAACAAAAGGAAGTATCAGTTCAGGTTTTGGCAGAGTGGAGGAAGAAGAAGGAATATAGGAAAGACGGTGATCCTTATTTCATTTTAGACCCTACTGAAGCCCTAGATGAAAAAATAAGAACCTAGTAATACTTAAAATAAGAATAAATGATTAAGAGAATGAAGAAGATAATGAATAATAGAAAGGATCAAGCTATTGATATTGATTGACTTCTTATGATATCTAAGGAAGCCAGGATAGAAATTTTCATAAGGGAACCAACTATTCAAACTCAACTAGATCTAATAGAAAAAGGGAAAGAAAAACATGAATATGAACAATCAGTTACCCGAATTCTCAATCAAGAATCTAATGAAGAATAAGAAGAAGAATATGGTCAATAAGAAGAAGGACAAGAAGAAGAATATGTGGAAAAGAAAAAAGACGCAAACAAGAAAAATCTTTATGAAGAATCATCATAAGTTCCATCTTTAATTTTTCTATCTCTTGATCCCAAACCATTAAAAGTATTATCTTAAAATAATACTTCCATGAAAGTCAATAAAAACTCATATAAAGATGAATAAGAAGAATCTGATAAGAATCGGAATCAACCAGCTGAATTTATCAGCAATGAAACTAATTTTGGAGATCCTTTAGAATACAATGAAGATACGGATTATGATAGGAAAATAACAATGATGGGAATTTAATTAGTTGAAAAATCCTTTAACAGATTAGAAACGACTATCCCTTTCTTTTCAAAAATTAAATCCAGACTAGATATCATTACTAACAGTTATAATGAAATAACATATTCTGTCAATATTGTGATGGAAAAGTTTTTGAAGCTTGAATCCAATTTTAAAGTACTCAAAGACTATGCTACTTAGTATAGAATGTATTGAAAAAGAGTTGTTAAATGTTTATACAACATTGATGATAATAACAAGTATCATGTGCACAAGCTTAATTAATTTGTGAACCATGTAAATGATCTCAATTTATTCTACAAAAATTTGGTCACTATTTTGAATGAAAAAATAGAATCCTTTCAAAGATCAAGTACCTCAACAGGATTACCCTCTAAAGAGCTTGAACATTTAAAGGAAAAATTTTAGATAGATATAATGAGATTTATTTTCTCTTAAATATATTTTATCTTAGATAAGGCCTACAGAGTTAGAATGGATGATTATAATTACCAAGAAGTAAGGCTCAAAGAATTGGAAGAAATCAATCAGTTTCATAAAGAAAGGCTCTGAAAACAAGAAAGGATTTTTGTAGAATAGGATGTAATTCCATATGACCAACAAGAAACTCTTGAAAAATTTATGGATGATATAAAAGAGTTCATGATGAAGAAGATCTCTATGTTTAGCCTCTTGTAAAAAAGGATAAAGAATGAATTTTTTAACTCTAGTTGTAATAAAAACTTATATCATTACAAGTAATTTATATTGCTTCTTACTTTTTTTATCTAACTCATTACAGGAAAGGAATGTATTCCCTTATTCTTTTTAAAAATCACACAGTGGGAGAATAATTTGGAAAATAAGAAATAGATTTATATATTCGATTTTTTTCATAAAGATGAAAAAGTGTGAATACCCTATTAAGGGGGAGAACTCACAAGTAAAAGTAATTAGAATAATATCCTTAGTGATAATTTTATCCTAAGGTAGAATTATTCATATCCACTATTACTTTTAGAAGAGTGACTAAACTCATTGGGAGATAATTCTTTATCATTTGTTTTATTTTGTTCATCACAAAATGGGAGAGATTTTTGAGTCAAAATGAGTTTCAACATTCCCATTAATATTTTTTGTTCTGTAAATCACAAATTACAAGTTGTTTTCCATCGTAACCTTATATTTTGTTTTCCATTGTAATCATATATTTTATTTTCCATAGTATCCATATATATTGTTTTCCACCGTAACCACATTTGTTGTTTTCCATCGTAACCATATATGTTGTTTTCCATTTTAATCATATATGTTATTTTCCATCATAACTAGATATTTTGTTTTCCATTATGACCACATATGTTGTTTCTTATCGTAATCACATATGTTTTTTTTCATCATAGTCGCATAAATTTTTTTACAATCATAACCAAATATGATGTTTTCATAACCATATGTATCATAATCACGATATGCATCGTAATAATGATATGCATCATAAGAATGTTATAGATCATATCCATATTATGCATTGTATCCATGCATCATAATCATGATATACATCATATTCCTATTAAGCATCATAACCATGCATTGTAACCACATTTTGCATCATGATCATGATATGCATCATATTCATGTTATGCATTGTAATCATGTTTCATGTCCATGATATGAATAATAACCATGTTATGTATCGTACTCATGTAATGCATTGTACTCATGTATTAATCCAATAATTCTTACATGTTTTTAATTATAATTCATATTAATCATCCTTTAATTATTCTTTAATTATTTTTTTCTAACCAAAACGATGTTGTTGAGTTAGTTATATACTAATCAAAATGATGTTCTGTATTCTGTTTTGTTTTGACCAATATAACTATAGGTTTCCAAGTCCCTCCAAGTTTTATAAAGAAATATGACCGTTGGAAACAATGTGGACATTAGAACCTGAGGTCTATAAACAGAAGGTCATTCAAACTAGAGGAATAAATTTTTGTATCTATCATGTTCTAAAGAGAGAATGTGTGACATCTATCATTATTCATGTGAAAATATTTGAAGATACAAGAAGTGAATTGATTCTTCCTAGTTATTGTATGTAAATAAGTGATTTGTTTTTCTTTGTGTGACCGATCATTATGATAATGATCAATGGATTATGAGGATACAAATGTGGTGATTCCAATCATTGTATCGAGGTATTTCAATTATTTGAAAGATAGAGGTTTTGGTTACCTTCTTAATTGAGGGCCTTCATGGATATGAATATAGACGTGCTTATCATCATATCATGGGCTTACCTAGGTGGTAGTAATATAGAACTTTTATCCTGGGTGAAAAGATACCCTACCCTTTGGGATAAAAGAATTGTAATACATTTTATTTTTATACTTCCATTTATAATGAAAAAAGAATCATTTTATTTGTTCTTCCAATTAATATTATTTTCTATCATAATTGTTTTAATTATGATACATTCATTACGTATTGTATTAAGATATTCTATACGTTGTATGGTAGAATTATTTATATTTTTTATACTCTAATCATTGTTTTCAATTCGAATACATTTTTTTTTATTACAATTGGTTTCATATCATATCATATCCATTAAATACAGGACTAGTTAGATCATTTATATTGTTTATGAATACTATTAGTTTAAGATCTATGAAAGTAATACTCTTCTTAATAGTTCAAATAAAAAAACATTAAACCTACAATTCACCCCTATTGTATTATGCCATCTCATATACATTTACATCTATATTTTGATCCAACACTTCCAGCTACAGCATATTATTATTTAGTAGTGGAAAGTTCTTTAGAATTTTTTTTCTTAAAATACCAAGAAAATAATGCCTCTCCTAAGAAAAGAAAAGTCCCATATGTACTTTCTTCTCTGCATTTTACATCAACAAAAGTTTGCATCTTAACAACTTTTAATTTCACAATAAATTCTATATGTGTAAAATAATCCTAGATTTATAGTTAGCTTAAGGTAATGATTTTTTTACAAAATTAAGATGGGATTCCTTGGCATTAGCTTGATATCTTGCCACAAATCATATATAAAATATTAATTCTTGATGGCTATCTCTTCCATATAGTCAAATACCAGTAATTCCAATAAATATATTTTGATCATTTGGTTTACTAGATTCATTAATATATAAAGTATTTGAGATTTTTATAGGACTAATAATACATTTGGTGTGGTAATATTCAAATTTATTAATAAGATCTTTTATATACTTCTTTGAGATATAAAATTTTCTTCTAGTTTTCATGAAATTTGAAAACCAAGAATGAATGTACATTCACCCATGTTGCTGATCTAAAACTCATCTTTCATAAGATATACAAAGGAATATATATGATATTTTTTATTTGATCCAAATATAATGTTATAGACATAAATTTGAACAATAATGGTGCTGCAATAAATACTTTTAATAAAAATTGTTTGATCTAGAGATCCCATAATAAAATTATTTTGTAATACAAATCCTATTAACCAATCTTCCCAGGCACTATGAAATTTTTTAAATTCATTAGGAGCCTTAGTAAGTCTGAATACATGGTCTAGAGATTTTTAATTTCAAATCTAGTGTTTTTTTCAACATAAAATTTATCTTATACATATCCGTTATGAAAATAACTCTTCACATCCATTTTAAAAAGGTTGAAATTAAGAAATATTGCATATTCTAAAAGAATACATATTGCTTAAAGTTTATCTATTGGGGTAGAAGTTTCTTCATATTCAATGACCACTTTTTGATTATAAACCTTTGTACTAATGTTATTTTTTTATGTATATTTCCATTTCAGTTTAATTTATTAAAAAAAACCATTTACACCAATAATGGGAGAATCATTATTTCATTAAACTAAAGTCCAAACTTGATTCCTTTTGAATTAATTGAGTTCAAATAGCATAGATTTTTCTAATATTCATCACCTAGAGCCTCATTAGGAGTCTTAGGTTCAAATTGTGAAAACAATGAACAATGTTCAATATCATTTATTAAGGAAATCTTAGTTCAAATAGGTTGATCTACATAACCAATGATAATGTAAATAGGATGATTCTTAAGAATCAACTGATAAATTGGGTTTGTAAAATTATATTTTTTAATAATAGGTTGATATTATTTTTAAGGCCAAAATTTAGAGAAAAAAAATACTTCATTTTTTTATCACATTAGAAGAACATTACAACATAGGTTGGAAAAGAGTTTTTGAAATAACATCTGAAGACATTAATTGAGGTTTTTTCAAAGAAAAGTAAGAGTTTCAACAAATTTAACAAGCACCATTTCCTCTATAGTGCTTATGTTTTAATTAAAGACTACATATGAATTAGAATTAATAGAATAACCTATAAATATTCATTCATCATATTTTGGAGAAAATTTATATAGATTATCTTTAGTATTTATAATAAGTACATTTCATCCAAAAAAATTGTGTAATAATGTTTTGAATTTTTTCCTATCCATAAATAATTTAGAGTTTCTTAAATAAAAAGATTTATTAAAACATGATTTATAGTATAGATAACAATACTAACTGCTTTTTCCCAAATATATTTCTAAATTGAGTATTCATTCAACATGGTACTTGTAATATCCTAAAAAAAATTATTTATTCTTTAAGCTGTACTATTTTTGAATATATCCTTAGTTGGTGATATGTTATAAACTATACCTTTTTTTACTAAAAAAGTTTCAAAATTAGAATTTACAAAAACATCACCACGATCGCTACAAATAGTTATCAAGGGCATATTTTTTCATTTTTAATACAAATTAAAAAAAATTAAAATAGATAAATTATTCTAATTTTTTTTCTACAAAATAGACCCATGTATATCTGGTCTAAACATCAACTAAAACATATACATATTATTTTCCCCTATTACTTCTATTTTTTAGGACTAAATGGATCCTTTCGCACTAGCAACAAAGAATTACAATTTGAAACTTCACTAATAGATTTAAAACATCAATAATGTTTATTTAAAAACTAAAAAGGATCAAAAATATATTTATGAATCTGATTTATTCTCTAGTAGATATTTAATTATTCCTTTATTAGATTGTTTAGCTAATGTTATAGAATTAAAATGTATGAATCATGTATTCTATAACCATGATTAATATTTCATTGCACTAAGGAAAGTTATATAATGTATCTTAAGGTATTCTGAATTAAGTATGTAAACACTCTCATGACTATTTGTTGAAATAATAAATTTATATTCTGAACTTTTTATAATGAATTTATCATTATTGAAGTTCCGAAGATATCACTCATCACATACTTGATTTATTATAACTAGGTTGTCCTTCAAACATAAATCTAATAAAACATCTAAAATTAATGATTTTGAAAGAAGAACAGTTTTAGCTATTATAATAATTTATCCTTAAGCATTGTAACCAAAGGTAACTTTTACCTCTTTAATTTTGATAACATTATTGAAGAAATACTTTTTCCTAGTCATATGTCTAGAACAACCACTGTCCATGTACCATATATTTCATTTAGAACACTTATTATCATGTTAAAATTAAAAATTTAAGAATTTTATAACCCAAACCTTCTTGGGTCTAGCATTATTAGAAAATAAAATTTTCAAAATCCACATATATCCAACTTTACTATGCTAAGAAGCTGTCAATTATTTATAAAAATAAGTTTTGTGAAAGCATAAATATTTTAATTTATTTATATAACATATATTCTTTTATTGTCTATCACATTCAAATTTGATACTGAATGGGGAAGTATTTCAAAAAAAATTATTTTTAGAATTTTTTTTTATAAGTAAAAACCATCCCATACACATCCCTATGATATTTAAAAATATTTATACATTTTATCAATATTTTCTTTACCAGTTGTAAATATTTATAGTAAAATTTTTTAAACATTAAATTTCAAAACATAGTTTCACAACTAAATTACTATCCCTAATTGAAATTTTAATAGAAGTAATTTTTCTCTAACTATTTTGAAAAACTAGTTTTCTCATGATTATATTTATATAGATTTTTTAGAATAATAGTTTAATCATTATTATATTTATCAAACTCTTTTAAAATATTATAAATTTAAATAGTAATCATATATATTGTCTATTTTTATTGAGTAAGTTTTTCTTTAAAAGCTTCAATATTATTAGAAACTATAAAAATTTGATTTTCTAAATGTTTATAAAATCTTGAAAAATCCTAAAATCTTGGTAAATTATTATTCTATTTGGATGAAGTAAATTCCTCATATGACTATGTAGTATTATTCTCAATTTCACTATCAAGATAATTATAATTCAAATTACGATTAGTCAAGGTTTCGAAAGATACCTAAGCCAAAAAAATATATTATTATATGGAATTTTAGCATAGAAATCAATATTATTATTATATTCACTTTCACTATCTGATGAATTATTTAAATAAATATCACCTCCACTATAACTCCAAGTGTATAATGATATCATAATTTTCTTAAGAATATATCTAGTGAACTTCATAGAATTCATCATAGAATTTATATCCTTCTTATATTTTATCTTAATCTTGGGATAATCTAGTCTTATATGTCTGGGTTTCATACACTCAAAAAATATCATTTTAGAATAATCATTCTTCTTACATTTATACATAAAATTGAAATTATATTTCTATTTAAAATCATTCATCCAAAAAATCATATTGATTCTCTTAGTAAGATTGGATATCTATTTCTCAGACTGATAAAAATTAATGCACTCTGTTTCATCTTGAACTATCTTTTCATTTAAAGATATAAAATTTTTTCTCTACATCTAAATTTTATAGAAACAACTAGATTAAAAGAAAACGCTACACCATTTTTTATTTTTTACCTTTTAAACATCTATTTTTAATCATCCTTAGTATGGTGTAAGAGAACTAATAAAATCATCTAAACTCAACTTAGTAATCTGATTTCTACCATCAAGATCTTTTCTCTTTGATTACCACTCACCTATTATAATGATTGAGATAATTTAAAATAAAATATCATCTTTTAATATCTTTTTCACCCATAGACTATAAAATATTAACAATTTTCCGGAATCTCTAATGCATCTTAGGAACATATGCTTAATTCATGAAATCAAACACTTGATAATAATATCTATGAATTACTCTTCCAGTTTCTATAACATTAAAAGCACCAAAATGAGTAATCTCCAGCATATTCCAAATAATATTGGTGGCTTTGAAAGAATAAATTTGACTTTTTAAATTCCTGTTCATTGAATGCTAAAAATTATTCCTTACACTATAATTTATTTGATATTGATGATTCTCTTTTTTGGTAAATGTAGAATCTTCTTTCTCAAGTATTTGATAATTCCCAGTAATAATAACTATGTCATCTACTCTATTGTTAATAACAATGGTTTTCATAAAATACCACCAATATTCATAATCATCCCTCTAAAAATAGATGGCCTACTATGATTAAGATTCTAATGTGTTCTAACATTTAAACCTTCCATCTTTCTAAAAAATAAAAATATAGTTTCTACAAAATACACCATAGTTTAAAATATTTCATACAAAAACTATAAAAAAATTCATAACAAAATTTGTAAAACATTCAAAACTCTCTTAAAATTTAAAAAGTAAAAACTAGACAGATGGAAGTAGAAACTACTATGACACAAATTATAGGATCGAAGAGTATACTAATGAATAAAATAGTATGGGTAAATTGTCGTTTAAAAATATAAACTAACTAAGAATCCAGATATTTTAGTTATGGTTTAACACATATAGATATCATATGATATTCAAAATTTCTATATCGGACACACAATATGTCCAGAATATCAAAGTCTAAAAATTTTACAAAAATGAAAATTCTAAACCTATGAATATAATAAAATAATTAATTTTCAAAAAACAATTAAAAGAAAATTTATAATGACATACAAAAGTCAATAAAAAATATTTCCACTCTTTAACATTAAGTGTTAAAGAAGTTGGAAAGCCTAAAAATGGGTATCCCCAGTTTTAAACATAACCAGAAGGTTTGTCTTTTTACAGAATGAAATTTGTATATTAAAAATGATAGAATCATCTCTATCTTCTTATCCCCAAAATCCCCCAATCATCATGATCATCATCAACAATCTTCATATCCTTGTAAGACCTCGATCTAAATCTAGATCAATCACAATGAATAAAAATGAAATATATTATAATGAATTTATGATACCCAATTAGATTCCTTTTAAAAAACATATGAATATTTATAATGCATAAATAAAACGATATTGCAGCAAATAAAACTTCATATGGGTTGTGTCACAAAATAATCACCTCCCACCACTATGAATGAACCTTTATTTATAGGCACAAGACCAACAATCTTATTCTTTGTTTATCAGAGTTGGTAACAATGGCCTTATACAAGCTCCAAATTGACATCTCATGATTTTCTTTACATATTTATCTAATTTCTTTATGATATCATCCTTACAAATCTAAAAAAATATTCTATATAGTAGATATTTTTTATCATTATATTATAAACATTATTTTAAAGATGTAATATCTTTTTTTGCAATGGATCAAAAAAATAATTTGATAAACAGAATTGGTTAGGGAAATGGATCAGACTTGGTCAATCTAATGGACTATACTTGGTCAGTCCAACAGAGAAGACTTCATCAGTCTGATTGACTAAACTCAGTAAGTCTGATGATTCAGTGTTCTTCATCCCGATTGAATAAAATTTTTATTTTAATAAAAATATAAAGTTCATATTCATCCGATTATAAATGTGTTTTATGATTGATAGACCTGAATATTTTCTAAAAAACCCTATAAAATATTGAGATATAGAAAATTATTAATGTATGGTATTTAATAAATGGTGTTGTGATTTTAAAAACTATTGTATAAAGTTTAGAAAGTATTACTTTTGACTAAAAACCATTATGAACACATTTTTAGTGCTAATTAATGGAACCTTTATCAACGAAACTTTTAGCCCTGATGAAATAAATTATCTTTTAAAGGTTATTACAACTCAAGTTTTATTTTAACACAAATAAAGGCTATTTTTAGCACAATTAAAGCACATATCTATAGTTGTGAGGGAAAAAATTAAAATTTTGTCCAATTTTAAAAAAGGATCAAAATATGAAAACCGTAAATGAGCTTAGGTTCATACTGGCTTAGTCTATGTATGTTTTATATGTTATAAAAATATTAGGATCTCCAGAGATGGATAATTCTATAAAAAAGAGTAAAAGGAAAAACAAGAAAGAAAGAATAAGATAATGAATATGTATAAAATAGATAGATACTAAGATTTACATGGTTAAGAATAAATTCATATTTCCATAGAGATGCTGAATGATTTTACTATTTTAGGGAGAAAATTTAGGGCACACACACCAAGATAAAAAATATATCTTCAAATGAGTCAATAAATTAATGTATTGTTATAGTAACATGAGTTTCTTTAGATTTATATCCAAAATGTTAGTCTACTATGATATAGTTCTTATGATAGTAATTTCTGTGAAGATACATTTTCCATGTTAGCAAGATCTACATGGTTATAGTACCCACTGCTGAATTCCACACCACTACAGTAATTGATATTTATGTTGCTGGTAGCATTTGGCCTAACTTTATCCGATGGATTGGGATCCACCATTAATATAATCTCCTATCTAGATATTGTTTTAGAAAATTAACCTCCTTCTGTGGCCCCAGATTAAAAACATACTTAATGTGATATACTCCTCTTCTTCACTCACTAATGATTTCTTTCCCTTTAAAAATTCAATTTTAAGATGGTGATTCAGGAAATAATGTTTTATTTCCCTTATAATATTCAATTTCAAGTGGAATATTACTGAAATACTAGATAATTTACTTTCTATGATCCCACAATGTGCTTCTATACTCTCTATATCAACATACATTCATCATTGACGACCTATAAATTCAATACAGTACTTTAACAAATCAATCACTGTCAACTTTATCAATATATATTTATACAAAACAAATCATTCCAAGATTTTCTATATCCATATTCTCTACCCATGTCATGGATAAATACACCACATTTGGTAACATATATTTCCAACTTAATATTGTTCCACCATAAAGAAACACATCATTTGTGGTACTCCTACCACTACAATCACCTCCAAGGCCAATATCCATATACACGTGTGATTATTTTTCATTGAAAAATAATTGAAACAATTTACTAATTCACTTTAAATAACTCAATATCCACTTCACATATTCCAAATCTTTATTTCTAGTGTTATCCATGAAAAATCTCACAACTAACACTACAGTAAAAATATTAAATAGTGTATAATCGAAGAGATATATAAATCTTCTTACAATTGACTCATATGGAACCTTTTTCATGTAAACATCCTCTTTTACAGTCTTTAGTTCTTTACCCCTTAAAAATTTAAAATACATTTCCAAGGGAATATAATGTGAATTTGTTTCCCAAAATACTTAATCTACATAAGAATAATTCCAATATTGTCAAAAAGTGATAACATCAAGGTTCCAACTGCACGATGTCTCTTGATCATCATCCCCAAAATCTTTCGGGCTTATTTCAGACATTTTATCTCAAAATACTCAACCAACTTCTATTTTATATTCTCAATCCTCTACATAGTGATCATATAATGATCATGTCATCTATATAGAAAATCAATATAATTCATCAATCACTAAAAGTCTTGAAATAACAAATATTGATCCGTATTATGATATTTTCATGATTTTCAACACATTAATGAATAAAACATATTGTTTGATTTATTGGGTTCTTCTATTAAGATGTATAATCTTTTTTAGTGTTTTCAAACTAGGTATTCCTTTCTGGACCCTACAATTCCATATTTCTACTCCATATAATGTCCTTCCTCTATATCAGTACAATGGAAAGCATACTTCACATACAGAAGCTAAAGAGGTAATAAATCTAAGGACTAAAATAAAAAAATCACTAATATGGTGATAAGATTCACTACATGTGATAAATATCAATTAAATATAAAGCTTCATTATATTTAAAACCTTCCACCACTAACATTTTCTAGTATATCAAAGGAACATTTTCATTGGCTATCTCACATGATGTGTGGTTTTTAATTCTTTTGGTGCAAAAAAGAGGTTAACCAAGGTTGTAATCTCGAGGAGGTAGTTTTAAAGAGAATTATCAATGTTATTATGAAAATAAAATATAATAAATTAAATAATAATAAATAAGGATAGTTTTTAATGTTTATTTCATAAGAATAATAATGTGGGAAGAATGTTTTTTTAGAAAATTATATGTGGAATAGGAATCGATCTAGATCTGCCACATTAATTATTTATTAATCATTTTCATTTTGACTGAAATTAATTAAATTATGGTATCATAATTTCTCAACTCCTAAACCCTAATAAATTTGACCCAACCACTAAGAATAAAGGAATTAATTCATAGGATAACCTTAGAATGTGCAATCTTAGCACACTATCATCATTTTAATTAGTAGGATAACTTATATTAAGTGTTTAATTAGGTAAAACATACACACTATAAATGAGAATGATTTTATCTAGGGGATTATACTTAAACCCTAAAATTCAACCCCTCTTAATCCAATTATATCAATTAATATTTTACTCTCACAACTCACATTTTTGACCTCACATGTAAAGAGTTTATCATTTAAATTATTTTAAATTTAAAAAACTATTAATATAATTTTTTATATTAATTATAGTGAGATTTTGTATTCAAAAAAATTATTTAAGGTTGTATGAATTATATAGAGTACTAATATATTACTCTCCCATGGGAGGAGTAGTCATTTTAGAAATGAATTTCATATGAAAATGTATATAAAGGATCTATCCAAATAAAATTTCTACTCTTTATTTACATCCCAAATAAGTGAATATAAGAAAAATATAATTGAATAAAACTAAATAAATTTAATATTAATATGTAATGTTATTATAATAAATTACATCTACAATGTGAAAAAGAAGAAGAAGAATAAGAATAAGGCATCATAAAAGATATCCTTTCTATGAGAGCTTTACCTCCTCAGATGATTAGATAAATAGAGTGATAAAATTATTATTTTCCCTTAATATCTTAGTTCCAGGTAAATCTCTTCCGAATAAGAAATAAATACATTTATATTGCGGAAGAGAGAATAAGTTTATATGTGTTTACAATTGTGAATGGAAATTTCATTTATATATTTTAATCCAAATTTCAATGAATTTTTGAACTCTAAAATTTTTTGATCCAACTATATTTCTAGGAGTATTATTTGTTATAAATTGGATCCTATATAAATTATCCAATTTTGAGTCCAATTAAATACCAAATAATGAATACATGGCCCATATGATGAAATGGTGTCCATATAGATGAGTCCAACAAAAATTTTACTTCATGACCCATTTTATCCCATAAAAAGTTAGATTCTGGAAGGAAAATTGAAATGTACATTTTGAATTATTTAGTTTAAAAACAATTTATGAAATTTCAAGTGAAAATATGTCCCATTAAAATAGTTACATACAACATATTAGTGTGTACATTAAAAGGTTAAAATTTATTTTTTCTTCCAATTATCAAATACATGATTTAATTCCATTTTTTTCTATAGATAAAAATATATAATATAATGTGGGTAAAATATATAATTTATTATCCATAATATATTCAATGAAAATATGGTTTATAAACACCCTATCTTATCATTTTTCAGTCCCCAGAAATATCAGAAGTCATGGGTTCTAGAAAATTATTATAAGATATGCATGTTTACATTTCACAATATATGATAGAAATATGAGAAAATAAATAATAAAATATTAATTAAATATTAATAAATTTGAAATTAAATCTCTCATTTATTTTAATAAAACAAAATCTAGAGAGATTAATGAAACTAATCATGGTGACATAAATTATGGGTTCACTATGACACTAATTATCCATGAGCATGTATGTCAACCATTTTAATATTATATTTTCATCATTTATATATTATATTCTAGTCTTAAATAAAATTTATACTTATATTTCACTTTTACAATAAATGTTTTCTATATCATTTTTGATCAAATTTCAAAAGTCACTCACTTATTCATTCACAAAATTCAAACCGAAAACTCTCAACCTATATATCACCATATATTATATATTTCACAACTCCCCACTTTATTATTATTATTATTTTGTTTTTATAATATTATTTTTTAGGCTCTAAAACTATTGGATATATTGTAAAAACACATAGGTCAATTTTGTGTGGTAATGAGATTGATAAAAAGAGAAACAAATGTATAAAAAACCATTTTTATAAGTAGAAAAAATTACTCAATTTGATCATACCTTCAATTGAATTTGAAATTTTTTCCAATTCATGGTTTTGGGTGAAGTTATATGGAGAAATAAAACAAAATAATTTACTATAAAAATGTATCTTAAAGAATGGTGTCAATATTGAAAATGTTTTTTTAATTATAGAACCAATCATATCATTGAAAAGACCCATTTTTACTAAAATTAATCATTAATGAGAAAATATTACTCATGATTAAATTGGTAATAATAAAATTGGAAAATTTTAACATGAATTATCTATATGGTCCCCACAAAAATGAGAACGTTACATGAATTTATATATATATATTATTTATATCACAAAATAGAAAAATAAAATTCCAAATGAAGCACTTCTATGGAATTATAAAAAAAATTGATGCTTGATCATTGATGAAATTATATTTGCACAAGAAATTTAGAATTTTAAATATAACAAATGACATAAAAGGGAGAGGTTTAGGGGTAACATGATATATCAAGTCATGATTAGACCATGTATAGTGATGAAATCAATTGAATGTCTGGGAAGTCCCTTAAAGTATTACATCAACCAATATTAACTGACTGTATGGATCCTTCCCATGGACTCTTGTGTGACCTAAACTAACCTATATAAAAAATATGAGGTATAAAATTATGTTCTAACCAAATGTAATAAAAATTACTATGAATCACATCTATTCATGAACTGTAAAGAATAACATTGTCACTATCATGAAACTCCCTACTCTAGATCATTTTTAAATGGGTTTATTTTACCTCTTTTTTAGATGATTCAGTTATCATTTTATGAAAATGATAACTCCTTAATCTTTTAAATTTGTGTATTCCCCTGATCTTCATATTGAGATAAATTCAGGATACATATCATTATTGCCTAAAATTCATGATGCTCAAACTCTTTGAAGAGATGAAAAGGTTTAACAAATAAATTATAATATGGGTACATGTTTGTGGGAGTCTTGAATATCATCATATATGATCAGACTACCTCATCTATAAAATTACTCTAATAGATTCTATTCAACTTTACCAGTTTTCTTCAATATTCTCTTCAAATATTAATTTAAAACATCAGTATGGACATTTGTTTTTGGGTGGTAATGTGTTTATTTTTTGTGTTTCAACCCATAATTTTAAATATGGGAAGCAAATTTTGAGTTTCAAAAGTGTAACCCTTGATCATGGATGATTTCTTTTAGTATTTAAAACCTGTAAAAAATTGAACCCTAAAAAAATACACTAAAACATGAGAATCATTAGTCATAGTTTCTTGGGAATCTAAAAATTTTATAACACAATAAATTTTAATTATAATATACAATAAACCTATTGATATAGTACAATTTCCTATAATTAAATTCCCTAAACATAAAAAAACTCATTGAATAGTATGTGTTGTTTAGGTGTATTGTGTCAAATAGAAATATTTCCATTATGTTTTGAATGTGGGCATGACTTATAAAATACATGGGAATCATGGAATATGATAGGATAATATAATAAAGAATCTAATACTTTATTATATATCCTATAGGGTCCAAATTTTCCATCACAAGACCGTGTATGATAGAAATTTAAAACATAATCATACTCATGATCAGGAACACACCTCCTAATAACTTGGTCACTATATATACCTACTAGGAATGTATAATACAACACATTAAACCTTGAATAACTCATAAAATAATAAACACGGTGTTTATATAAATATTTTGGTATTTATAAGGATAAAATATAGTTATCTAAAAAATAATACTAAGGATCCATACTTGAGATTTCATAAAGATACTCATTGGAAAATGTGTTCTGAAGTAGTATATAGTCCAAGGTGCCACCCTTTGTTTTTGAGTGATCTTAATCATGTGGTATACCACCACATAATGGTGAGAAACCTATTTATATCATCTAATTATGCCTTCATAAAGCATAAAAAACGAATTCACCATCATTTTAAAGGAATCTGGATAAGGGTGGAGTGATCTTGCAGAATTCATTGATGAAGCCTAAAACCAGTATATCCTAGAAATGATAGAACATCATACACACATGTAAGATATATAAATATGGAAGAAATGCTGACCTTTGATATAAAACCCTCTATGCCATTTTGTGATACTACACAACCAAGTAAAATTCCCTTATTTACTCTAAAATTGCATTATTCAAAATTTAAACAAATATTTTTTTCACTGAACTCAAAACTTTTCCAAATAAAGGGAGACATTGATCACATGAATATCTTTTTATAATAGATGCATCCATAAATTACTTTATTAATGTCTCAATTAAATTTAAAAATATACTCACCATGAATCTCTATATGGTTCTTGGTGCATTACAAAGTTAAAATAGAATATTTTATTAAGAAAATCTACCGAATGGGTTGGGGAATATTTTCTTATCTTAGTTCACTATGATAATAAGAACCTAAAAATAGCTAGTAGAACCTTCCATGTAATAATAGTGTGTACTTCCCATAAGTATATATAGTATCTAGGGAATGAAAGACAGATTTAAATGGTCATTTTTAATGGATTTATTCAGTTCCCTATAATCTATACACACTCACCAATTATTTTTCACTATCATAGTTACAATACCATCATTATCATTTTTTTACAACCGGGAAACCAATTTAATTTGAAAAAAACTATATTATAATAACCATTTATGTTTTAAAGGTGTGATATATGATATTTTATGTAATTTATCTACCTATTTCTTTAAATAAAATAATATCATGGGGTTAATACCCTTTTAAGTCCAGCTAACTTGTTTATCCCCATCCTCCAAATGAAATATATGCATAAAAAATATAGGTTCTAATGTCAGACATGTCTACCAAGGTCCACCAAATTATCTTAATATTATCCCTCAAAATATTTAAAAGTATTTTTTCTTATTCATGAAAGAAATTATTAAAAATAATTATAGGAAAATTTTCATAATTCAATACGTATGAATATTTTAAATTTAGGTGCAATAGCTTCAGTTCTAGTTTGGGTGAGTTTTTTATTGATAGAAATGTCATGGGGAATGAAATATCTATTCAATTTATATTTGGATATGAATATACATCATCCAAATCCAGGAAAAATGAATCAAATCCATCTGTAAAATCAATAGATATATTATAACCGGAATGTTAATGTTGGCATCCAACTTATAGGAGAATTTTTAAGATGAATCACAAAACAATAGATTGATATCCCCCTCTACATCATTGAACTAAATCTGTATTTATCCATTTTTATGAACCTCTCTAGAAAAATTAAATTTCATTAATATGATGATGAAGCCCTCCCAACCCTAATATACTCAATGGGAGATGAAGATTCACCATCTAGATCTACCGAATTCTAGTTAACTTTATAGAAAATACTGAACATATTTTGAACTCCACAAGAGATAGACTCCCAAGTAGTGAAAAATCCTTATTCGGAAAATCCCAAGGAGTTAATGGACATACATTTTTTATAATCTTTATGTGCCACTGATCCCCCTATGAGGGCTTTCACGAATCGTGGTCATGTAGAAAAATGTTAAAGAAACCTCCATTAAAAAATAAAAAATTGATCGGTAGTCTCAATGGCTTTCATGAACTATTCAAAAAAGGGTAGGATTTAAATTTTATTTGATTTTAAAAATATATTAAATAGGAAGACCCGCAATGGGGCTATGTTAGTTAGGTCTTGGTCCTTTTAGTCTCATTCTATTAAAAAATTATAGGGATATCTAGTGAGGAATGATTTCAAAATAGAATAAAAGTGTTAAAAATAAAGAAGAAGAATATGATTTATATAGAGATTTATGTTTTTAAGGAAGAGTCCCCATATCCATAAAAATATATATAAATTTCACTATATTGAGAAAAAAATTATAGGGCACACACACACAATGTTTAGAAACCTTATCTTAAAATGAGATAATAAAGTAATACGGTCCTATAGTATCCCATGCTGCTCGAGTAAAATATCAACATAGGTGGTCCATTATTCTATATCTCCCATGATGGTAGATTTCAAGAAGCTAAAATTTAAGGTATGGTAAGCTCTATGTGGATATATTAACTATTGTTGAATTATACACCAAAATAATACCATTTTTGATGTCACTAGTAGCATTTATCTCAACTTCATCTAATGGACCATGCTCCACCATTTCAATAGTCTCCCACCTAGACCATGATTTGGTAAATTTAACTCCTTCTATGGTTCTAACATGAAATGTTACTTCATTTCAGTTAATCGTCTTCCTCACTCATTTATTGGTTATTTTAATTTAAAGCATTAATTTCAAGTAGATGATTCAGGAATTGTTGGCTGATTTTCTATTAAATATTCCATTTATAGATGACAATTCAGGAAATATCAGGTGCTTTCCCATCTATGTTCCCACAATGTGATTCTATATTTTTTCAATAAACCATTATTCTTCCTTAAATATTAACAGAGATATAAAAATTCAATGAATTCCCCCATCACCATCAAATTAATCAACATATATTCTAGATTATAGGTTCCTTTAATATTCTATATTTTCAACAACTCATCCTATATTAATCCACAGATAGATTGGTACTTCAATGGAATATGCTTCTTTTGATCACAAAACATTGGGTTCTTTGTAGGATATATAACACTATGAATTTCATGGTACAATACATCCACCACTTACTTTTAGTACAAATCCTCCAAATAGTATTTTAGCCAAATCATATTAATCTCATATTCTATTATAGAAATATACGCAACCTCTATGGTGGATAGAGCCACTAAAATTTCACCTTAGATACCCGACTTGTAATTATTCCTCCACAGGTAAACACATAATTTTTTATACTCCTTCTGGTTCTGAAATCCCCTCCAAGGCCACCCTCTACGTATGCCTATAATGATTTTCTTTTCCAAAAGAACATATATATTTTCTTTCTTCCCTTAGGAAGCCACAACATCGACTCCATATACCCTTAATATTTCTTTATAGGTTTATCAATGAACTTTATCACAACCTCCACTATATGAGAAATATCATGTCGGGTATATGACATAAAATACATCAAGCTTATAACTACTCATTCATAATGAAATTTTGTCCGATACTTGGTTTCTTATGCTATATTTGGTTCTTTAACTTTTTAGAATTCGCAGTATATTTCAGGGGGAATTGAAACTAGTTTTTTTTCTAGCACACTAAATCCTTTTAAATCCTTTATGATGTTGCTAATCTTTGACATCATCATAGTTTCAACTTCATAGTCTCTATTATTCCTTATCCCTAAAATAATACTTGCTCCCTGAATATATTTCAACTAGAAATCCTCCACTAATTTCCCTTTTATCTTGTTATTCCCCTACATACATGATCCTGTAGTTATCATGTCATAAATATACAAAATAAATACAATTTTTCAATCATAAAAATATTGGAAATAAAAAACTAATATATGAAACACTATTTTTATTCTTTTTTTCCCATTAGTACATCAAACTTATTGTTCCACTATAGGTGTCTTATGTAACTCATATAAAGTGTTTTTTAGATTTTTCACAAATTGTATTCTTTTCTTAACTCAAAATATCTTTTTGGATACTTTATATAAATTTATTCCTCTAGATATCCCTGATAGAGAATAAACCTCACATCAATATACTCAATCTTTAAATACATTAATTTGTAAATACTAAAAACTGTTCAGATGGTGGTAGTCTTCACTACAAATGATAAAATTTTAGTGAAATCCACACCTTCCTTATCACATATATCCCCTTATCATCATGTATTTCATGGGTTATGTATAATAATCTGTTCCATGATTATTTATTACATTGTGGAAAAGGAGTCAATTTTCATATATTGTTACCATGAAATGATGAATACCCTCCTTTATACCCATCATCCCCTTTCTTGACTCTTTCAATAACATTTTCCCTTCAAAGCATTTTAGATCTCCACCATATGTCAATAAAAAATTGTTTATGGATGATGAATACCTTTTAACAAGTACTCCTAACCATGTAAATCCTATTACATGATATAAAAAAATATTGATATAACAAAAAAAGATAATAGAAAAAATAAATAAATGACATAATATAAATCATTTATAAAAAAAACTAAGTGATAATTTTTTTGAAAAAGTAATCATTAATGAAATGACAAAAATATATATATATAAAATGAATTAAATTAATCATTAATACATAAAAAATATAAAAAACTAAAATAGAAAGATCAAATGATATGGATTAATAAAGAAAAAATATAAGATGATATAGAATTACAAGGAATGAAAAATAAAGAGTTTTTTGATGCACTACATGATAAATAATTGGTGAACCCCTCACTCCCTATAATTTTTTAAACAAAGATATTTTATTTAAACACAAGATGTGAGGTGTGAATTTGTAAATTATTACTAATGGGTGACATTGGCATAAAATAAAAATAATAGAAACCCTAGGGTTATATATCTATCCTGCTTCACTCAACTGTTCTCTTCCTCCATAGTTTAAAAGATGATAGAAATGTTTGACCCATCCCAATATTTTGATGTATATGTTTAGGTTATCAGAGGTCAATTAAACTCTTCCATATCTCTCATGCCTAATATTGGGCCCTTCGGTCTCTCCCTAAATGATTTTGAAGAATAAATTTCCATGGAGACTACCAAGGATTAGAAGGGACTCCAAATTATTATCAAGAAGACTATACATAAATGGTAGGAAAAGGTAGTCATTATTTCCTTTAACACTGTTCTTGTCATCAAGTCTCTTTAGGATCCCTAGAATTACTGGAATAAGAACAAAATCATCCATCACAATGACAATATATAGCTAGATGAAATAATCAAAATTTCTAGGGTCATGAAGATGATGTCCACGTCCAAGGACTTTTCTGATAAGATAAAGGGGATCTTTAGGACGTATGTGTCTATTGGGTGTACTATTGATGGGAGAGACCTAAAGGATTCACATATACAAATCACCTATGATGATATTAAATTTCCTTTAGTACATATCACTCTAGAGTTATATACTCTTTAATCTAGCCTTGTTTTTTTTGGAACCATTGCCTCAATCTATATTACTTATTAGGATTACCAAGTCTTCATGTCATTATTTTCTCTTGCTTTATTCTATGTTTTATGATAAACTACCTATGTAATTTTTTTTCCTAGTAGTATGAAATAAGATAAAATTATTTAATTTTATGTTGTGCATCCTTACAGAATAAAATAATGGGTAAATGAGTTTACATTACACACCTTTTTATATGAATGTTTTTATAATATAGATTAATCATGACATAAATATTTAACATTCATGAACTCATGAACATACATGTTCTAGAAAATTGGCATGAAATCAATGTGTATTTTTCTCTTCTATTCAATATTTTCTAATTTTTTATTGATACCCTTTTCTTGCTACAATTTCCCCATTTTGGGTTTATAATTTCTTGGATATTAATCTCCTGTGATCATTATATTGGCTGATATGGATTCCTAATTTTCAGTCCTTGAATATTTTAAACCAAGTACTCTACGCTTGATGTTTAAAACACATTTTTCATTGACTTTTCATATTATTTTATATTAATTCTCTTTATTTTGATTGAAAATGTTTTTTCAAATATGAATTATTATTTATATTTGACTAATATTAGTATACATTTTTTATATGATAATAATACCATTAGTATATATAAATGGTTCTCTATCAAGTGGTAATTCTGGAAACCCCATTATTTCAACAATGGGGTGTTAATCTACTCAAAAATAAATTATAGTTCCACTTTAGACTTGTGGATATGGGATTACTAATAGGCATATATGAATCTTTTCTTGTTGGGAATTGAATAATTTCCCCTATTTTAGCGAGATTATTAATAAAATATTCATTGGTTTCTCTTTATTCAGTTTTATATAACCCTCCAAGTTCAAATTTATTTTTACTTGTTTATTGTATCTTTATAGTTTTCCTTTTCAGATATTTATTTATGTTATAACAATGATGGTTTATTTTTATTTGTTTTTAATATTTCAATATGTGTTTATAGATAAAGTTGTTAGGAAGAACTTGTACAATTTTGACGGAAGAGTTTTTTTCTAGTTTATCGAAACATTATTAAGATAGATGATTCGTTAATGATCTTAAATGTACCAAAAATTAAGATTACTAAAAGTGATCCTTGATGAATATTACATTCAATGAGGGGGATCGGGATAGTCCAAATGGGTAGATTGAGATTCAGTGGAATAAATTTATATCTTTTAATACTTGTGAAATACAATCAAATAGATAAGGATCATACAATCGAAAAAATATTTATAAACTTTGGGGTAGAAAGTTGAGGTCACTGATGAATAAATTTCAAGTGATGACTTGATCAGATGCATAATTTTCAATTCAAGCATACAGAAGTTATTGGTGGAACATACCATATGATGAATTACTTTTCAATAATATTAGACAAAGGAAACTCATAGAGATCACCAGATGGAGAAATCATTAAAAATACATTATAAGTAGAAATTGTAATTTGTACCTGGAATGGATCTATGAATTTGCACTAGAATGAATGGTATGTTGAGTTTTATGATAAATAGATCCTTGATGTCATCATATAGAGAATTAAAAGGACATAATATAGAGAAATATAAATGTTTTCAATTGAATATTAGAGAAATGATCATATGAAAGAATGTCTGAGGACGTTTTATGAGATAGAGATATTATAAGATTATCATATAGAGTGTTCCTAAAATAGTGTAATCAGACAAAGGTAAATCAGATAGATTAATAGATTTATGATTCCACCAGTCAGAGAATACTGAAAGTGTACCAGATAGAGTTCATCAGAAAAAGGAGTTCTTATAAAGTCATATTGGACATAGATAACTTAATGTTTTTTCAATGGAAAATGTTTTTTAGGATATTTAATAACCATATAAAATTCATAAATATAAGGATTTTGAGTGGTTCTATCAAAGATCAGAATTATTTTTTAGATTTAATGAAGGTTTAAAGAGATCATTTGTAACATTCTTCCCATCCTCATTGGCTTGAGAAGTGACAAGGGAGCTACTAGGACTTAAGTGACATCCGAAATACATAAAAAGATAATAATAAATGTTATGGGACTCAATAAAAATTGGGGGATGAATTTTTTCATTTTTAAAGATCAAACTCTCAAAAAAATTAAAAATAAACATTTCGTCCTCTATATGATTACTGTGTATAAAATACAACCAAAATATTAAAAATACATTACAAATTATTATATTATGATAAAAAAATAAATGAAATACATGAAAAGAACCATAATGAATCATAAATGAAAGACACCAAATTAATATCAATGTATTAAATTCCCAACTCACTCCATGCCCCAACTCAATATATTATGCACACAGTATCAAGAATCATCATTAAAGAACTATGATACCTTTCATTTTCATTGGACTCAATAGATGAGATCTACATATCAAAAAAATAACATAATAATGGGGTGAGTGTAAAATCATTAGTATTTCCCCAAATACATCCTAAATCACACCACTAGGAAAAAATTTGTTAAAACAAATTATATAAAATATTTTTTAAAGAAGATAAAACATATAATATCAAATCCATAAAAAGGATATAAGGAAAAAATTATAAAAAGAATAAAACCTTTAATAGGTATTTTTCATACCCATATCCATCCCTCCACACACACAAAAGAATTACAAATTGAATTTTCAATACTAATTAGTAGTCTCTCATCGATCCTCCAAGTCATCACAAGGGGTTCAATTCTAGGTGCCAAAAGGTTACACAACCCTTTTATAGGGTCATGTCCATGAATGTAATAACAACAAACATGTATGCAAAAAACTTCAAAAAAACCATTTCACATATAACAATACTTTCTACAGATAATTTTCTCAAACCTATTATGTATAAAAAACTATTTGATAATTTAAAAACCAATATTTTAAAATTATTAACAAAGTTTTTTTTTAAAAATCCATGTAATTTCACAAATTTTAAAATTCATAACTGAAATAGAATTTCTATCTAGAATAAAACATTTTTTTCTCAATAATCATAAGCAAAAAATTTAACTAAAACCAACCCTTTAAGTTCTATGTCAAGTGCAGATGAAGGAGAAGGCACCTAACACTAGACAGTTTCTGAAAATTATGAATGATGCATAAAACATATATATTTGATAAAAAAGAATATTTCATTCACTAGATCAAATAATATATCTTCATTATTGACATAACACAACAAAGATATATCCCCAAAGGACTAAATATATGTTTCTAATAGGGATAAGAATAGTGGATCTGGGAAGAACATGGAATAATAAGTACTAATTGATGAATCCATTTATCCAAAACACAATAACTCTCTTAAGAAACACTTATATATTGAAAGGAATCATCTCTAAAGAATAGAGAGAAAAAGTAATTATAGATATTGAGAGAATATGTGCTTAAAAGGGGTATTATGACACAATTAGGATTAAATCCACAAATTTATGTGTTCCAACTATACACTACATGATTAGGCTATAAGGTTTGGAACACTATCCATTAGCCAAATGGTGCTATATTTTGAAGGCCACCCCAAACATGGTGGGATTTCATAGTTAAAAAAACTGTGTTCTAATAATTATTTTCCCTCTATTTCCTATTGAATATTTTCCCCTAGGCACTCACATGGTTTTACCAAATCGTGCACCAACTTGTATCTAACTAGTGACCACTGTCCTCCATTGCATGATTTCCGTTAGGTTCATAACAATTTCTACTAACCATGCACAAACCAAGAACCTAATAAAATTCACCCAAAACATGAAACCCCCCTTGGAACCTCATAAAACTCAAACCAATCATTACAGAAGATAAAATTACATAAATAAAATTTTATCTACCTGAAATTGGGGGTGATACGTTTGCCCCACCATTATCCATTCCATACCTAGTATATGGAAAAGCATTGTTTTCTTAGAAGTGTTTGGGCCACTACTCCAATACTTCCATTTCACGCTACATTGCTTCTTCCTGAATCTGACCATGATACAATAAAACATTACCATATCAATGATTTTCCCACAAAATATTTTCCCTTGCCTATCCATAATCCATGTTGACACGTAAATCAATATAGCATCTGGAAATAGGTCAATGTGATCCCATCGAATAACATCATAAGGATATATTTGTTATTTCTTGAAATAACATGCATGAATCTCATTGTGCAATGAAATGAACCTTATTGGAAAAGATAAATGATATGGAACCTCACAAACTCATTCAAGTATCCCAAAAGAGAATATGTACTATGGATATAACATTCCCTTCTTACCAAAAAAAGATGTCATAGACATGGAGATATTCCCAATAAAACAAGATCAGTTACCTAAAATGATAATGGTCATAAATGATGGTCTACATATTATTTTTAATGACTATGATCCATTAAAATTATCATTCTTATCATTTGAATTTTCTTTATTTTCTCGAAAAATATGTTAGGTATACTTAGTAATATCTCATGTGTTTCCACCAAATATATTATGGAACAACAAGTATGATCATATAATTCTTCAAAAGGATCCATTTGTATTAAATCATGAAAAATGTTATTATATGATAAATACACTAATAGAATATAATCCTCCCATGAAGCACTAAAAAACATTACACAATCCCAAAGCATGTCCACCAATGTTTGGATAATATTTTTTGAATTTAACATCTATTTAAGGATGATAATCCATGATCATAGTCAACTAGGATCCAAGAGAATACTGTAATAATTTCAAAAAATGAGATGTAAACCTGGGCTCTCAATTAGATACAATCGAGATAGGAATACTTTTCATCTTTACCATTTATTGAATAGAGTCCAGGAATGTCTTCCACCATATTACATTAATGAATAAGAAAGAAGTGTGTGGAATTTTTGAGTCAATCCATGATCGCCCATATGAAATCATGTTTCTTAACCATCATAATTAGAAATTTTAGAAAACACATGGCTATCTACTCCAATTTTCATGTAGAAATCCATAAAGACAGCAATATACCAGCTTTCCATTGATGCTCTTTCTTGAGATAATGATATGTTATTCTTCTCAAGATAAACTATACTGCAGTTCTCTTCACGATAAACCACCTAAACCATGCTTTCAAAGAATTTTTTTTTTGATTTCATGGAATGATAGCCCATATTGAATGGATGTGGTCAGAAAGAAGATATTCTAGACAAGATAAAGGTAAAACTATATGATCTCTAAATCAGAACACTGAAATTCTATCAAGAATTCATCCCTCAATGGTCATCCCACAATTGATTTTTGAAGACCTGGTAGCGAAATCCAGATCATATGTTTAAGCATTTATAATTTGGTCATCCAAATCAAGAATAATAGAAACTATCCAGAAAACTACAACATCACCTTATTTTATATAATCAAGACAAATATAAACTATGGTTGACATAATATTCCATTGATTTGAATCCTCTTTATGTAACTGGTCATATAAATTTTTTCTCAATGCACCCACTATAGAATTACCCTTACACATTGTATACATCAAGTCTATATCAAATATTTGAATATATTACATCCTTCTTCATTGCATTAGATTCCTATTCCTTTGTGTGAAATTGTGTTTCAAACTATTCTGATATGAAAAAACTATAATTTTCATTGAAAAAATAATGATTCCATGTAATCAAAGCATGGACTATAGAAACCAATTCAAAATTGTGTGTTGGGTGGTTCTTCTCATTCATGTGTAATTATCTCAATCCATATTCAACCAAATTACCCCCTATATGAGAACACATCCCAACCTAGATCCTCTTGAAACCCAATAGACTACATATATTGGTCCAAACCCTAGAAATGTAAGGATATATGCCAATTTTTGTATAACATTGAGTTATTTAAAGGATTTTAGAAAATCAATATTCCATTATAAAGGAACATTATACCTTGTCAAAGATATCATTGGTGAAGCCATATGTGAAAAATCACAAAAAAATTATAGTATACTGTTAATCCCTGGAATAAATGTATCTAAAATAAATTATTTGGTGGTTTCCAAGAGATGAAAAATAATTATTTTTAAGTATTCATATAATTTTTTTCATAAATGAAATGGTGAAGGAAATTTACTTCTTGTATTTAGAAATCAAAATTGTATACCTTATCATACTGGTGATTGTTTCAAAAGATACCAAAAACTATGTCCAAGAATTTCTAATGATTTATTTCAAAGAATAATCTATAATATTTTCAAAAAAAAACAAAAAAAAAAGAATATAAATACCTCTACAAAATCTGATTCATCAATTCCATAAATATGGGTGGTGAATTCATAAGTCCCAAAGGGATAACCACATATTCTAAATTTCCATATATGATTCTAAACGTTTCCCTTGAATTATATTCCTTCAAAAATCATAGAAAGTTATATCTAGAATATAATTTAATTTTAGAGAAATACTTGGCTCACCTAAATTGATCAAACAAGTCATCAATTCATGGAAGATGGTAAAGATTTATTATCATAACTTGGTTAATATTGTGACAATCTACACAAATTCTAATACTTCCATCTACTTTTTTCATAAAATTAATCGAAGCTACCCAAAAATAATTTCTCAATAAAAGGAACCCTTTAATCTATAATTCTTCCAATAAAACATTCAACTACCATGAATATATTAGTTATATCCGATAATATGGAAGTGAAATAGGATTATTCCCTGGTAAGAGATCAATCATGAACTATGATTCTATTATGAGTGGAAACACCACGATTTTTTTAAAAAAAAATCATGAGATTTTTCAATGATAGTTGAAAAATATCTATTTCCAATATCATTCATAGATTCAATGGTAAGGGATACCAACTAATAAGAGATGCTTCCAACCACTAGTTCCAAAATTCATTCTTTACATTCCTTTACATTTTAATATCATCTAAAGAGATGATTGATTCCATATAGTTATGTGAAACTTATCAATAATTTATAATAGTAGATGTGGACCTTGAATGATGTTAACAAATCTATACCCAAAATAAATTCATATACATTAATTTCAAGAGTAAAGAAATTACAAAGAAAATTATCCCCATTTGTTATTATAAAACAAGTTTTAAACATACAGGCCCAATATTTTTTTTGGATAGGAGAATGTGATGTTTTAATATATGAGGCATCATCTCAATATGAAAATGGACATGATTTAGAACACTATAAGTGATAAATAAGTGCGATGAACTCGTATCAAGAGAATGTAGAATAAGGTTAGAATTCAAAAGACTCATAATTATGAAAATCAAAGGACCTAATTGATCATCTATGATAAGTTAATCTAGTCTATAAAAATTCATACTCAATATTGTTTTCTCTTTATTAATCTAATGATACTGCATAGGTTGAGGAGTCATGTTATTCCAAGAATCACATTGGTCCACTCATTTATGATAATGAGAAGTATTCTACTACACTTTCCACATCAAAGAATATGATGATTGCGAATTGTGAGATCTGTTCCTAGCACCTGAAGTTGGAGAAATTTGATAAGAGAACTCATGATATATCATATAATTTAAATTGTGATAATATTTTGGTCGTTCTATAAAATTTCTCTAGATGGGCTCAAAATAACCATATTGAGAACATCCTGGATTACATTTTGGTTGAGGAAAAATATTTACCAATACCATGGAATGATTCTAAAATATCCCACCACTATAGAAGTAGGTTTATATCTTTTTATTAGTCCCAAGGTTAGAGTTCCTAGCTATTATCATCAGAATAAACATTCTCCCTCCAACTATATTTCCTAAGATATCCCTTTCTTCCACTACCACTCTATATTACATTTCTATGTAGTCTGTAATATAACGAATGAAAATATTAGAATGAATATCAAGTCATAAGAACAACTCAAAAATTCTTTCCTTCATGGAAACACTCGAAGAAAATTCTGGGAAAATGTGTAAAAAATTCATTAATTTAGATGAAAATTATTTTAATAAGATATTATAATGTTTCAGTTTAAATAAATCTATTGTTCTAGAAATTTTAAAGCTATGATGATAGAATTGGTTGTTGAAAAATCCATAAAATTACTCCCTTATTAAGCCTTGGTAAACATTATACTAAGTAACCAAATCCCGCTATTATCATGCTAGATCCTCTAACATATATTTTTCCAACATTACATTAAAATCTACTAGTTTCCCAAATATATAATTTTTTTTTCATTTTACTGATTCAACTGGACTTCTAGTTTTTATGGATTGTAATCATAACAAAAGGTGTTTGGATTCTCCTTTTAAATATGAATCTAATTGTATACTTTTTGAGGCTCATTATTTGGATTAAATCAATCCATGTCTTGAAAATATTGTACAATGTTTTGGAAAACTTTTTGTTTACCTATGGTTTATGTGAAACCACATTTTCAGTAGCCTCTTCTTGTTCATTCCTACAATATCTACCTGGTTCCATTCTCTATTAGGAAAACATTATGTTTATTCTAACTAATTTGAAAAACAAGGATTACTGATTATAATTACCACATCCACACATGTCAAAATAATACATCTTTAAAATATAAATATTTTAATTATTTTTTTCATTTTTGAATGTTAAAATACCAAAGTTTCTAAAATTATAGTATTTTAAACTATTTTCAAATAAAAAACTTTTTCACAATATCATAAACCATAAAAATCAGAATAAACAACTAAGACATATTTTGATGTGTTAATATTAATTCATGGAATGAAAATATCATCGACTATACCTTGGATGATGATATTCCAACTCACCTAGAAGTGTATTAAAACAGTTGTGTATCCAAATACACTGGTAACATAATGATCAATATAAAATGTTTAGATAAATATATTTATGCTATATATTTCTATTTCTAGTGATCCCATATCCTTTCTAATAACCCATTGCAAGGAATAAACAATAATGATACCATTTTCTTCAAAAATATAGATGGATCGACCATAAATTATATCATTTCCACCTCATGGAATGAAAAAAGATGATTCCATTTGTAACATACTTCTCGTACTCACAAGGGTGAGAAGTGGTAGGGATCTACTTAGATATTGGTGGCATCCCCTAGACATCAAATGTTGGAAATAAATTTCAATGTACTCATGAACATCTAAGGGATGATTTTCCCATTTGAAATATCAAACACCTGAATAATATTGACAATAAACATCTAGTCCTCTATATGATGAATGTTTATAAAATACAACCAAAACATTAAAAATTATTAGATTAAAATAGGAAACCAAAATAAATACTTTACAAGAAAACAAATACCGCAAAACTCGAATATTCCCAAGTGGTGTTAATATAAGAAACACCCAACCTACTCCAATATCCAAGTTCACATGGCATGCCCAAGATATTAGGATGCATAATAAAATAACTGAGATAACATTATTTTACATGTGTCTTGATAGATGAAATCTTCAACTTCATAATAGTTTCCAAGTACTGTGTGAGTCTAAAATAACTTGGATTTCTCCAAAGACATCAAAACTCATACCACTATCAAAAAACTTGTTAGAAATATTTATATAAAATAGTTTTGGAGGAAAATAAAAAAGTTCATATCTAAGTAGTAAACAAGATCCAATGAAAACATTGTACAGTGTGTAAAACCGTTCTCATATATTTTTCATACCAAAAACCATGTCTCTACCCACTCCCATTAATTTAAAAATCATAGTTCCATACAAAAAATATGTATCTCATTGATCCACTAAGTCATCAAAGTGTGACCAATACCAGATGACCCAACACCACACATCCATTCCATAGGGTATCATCAATGAATGCACTTACAATAACCATGTATTCCAAAACCCACAAGAAAAACTAGTACACATTAAAAATACTCCATTTAAATTATTTTCTCAAATATATTGTGTTAAAAAACAATTCTATAATTTTAAAGGAAACATTTTAAAATTATCAACAAATAGGTTTTTTCCTAAAATCTATCAAATGTAAAAATTTTAAAACAAATAACAAAATAAGGATTTCAAAAAATAATTAGACATGGTTTTTAGGACAATTATAATAAAAAAAAGTAATTAAAATAAATCCATCATGTTCTAAGTCAATTGGATAGGAATGAAAATCCACCTACCCCTCAAGAATTAGAAAAAATGAAAAAATGGATTAAAACTTCTATATCTAATCATAGAACAGTTTCTCTTCACTAGATCCAACATGACCTCACCGGGAATGACACAACACAACACATATATATATCTAATATACTATATCTTTGGTTCTTATAGAATGAATAACAATGGATCATAGAAGAACAAGGATGATCAAGTACTTATCAATTAATATGATTTTCCAATGCACTTCGATTAACATAAGAATCAATTATAGATATAATGGAATCATCTATCAGAAAAAGTGAGAAAATAGAATTTCTAATATCATGAGAATAATTGATTAAAGGTAATATCCAGACTTAATTCATATTAGATCCAAAAAATTTGGGGTGTTATATATACTCTACATGGTTAGGTTATACGGTTTGGAAAACCATGTGCCAACTATGCACTCCTACTCTCTTGAGGCCAGACCTCACATGATTGGCTCACATGGTTAGAAAAAACATGGATCAAGCATACCTTTACCTCTATTTAAAGTTTCACATTTTCTCTTATGAACTCACATAGTTTGGCCAAACCATTTTCAAACAATGTATTTGGACAGTAGAAATTGTCCTCCTTTATATGATTTCCTAGAGGTGGTGCATGATTTCTACTAACCACACACAAATTTTGAACCTACATAAATGCCAAAAAAAAATTCCAAACCCCCTATAAACTTTCTAGGACTCACTCTAGGAATTATCCAAGTTTAAAATACATAAATAATGGGTCATTTACATAAAACTGGAGGTGCTACATCATTAATTTTGAGATTGAAGGATATTTTATATAAAGAATATTGACTTTGAAGCTTCAATATCATTGATGGTGTTCAAATTAATGATAATTTGAGTATGAATTTTGAATTTGGAGAATGTGTTTCTTTCTCAACTTATAGAAGAAGTTAGCCTATAAGTGTAGGAGGGATCATTCAAGGCAAGCTTTTTTCCTACTATAAAAAGTGAAAGTGATGAATGTTTTGTTAAAAATAAAAATGTGAGTTTCCAAACAAGAGAACTATTTAGTTGAAGAAGGAGGAGAGATACATATAAAAAAGTATTGTATAAATAAAGAGAATCTAACCAAGGTGCTTCAGGAATACTAGAATCAGACTAATGTTCACCAGTGGAAGTGCATCAGACATAGCATAATTAACTAAAGATTATAAGTTGTAGTGAATTAGATAGAGAACATCAAACGAAGAAGAATTGGGAAAATCATATCAGATGGATACATTATGGAAATTTTTTATGTGGATGATTTCCATAAAATTTTCTATAAATGAAGAGTTTGGGAATATCCTTGTTTTTCTAAGATTAGGATGATTATTTGAGACCAAATATCTTTAGAGAGTTATTAATGTTCTTGAAGAAGTTTTACACAGGTGAATTTGGTCTAAATTTATAATGGAGAATTAAAATCTGAAGAACAAGATCTTTAAACATTGGATCACCAAAAAATTAAGAAAATATTATAGATAGTAGAGTATAACATGTTTCTAGAGAATATTTTGTGAAGGATGTGGAGACAAGTAGTATTGTTGGGGGTATAACCAACTATGGTAGAAGATTTTATTACTATGGTGTAGAAGAAAAGTTAGTTGGAAGAACAATTTGTAGAGTATAAAACCATTTTTTTCCTATACCTTTTTAATACTAAAAGAAGTAAGTAAATAATCTATATTGGGGTGGATAAACAATACAAAATGAAGTAGATATCTATACTAAACCTCAAAAATATCATGTATCATTATATATTTATATTTACTTAATATATAGTGAGGATGAGTTATATATATTTGATTGGATATATCCTCAAACAAGTTTCAAATCTTGAGTACAGTAGAAGAATATATAAAAGGAAATGGGTCACTAGTTTACTTCCTTCCCCTTTCTGTGATATCACACTAATATAAGAACTTAAATTGGTATTAAAGGGTTGGATACATATGAAATATCCAACTATCTACTGATGATGGAGAATATGAATTTAGCGAAAAACATGGGTGTTATTTTATTCGATCAAAAGAATAACATTGGTGTTCTTGTACTCTTCCAACATGTGTTGGGAGAATAAGATGTTACCCTATCTTATATCTTTTGTAATTCAATTTATAGATATTCCAATAATAAAATTTCCTCAAATTAATTATGATGTTATTAATGTTGCTGATAATATAAATTTAGATCCTAATAAAAAAGATGAAAATTTCATTTTGATATCACTATCAAAAAAATTTTATACAAATATTATGAGATTTAAAACAACCAATGTGGCATTATATAAGTTGAGAAACAACTATGAAATAAATTTGATTGTCAATGTATCAAAGATAAAAATTTATAGTAGTAGATCTGAAGATATTAACATGGGTGATGATGGAATTATCAATGAATAAATTTTAATATTCAATGATATTTCCATAAATATTAGAGGTTTTAGTGAGAATTTTGAATATTCCATTATTGTTAATAAAATCATGAGAAGCATTTCGATTTTTTTTTGTTTCTAAGGAATCATCCCTAGAAGATTGAGAGGAAATATCTCTAGATTAATGTCAGAATATTGTTGTATCATATGAAATTTGAAAAGTAAAATTCATTAACAAGAAGGATAAATATAGAATATCCTTTGAATATATGTTACAAGGGATGTTTTGAGATAAAAAATAGAATAAGAATCAAATGATTCTAATGCTAAAGTGGATAAAGAAGACATCGAAAAAATATTTTTTTTCTTTCTATGAGATATAAAAAGGGAAATTAGAAATAAAAAGGTATAAAATTTCTTAAAAAGTAGAATTTTAATGATAGTTTTCATTTTTTAGGACGAAATCCTAAGAATAATAATGATTATTTTCATCAAAAAAAGAAGATAATATGTTTAAGAAACATAATTCAATGAATCCTAAGAAAATGTTTCCAAGAAAGAAGATTAATTTGCTGAGTCAAAAAAGGAAGGATGATTTATCATTGAATTATTAATATGAAATTCATGTCAACTTTATAACTTATATTAAAAGAAGAAGTCGTTCATTAAGTAGTGGGGATGATGATCGAAAAAATAGAATAAAATTGTAGTGGGCCCTAAAATGTTGTTTTGAAAAAACTATTGCGGAAAATATACAAATCAAGAAGGAGATGAAAAGGATGGAGAAATAAGTTAAGGAGATGAATTTTTTTGATGATGAGAATATAAAGAATTTAAAATTCTATAATGAGACCCGAGAATATAAAATTAAAGTGGTTGAGCAAGAAAGGAATCTGGATGGTCTTAAAGAAATACCATCTAGACAAGACAAGATCAACAAGGAAGAAACCACACTTGTTGAAGAGAGTAAGAAGAAATGATTAAAGATGAAAAAATTTGAGATGATGGTAAAATATCATCAACAATGGTTATTTAATGAATGGTAAGGGTTTTTAAAGAGATAATCAATGTTTCATAAAATAAAATTGAGTTAAATAATATCAGATTAGAAATGACAAAAGTAGTGTCTATTTATGGTTAATCTTATTGAGATATTGAATAGAATGGTCCATAGAGGTAGGTTTTCTCTATCTTAAACAATCTCAATATACATATTATATTACTAAAAATTAATATTAAAAAGATAATATTTTTTTAGTAAGTACCAATAAGATTAGTGAGAAATCGCCTTCTAAAAAGAAAGTGTATAATTCATCAAGAATAATTCCCCCTAAATAAAGGCACCAATAGTTTTTAAAAAGACAAAAAATTAAAGTCTTCAGAGCGTCACTACTATCATCGTAAAATATAATGATCTATAGGTCACTACTAATTTTTTGGAGTATTATGATATAAATCATACCCATTCTGGTACAATATGTTTTTACAAGGAAAACATAAATGAATCTATGGGAGTTATGTAAAGAATAAATAAAAAACAATTCAAGAAAGAAATATGGTAATGAAATGAAATTTCATATAGTGAATAATGTAAATGGTTCAAGTATGGAAGGTAAGAAGATTATAGAATTTGAGCAAGGAATAAATGAGGGATTAGTTATTTCACTATATCAATTATCCATGACTAGAAATATAGCAAAACAATGAAATAAAAATGAACAAAAATGGAAGAGATTTTTTTTGAATATGAAAAAAAAGATGATGGTGATAAGACATCTATAGATGGTAGTATAATGATTCATAATAAATGAAAAAGGTTTGAGAATGATGTACATAGTACTAAAGATTTGATAAATGTATTACTACCCCATAAGAAAATAATGAAAAGAATGTTTCAATCCCAAGGAAATGAAGATATTTATAAAATAAAAATTATGACAAAAACTTCATTTTAATAATACAAAAATGATAAGAAATTCAGTATAAAATCTATGTAGGATGATCATAAGGATTAAATAAAATTGAATTCAAAATTATAAAATAAGAAGAAGTATACAATGAGATAACACTATTAGTATGATTTTTACTTATAATTTACACTATGGTACCTCCTTATTTCTATTTTTTTATTTGAAATAACATTGAGGGAATTAATGGGAAATAAGGAAAAGTGGTGGGTAAGTATTTTAGTATATTTTATAGTAATGAGATATATACATCATGAAGTATTACTCCACCATGATGAACGATGGTGTACTACCCTACATGGGGAAAAATATTTGAATGTGGTATGAATATCACATCATCCATGGTTATATAATACTAATCTTTAAGAGGGGTGGTGATTGATAAGAATGTCAAGATGGAAGGGGGGAGTTCTATTTATAGACATTAAATATTTTGAAGTTTTTATTTGAGATGGATGAAGGATTCATCTTAAAAACGAAACATATATTTCCCTTATTATAAATATGATGTAATGAGATTATGGAAAGTATTACAAAAGAATGGTGTTATAAAAAATATTGTTTTCCTTGATTATAAACTCTTGGTTTCTAAATCAGGTTTACGCATTTAGACATAGAGTTGACTAATTACATATTTTTTTGGAGATTCATATGATACTATTATTATCTTGTGATGATGGAACATTAGTTGAGATGAAATGTATCTCACTATTTTCATTATTTTTTCAATAAGGGGGAGAAAACAATTGGAGGAAAATTATGAACATATGGGGAAATAATTTAGCACAGAAATTAAATTTAGTGGTTTGTGAAGAAGTGTGGAAGTATTATAAAAACAAAAAGGGGAGATTTTTATAACCAAGATGGTTTGTAATCAGAGGTTAAGGAGACTGGTGTAACTTGGTGGATATTAGATGGGGGTATCATTTCAATGACATCAGACAAAGGATACCCATGTAAGGAACTATATAGAGAAATCTATGAATCTTAATTGGAAGGACTAAACATGAAGTTGTAATATTACCCATTTCATTTTATTTTTAATAATTAGGATAAATAATATTGGGGGAATAATAAAATGAACATAAATAAAAATATTTGAGCACGCATAATGACTTTTAAGGTGTGTGAAGAAGATTATAATTATCATAAAAACAACCACAAAGGGGGGACTTTTATGCCCAATATGGTTTGTAGTTACATTTTATGGAAATTGGTGGATCTGGGTGGATATCAGATGGGGGACAAATTTTCAATTATTTGGGATGGAAGAAAAGCAAGAAGATCATAAGAAAAATACATATATAATGAAGTATTGAAAGAAAAAATACAAAGTTGTACTTGATAGAGAGATACAATGTTCTTATAGATAGAAAGTTAGGTGGAGTTCTACCAGACATATAACCTTGATGTCATCTGATAGAGAATTGCAGTTACATTAGATAAATAAATATAATGGTTTTAGATCAATATTCAAGAGATGATTAGAATAAATAAATTTTTAAAAAGTTATACCAGATTGAGATATTCCATGATTACCATATATAGGGTTCCTAACAATGTGGAACTAGATGAAGTCATATAATATTGATTAATAAATTTTTGAGTATACCACATAGAGAAATACGAAGGTGAAAAAGATAGAGTTCATCAGACACATGATTTATTACAATGAAATATTAGACATAACTACCTCAATGTTTGTACACGAGATGAATGTTGTTTATGAGTCTTAAAAATAATTGTAATTTAATAAATATGATGATGTTGATCTGATATTTTAATGACCATAGATATATTATATATTTAATGAATGTTTAAAGACATTATTGACAATGTGATATAAGGAATCTTCATATGATGGTTTCATGTACATTTTAGAGTAGTAAAATGAAAGATGAGTTGAGAGGGATGTTTGAATTATTAGCCTACACTTCTTTTTTAATTGGTAGATGATGTTTTCCAATAAAAGGATGAGAAGCCTTTTGTAAGAACCTGGATCTTCATTTCAGGTATGTTTCTCCTTTTCTGGTCGTTTTTGTGAAAAAGAGGAAAATCTGGAAATTTTCAAAGTACACGATGTGTACTGTATAAGTACACGCCGTGTACATTATTGCAACGATAGGATATGTACTAGCCGTGTCTGGGCCACAAACACAATGTGTAGGGCGATGTGGAGGCCTCTTAAAGAGGAGTACAGAAAGGCAAAGTACACTCTGTGTACCCCATAAGTACATGCCTTGTAGTTTTATTTTTTTCATTAAGTGGACCGCGGTCACACCTAATCGACATAATCGTCTTCTTCTCTAGGTTCTTTGACTGAGAGTGTTCCGTATGGCTGTGAACGTCCTCCGATCCCCCATGCATCCATCTATTTGAAAAATTGACCTTCGTCGATTGCGTTGGATCCACAGTGGAGATCTCTTTATTCTTCTTGAGGCTCATTCCATGATTTTCCTTCTTTCTCAACATATCATGGGTTGAATGTTTTGTGAATTTTCATATATCTACATCATTATAAGGTGAATCAAGCCTCGTGGACAATGTATATTGATCTCCTAGCATCAAGGTATATGGTTTGTGCCTTACCTTTCGATGAATTTGAGATTTATATGCAAATTCCACCAATACCCGTGAAGGGAGTATTGGGTGTTTACCATTTTTCCCATGTTGTTTTCCTGCCATGTTTATTTTCATGTGTAGAGGTAATTTGATATTGTATGAGGATAATTGTTATACATGGATGTTTTTCTCTTGCCTTGTTTTGGTGATGACCATTGGGTCTTGTTAGCCTTTGGCCGTTATACATGTTTCCAGGCATTGTGACCGTAAGATAGAATGATATTTTTCTCGACATGGTTGTTATTCTGTAGAATGGTTTTCCAAGTAGCTTGTTAGGTGTACTTTGGCCTTATAGTATTATTATGAACTAACTGGCATGGGACCATGAGAACCTGGTGCTATATAATGTAAGGGATAGACCTAGTGAGCTTCCCAAAGTGTCTTGGACATTATAGGCTATAGAAGGGTAGACTGAGTTAGCATCCTCAGAGAGTCTAGGACATTATAGACTATAGGGGATAGACCAAGTGAGCTTTCCAGAGAGTCTTGGATATTATAGAATACAGGAGGGTAGACTGATTCAGCTTCCTCAGAGGGTATTTACTTTGTTTGAATTTCCTTAAAACCTTTCCAGGCTAGAGAAGGAATTGACTAAGTGAGCTTTTTTAGAGAGTATGTGATAGAACTGAGACCATAGGAGGATTGCCCGAGTGAGCTCCTCAGAGAGTATCTAGAACATAGGGCTATAATAGGGTTAGACCGCATCATATTCCTTAGAGAGTCCTTGAATACCTTGGACTATAAGGGGAATTGACAGAGCAAGCTTCCCCAGAGAGTCTTATAATTTCATATGTCCAAACCAGAGGGGTTAGGACAAGTGCACTGTCAAGAGGGTTGTGGTGCTTCTTGGATAGGACTAGGGGGGTTTGCTATGACTAATTTCCAAAGGGGTTATTATTGTGGTTAGCTGCTTGATTCACTACTTCTTGTTGTTCTGTGGATTGATTACTGTTGTATATCATCTTGTACCGCTTACTGGTTACTGACAGTTGTTTACTGTTATTGTTTACTTCTTACTATACTATTACCAGCCATATGCTCACTGACTATTAGGCATAGATCTTCGGGTGGTTGCCTACTAGGATTTAGTCTCAGACCCAGTTTGGGCCATGATTTTGGGCCCAAATAGACTATGTTGTTGCAGGTATAGACAAGGTAAAGCACCCTTTGACTTCTGGAACTTGATTTATTTGGAGCAGGAGAGCATGGGACTCAAGCTTAGGCTTGCGATGCTACGAAGTTGTTTATCTTTTCTTTTGTACTTGTTTTTGGTACTATTTGTATTTCTAGAACTGTGATCTATTGGCTTATTTCCTAGATATGTATCATGCATCATTTTATATATATACATATGTACTTCAGTTGTTTATTGTTTAGTATTCCACTGTTTATTGATGTTTGATATTTACTGCTTCTGCTAATGCATGTTTTTTTACTTCCGTTTTGTACTCTACCAATGAGGGAATATGTTACCCACTATAACACCCAAGGCCCACACTGCTAGTCAGTAGCCTTTGGCGTTTGGGGAAATTCACTTGAGGCCATGTGACCAACCGTGTACGGAACGCCTCTGGTTGGTTTTCAAAACTAGGACGTTACAAAGTGGTATCAGAGGAATTATATTCTCCTGATTTACTATTTGGTGCATTTAGCAAGGGATAAGACGAATTTAGTACTTGGTAATAAGCTATTCTTGGGAGTAGCTATCCCGTGTACAGGGAAAAACCAATCTACCTCATTTATTGCTGTTTTCGGGTTTTGAGATTTTACGGTTGATATGATTTCACCTAGAATGATTCACATTCCTTGATTTGTTATTGTTTTTGAAATTGAGGTTCTATTTCTGTCATAACCTGATGAGATGATTGTATTCCATCTCATACATCATATAGGAACTTGTTAGAAATCACAAGACATGCATTCTTACCATGCCATCTAGGGTGAATTAGCAATTTCATGTTGTTGTGATAGATGTTGTGTAGATTATTCAAGTTGTTGTGATAGATGATTTGATATAATCCCTACAGTTTGATAAAGAAATTGTTTGTATTGTGCCTTGCTTAAATGAATTCCAAATTTTGGTTCTTGATGGGTTATGGGCTCCCATGAATCAGAACTTGGTGGGTCATTGACCTGTTTCCCTTGTATAAGATATGTAGTAGATTCCAAGCATTGATTCAGGGGGAGTATGGGCCCTCACGAATCGGAATTTTGCACCTTCAAGCTTTCTTTTCAGTGTTTTTGTGCTTCGGTGTAGTTTCTGAGCTACTGCACGAAAAAACCCAGAATACATGGTGTGTAATATATTACTACACACCGTGTCTTTTTTAAACCTTTTCACTGACTGTGTGAGAAGAAACACAGGTTGTGAAAAGCCTTAAGGAACACACCGTGTGGTAGTGAGCAGTGTACCCGGACGTGTCACCAAAAACACGGGTCGGGGAAGCTTGTGTATTACACGCCATTTTTGGTACGAACACACAGTGTATCCTTGTTCTAGGTACCTGGTCGTGTCACGAACAACACGGGATGGTGTTACCTCACCTATACATGCCGTGTTTTTTCGGAACACGTCGTGTAAGGTGTCAGCCGTGGATCCAGCCATGTAACTAACAAAACGGGTCACCAAAACCTTGTCTAAGACACGTCGTGTCCTTAGTGAGCACACCGTGTAGTCTAGAGTTAAGAAGATTGTGTGAGTTAGCCATGTAAGGAGACTCAGGCAGGGGAATGGAGTTCAAGTACACGTCGTGTGTGGGGACAACACGCTGTGTAGTCTGGGATGTTACACGACCAGAGATGAAAAAAGTACATGCCCAGGTTAATGGCCTTATGGAACACGTTGTGTAGTGTTTATACATGACGTGTAGTCGTGTTTAGTAAACATGAGTGTTTCCTTCTCCTGTTCCTGTTTTTTACTCTTGTGTTCTCTGTCCTTGATTATCCTGATCTGAGGTGTGCTTTTGATCTTTTAGAGCTATGCCTCCAAGACGTCCTCCGGTTTTACGTCAGCTACCAGACGGTGATCAGATACCATATATGGCTGATTAGGGACCTCCTATATATCCTCCAACTATACCGGCCTTGGAACCAGAATTTATACACATTTCAGGCACCGATGCGCAGTTTAGGGAGGACTTCCTTAGGATGATGCTGACCTTTCTAGGAGGGCCACCTCCATCCCCATCAATGGCTGAGTTGACACAGTTTTTCCAACAGCAGTGTCCTCCTAATTTCTCAGGGGATGGAGGAAACCAGGTAGTAGAGTCATGGATAGAGGCCATGCGGACGATCATTGAGCATCTGGAGATACCTCCAGATAAAAGGGTAAAGCTGCCTACTTATATGCTCCGAGACACTGACAAGAGGTGGTGGGATGTGATCTCACAGTCAGGGTGCCATCAAAGTTTGACTTGGGATGAGTTTTAGTGCATCTTCTATGATAACTTCTATCCATATACCTTTAGTTCCGATCTATCCTGATAGTTTATTAGTCTGAAGTAGGGTACTCTTTTTGTTATGGAGTACACATCTCGCTTTACTGAGCTGCAGCGCTTCACGCCGATTCCAGAAGATGATGAGTTGTTCCTTACCAGGAAGTTTAGGATGGTCTCAATAAAGAGATTTGTCCCCGGGTGAATATCTTCAAGTTGACTTCGATATCATCTATCATCAACTAGGCACTGATCATTGAGCACAATCTGAGAGATTCTGGAGTAGTGAGATCGGGCGGTTCGACCTCCAGAGCTAGTGTTGCTCCTTCTTGATTGCAACAAGCGCCGCAGGGAGTCATCTCGGGGAGATCAGGGTAGGTGGAATGTATCTTTGGGTATCCAGGTTGTATGCTACCAGGGTGGTAGGAGTGGGAAAGCTATGCCTTAGTGCTAGAGAGACCTGATGGAGTGCCGATCTTATGGATAGATGGGCCATCTTCAGTGTTTTTGTTAGATATTCTCACCTATAGATGGTGGTAGGGGTTTATCTATGACCCCGCATACATGAGACGTATCGCCAGTTTCTCACCAGTCTGGGAACTGGAGATCTTCTAGACATTCGGACCGAGGTGGAGGTCACAACCGTGGTGGTCATTCACCAGGTTACCAGCGACAATAGAGTGGATCAGCTCAGAGTGTTCAGGCAAGGGCGTAGGGCCGCGATACATGCCATACTTTTACTATGGTGAAGACCCATCAAGAGTAGGATCCCAACGATTCTATAGTTCGAGGTACGATCTTAGTATCCTCGGTTTTATCTTCATCCCTTTTCAATATTGGTGCTTCATATAGTTTTATCTCTATTACGGTTGTGGAGAGCCTTGGGCTCTGTATCCTTTCTTCTGCTGAAATGTTGACTCTTGATACACCGTTGGGAATGAGGACGTCTATCATACGACAGTGAGGAGAGTTCCCTCTTGAGGTTGCAGGGTGTCGCTTCTTATGGGATCTCTATTTCTTAGAGATCATAGGCTATGATGTCATTCTCAGTATGGAATGGTTAGTTCCCTTTTAGGCTTTCGTTGATTGCTATCGCTGCTGGGTGAGTTTTGTATCACCAGAGGGTGAATCTTTTCTTCATATAGGTCTAAACCAGAGCATCATGGGCTAGGATGAGTTACTGTCCAAATTTCTATTCATTATCTGGATGACCAGGGGACTTCACTATTATAATTTCCTCCAGTGGTGGATCCTTTCAGAGATGTCTTTCTAGAGGACTTTTCAGGTTTTCCTCTAGAGCATGAGGTAGACTTCTTGATTGAGCTTGTGCCAGGAGCAGCACCGGTGTCCATTCCTCCTTATAGGATGGCTACACCTGAGTTGCAGAAGCTCAAGAAGTAGTTAGAGGAGTTTTAGGAAAAAGGTTTCATCTGACCCAGCACTTCTTCTTGGGGTTCGCCTGTCCTGTTTGTGAAGAAGGCAGACAGAACCCTTAGGCTTTGCATGGATTATCGGAAGCTGAACCAGTTGACAGTCTTGAACCAATCTCCCTTGCCGAGGATCGATTACCTATTTGATCATCTTTGAGGATCCCAAGTGTTCTCGAATGTTGATTTGAGGTCTGGTTACCATCAGTTATGTGATAGACCATTAGATATACCTCTTACATCCTTCAAAAGTAGGTATGGTCTCTGCAAGTATACGGTTATGCCATTCGGTCTCACAAACGTGCTAGCAGTTTTCATGGCACTGATGAACCGAGTGTTCCATCCGTACTTGGATTCCTTCAATGTGGTTTTCATGGAAGACATCTTGGTGTACTCTCACACTTGACACAACCATGCTACCCATCTTGAGATTGTTCTGAGTACACTACGAGAGCCTTAGTTATATGCTAAGCTCTCGAAATTCCACTTTTGGATGGATCAAATTCACTTCTTAGGTCACATTATCTCAGAGAAAAGGGTATTTGTATACCCAGATAATGTGAGGGCTATAGTTTCCTAGGAGCAGCCGAAAAATGTCTTTGAGGTGCAGAGTTTTCTAGGGAGGGATGGATACTATAGGCGTTTCATACGAGACTTTTCACGCCTTAGAGCACTGCTGACAGGCCTGACCAAGAAAGGTGAAAAGTTCTTATGGTCAGATTCGTGTGAGTCAGCCTTTTCGGAGATGAAAGGGAGGTTGATGTCAGCACGGATACTAGTCTTGCAAGAGTTGGTCAAGAGCTATACTATTTATTGTGATACATCAGGTATTGGACTGGGTGTTATTCTTATTCAAGGTGATGGATTTGTTGCGTACGGGTCTCGGCACTTGAAGCCACATGAGAGGAACAACTTGAAACACGATCTAGAGTTGGCAACTGTTGTTCATGCCTTACGTTTTTGGAGACATTACCTTCTTGGATATCACTTTGTGGTGTTCACCGACCACAACAGTCTCAAGAACATCTTTACTCAGCGTGATCTGAATCTGAGACAATGTAGGTTTTTTGAGTATCTTCATTCCTTCGACTTGGAGCTTTCCTATACATGGGGAAAGGGAAAAGTAGTGGATGATGAATTGAGAAGGAGAACACAGATTCGTGCAGTTCATGAGGCCAACGGTGAGTGGAAGCTTATGGCTCTGTTCTCTGAGATGCATATGTAGGTGTACGAAAAATAGGGACAAAATTTTCTATCTTTTGTAGCTGTTACCTTTACCCTTCTTGATCGGGTACGGATGAGGCTGCTATCAAACCTAGAAGGCCTAGTCATGCGGGAGAGTGTATCAGGAGAGGAACCTCTTCCTGGATGGACAGTGGGCGAGGATCGGATCTTCCGTTTCCATGGACGCATATGGGTCCCAGTAGACATACACGAGGAACTGATGTGGGATTTTCATTCTTCAGTTTTGTTTTTTCATCCTGGCATCACCAAGATGTATCGTGATCTACACTTCCAGTACTAGTATCCAGGTATGAAGAAATATGTTGTTGGGTTCATCATGAGATGTTCTACTTGTCAGCAGGTGAAAGCAGAGCATCAGCGACCAGTGGGGCTTTTGCAGTAGTTACCCATCCCTGAGTGGAAGTGGAAAGATTTCGCGATGGACTTCATGACTGGGATATTGAGGTCACCTCGAGGGAGTGATGTTGTTTGGGTTGTCGTCAACAGGCTTATGAAGGTTTCTCACTTCTTGCTGATCAAGGAGACCTTCAGTGTTGATTTACGGGGGCGGTTGTACATCTGAGAGATTTTACGTCTGCATGGAGTTCCACACACCTTTGATTTAGACAGGGATTCACATTTTACTTCTTGGTTCTGGAATGGGATTCAGAAGGCTTTGGGTACACATGTACTATTGAGTACAATATCCCATCCCCAGACAGATGGCCAGTCTAAACGTATGATCCATGTGCATGAGGATATGCTCCAAGCTTGTATTATAGACTTTGGAGGTTCTTGGGAAAATCATATTCCTCTTGTGAAGTTTTCATATAACAATAGTTTTCAAGATACTATTCAGATGTCACCTTACGAGGCTTTGTATAGTAGGCCATGCCGATCACCTTTGTGCTGGCTAGAGGTAGGAGAGGCAGCATTGCTGGGACCGCGTCTTGTTCAGGAGACCTCGGAGCAGATAGAGTTGATTCAGAAGAGGATGGCTATAGCACAGTCTCTATAGAAGTCTTATGCTGATCAGCGGATACGACCTCTGGAGTTCGAGGTAGGGGATCAGGTTTTCCTGCGTTTCGCACCGAGGTTGGGACACATGAGTATTCAGAGACAGGGTAAGATTTCACCACGGTATGTCGGTCCATTTGAAGTTTTGGAGAGAGTTGGGCCAGTTTCCTATCGTTTGCAATTACCTCAGAGGTACCGGGACATGCAAGACTTCTTCCACATTTCTCAGCTCTAATGTTACTTTTCAGACCCATCTCATGTCTTTCAACCCGAGGAGGTTGAGCTCGAAGCGGATGCGTTGTTTGAGGAGAATCCTATTCGGATTGTTGATCGCAGTACGAAGGTTCTCTGTGGCCGGTCTGTTCCTCTGGTATGGGTGCTATGGAAGCACGGGCGAGTAGAGGAGGAGACCTGGGAGAGAGAGGCCGATGTACGATCATAGTGGCCAGAGCTGTTCGGGGTTTCTTCTTCTCCGCCTCGCTAGGGAAATTCAGGGATGAATTTCTTTAAGGGGGGAAGTTTGTAAGAACCCGGATCTTCATTTCAGGTTTGTTTCTCCTTTTCTGGTCATTTTTGAGAAAAAGAGTAAATTTTGGAAATTTTCAAAGTACACATTGTGTACATTATAATTACACGCCGTGTACTTCGTTTTCGCGCGAGGCCATGTGTTGGCCATGTCCAGGCCACACACACGGTGTGTAGGGGCGATGTGGTGACCACTTAAAGAAGAGTACAGAAAGGAAAATTACACGTCATGTACCCTATAGGTACACGCCATGTAGTTTTTTTTCATTAAACGGACCAGGGTCGTGCCTAATCGATGGAATAGTCTTCTTCTCCAGGTTCTTCGACCGAGAGCATCCCGTACGACCACAAATGTCCTCTGAGGCCCTAATCCTCTGTCAGTTTGTCGGATCAACCACCATCAATTGCGTTGGAACTTCAGTGGTGAGCTCTTTCTTCTTCTTGAGTCTCATTCCATGATTTTCCCTCTTTCTCAAGATGTCGTGGGTTGAACTTTTTTTTTGCGTTTTTGTATATCTACACCGTTATAAGAAGAATCAATCCTTTTGGTAAAAGTATATTGATATCCTAGCATCAAGGTTTGTGGTTTGTGCCTTACCTTTTCATGTCTTTGAGTTTTATGTTCAAATTCCACTAATACATGTGAATGGGGTATTGCGTGTTTACCATTTTCCCCTGTTACTTTCCTGCCTTGTTTGTTTGCTTGTGTATAGGTAATTTGATCTTGTATGTGGATAATTATTTTGCTTGGATGTTTTTCCCTTGCCTTATTTTGGTGATGCCCTTTGGGAATTGTTAGCCTTTGGTCTTTATACCTGTTTCCATGCCTTGTGACCATAGGAGGGAATGATATTTTTCTTGACATGCTTGTTATTCTGTAGAATGGTTATCCAAGTATAACTTTATGTGTACTTTGGCCTTATAGAATTATTAAGCACTGACTGGCATGGGACCATGAGAACCTGGTGCTATAGACTATAAGGGATAGACCAATTGAGCTTCCTAGAGAGTCTTGGACATTATAGGCTACAAGAGGGTAGACTGAGTGAGCTTCCTCAAAGAGTCTTGGACATTATAGACAATAGGGGATAGATCGAGTGAGCTTCCTAGAGAGTCTTGGGTATTATAAACTGTAGGAGGGTAGACCAAGTAGGCTTCCTCATAGAGTCTTCACATTGATTGAATTTCTTTAAAACCTTTCCAAGCTAAAGAATGAACTGACTGAGTGTGCTTCCTTAGAGATTATGTGATAGACCTGATACTATCGGAGGATTGAACAAGTGAGCTCCTTAGAGAGTTTCTAGACCATGGGACTATAAGAGGGTTAGACCGCCTGATCTTCCTCCGAGAGTCCCCTACTACACTATACTATAAGGGGAATTGACTGAGCGAGCCTCCCCAGAGAGTTTTATAATTTTGTATGACCAAACTAGAGGGGTTAGGCTGAGGGAACTTCCCAGAGGGTTGTGGTACTTCTTGGATAGGACTAGAGGGGTTGGCTTCGAGTACTTCCCAGAGGGGTTCCTTTTGTGGTTTGTTGTTTGATTCACTGGTGCTTATTGTTATGTGTATTGATTACTGTTGTATATCATCCTATACAGATTACTGATTACTGCCTACTGTTTACTATTACTGTTTACTGCTTGCTGTACTATTACCTACCATATTATCACTGACTATTAGGCACAGATCTTCAGGTGGTTACCTACTGTAATTTAGTCTCACACCCTGTTTGGGTCATGCTTTTGGTCCCAAACAGACTATTTTTTGTTGTTGTTATAGACAAGGGAAAGTTCCCTTCGACTTCTGGTACTTGATTGCTTTGAAGTAGGAGAGCATGGGATGCAAGCTTAGGCTTGCGATGATGTGGATCTGTTTATCTTTTCTTTTGTACTTGTTTTTGGTACTGTTTGTATTTCCATCTTAGTGACCTATTTGGCTAGTTTCCTAGATATGTATCATGCATCATTTTATATATATACATATGTGCTCCAGTTGTTTATTGTTTAGTCTTTTTTTGTTTATTGTTGTTGGATATTTACTGCTTCCGCTATTTCATGTTTTTTTTACTTCCGGTGTGTACTCTTCCAATGAGAAAATAGTTTCCCCACTATAACACCCAAGGCCCTCACTGCTAGTCGGAAGCCTCTGATATTTGGGGAAATGCGCTTGAGGCCATGTGGCCAATCGGGTACGGAGTGCCTCTGGGTGGATTTCGGAACAGGGATGTTAAACCATTCAGGGATAATGTTTCTACTGCTATTAAAGAGTTAAAATGATTTGGGTTTTATGATAGGGAACAATGTGAGTTTGGGTAATGACTAGTGTCATTAGTTTAAAATTGTTCATATTAAGAGAGTTATTTAAAATGAATAATTTATGAATGTTAATAAATTTATTAAACTATTAGGATTTATTTGAAATGATAAAAAATAATCGGTATTTTATTTTTTTAGGGGTAGTTAAAATAATAATATTATTTCTATAATTATTACTAATATTATATTTTTAAAAGAAAACAAATTTATGTATAAATTCATAATTAATTATTTTTGGTGTGGTGGAGATATTGGTTTGATGAATATTTATTGGTCTTTAAAGTAAGAATGTAGATATTATTGCTTGATCTAAATAAATTCATTTGTATGATTAATAAAAAATTATTAATCTATTATTGATATTTTATGAAATTTTTTATTAACATGTTTTTTTGGTAATGATGGAGGAGATTTAACAGTAATAATGATAAAATATTTTTATTATTATTACTATTATTTAACTGCAAAAATAATATTTTTAGGTTTATATATATAATGTGTGTGTATATATATATGGGATAAATGTATTTGTATATTTATACATGTCTAGGTGTATATATGTTTTTACGAATGCATGTGTATATATATTACCTTTATATATATGGGTTAAATATTTATTTATATATATACATGTGTGGATATATATATATCTATACAGATGTGTGTGTGTGTGTGTGTGTGTGTATATAACATGTATAAATAAGGGTTAAATATGTGTGTGTGTGTGTGTGGGTGTATAAATATATATGAGGATGTGTATATATATATAATTTATATAATTATATAAATAAATAAATAAATAAATAAATAAATATGAATATGAATTTTATGATATATTTAATGAATGGATAAATTGATTTATGAGGAAGAAATAAAAATACTAATTATTGGAAGGGGCGATGGGGATGATAAACATGAAGTAGGGAGGAGGGATTTATATTATATTCAAAACATTTATGATTATAATAATAAACGATATAAAATTATATTTAACATGTTGTGTAAAGATAATAATATATAAAAGGGTTTCCACATAACTAAATATGCATTAGAGAAATCCCTGCCCCACCTCGTGCCCCTCTCCCTCCCACTCTATTATTTTTTATTTTACTTTATTTATTTATTTATTTTTATTATTATCATAATACTTTTTTCTTTGATATATTCACTTATATTTATTATATTGATGCATCTTCAGTTCCATTGGGTTCATCTCAATGGGAAGAAATTTAAACCTAATTTTTTTCCAAAGGAATTGGGAATTCAGTGGTGCAATTAAACATAGACATCAACCATAGTCATATATTTATTATTTTATCTAAGGTGGTAAGTCCTTGACATTTGAATATATGTTATTATAGGTTATTAACTTAATTTTCATGTGTGTGTGTAGCCTTGGACCTATTCTTGTGTTTCTTTAATATTGACTGTGATGATCTTGATACCTATTGTTGATGTGATGTTTGATCTGTCATATATATTTTGTATTTTATATTCTTTTATTATTTTCTTATTAAGTTGAGTGTGCAAGTTTTGGCTATTCCTCAATGGAAATGTGTTAGGATAGTTATAGAAGATTCTATTGGCATGGTGTTTATGTGTGTTCATTTCTCCTATCATGGCGTCAGAGCCTGTAGACATAATACCCTTGTACATGGAAATTATTTTGTGAATGTGTGATATACTATTGTTATATGTGTAACCTATTTATGATAATAGAATAACCTTTTATATTTTATGCACTGATGTTTATGGTCATTGGTCGTGTCCTACCGAGTATTGTTCTCACAACTTACTTGGGAATTTTTTTGTGCTTTTAGATTTTTTGACTAGGGATCCAATGACTAGAAAGGTATTTTTGGTGGATGGTTGAGTAGTTGGAATAGGAAGTTGCGTTCATTTTTGGATGGATTTTGAGTGTGGTGTCCCCTAATACTTTTATTTAATGGATATTACCCAAACATTAGATACTTATTTTTTTGTTTATTTATTATAACACATGTATTGCATCATTTATATTTTGTGTGTTAATCCAATAATTTATTATATTATTGGTATTGGTTAGTTTTATTATGACATGATACTTATTTTATAGTCTCCACACTAAGAGACTTAGACCCTAGCTACTAGTCAACAGCCTCTTACATAATGGGTGGTGCATGTGAGGTCATGTGGCACTCTGGATCTGATCTGGTGGTTCGTGTTGAGATATTAAAAAATTGTATCAGGGAAATATGATTCACTAACATGTATTTTCTCTTTTAAATGATTTAAGACCTAGTAAATAGCATAAAAAATAGTTGGTCTTTGAGAAGGGAAACTATGGAATTTTTTTATCATTACTATGTAGTTGACCTTCGTGTTTCCATAAAGTGGGGATTTATGTTTTTTATTTTTGATGTTATCATTGATTGAATTAACTTGGGTGATGTACTTGATGTTGACATGGGATTTATAGGTTTTGGGATGTGCTAATGAATCATAATAGACACATAGTTTCACATTATATAGATACATGATTCTAGTATTAGATAGAGTCCAAATAATTATATGCCTATTGAAATTGTGATATGTGAATAGTGCATTATTTCTAGAATTATTTTATTTTAAAATATTGTATTCTGTGCTTGAGTGTAAATATGGGGCCTTGATTGACCAGAAAAGAAAAATAATATGGACATAAGACACAACTAAATAATATTTAATATATTTTGGATTCCGTTATGACTAGATATAAGTGGTAGTTTCAATGAGTTCAAATTCAATTAGAATGTACTGATTACATTATTTTTTTAATATTAATATGGAAAATCCTATGGGGGGAGTAGAGACTTCCTGATATAAAGTGATTCTCAAGGATGATAAAAATTATGGTGGCGAGTTTTTAATGATCAGTGTCATTATTTTTTGATTTTTCTGTATAATAGATTTAATTAAAATTTATAGTACATGAATTTGAAAAAACCTATCAAATTATTAGGATTTTTTTGAACTAAAAAAATTAAACATTATCTAAATTTTATTGGGAAATTAAAATATTAAAATATTATTAATATTAATAAAAATTATTATTATTGTTATTATTTGATGTGATGATGAGAAAAATGGAAGTATACAAGCATAGTTAATAATTTATGTTATGGTAGAAATATTTTTTGGATGAATATTTATTAGTGGTCAAAGTAATAATGGATAAATTATTTATTGGGATAAACAAAATCAATTTTGTGATTTATAAGAAAATTAAGCTATTGTTGGTATTTAAAGAGGATTTTTATTAACATGTTTATAGTAGTAATAATGGATTATATTTAACAATAATAAAAAAAATAATTTTGTTATTATTATTATAACTAAATTTTATTACTAATATTGGGGTGCATATATATATAATGTGTGTGTATATATATATGGGATAACTATATATATATATATATGTATAAATGATTAGGTGTATATATGTGTATAAGGATGTGTGTGTATATATATATAACCTATATATATGGGTTAAATATACATATAAATATATACATGTCTCGGTGTATATATATATATATATATGTGTGTGTGTGTGTGTGTGTGTGTAACGTGTATATATATAGGATATATTTGTGTGTTTTTGTGTATGCAGGTGTATAAATATATACACAATGGTGTGTGTGTGTAGAGAACCAAGCTTGATGTACATAGACATTACATTTATTTTATAGAATACTTAATACCTGACACAAACAAATTCCCAAAAACCGTATTAGTTTAGTGTCTTTGGAAACTCGGAATATAATCTTCTAATCATGGTGAAAGATCTTCAACATCTCCCATAAAGATAATCCTCTTTTGGTTTCCTACGAAAAACCTTTCCTTATATCTTGGGGAAATGAAAACATAGAAAGGGTGAGTTGAAATGCTCAGTAAGAGTAAACATGGAGGACATAAAACAAACCATAAACATTTGAATGTAGAATCATGAACATAAAGTTTAAACGTCAAAATCCTGAGCAATGACATAATTCTTGGCAGCACGTATGGCATGGATCCCAAAGGAACATTAACCATGATATAATAACATTGTCATAAAACATGTATTTGTGGAAAACTAATAAGAACATAATATTATTTCCATAGTAACCAATTCATTACTGGGAAGACCATCATAGTGGACAAAATACATTATGGAACCAGGTTTACTTGACATTCCATCCCTGTATTACGGAACTAAATTTAATTTCCATTCCAGCTATGTCTATCTCATGAGATATAAATCTTCTCCAAAATAATTGGAGGGAGATATATGTCCCACCCATCTCATAATTTAATCATTCTTACTTGTTCTACAAAAACATAAATCTTTCATTATAGCATAACCCTTTTAATAAAATGGGGTTCTTAAACATCATTCCACCAAAACATAATCCATATAAGAATAATGGACTTTAAAAAAAATTACTTAATAAATATAATGAAATAAAATTAATAATATGGATGGAAACATAAACCTATGTCTTCTTAGATGGAAAATAATTTTTATAAAACACATGAAATTAATTCTGGAAGAAAATATCCTCTCTTCATTAATTTTTTTTTTCAAAATTTTGTGAAAATTATAAAAAAGAATTTAGTTTAAATTAAACATGAAATATTGTATAAGAAGATTCATGGAAATAAGGTGTTGAGACTACATAAAAAAATTTCATACTGTATAAGTTAAAAAACATTCTCCTCATACTTTTACAAGAAATATCAAAAAGTACCTCGTATGGTAAACAAAAGAATGATTCCTTCCATACCATGGAGTAACAGTCAAAATGGGTAAAAATAACTTTCAACATAAATAGATGAATAGTAAAAAATTTATGAAAGCATATTTATGAAATATGGACATGGTTGATAAATATATCCCCAGAAAATACTTACATATAAATAATCTCAGATAAAAATGAGATTGAAAAATTATCCCTTACCTTATGTCAAACTAGTACTCACCCGTGCACTTGCACGGTGATATAACAGAATTCTTAGTTCATGCGTTCTCCAGACGATATGGTTCACTACTTTTATAGAGGCAATAAAATATTTTCGAATAATAAAAGAAACTCGAATAGTTGTTAAATGTACAATGGATGGTCATTAGTAACCTAATTAAAGTAGATATAATTCATTGAATGGAAAAAACAGTTTCAAAAAAACTGCGAATAAAACATGTTAAGAATATCTACATAATCTATTACCAGTATAGACAATAGAGGAAAGAAAAATTAAGAAACAATGTTGAAAATAACTGATTAATGCTTGATTATCAAATACCATGCAATTACATCATTCTTTTGGTTTCATAAATCAGCAAACCAAACTACTAGTGGGTTATAACCAATGCATAATAGAAGCACTATCCCCCCCCATTCCAGCAGTCCCCCCAGGCCCCCCCTGCAGCCCCATCCCCAGCTCCCCCCCTCCAGCAGTCCCCCCCTCTAACAGTTAGAAAAATAATATTTTATAGCTTGAAAACCGGAAAAATTTCAGGTACAGTGGTATTTTACATGACAGAGGATATAATAATAAAATCAAAATAGAAAATGAGCGGTAGAATACATTTTAAATGAATTTTCTGTAATCTATATAATGTAATATGTTTTGCACTACAATTGTAAATCTGAAAACAATAAATAAAATAACAGAAACAGTGAATATATAAGGTTACCATGTGAATATATATGGTTACCTTGTGTTTGAAGCAGCATATATCAGTCTATTTTTTCTGTTTTCCTGGTTATATCTTCCCATGGTATGGTGTGTAATTCAGAAATATGAGTTGTCACAATAATAGCCTAGTACGAATGTTGTGTGGTTTTGCTGCACTGGACCAACACTTCTGGATGTTTGTTTATAGTGATGTCAATCCGTACAACAATTAATAATATCTGAGAAAAACAAAGCAGAGAATTTGGTTCAGTGTAAAGTATACACTGATTAAAAAAGAAAAATACTTCAGAATTCTGATGTTTACCTATTTTCATATGACAGCAACAAATGCAATGTGTCTTAATAAGATAAACATTGTAAATAAAACTGAAAAAATATTCATTTATACTCCAAAGATGTAATGAATATAAAAGACAGTGATGAAAATACAAAAATATTATGAATAGATGAAGTATTAGTAGTTGTAAGAAATCCAATTTCACTGTTACAGTGGACTCCTTAACAGCCATCACTCATCCCCCTCCAGATCCACCCCCCCAGGACTCCCCCCTCCAGCCACTTCCTCTCCCCTCCAGCCACCCCCCCTCCAGATCCATCCCCAGCTCCCCCCCCCCTTTCCAGACCCATCCCCAGACCCCCCCTTCCAGCCCCATCCGCATCCCCCCCTTCCAGCAGTACCCCCTGCTCCCCCCCCTCCAGCCCCCAGCTCCCCCCCTCCATCCCCGTCCGCATCCCCCCCTTCCAGAAATCCCCCCAGCTCCCCCCCCCCCTCCAGCCCCTAGCCCCCAGCCCCCAGCTCCCCCCCTCCAGCCCCCCATCTCCTCTGCCCCTCCAGCAGACCCCCCCCCCTTCCAGCCCCATCTTCCAACAACCCCCCCTGCCCAGCCCCTTCGCCCACCACTTCCCCCCTACCCAACCGCTTCCCCCACTAGGCCGCACTTCCCTCAAACAAAAAAAACGACATGCCTCAATGGATAAAACAACAGGTTCAGCCCTAGGTTTAAGGTCAAAAACATCCACTAGTTTAATGAGAGTACATGCAGTGTAAAAAATGAATGACATATCACATTTAATACAAGTAAAATAAACTAATAATTTAAAAAAATACCTAATTCTTGAAAATATACCCTTGCTGCAGTCTTCCATGATGGTGTCTTCTCCTCAATTTTGTGTCAATGACCTTGTCATTAAACAATCTGATTGTTAGAAATTTGAATAATTCTTGAACATGAAGAATGAAATAAGTTATGTTCTCAGTTGGGGCAGGCTGGAGGGGAGGGGAGAGGGAGAGAGGGGCTGGGCAGGTTGGAGGCAGGGGGAGGGGAGGAGAGGGTGATGGCAGGGGGTAGGGGGTTGCTGGGGGGAATGGTTGGGCAGGAGGGGAGGGGAGGGGCAGGGGCTGGATAAGCTGGAGGGGCGTGGAGGGGAGGGTGATGGTAGGGGGAAACAGTTGCCCATGGGGGGAGGGGAGGGGAGAGGTAGTTGCTGGGATGGGGGGGAGGGGAGGGGCAGGGGATGGCTGTGCTGGAGGGGAGGGGAGGGGAGGGGCTGGGGAGGGCAGAGGCGGTTAGTGGGCAGATTTCCAAACCCTCACCTAGTTGCTGCAGTTTTCCAATGTTAGGCGCGTCAAAAGGATGACCCATAGGTTCCCACCTATAAGTAATCATAGAAAAAAACTTAAAATCATATGATCAAACATTTTATAAAAAAAAATTGAAATTTTGATGAATAATACCCTAGAGGTGGGAAGTACATGAAGAAGATGCAACAGAAACATCACCTTCAAATCAGCAATGTCGCCCCTAAAGGGAAACTGGAAGTCGTTATGCCCCGATGTTTGGATTGTAGGCCGTCTGACGAGATTAACATGTCCAATTTATACATTACATGATCCCCTGCTCTAAAATACACGATCCACTACTATAAAAATGATCTACTAGAAAAATCAAGATCCAGTACCCAAAAAACTGAATGTTACATTGCTTACAGGGAAAACATGTTCCACTACTGAAGAAAAATACATGCTCCAATCTACTGCTCAGAAAATGTAAGATCCACTACTAAAAAAAACAATCCACTAGTATAATTAATGTAAAGTCACATTTAGTATAACTAAATGTAACTAACAACTCAAATAAAATATAATGATCATGCACACCATAAAATGACAGTAAACTTATGTTGTACCAAAATCTATTAAGTCCATGAAAATCCGATAAATTAGTAATCAAGAAGTGAAGAAAACCATCCAAAATATTGGGAAATGCAGAATACAGCAAAATGCCCAGATTGAAGTAATGTCCAGCATTAAATCACCAACCTAAGCAATCTGTAAAAAACATAAGAAACAGTGCAGCATTAGAAACCTACAGCATTAACTTCTATTAGCAGAAACCTTAAGCATTATGATCACATTAATGGGAAGTATTTCATCAGTGTAGATGTATGTTTACCTTCTATTTCCAGGATGAGTTTTCAATCTGTTTTTTTGGTTCTCTTGTTTATATATCCCTTCAGCATGCTCTACAAATCAGTAGATGGACATGTTGTAGGCACGATTTCTAGAAATGTCTGGACTGTATCTTCCACACCATTTTCAATATCAAAAGAACGTGACAGATTTTTCTACAGAGAGGTTTCATGTTAGAATAACTTGAAACTATAAAGTAGAGCAATTAAAAGCAGTCAAATTAAGAGTTGCGCAACCTGAATATGTAGACTGTTTTTTATCAGTACATAGATGTAATAACTATGTACATCTATGATTTATAAATATTTAAAAATCAGATTGCACAACAGTAATGCACTGTGTTGTTATAGTAATGGAAATAATTTAGGAGTAATAGAAGATAACATATGTATACCCTAGTAGAACATGGGTTGAAGGGTGAAGTATGTAATCCTGTATCGGTGTTTAAAGTGCCAGGAGAAGACCCAACTGTTTGATGAGCCTACGAGGAAATGTAAAAGGAATATATCAATAATCTGAAATCCATTGTTAGAAACACATAGTAATGTAATTGAAAAACAGTTACCTGCATATAATGATCTACACTACTTACTGTAGAAGAAGAACTGCTTTGATAAGCCTGCATATTATTGACAAAAATTGTAAGGTATTCTGACTTGTAGGGTTTATAGATAACGTGAATTAAATACAGACTGACGTGTTTATGTTCTAAGACGTCATTGAAGAGGTTGATGTAATTCTCATTATCATTCATATAAATGACTTTGTAACAGTTTTGCTCAGATGGGCGATGACGATTCTTAATATTATAATCTATCGGGTTAATTCCCAACAGAAAATTTCTGCTTTTGAAGAAGTTCAATTCCTGAGGGAAACCAAACTCGTCATCATCCTAATAAAAAACCCATTGTCAGTGTAATTTTAAATATTTCAAATAATTTTAAAAGATAAGACATAAGGATATGGATTTACCTGTAACAAATTAGCTCTCAGTTGCGCTGCTGTTTTTTGTATGTATTGCATGACATGTTTTTCAAACAACACCACAGAGAAAGAGTCTGTCTTGTCTGTAACCATTAGTTGAACTCTAAACCTGTTGCAATTGTTATTATGACTACAGTTTCAGTATCATTTGGAATGTGCTGCTTAATGATGTAGCATAATGATAAAAAGATATTTTTCCAGCATTGAATACATGAAAACCATGGAATAATGCTTGTAGGTGAGGACTTGCAGGACATGCAGAAATTCTTCCATCTATAATCTGCACTTTCTTCATGCACAACTGGCATGATTCATAGAATTAGTTGTGGGTGCTTTGATTTTTCTGAACTGTAACTGCAATTAAGCACCTATTACTCTGCAGTAGATTAATTACATGTTAATATAGTATTTTGTACAGGACAATAGTTAGCACCTAATAATATTGCATAATCAAAAAACGGAAAAGAATTGAATATTGATAACCTGTAGACAGGTTTTCACATCTAAAATGGTTGTCTTGTTATTCTAATATGGTATTTCCATTGTTTGGTTGGGAGTTGTTGGTGATGTGGTATGTGATGGTGATGCTATTATCACAGCAAGCCTGGAAAAAGCCGATCAAGAATAATGTAAGTAAACACTAAAAGAATGTTGGTAGTACAGTTTTGACGATGAGATAAATAAAATATTGTACTTCGAAAGAAAATTCAGATACACAGTTACCTGTTTTTGAAGTCCTCAACTGGTGGAAGGTTTGGGTTGTAGAGAATCCTGGTTGCATTAGCAGTTTTTGTGACAAGAATAGAGGCTAAAAGCCGTATGAAGTCAGGATTATATTTTTGTACATTAAAACCACAATTTTGAAAACACCAAGTAGATAGATTGAGATTATGAACTATAGACAGAAACCATACTCGTCAATTTCTTAACCCGGACAAGCTGTAATATCAATATGGTAGTTGGGTCTGAGTTGTTTTCCATGTACCCTGACATTTTAAATGCAAAATTTCCCCATAAGCTTCAGGTAATTCGCAAGCGTCTGCAAATAAAACAAAGTGAGTAAATTAGTAGTTTTTTTCTGATACAATTGTGAAATGAAATCAGTCCAAAAAAAAGTACCGGTCATCTTCTAAAACAATCTGCATTCTGTGGTTAGAAGTGCCCATTGATTGCATTGGATGTGAGTAACGTAGGACTCCAATTATTTCTAAATCACAGTACAGAGAAACAATGTTTTTGTGAAAAACATTTGGCTGAAGGTAAATACATTCTGCATGTTAATTTAACAAAACTTGGTCAAAGGTAGTGTAAATAGGTCGTATTAACCACATGTACCTATTAGATGTTCCTCAGACACTTTGTCCTGAATTATGTCATCAAACAAAGTAAAATGAAAACTAAAAAGAGGTAGTTGTACTTCACACTGACGAACAAACGTCGTCGATGTGAACATGATTCGACACGGGTGTCTTGTTGCGAGGTAACTTCCTAGATTGGAAGCTATTTGGAAGTTCTGTACAATATAGCATAGTCCCTCAACCAACAGTTGTTTGTACTTAGAGATAAGTTGACGATTCGTAATGGTACATTGAATCTTGGTTCCCTGGATATAGTATGTTTCACTGTTGGTTAATGAGGAATCATTGCAAATTGCAAGGAACGATAACATTATTTATATATATATATATAAATGTTCTCATCGTAGGTGACAGACAGTGAAAATAAATAGTAATGTCTTGTTGTAAGGAAAACTAACCTGGATGTCGCAGAGTACAAGATCAACAGCAACAACTTCATTGGAGTATTTGGAAGACGAATTGAACCACATGTTGAGGACACGAACTTGTATTCGTAGTGTTTCATCGTCGTCTGGGCTGATCTCATTCAGCATGGTTATTGAGCGTGACATATTTCTTACTGTACATAATCAGTAAGTGTTCAAATAATACATATTAAGCATGTAAAAACGCCATGACAGTAAAAAAAATAATTTTCCAGCGTAGAATAAATCACATAGAAATAATTTGAAATGATACCTAAGAAAAATTCTGAAAGATTTCCTTGTAGACAATATTTTTTGTGTAACTGTTGGACTCAAGACTGGTACCTTCAACTACAATTTTCAACCCAGTAGCCGATGTGACTCTAGACACTGCAACATATAATTGACCATGAGAAAACACTGGTTTCCGAAGATAAACCCAACTGAAGACAGTGATTGACCCTGACTTTTATTAATAGTCATCACATAAGAAACTGTCAAAGGATATTGTCTTCTTTGTAGTTTGAATGGCCATTTACTATCAGAGTGAGTCATAGTTAATCTTGGAATGAATGCTGAATTTCCCGAATGGCACCCATTTAATACTTCAGCTCCAACAACATGTTCACCCAAGTGTGTTACTATCATTCGAGTTCCATTACACAGACCAACAGATTGGTCCACATTTCGGAGTAACATAATAGGAACACCAAGTTGATGTGTAATTTTGTGCGCTGGTAACCCAGAGACGTTTATACAATTCAACATGTCAGATGTGTAAATATTTTCTGGTTTGTCTGTATCAAAACATGCATTGCAAACAGAGTCTGAGCTGAAGTAATATTTGTTTTCACCGCCAGTGAGGCTCAACATAAATTCATTTACTTCTTGTACGACATCACGGGTTGGAGATAAAATTGCACGGTCTTTTACATATGATCTGTCTCCATGTCTGCCAGGGAAACCCGGGTATGTATGGTTGACGATTGCAGCCATGACATTAACACTGTCTGTAAGAAGAAACATTGACAGAATTGAAATGAGTGCTTCACCATCATTTGGTTCTCCAATTCGACCTTCACCAATATCTAAGGTCCATTTTGCAAAATCATGTAACACAACCGCATCATGAGTGCTAATAGTACTATGCAATCTCATGTTGTTTGTAAGAGACAACACCCGACAGTGTTTCCAAAGAAACGATGACTTCACACTTGCGTAGACAATGTCACATCTGTTTCCTCCCGGTATAACTGGCAGTATTTGCCTCAAATCTCCTCCGAGGACAACTGTTAATCCACCGAATGGAAAATTCTGAGCATTATCATTCCTGACAGTCATAATGTCCCTAAGAGTACGGTCTAGAGCCTCAAAACAGAATTTATGAATCATAGATGCCTCACCCCAAATGATGAGCTCAGTCAATTGCAGAAGTTCTGCTACGTCACTCCCCTGCTGAATATTACAAACTGATTGTTCAGTAATGGGGATTGGAATACGGAACTTGGAATGCGCTGTTCTTCCACTAGGAAACAGTAGTGAAGCTATTCAACTCGATGCAACTGAAAGTACAATTGATCCCTGTGCTCGCAGCAATGATGTTAATACTCTCCAGATGACCGTTTTACCTGTGCCTCTATAACCATGCAAGAAGATGAACCCCCCTGAGTTGGTATTCAGTGAAGAGATGATGGTAGACATAACATCTTTCTGTTCATCTGTAAGCATACTTTGTAAACGGTTTCCCTCTTCTAGAAGTGTTTCTCTATTGTAATTCAATTCTTCTGCAATTAAACGATTTTTAGTGGCATCAGAATCTGAATCTGGAAGTGGCATAGGAGGAAATAAATGATGTGCTCTTCCATTGCTCTGTAAAATGCTGTCTATCTCTCTTAAAGCATACATTTGTATCTGCTGATCTGTGAGTGTCAAATCTACAATGTTGAGGAATAATGTTAAACAGTAGTACGAGTAACCGCTAACGAAGTCATTACAACATCTAACATTTAATTGAATAAAAGAAAAATAGTTGAAGCTGAAAAACGTTGATAGAAAACATCATTACGGATGGCAATGTAATGTGAATAAAACACATAGGTTCTTTGAATTTATTAAATTGCAGAATATTTGTACAGATTCTTATATTGTAGTACAAATGGCACTGTCATATGAACAAATGATATATGAATATGTGGATTATGTGTACAGAATTATACAGTTTAATATATATTCAAATTATATTTGAACACCAAGGCTGTAAATTCTGATGTACTGGATTATACTGAATAAAACATATATGTTTATTGAATTTAAAAAAATGCAGAATTAATGTACGGAATCCAATATTGAAGTACATAAGGCAATGTAATGTGAAGAAACGATATAAGTATATGTGCATTATGTGTACGGATTTTTACAGTTTAAAATATATTGAAAATATATCTGAACAGCAAGGCTGTAAACTTTGAAGTACTGGATTATATTGAATATAAACAAATTTATAGAAGTGATTAATTTACAATGAATGCATATTCAATTTACTACGAAGTATTACATGTTTTTTTAATGTTTGATGATGCAGATTATTTATACAGATTCCTGAATTTCAGTACAGAAGGCTATTTAATGTTACTAAATTATACATTAAGGTGACAAATATTTGTACAGCATCGTACAAATTTTAAGTATGCTAGAATCACTGTAATTGTATTTGAAAAGAAAGGCTGCAATCTTTATTGTCACAAACTGTGGACAATATACTTATGTGAATTAGTGCACTGAATTTTTTTTTGAGTGTTTACAGAGCTGAATAAATAAATTCAATTGAAATATAAGAATGCTGATCAGAGGGAATAAATAATTAGACATTGGGAAGACATAAAAAGAAAACTATGAAGTAGGAACATGACTAAATGTGCACCTGGAATTTCTTGGGTCCTTCTCTGTATATATAAAATGTCTTCTGATAGTATGTCTTTGGTTGCATCCCAGACCATATCTGGGCGAGATATGTTATTACAGATTAACATGTTGGCGAATAGTCTGCGTACATGTTTTCCCATTCCCCAAGCAGACACTTCTTTTATTGCTTCAACAAACTCTCTGTCATCTGTCAGTAGTCCCATAGCAGAGCAAGCCTCTCGAAATGTACCATGCGTGATGATATTTACAGTCCTGATATACTCAAAAGAAGTTGCACCTTTGATTTTTTTATAAGTATTCTCAAGTAGTAGAGTTCACCTGTGGTTTGAGGCACATAGTACAGTCTTCCAATACAGAATCCTTGTTTCCGGGGATGCCATTTTCTATCTTGAGAGTGGAAAAAAAATCTAGTTGGATACTCTGCAAAAGTTAACCCTCTTCCTTCCGGGTAGTTAATATTTGCTTCGAACCAAGAGGTTAACATTGACTGAGAGCTGTTTCTATGATTCAATAAATCTTCAATCATATCAGAGTCCAAGAAGGTGACACAATTCTGTTGTGGCAAATGGAAATGAAACCTCTCAACTGGTGGATATCTGTAATGGATATCATATGAAAAAATCCTCCAACATGCCTCACAAGGAGATATGTAATGACAGTCATAATACATTTTTATCTCATCTACCGTATTATGTGTGGACTGTTTGTTGTTTCCGTCATAGAGTGATGCCGTTACCCGGTCATTTCCTTTGCTAATATACTTAAACAGGTATTTGATTGAAGACGACTGATTACAAACTTCAATGTTGAGATGTGCATGGTACTTTAATAGAAACACTGGATTGTATGGGACTACATAGCGATTTTCCAGAGGAATGTTATTTTTCAGAATAGTTCTTTTGTCATCCCTTCTCCGATAAACGACACAGCCATCCTCATCTACTGTCGTATTTTCAGAAAAAAATTTTGGAAAAAAATTAGCACATTTATCATGTTTCATGCAAGGTGATGATCTGTTGGCAGCACCGCAGGGGCCGTGGAGAATAAAGCTTTTGACAACTTCATGTAGGTTTGGGCAGGCATCTTTATCCGGGATTTCAGCACTGACGTATTTGTTTATAGCCAACGGAGTGTTCACTTTATTTTCACGGCATAGGAATAATAAGATGTGAACGTGAGGCAAGCCGTGTTTTTAAAATTCTACAGTTCGAACTACTAAATGGAAACACAAGTTCCATAGTCAGTAAGTGATGATAAAATTGCAAATTTCCTGGAAAATATTATTTGATATATGCAAGTAGATGGTTACCTGCCCTTGAATTTCCAATGAAACATCCTTCTCGTAAATCTCTCATTAGATATTCAAGCTTCATATTGAAAACTCGAGATAGAATTTGAGGTGAGTCTACTGGTCGAAGGTTCTTGTATCTTAGATACCGAGTGATCTCAGGCCACATTGGGTTACATGTAAAGGTTAGAAACTAATCTGGATACCCTGCCCAATTACAAATAGATATTGCATCTTGGTAATTTTGGATCATATACCTTGGACCACCTGTGAAGGATGAAGGCAAAATGATCCGTTTGCCGCATGAAGAACCTTCTATGTCGCCTCGTAGAAATGAATCTTGCAAGCCGTTGTATAGATCTACCCTCAATTTCTTTTGATTAAAGAGAATGAATGATAGTCTCTGAGACTCTATCATCGTATAAGCATCAACAACGAACTGCTGCAAAAGTTTTCTTGAATGTAGTAGTGTTGAAGATTGATTCTCACGGAATTGAAGGTGGAAAGAGAAGTACTCTCTCATGGTAACCTTCTTAAATTTTGTACTTGTTGTGAAAGAAGTTGGGCGATATAGAATGTTGTCAACATATCCATCACTGCCATCTGTGAATATCAAGGGATATTGCAATGGAAGATATAGTGGGTGCTGCTCATTAATTCGTTGAAAATCACCAGTTTTGGTATGAATAATTATATCACGCTCTTGGTTGAGATCTTCAACATCACCGACGATAAGCTTTGCAATCTCAGAATTATTTGGTATGTTATATGTACTGGGATTAGTTTCTCTTCTCTTCAGCAGACGTAGTTTCAAATTCTGCACATCCTGATGTTGAAGAACATCCCTTGCACTTCTGAAGTGTCTAGCTAAACCATTGTTGTCATGAAGCATTTGTTGCAGGTTTTCGACTATGTCGTTGTCAATACGAGATTGGACATTCTGATTTTTTGAGCTGCAGGAAATAGGTATGTTAATACAGAAATAAGCCACAATGAGAAATAAGTCGACAACAGATAAATGTAGCGATACCAAAACTCGTGAACCCTATTCTGACATTCATGTGATGTGTCATACACGTATAGTTGTGCAAATCTCAGTTGGTGACCATCTGATGGACATAAACTTCCAATACGATGGTAGTTTTTTCCATTCAATCTGAATATACATGGAGATCCACCCTTGTTGATAGACCTATCAATCTCACCACCCATATAAGTGAAAGAAAACATGGAGTTGTAAATATGTATGTTTTCCTGGAATGCTCTTGCTACTGTGGATGTTGTATTAAAGATCAAAATTTCTAGATACGGCGGAGATGCTGGTATAAAGCTCAAAGAAATCTTTCCCGTAGCACAACATGCAGAGAAACGTTGGCTTTGTCGGTTGCTACATTTTTTGTTTCTTTCATCGAACCACATTAAAGCATGACAGTACTAACAGACGTAAGATGGGTGACCAATGTCTAAATATCCTGGTTGAATAAAAATATATAGTAGCTGTCAGTACTTACAAAGTAGATAACGTGCGCGGTATTTGCCTCCAGTATTTTGTTACTATTAATGTTGAAAAAATTAGTACGCTGACATGTGTTATCTGAAATCACCTGTTGTACAGAGCAGCCTGCAACAGTAACCCGTTTAATACCGAAATCACTTAGTATAAATAAGATATTACTGTTGTTAGTATCTAGGGTTATTCTTTAAATACCTGTAGTGCTTCCTGTACGCTATATTCCACCATTGATGTCGTAATTTGTTTCTGAACTGTTAGAAACTGCTGCTTGTGGACGAAACAACACTGTACGATGGTCTGTTATTTTTTTTATAAAACAGTATAAAAAAAATGTAAGCTAATTGAAGTGTGGGTGCGTGTGATGCTGTTTATTTGTGTTAAGTACGACGTTGAACCTGTAGATGATATATTACTATATTCCGTGTTATTTGGTCGACTCAACCTGCAACAAATGGGAAAGTAAATTGTTAATTTTTGAAGATTCCGTAATAATTATAGTAATATTTAAATGATGAATTACGTGCTTACATTGTCAACGACCCCGACGATGAATTTGACAGATAGGTATCATCAGTCACGATCGCTACCGAAAGTGTGAAGGAAATAGTTAGATGAATAATAGCCAAGTATTGTGGTGTACAGAATGGTTTTAGCAGATATGTGTCACGAGACTTACAATATGGAATAGGAGTGTGTATGAGGGAATTTGTTCTTTGCCTTCGATTGTTCGCTCCCACGACGGATGATGTCATACCTGATGATTGATGTTGCATTGTAGACGAAGTAATTGAAGACAAATAGCTTATGTTAGTAGATATAGTGGATTTGAAATTTATGTACTTACATACTAAAATTTGAACAGAAGTAACCATTGATAGACAGTGGTTGTAATTGCGTGCGTGTGACTCCATTTTCACCGCCATGTGTAGATGTCAACGAAGCACTTCCGGTAGATGATGACATTGGCACTGTGTCATCAGTTCGTTATAATAATTATTGTATTATTACATAATTGAAAGAAGTATCGGGTGAAGGTATTAGTGAACTCACAATTGTGTCGTTCCCTCATGTGCAATCGTCTTTGGAACCTTGCATCTCTAGAGGTCGACGGACAGTGGAGGTTTTCGTTCGTTATGAGCGCTATCGAAAGTTTGAATGGAATAGTTAGACCATGTCTTGGTTTTCATGTGGTGTGCAGTATGAAAATTGCAGATAATGGTCATTATACTTACAGAAAGGGATAGGAGACTGTTTGAAGGCATATGATGTTTTCTTCTGCTTCTTTGCATTTGTGATAGATGTTCTCCCTGTATCGTACTATTGTTGAACTGCTGACAAAGTAGTTAGAGAGCGATATATTCAATTAATATGCAAAGTATTTAGTAAGTGAGCGATTTCTGCAGTGCAATGTAAACAGAACAGACCCGGTATAGATGCTGCTGTTAGTGGCGTTAGTGGGACTGCACCTGCACTCCCATTTGTAGAATGCATGTCCTCAGTTATTATGAAGAGTAATAAAGAAAGTATGGATATAGATAATATAATGTAAATATAACAGGCCATTGATAGACAATGGTGTTAGGGGCGTCCGTATGACTCCATCTGCACCGCCATTTATAGAATGCGGTTCACTTGTTAGTGCAGGAGAGAGATTTGTAGATGTCATTGATGGACTTGAAGTTGTTGACACTGCAAGCGTGACAAAATTAGGTTTTCCATATGATGGAATAATGCTATGAAATAAACATGTATAAAACTAAGTCGACAGTAAACTCACAGTTCCGTTGTTCCATTGTTAGCACTCTTCTCAGCAACACATCATTCGTAGAGGTTGTCGAGGAGCGAATTGTTTGGTTCTATATCTATATATATTACAGTAAAGGAGTGTACTAACACCATTGTATGGAAGGAGAGCATTAAATAAATGGTAGTTCAAATTGTGATTGAAGACTCAGAATTTTTAAAGATATATGTGTGTAACTATATGTAACTGTCAGAAATTTATAAAAAAAAATGCCTGTATGATTTTGTGGAAGGTGCCGGTTGCACTTATTGGCAAAGAAATCCAAATGGATAGAAGTACGAGGCCCGTATAATGTGTAAGGTATACTCATATTATGAAAATAAGCAGCAGTAAAAGACGGATCGTTGTCAGGAGGAAATCGTTGTCAGGTTACTGGGTAATACAGGATTCATAGTCAGTTGAATGATTTAGGTTGCATGATTTAGTATACTTTAAGAAGACTGTTACCTCAGTGAAAATAGGGTTGTTGGTTGTTCCAGTGCAAGCTGTAGTAGTCGCCGGAACACGGAAACCGCACGACGCACGTCGGGTGGTGATATGGCCGTCGTCGCTGGCGCGTTGCGTGGCGAAAGAATTTGCTACTGGAGAGAAATTAATGGAGGAAGATGGTACGCTCGCTGCGGGTTCAAGAAGGTTGAAATCGGGAGCAGCGGGAGGAGGTAGCAGGTTCAAATATCCTACCGGACTTAGTTGGAATTGTAGCACTGGCCGGAACAGGGAGGCCCCAGAGCGGATGTTTGCGGTTGGAGCTGGTTCGCACGTAGCGGGCTGCAAATAATCGAAATTGTGAGAACCGGGAGGAAGGAGCAGGGAGGAAGATCCTACCGGTCGTGGGAGCTGACGGTCGTCGTCGGAAAAGGTTGCTGTACACGGGGAGCTGCGGGAGCGATTAGCTGGTATAGGGTAACCTAATGGAAGAGACGCGGGAGGAGTCGAAGCGAAAGAGGTAACAGGTTTGGGTGGGAGCCAAAGCCCGCGATATCGGGTAGGGAACGACCGGGATTTTGGAGGAACATGGATGGTGTATTGGTAACTGGATGTATGGAAGTGGTGACGTGGGAGGCTGTTGGGGTGACACGTAAGCATGGAGGTACCCAGACTTAGTAGATATAGTGGATTTATTTCATATGTGTATGAAACTTTTGTATAGTAGGTTTAAACATATTATTAACTTGCAACATAACCATAATAATATTTATGATATCATATATGATTCACTTATGACATTATATATCCGTTCATTTTTCAATTGAATGTTATATCAATGTTTTAGGCAATAATCATTTCATTTATCATATGTGTTCAGACTTGTTATTATTCATATCATTAAATATATCATGATTTATTTACTTACATAATGTAAAAATGATTTATACATCATATATATTTAGTATATAAATATATATAATAGATCGATAAATGGAATGGAATACACAGTTCATGGAGATGGTAGGTCTTACCTATGTATGAACGTTGTTTTCATTTCCTGATTTAATTAAATGGAAGTAAGTACATGAAATATATATATACATAAATAAATTAGCATTATTATTTCATATATTTCATTATTATTTATTATATATACTTTATAATCAATCTTGAATGGTTAACATGGAGAATTAATATCATCACTTCGTGGAGATGGTAAGACGCACGTACGCACAAGCGACAATATCATTCCCATAGTTTTTGAACAGTATAGAAGTGGATGGTATATAATATCTTAGAATTAGTATCATGTTATAATAATAATACACAGTTATTATTTATACCATTATACTCATCCATGTAGGGCGGTGGTGAAAAAAAGATTACACCATGGTGTGGAGACGGTAAGTCGTACATACGCACGCGTAGTGATTTCATTTTTCATATGATGGATAGATGTTGAAATTGGGTTGTTTCATATTTATAATAACATATCATAATATTATTTATACTGATGTTATTAATTTATAATTAAACAACTAAATAAGAGAAAGTAGAAGAAGAATGAAATTTGAAAGAATCGGTAGAAGAGATTACATCTTTCTTGACGTGCCTCCTTTAAATTCTTCTTAGGGCACTAGAGTTGGTCTTTTGAGAAAACCATAAACTCTATATTGTAAATAGTGAAGTCGAGAATATTAATGGTCAGGGTTTGACCGAGATTATAGGCTCCAAATGGAGTGAATAGGAGTGGGAGGAGGTTCCGTTTTATAAGAGAGGAGAGGGGATCTTTTGGAAAGTTCCAAAATATTAATTTATTATAAATTAAATTTAGATTTAAAATTGTCCAAAACATATTTAATTATAATATAAATTGATTTTTTTCGAATACCCTTCATCCATAATTTTTTTACATGTTTTGAATATTTTTTTATTCTTATTTTTTTGGTTATACCCTTATTTTAGCTTTTTTAATCTTATAGTGATATCATCTTCTTTCCACATTGCTGGTTAATGTAACTACTATATCATATCAAAAGACCCAAACAAAGTTATCTATGACATATTTGGACTTATATTAACATTTTTTTCCAAATATTATAGGTTTAATAATTTAATATCATTTAATAAACTATTTCATGGTTTAATTTCTGAATTATGTAAATTTTGGATACTATTCATAGATGACTATTTTAAAAATTTATAACAACCTAATTACATTGAAAAAAAAGAATTAAATAATCAATAATATTTCATGTTAATCTGAAAAATTCATTTATGGAATCAAAATATTCAAATTTAACTTATTTTAATATTTACAAAATCATTTATTTGAATCTTTCATTAATGAGGTAATCACTACATCATAATTGTATCAAAAATAAATATATTTATATAATGTCTAAAAATTATAAATAAAATATCATGATTTAGGAAATATTTTTATATTTATAATTACAATTTATATTCATAGAGATCTATTATATAACCCAAGTTAAAATCTATTTAGTAAAAGATATATGTTTATGTTATAATTATCTTCACTTTAAACTAATTCTTATAAAGTGTTATTTTTACATCCAAGTGAATCCATGGGGTCCCAAAATCAACCCAAGGATTTCCATGGTTGTAAATATCTCATAGAATAGGATTAGGGCATGTTTTTTGGTATTTTAATATTATTATAATATTTTTTATTACCCTTATTTACAGAATTTACCCCTTAACCATGTTAAATAAAATAATTTCTAAAGTTACTATTCATAATGTTTAAAAATAAAAAGTACTTTTTTGAAAAATTTGAACCTTATGATTTCCAAATAGTCAATAATTTTTTCCAAATTAAGAACACATAATTTTTAGGAATTATTTTAAATTTAATCCTGTTGTCGAAAAAATGGGTTTTTGTTTAAAATATTACAAAAGATTGAAATATTTTTACATTTGAAATCAATGTAAAATTAATGAAAACGACTTAAAATATATTAAACTATAAAAAAATTCTATTTATACTTTAAAACCCTTCAATAATATATTGTATCCATATAAATTATTTTGATGAAAAAATTTGTTTTCAATTAGAATTTAGCATATTTTCACTATTCAAAAAAATATGAAAGTTATCGGAAAAATATAAAAAATTTATCCAAAGTAAAATTTTATGTCCCAATTACAAATAATAAGTTTCTATTATCATATATAACTTATAAAAATTTCCACAACTAGATTTAAAATGGGTGCGCCATCAAAAGGCGGAAAAATTGATTTTTTTGAAAAATACTTCTTTTATCTGAAAAATTTATTTTGTTCTCATATATTGTGTAAGATTAATTCTAATGTTATATAAACTTCAAAATGTGGTTAAAAATATTCATAACATATAGTTCATATAATATTTTAATAATTTATCATTGTAGCGAAACACAATATTGTTTACCACACAAGCTATCAATGAATGTCGTGCAAGCCATTTCAGTGTTGAGTGTAGTACAAGATTCCTTTGGTGTTGCATATAACATAATAAAAGTTTAGTTCATTTATACATTGATATAAATATATACACATTATTGCGTGAAATGAATTATATCAAAGGAATTTGAAATTCTGGGCAACACAAGCCAAGAATAGTGTCGTGTATACTAAAAACTAGTACGGTGTTGCATATAGAGAAATCTAAGAATGGTGTAGTGTACAAAAAATAGAAATCAATGAAATTAAAAAAAATTCGATCTCATAAAATATCGGGGTGTTACATTCAACCCCCCCCCCCCATAAAATGAATTTATCCCTCGAAATTCACCGCGGATATGAATGGTTTTCAACTTTAATGTTTCATTCACGAAAACCCTCATCGTTAAAGGGGATACTAAGACATCATTTTAAAAAGAAAATATAGAAATGTAATGGTTACCCAAATTAAATCATCACTAGGTTTCTAGATAGGAGAATATAGGTGGGAAGTGAAAAAATGGATATAGAAGAGAAATCTAACAATCACGTTATGATGGATAATGATGGAGAATAAGGTTTGGAGAAATTTAACTACTAGAAATCCATAAATCTGTGATGATTTAAGGGACAATATGATTCATCAGATAATACGGTTCTAGGATAACATTTTTGGTTTTCAAGATCATTTCCCTAATGTTAAATAATTTTTTCATAAGGAGAAATACTTACCTGATTTTAGTGTAACATCATCGTTGTTCGTTCCCTGAATAATTTCCACTTCATGTATTATTTAATGAAACGTAGTTTAATTTTTCATTCTTGAAGTGTTAGAAGATCGTATGATAGAATGAAATATCATTCCATCTATCTCAATAAAATTATTAGAAAGTATTATTAAATATGAATAAGTCTAACTATAGTGAAATAATACATTAATCTATCAAACTTCAACCAGAATATAAATTATACTATCCATAATTGGATAACATTACAATCCTTCCAAAAACTAAAAATATAAAACATTAGAAGGAGATGAACTAAATTGAATTAACATTTTTCTCCCATATCTCATTTGGCAGTTATGGGTTGTCCCATTCCAAACATCTAAATACCTTAATCATGTATTCTATTGAAATATGGTAATAACATAAATTACCACAAAACCTTGGTGATAACATAAATTCTATCAAAACTAACTCTTTCCACACACCAAATATACCAAAAATTATATATACTCAAACAATGATACCACTTTGTCCCTTTTATCAGTCATGGGATCCTTAATATTATCAAACATATTATTTTCTCATTATCCCTTCATTATGTGCATATCATCTTCTTTCTAAAAATATTTCAATCACTTTTAAAGGTTACTGGTACTATATAATTATAGAACACCATAATAAACCAATACATAGATATTCCAATATTCCGTAATACTATAAAAGAGACTCTATAACACTATTTTGAAATCCCATTACAAAAACACTTAATTATTCCACTACTTCATTGTCATACTCAACATCACCAATAGTGATCATACGTGACGTCCCTTTTCCTTTTACCTTAATAGGTTTTTTATTTCAGTCATTATTAACCCTTGGATTATAGAATTGGTTAGCATAATGCCCCATTTTTTGCACTTATATAATTTAAGTGTTGGTGGTTCATTCTCTATATCCTTTTCTTCATTCACGTTATTAGAAATCTTTTTTTTATTACATCAGTACTAAATTGCTATATGACCTTATTTTCCACACATGAATCGTTTTCTAGTCCCTTTAAGACAATCTCTACCATGATTATTTTCACACTTTGAGCTCATGGAAACAATTATCATTTTATCACCATTGTTTTGAGATTTCCCTTGAACTACATCATTTATTTCTTTTCAAAACCATGATATAGATATGTAACACCAACTTTCAGTTTGACTTTGATAGAAAAACACACAATATCATCATAGCTACTGAAGTCTCTTTTAGCTAATGTCCATTCGAAGACATGGTTTTAATCCACTGATGAATCGATCAACATTACATTCATGTTGGATGATAAAGCCGAAATCATTCCATGCAAGTATTGTAAAACTCATCTCATATGTACCAACATATTCATCATCATGTTGTTTATGCTCAAAAAACTTCTTTTCCATATTTTTTCGAAGCATTTGAGGGATGTACTTATTGAAAAATAAGTTCTTGAACTTATCCCATTCCATGGATTCAATATCATCTTGCTAGCTTATATTATTAATTAGAGTCCACCACTGGTCTGCTTCACCTAATAAACAATAGACAACCAAAATGACTTTTTCATGTTAAAAATAGCGAAGGATGGGAAATTTCTTTTCAATGGAACTGGTCTATTGTTTAGAAACAATTGGATCAAAATACCCACTGAAAGAAGGTATATGTTGTCTCATGAAGGAATCAATAGAATGTTATTCCCTTCTATACACATTTTGGAGTCTAGAATGATTCATAGCTTGTGTAAGTATAGAAATAAGATTTGTCATTCCATCTCCCATAACATTTGGTTGTTCAGGAGGACAATCATTGCATTTCCCAGGGCATTGATCAATAACATAGTACTTTTAGGTTCCATCCATAGTCTAAAACATAAAAGGAATAGTGTGAGTGGTAAAAATCAAACTAGGAAAACATAATTGTCAAGGGGGGTACCTTCAATCTCTAAAAACTTATGTTTAATTATAGGTTATTCATGAACATTACCATAATTTTAGGACTATATCCTATATTTATACTTAACCTCAGCGACATCCCTAAACATACCATAGAAATATCTCGAGGGATCTTATGAAATTTGTCGTGTCCTAGTTTCCAATGGTTGACCAAACCTTTTTTCTAATACCAAATGTAGTGACCTAATCTTGATATATATGGAAATTACATTTATTTTGGGGAATAAAGAAAAAAAAACAAAAAAATTCCCAAATATCATATTAGTATAGTGTATTTTGAATCTCGGAACATAATATTCTAATCATGGCAAAAAATATTAAACATCTCCCACAAATGGGGGTTTAAAACTCATTGGTCGCAGGTACTATAGTAGTACTGTAGTGGGACTATAGCAGCGGTGGTATTGTTGATCGGCGGGTACTATAGCGGCGGCAGGGCACTGTAGCGGCGGCAGTACTGTGATGGTACTGTAGCAGTCGGGTTACTATTCAAAAAATGGGAATTGGGCCAAAAAATTGGGCCTACGGGCTATGTAATGGGCTACAAGCCCACTGGGCCTTCGGGCTATGTAATGGGTCTCCCTCTACCTAGTTAAAAGAGGGATTTTCTTTACTTTATTAATAAAAATGAGGCTTTGGCCCCAACCTTTATAAAAAAAATTATCCCCTTTTATTTTCCTAACTAAAACCTTTATTTATATCCATGGGAAATGAAAACATAGAAAGGGTGATCTCAAATTCATAATAAGGTAAACATTGAGAACATAAAACAAACCATAAAAATTTTACTGTAAAAACATGATCATAAAGTTTAAACATCAAAATCTCGAGCAATGACATAAATCATGGAAGTACGTAATGCATGGATCATAAAGGATCATTAACAATGATAGAATAGCATTGGCATAAAACAAGTAATTGTGGAAAACTAATAATCACATAATATTATTTTCATAGTAGCCAAGGCATTGTTTCTAATACCATCATAGTGGATGAAGTCCATTACTGAACTGGGTTTACTTTTCGTTCCATCTGTGTATTGTGGAACTAGATTTACATTCCATTCCAAACTGTCTATCTCATGAGATATAAATCTTTACTCAATGAATTGGACGTAGGTATAGGTCACACCCATCTCATAATAAAATCATTCTTACATAATCTACAAAAACATAATTCATTCTTCAAAGCATAACCCATATAATAAAATTGGGTTCTTAAACATCATGCTATCATAGTATAAACCATATAAGGTAAATGGAATTCTTAAAAATAATTCCATAACAATAATAATAAAATAAAATTAATAAAAGTGATTGAAACATAACCCTATGTCATCTTATATGGGAAATAATTTTGATAAAACAATTTAACTTAATTCTTGAGGAAAATATGTTTTCTTCTTTAAAAACTCTTTCTTTTCCCAAAATGCCGTACAATTTTAAAAGAAAATAATTTTGTTGAAAATAGACATGAAATATTTTAAAGTAATTTTCATGTAAATAAGGATCTAATAAGACTTAAAAATTCATTCAATCCATATTAGTTAAAAATACATTTTCCTATTACTTTTGCTGGAAAAGTCAAAAAGTACCTCATATTGTAAACAAAAGAAAGATTCCTTCCATACAATGAAGTAAAAGTAAAAAATGGGTAAAAATGACTTTAAAAATACATATAATAGTATTAAAAAAATTAATTTTTTTTATAAATCTTGTACATTGATGATTAATATATTGCTAGAAAATACATACATATAAACAATCTCATATTAATATGAGATCAAAAAATTATACCTTACATTGGGTCTAATTTCATCCGCATGTATCTGAAACTCTTGTATAGTTGGTTTAAAAATATTATTAACTTGTAAAAAAACCTTATTAATATTTTTTATATCATATATGATTCACTTACGACTTTATATTACCCGTTCATTTGTCAATTTTATGTTGAAACAACGTTTTAAGTACAAATCATTTCATTTATCGTATGTGTTTGGACTTACTATTCATATGATTACATAGATAAAGATTTACATACTTCAAAAATGTAATACATGATTTATATATCATATATATTCCTTAAATAAATATACATAATAGAGCGATAAATGGAATGGAATGCACCATTCATGGAGATGGTAGGTCGTACATACGTATGAATTCTATTTTTGTTTCCTTATTAAGTTTAATGGAAGTAAGTAAATGACAAATATAAATATATATATATACATAAATAACATTGAATTATTATGTCATATATTTAATTATTATTTATTATATATACTTTATAATCGTTCTTGAATGGTTAACATGGAGAATGATTCTCATCACATCGTGGTGACGGTAAGCCGTACATATGCACGAGTGCCGATATCATTCCCATAGTTGTTGAAAGATATTTAATTGGATGGTTTATAATATCTCAGAATTAGTATCCTGTTATAATAATCACATATAGTTATTATTCCTACAATTATACCCATACAAGTACGGTGGTGGTGAAAAACATATTACACCACGACGTGGAGATGGTAAGTTGTACGTACCCACGCGCGTCAATTTTATTTTTTAAAGGATGGATAGATGGTGATATAATATTTTTTCATATTTATAATGAAATATCAGTTTATTATTGAAACTGATTTTATTACATTATAATTAAACAAATAATTAAGTGGAAGTTGAAGAAGAAAGAAATTTGAAAGAATCGATCGAAGAGATTACCTCTACCATGACATGCCTCCTTCAAATTCCTCTAAGGGAACTGGAGTTGGTCATTTGAGAAGACCATAAAATCATGATTGTAACTAGAGAAGTTGAGAATAGAAATTTAAAGGGTTTGGATGAGATTTAGGGCACAAAATGAAGTGAATATGAGAGGGAGGATGTCCCCTTTTATAGGATTGGAAAGGGGTACTTTTGGAAAGTACCAAAATATTAATTTATTATAAATTCAATTTAGATATAAAATGGTCTAAAACATATTTAATTAGAATATAAGAAGATTTTGGTAAAAATAATCATAATAAAATTATTTTTTACAAGTTTTGAATATTTTTTTATCCTTATCTATTTGGTTTTAATCTTATTTTACCCTTTTTAATCTTACTATGATATCATGTTATTCACACAGTGTGGGTTAATGTAATTACCATATCATTTCAAAAAACCCCAAAAAGTTATTTATGATATATTTGGAAATATATTAAACATTTTTCCAAATATTAGAGTTTTAGTAATTTAATATGATTTAATAAACTATTTTATGTTTTAATTTATGAATTTTTTAAATTTTGGATACTATTCATACATGACTTTTTTAAAAATTCATAGCAATCATATTACTTTGAAAAAAAGGAATTAACTCATCAATAATATGTCAATGTAATCCAGAAAATTCATGGATGGAATCAAAATATTCAAATTAATCTTATTTTAAAATTTATAAATTCATTTATTTGAATCAATCATTAATAAGGTAATCACTACATCATAATTATGTCAAAGATAAATATATCTTTATAATGTATAAAAATTATAAATAAAATACCATGATATAGGAAATAATTTTATATTTATAATTTATATTTATAAACATAGAGATATTTTATATAACCCAATATTGAAATTGATTTAGTAAAAGATATATGTCTAGGTTATAATTTTTTTACTTTAAATTAATTCTTATAAAGTGTCATTTTCACAACCATGTGAATGCATGGGGTCCCCAAATTTATCCAGGGATTACCATGGTTTGAAATATATTATCCAAGATGATTAGGGCATGTGTTAGGGTTTTCTAATATTATTATAATATTTTTTTATCCTTATTTACCATATTTACCCTTTAACCATGATAAAAAAATAATTGTTGAAGTTACTATTCATAATTTCTAAAAAAAAATTACCTATTTACACAATTTTATCCTTTGATTCCAAATACGGAATCAATTTTTTCAAATTCAACACACATAAGATTCAGTGATTATTTTAAAATTAATATTGTTGTCGAAAAAAGGGGGTGTTTGTTTAATACATTGCAAAAGATTGAAATATTTTTACATATGAATTCAATGTAAAATTAATGAAAATGACTTAAATTGTCTTAAAATAAAAAAATAAAATTCTATTTATAATTTAAATCCATTCAATAATATATTTTAACAATATAAGTTATTTTTATGAAAATGTTTTTTTCAATTAAAATTTAGCAATTTTTCACTATTCATAATAATATAAAAGTTATCAAAAAAATATCAAAAATTTATGCAATGAAAATTTTTACATACCTATTAAAAATAATAAGTTTTTATTATCATATATTACCTATAAAAGTGTCAAAATTATATTTAAAAAGGGTTCAACATTAAAAGGTGGTAAAACTACATTTTTTGAATAATACTTTTTTTATCTGAAAAATTAATTATGTTCTCATATAATGTGTAAGATGAATGATAATGTTATATATAATTCAAAATGTGGTTAATAATATTCATAAATACTACGTTATATAATATTTAATAATATATCGTTATTTAGTGAAACTTGGTATTGTGTACCACACAAGCTATCAAGGAAGGTCGTGCAAGCCATGTCAGTGTTGCATGCAGTGAAAGATTCCTTTGATGTTGTGTATAACATAATAAAAGCTTATTTAATTTATATATTGGTCAAAATATATACTCATTGTTTTTTTAAATTAATTCTATAAAATGAAATTGAAATTGTGAGCGACACAAGCCAAGAATAGTGTTGTGTATATTGCAAACTAATAAGGTATTGCATAAAGCACAAGATAATCATGGTGTAGTGTAAAACACATGACATCAATGAAATTAAAATTAATATATATCATAAAATCACAGGGTATTACATTCTACCCCCCTTAAAATGAATTTTTTTCCTTCGAAATTCATTGGGGTTATAAATTTTTTTCTACATGAAAGTTTCTTTCATGGAAAACCACATCGTTATATGGGATATTAAGTCATCATTTTTAAATGGAAAGATTGAAATGTAATGGTTACCAAAAGTAACTCATCACTGGGTTTCCATATAGGAGATCAAAGATGGTAAGTGAAAACATGAATATAGAAGTGAAATATAACCATTATGTTCTTATGGATAGTGATAGAGAATAAGTTTTGGAGAAATTTAACAACCAGAAATCCATAAATCATTGAGGATTTAAGAGACCAAATGATTTATCAGATAAAAGGGTACTAGTATAACATTTTTGGTTTTCATGAACATTCCCCAAAAGAGGGATAATTTTTCCAAAAGGATAAATACTTACTTCATTTCAGTGTAATAACATCATTGTTCATTCCCTGAACAATTTCCACTTAATCTATTATTTAATGAAATGTAGTTGAATTTTTCATTCATAAAGTGTTAGTAGATCATAAGATATAATGAAAGGTCATTCCATATGTCTCAACAAAAGGGTTAGAATAGATTATTAAATACGCATAAGTCCATCTATAGTGAGATAATACACTAATCTATTAAAATTCTATCAAAATGTAAATTATACTATCCACAAACAGATAACATTACAATCCTTCCAAAAATTGAAAATAAAAAACATTAGATGTAGGTGAACTAAATAGACATAATATTTTTCTCCCATATCTCATTTGGCAATTCTTGGTTGTCACATTCCAAACATCTAAATACCTTAATCAAGTATTCTCTTGAAATATGGTAATAACATAAATTATAGTAAAACTTTGGTGATAAAATTCATTATTTGAAAATTAACTCTTTCTACGCAGCAAATATACCAAAAACTATATATACTCAAACCCTGATATCACTTTATCCCTTTTATTAGTCATGAGCTCCTTAATACTATCAAACATATTATTTTCTCTGTATCCCTTCATTATGTGCATGTCATCTTCTTTCCAAAAATATTTCTATCACATGACATGGTTACCAATACCATAAAATTATGGAAAACCATAATAATCTAATAAATAGATATTTAAATATTCCTTAATACTATAAATGAGATTCAACAATACTATTTTGGAATCCCATTACATAAACACTTATTCATTCCCCTACTTTATTGTCATACTCAACATTGCCAATAGTGATAGCATGTGACGACCCTTTGTCTTCTACCTTAAGAGGTTGTTGATGTCGATCATGATTAACACTTGGATTATGGAATTGGTTAGCATAACACCCCATTTCATTTCACTTATATCATTGAAGTGTTGGTGGTGTGTTCATTGTTGTCTATTCTCCATTCACATCATTAGCATCATTTTCCCATTACTTCGGCACTCAAATGCTTGATGGACTTCTTTTTCACACTTGAATAATTTTTTCATCCCTTTAAGACAATATCCACTATGATTTTTTTCACCCATTGAGAATAAGGAATCATTTATCTTCTTTTCAACATTATTATGACATTTTCCCATGAACTCCATCTTTCGTTAATTGCCAAAACCATGAGATAGATATGTAACACCAACATCCAGTTCTACCTTGATAGTACAATACTAAATATCTTCATAGCTATTAATGTATCACATATATAATTATCTCAGAAGACATGGTTTTAATCCACTGAATAATCGATCAATTTTACGTTCAAGTTGAATGATAAATTCAGAATCATACATTGAAAATATTTTAAAATTTGTCTCATATGTACGAAGAGATTCATCATCCTTTTTCTTATTCTCAAGGAACTAATTTTCCATATTATTTATAAGAATTTTAGGGGAATTACTTATTGAAAAATAAGTTCTTGAAATCGTCCCATTCCATGGATGAAATTTCATCTGACTGCCTTATTTTCTTAATTAGATTCCACCACTGATCTGCTTCACCTTCTAAATGATAAAAAGACAAAATTAATTATTCATGTTCCAAAAAATGAAGGATGGGAAATATCTTTTCAATATAACTGATCCATTTTTTAGAAACAAGTGGATCAAAATACCCAATGAAAGAAGGTGGGCGTTGTATCATGAAGGACTCAATAGAAAGTTGTTCCCTTCTATGCTCATTTGAGATTATATAATGATTCATAGCTTGTGTAAGTATAAAAATAAGATTTTTCATTCCATATCCCATAATATTTGGTTGTTTAGGAGTTTAATCATTGCATTTCCCAGTGCATTGATCATTAACACGATTCTTTGGGTTCCATCCATCATCTAAAACCCAAAAGGAATAGTGTGAGATACAAAAACCATACTATGAAAACAACATTGTAAAGGGGGAGTACCTTTAATCTCTAAATTCAATGGTTTAATTCTAGTTCATTCAAGATCATTACCAAAATTTTAGGACTTCTGCATATTATAATACTTAACCTTAAGGACATCCCTATACATATTTTTGAAATATCTCAAGGGATGTCACTAGAGTTTTCGCATCCTAGTTTCCAAAGGTTAACTAATACTTCCCTCTGATACCAACTATAGAGACCCAAGTTTTATGTACTTGGAAATTAAATATCTTTTTAGAAATAATTAATACATGAAAAAGAAACAAATTCCCAAAAACCTTATTAGTTTCGTGTGTCTGGAATCTCAGAACATAATCTTCTAATTGTTGTGAGAGATCTTAAACGTATCCCAAAAAGATCCTCCCCTTTCTTTCTCATACCAAAATCTTTTCTTTATATCTTGGGGAAAAGAAAACACAAAAAGGGTGAGCTTAAATTCTTAGTAAGGTAAACATAATGAACAGAAAACGAAACATAAATATTTTAATGTAAAAACAAAAACATAAAGTTTAAACATCAAAATCTTGAGCAATGACATAAATCTTGGTTGTACATAAGGCATGGATCAAAAGGGAACATTAGCCATGATAGAATGGAATTGGTATAAAACATGTAATTGTGTAAAACTAATTATCACATAATATGATTTCCATAGTATCCAAGGAATTATTTCCATGACCATCATAGTGGATGAAGTCCATTACTAAACTGGGTTTACTTGTCATTCCAGCCCTGTATTACTGAACGGTATTTACTTGTCATTTCATCCATGTCTATCTCATGTGATATAAATCTTTACCAAATTAATTGGTGAGAGATATAGGTACCACCCATCTCACAATGAAATCATTCTTACAAGTTCCACAAAAACGTAAATCATTAATCGTAGCATAACCCATGTAAAAAATGGGGTTCTTAAACATCATTCCATCATAACATAATCCATATAAGATAAATGGACCATATAAAAATAATACAATAATAAAAATAATAAAATAAAATTAATAATAGGGATAGAAACATAACCCTATGTCATCTTACATGGAAAATACATTTGATAAAACACTTGCACTTAATTCCCAAGGAAAATATCCCTTCTTCTTTAAAAATGTTTTCTTTTATTAAAATTTCATTAAATTTTAAAATAAAAGAATTTAGTTGAAAATAAATGTGAAATATTTTATTATAATCTTAATAAAAATAAGTCATTAAGATGACATAAAAATCTGTTCATTCCGTATAAATTAAAAAAACATTCTCCTTGTACTTTTTACTGGAAAAGTCAAAAAGTTCATCGTATGGTAAAAAAAATTATGATTCCTTCCACACCATGAAGTAAAAGTAAAAAATGGATAGAAATGACTTTAAATTTAAATATAGTAATTTTAACCATTTTATGAAAACATTTTTATAAAACATGACCATGGATGCTAAATATATCCCAAGAAAACACATAGGTATAAACAATCTCAGATAAAAATGAGATTGTAAAACTATCCCTTACCTTAGGTCCAATTTATTATGTATGTGTCTCAAAATACATTATAGTGGGTTTAAAAATATTTTTAACTTGTAACAGAACCATAATAATATTTATTATATCATATATTATTCACTTATGACTTTATATTACCCATTCATTTTTCAATTTCATGTTAAAGCAACATTTTAGGTAATAATCATTTCATTTATCACACATTTTTGGAATTTTTTTTATTAATATGATTACATATATCATTATTTAATTAATTATACAATTTAAAAATTATTTATATATTATATATATATTTAGTTTAAAAAATATATAATAGATCGATAAATGGAATGGAATACACCATTCATGGATAGAGTAGGTCGTACGTAGGCATGAACACTGTTTTTGTTTCCTTATTAAATTGAATGGAATTAATTAAATGAAATATATATAAAAATAAATATCATAGAATTATTATATCATATATTTCATGATTATTTATTATATATTCTTTAAAATCATTCATGAATGGTCAGCATGGAAAATGAATCTCATCACGTCGTGGAGATAGTAAGTCGTACGTACGCATGAGTGACTATATCATTCCATTAGTTGTTGAACCATATTGAAGTGGATGGGGTATAATTTCATAGACGTATTATCATGTTAAAATAATCATATAAATTTATTATTTCATCCATTATACGCATCCAATTAAGGTGTTGGTGAAAAATAGATTACACCAGGGCGTGGAGACGGTAAGCTGTATGTATGCATTCACGATGATTTCATTTTTTGTAGGATTAATTGATGATGAAATAGGATTGTTTCATATTTATAATAAAATATTAGTATACTATCGATAATTATTTTATTACATTACGATAAAAAAACTAAAGAATATGATGTAGAAGAAGAAGAAAATTTGAAACAATCAGTAGAAGAGATTACCTCTTCCTTGATGTGCCTCCTTTAAATTCCCCATAGGGAACTAGAGTTAGTCTTTTGAGATGACCAAAACCTATATATTGTAACTAGGGAAGTTCATAATATAAATGATCAGGTTTAGGCCAATATTGAGGAATAAAAATGTAGTGAAGATGAGAGGGAGGAGGTGTCCTTTTATTGGAGATGAGATGGGCACTTTAGGAAGGTTCCAGAATATTAATTTATTATAATTTCAATTTTGATTTAAAATTGGCCAAAACATATTTAATTCTAACATAAGATGATTTTCGTTTGAAAAACGATAATCCAATAATTTTTTGACATGTTATGATTATTTTAATCCTTATCATTTTGGTTTTACCCTTATTTCATCCTTTTTAATCTTATTGTGATATCCTGTTATTTACTCATTGTGGATTACTATAATCACCATATCATAAAAAACGACCCAAAAAATTTCATTATGACATATTTGGACTTATATTAACCCTTTTGAAGAATATTATATTCTTAAGAATTTAATATCATTTAATAAACTATTTTATGTTTTAATTTATAAATTATGTCAATTTTGGATACTATTCATACATGACATTTTTAAAAATTCATAACAACCTTATTAATTAAATAAAATATATTAACTCATCCCTAATATGTAAATTTCATCGATAAAATTCATGTATGGAATCAAAATATTCAAACTAAAGTTATTTAAAGATTAATAAATTCATTTTTTAAAATCTTTCATTAATGAGGTAATCACTACATCATAATTGTGTTAAAAATAAATATATTTATATAATGTCTAAAAATTATAAATAAAATACCATGATATAAGAAATTGTTTTATCATTCTATTAATTTTTTATAGACATATTGATCTATTATATATCCTCATATTAAAATCGATTTAAAAAAAGATATATGTTTAGGTTATAATTTTCTTGACTTTAAATTAATTCTTATAATATTTCATTTTTTACATCCAAGTGAATCCATGGAGTCCCAAAATCGACCCATGTATTCCCATGGTTGGATATATCTTATCAAATTGGATTAGATCATCTGTTAGTGTTTTTTAATATTATTATAATATTATTTCTTACCCTTATTTACCAGATTTAGCCTTTAACCATGGTAAATAAAATAATTAGTGAAGTTGTTATTCATAATGTCCAAAAATAAAAAGTACATATATAACCAATTTAAAACGTTTGATTACAAATATTGAATCCATTTTTTTTCAAATTCAAAACATAAAATTTGGAGTAATTTATTTAAAATTAATCTCATTGTCGAAGAAAATAGGTTTCTGTTTAAAACATTGCAAAAGATTGAAATGTTTTTACATATGACTTCAAAGTAAAATTAATTTCAATTACTTATTTTGTATTAATCTATAAAAATATATTTTACTTTTTACTTTTTAATCATTCCATAATATATTTTAACCATATAAATTATTTTGATGAAAAAACTTATTTTCAATTAAGATTTAGCGTATTTTACTATTCATCAAAATATGAAAGTTATCAGAAAAATATAAAAAATTTATCCAAAGTAATTTTTTTTGTAAAACATAAAAATAAGAAGTTTATCTTGTCAAATATAACTTATAATAGTGTCAAAAAAAGAATAAAAATGGGTGTTCCATCAAAAGGCGGAAAAATTGCATTTTTTTTTTAAAAATACATCTTTTATCCAAAAAAGTGATTTTGTTCGCATATCATATGTAAGATGAATGATAATGTAACATAAAATTGAAAATGTGGTTAATAATGTTTATAACGACTTGTTTTTATAATATTTTAATAATATATCGTTGTTCAGTGAAACTCGGTATTGTGTACCACACAAGCTATCGAGGAAGGTTGCGCAAGCCATATCAGTGTTGCATGTAGTGAAAGATTCCTTTGTTATTGAGTATAATATAATAAAAGATTATTTAATTTATACATTGAAAAAAATCTATACTCATTGTTTTTTTAAATGAATTCTATCCAAAGAACTTGATCTTGTGTTCAACACAAGCCAACAATAGTGTTGTGTATACTAAAAACTAATTTGGTGTTTCCTATAGTGCAAGCTAATCTTCATGTAGTGTACAACACAAGACATAAATGAAATTAAAAAGAATCTGTCTCATAAAATCTCGGGGTGTTATAGTGTCTGTGTATAAATATAATGTTTTTGTATATATATAGATGAAGTTAATAATATATTTAATGAATGTTTAATTTATTTTAACAGGAATGAATAAATAAATAATTATTTTAAGTGACTGTGGGGTCGCTACATAAGAAGAAGGGATAAAGAATTATTCTTGGATTCAAAAAATTTATGACTAAAATAATAAATGTTATAAAATTATATTTAATATAACATAGAATGATAATAATATATAAAAGGGGTAAAGCCCAAGGAAATACACACGAGAGAAGTCCTCCCCCCACCTCACTCCTCTCTACCTCTCACTCTATTATTATTTTATTTTATTTTATTTTATTATTATCTTCAAACATATATTTTTGATATATTAACTGATATTGATTGGATTAATATGTTGTTAGTGTCATTGGGTTCGTCTCGACATGCATAAAATGAAAAAAAAAATGTTTATAAAGGCATCAAAGATTAAGTGGTGCAATTAAACCCATACATCAATCCTTTTCATTAATCATAATTTTACCTTAGGTAGTAACCACTTGAATTTAGTGCATATTTTGTTAGAGGTTATTGAATTGGTTTACTTTTTTTGTGTAGCCTTCGACCTGGTCTTATGTTTCTTTTATATGGAAATTGATGATCATGATACCTAATATTGATGTGATGTTTGATATCTAATATGTAATTTTTATCATATGATTTGTAATTATTGTCTTAAGTAGTTGAGTATGCCAGTTTGGCCTATTTGGTAAGCATATGCGATGAAACACATGATTGGGGATATTCACCCAAGTGGAATGTGCCATACATTGGTCAACATGTACATGGAATATTCTAGTTCTTGGGATGTTTCACATACTTTTGGGTTATCCTCTTAGAGGTACATGTCAGTTATTAGTTTGCATGTCACATGATTTTAGACTATCCATGGAGAGAGATTTGTTAGAAATTGATAAGTATATATTCAAGCTTTACTAGCCACCAAAAATTTGTTGTACATGTTTTTAGGTTATTCCAATAAAAGGATGTGTCAAGTTTGTTTCTGGATTTTCAACCATCATTGTGCCAAAGTATGTTCATTTCTCCTGACATGGTGTTGAGGATGGAAGAGTCCTTCTCGATGGACTAGAATTTTTTTTAATCTCTAAGATACTATTTATATATTTTTACCCATTTTATTTTCATGGAAATCACTTGTATATTTTATACAGTAATTTTAAGGATCATTTGTGGTGTCCTACGGAGTCTTGTACTCACACCCTTCATAGGAATTTCAGTTCAATTGTAAATTTCTGTACTTGGGATATGGTGAAGGGAAATAGACATGTGATAGACAGTTGAGAAATTGTAGTAGGATGATGAAGATGTTGTTGGATGGAGTTCATGTGAGAAATTCATTAATTCTCTTATTTATTGGAATTTCATCATACCTTGGATCCTTGTTTTCTTTGTTTATTTACTATAAGTAATCTATTAAAACTTTTTGTTTCCATGTGTTACATTAATTATTTATTATATTATTATTTTTTATTATTTTTTCTATGATATGATTCTGAGTGTATAGACTCCTCACCGATGGACGTATACCCTTTATACTATTTGGAAGCCTCTTGCCAATGAAGAGGCACACATGATGTCACGTGGAACTCTATCTCGAATTTTATGCTTTATGTTAGGATATTATAGTTCTAACCAAAATTAATATTTGGTTGAAGGAGAGGAGTGTTTTATGGGAGAATTATCCAACAAAGAATGGCTATCATACCGAGGTGTTTTGGGCAGAGTATAATTAGACCAAGGTTCACCAGACATAGTGCATTAGATAAAGCACAAAAAATAGAAGAGTACTAGAAGCGGTGCATTGAATTATCACACTGGACTGAAAAAAGGGAAAAAATATCATATGAAGCATTATTAGAAAAAAAAATATGGAGGACTTATAGACAATGTTTTGGAAAGAGGATTTTGAGTATATCCAGGTCTTTCTATGATCTTGATAAATACTTGAGGAAAATATAATCTTAAGATAGTTTTTTATGATCATAATGAAGTTGTATACTATAAAAGGTCATCCATCCTTCTTTGGGAGAAATAACATGTAAAGACTAATATATTTCTATAATGGATCACCCAATAATAACCAATAACTTATAACTTGGAGATATAACCAATTTCTAAAGAAGTGTGCATGAAGTAATATGAGAAAATGAAAGTTAGAGAGTATATGAAACTATGATGGAAGAGTGGATTGATGGGGTATAGAACCAAGTCTAGATAGAGGAACTATTACTATTTTTTAGAACCAATAATAGTCCGTGCCTTCATAATCCTGAAAGAAGTATGTAAAGAATCCATGTTGGGATGGATAACCAACATGGCGAGGAGTATATATTTGTACTGAACCATTAAAATATCATGTAATTATGTCTCTTTGTATTTATTACATATGGTTTAGTGATATATTTTTGTATATCCAAACTCTAACAAGATTTAGAGGTTGATATCGATAGAAGAATTCATAAAAGAAAATGGATCACTGATTCACCCCTCCCCTCAGTGATCTCACAATGATTTGGGAATTTCAATTTGATTTTTCATGTATCATATAAATATCATTAGTATTTAATTTTATGTTTAGTGGGAAATTAATCAATTTTTATCTCATGAAAATACCCCTCTACTAATTTTAGGTTTTCTATCATGTATATGTTTTTAGTGAATTTTTTTAACTAGTATTTAACCCATATAATTTTCTCCAATATTTTATATTTTTCTCTTTAAATAATGTTTAATTATTATAATGAAATTAGTTACATGAATCATTTAATTTTTTATTTTTAAAAAATATTTTTTTTTGATTTGTTGAATTGTATAATTTTTATATGTTTTGATAGGTAATGTTATCTGTCTTTTATTTTAGTAATTTTTAAGTGTCTCATGTTTTTTAGAATTGGATTTGAAAAAAATTATAACATATAATAAAGTTATTATTTTTTCATATTTAGACACCTTTTTTTGTTTTTTAGTATTCATTTTTTTGAATCATCTAATTTGTTTTTTATTTTAATATTTTTCATTTATTTTTTACTAAGATTTATAAATCTTGTGGGGCCAAGATTATACATATCCTACCATATGTATGTTATAACAAATTTTTTTGTTATATTTTTTCAAATTATATCATTCATATATATAATTTTATTTTACATGTATATCATATATATTTTTATGAGAAAAAATTAATGTTATATTTTAAAAAAATATTTTCATGAGGAATTATCAACCGTATCATTTGGATAAACTATTTTTTTTAAGAATGAATAGGTAGGATCCCCCTCAAAACAATTGGTTTATTTTCTAGAGTTTGATATGTATACCAAACATAGGGGATCATCTCCAACCCCATAATATAGGCTTCTTCTTACTGAGGTCTATTATGACATCGAGTCATGTTATTTAGATTTTTGCAGGGGTCTGGAATTCATGATCGATATATCAAATCATCTTTGTCAGATTATTGAAATCATGGAAATAAACTACCGTTTTCATTTGGATGGTATTATTACAATAGTTATAAACCACTACATTATGATGCAGTGTTAGTGGTGTTTTGTTACCAAGTGGTTGTTGCTCGACATGAAAAATGAATGGATCTGATCTATTTTAGTCTACCTTTTATTTTCCAAATCCCATTTCTAGACTATTTTTTTATCCAATTTTAATTTATCCATATATTAAAATGATCATCTAGTTTTTTAAATTGGATGGACTTGAATAAAATAAAAAATAGGAAAAATTATTTATTTCTTTTTAAAATATTTAAAGGATTATTGGTCGTCCCTTAAAGTGAGTTTTCTTATAAGGGGGTAAAATTTCATGAAATTTTTTAAAATAAAAACCCAAATATATATAAAATCATATGATAATAAATATTATATATTGAAAAATCCATTGGATGAAATACATTTTTGTCAGTTTATCAGTATAGATATTGGACCATATAGATTTTTTTTAAAAACCAAGAGTTTGTATTGATTTTTAGTAACATTAGACAAGAATTAAAGATTAAAAAAATAGAAAAAGAAAGCTATAATAACTCTTATAGGTTCCCCCAAGGACCATGAACTAACACTCTGCTCAGATACTACTATAAATAACTAAATAATTCATAACCCTCCTCAAAAACTTATATAAAACCCCAACCTCCACCAAAATCCCTACCCACATCTTATATATTACAATTTTCTCTCTTTATAGATTATTAGACCCCTAAAAACACCTATAAACCTATCAATGTTAATTATCATCCCACATGCACAACCCCTATCCCTTGTGTCCCTTTCAATTCTACTATCTTTTAAATCCACATTATCCCCAATATGAAGATATTGATGAATCTTATGGATTTGATGTTGTAACCTCCATTACATCTTTAATTTTTCTAGAACCACTAGAGTAGGACAAGTAAGCACTGAACTCTTACTAGGCCTTCACTTTTTCTAATTTTGGATTATTCTTGTCATAATTAGGTCTCTTTCTACCCACTTAGATAGTGTTAGAAGTAACACATTATTTGGTGGATCATGAGTTAGCATATTACTCTCTATCTCTAGATACAACCCACCAATGAACGGGCTCTCATACCGCTTTTATATTAAGTATGGTATTTATAGTTACACATACTATAATCATTAATGTATTCATCCACAATCATAGTGGATCACAATTACTTCATAAAGATCACCACATCTTCCACAATGTTGTTGATGTAATTTCTTAGGAGCTCCTCCTTGAGTTGCATCCTAGTGAACACTGACTTAATAATAGAATTTAAAGATATTATCCAATACTAAACCATGCCTTCCATACTCAGTTATTCCAATGACAGTTATATCTCTTCATGAATTGAGTATATTGCAGAATATGTATCGGATCTAAGGATCCATGACATTGTATCCTTATTATTAAAGGTTGGTATCTACAACATTTAAGAAAACTCATATAATACCTCATATTTCATGTTGTGCACTCAGTTCCCATTCACCACAACCATCAATATCTTGTCCTTCACCTCATTATATGACCTTATACTACATCCTACTTCCTCATTGATGATCTAAAATTTTCCACCACAATAATGATTGGAAAATAATATTATAGAAGGGGGTTGGAGTTATATAGTCTAGGAAGCTAGTTTGGTACAACTGGACATAACCGAATATTCTAAAAGAGGGGAATACAATCCATGTGAGGGATTGGGGATAAAATATTATAAGGGAGGGGTTATTGTGAATGAGGGAACACAAATATTCTCTGTTTGGGGGAGTCAACCAATGAGTTTGGATATAAGAGTGTCGTAGGTGCCTCCTGAGTTTCTACTCTCTCCCAAGATTATTCTAATCCTTTATTTTTCATCTGTATCTCTAGTTCTAGATAGTTTTTTTGTTAATACATAGATGCTAGTTCAGGTGTTTATCATTTGGTCCAACTTACAAGAAACCTTATAGGGGTGGAGAATACTACCTTTACATAATGGAATGAGGAACACTTCCAGATATTACTCCAGAGGTAAATTAGGGACAATGGACACACAGATGGATGAAGTGAAGAATTGCTTATTGCTAATTAATGTTGTGTTTCTCAAGGACAGGAATATCCCATAGAAAGACAAAAGGTTGGGATGAAGAAATGTGAGAAGCATAATTTTAGAAAACTATTCTTTACCAATTAGACCTTATTGAAATGTTATCATATTAGTAAATAAATTGTTTAATGTTGGAAATGGATTATTCAAGAATGATTGTATCTAGCTCAACACATCAAGAGATAGTTGGGAGGAATGCAACCTAGACATCACTTGTGGTTAGATATGCAAGAGCTCTGATTCTTATTGGAAGGTGCATGGAGTTTCCAATGTTCAATGAAAAGGATCTACCTGGGTGGATTACATGATAAAAGTATCACTTTTATACCCATAAATATTTTTTAAGCATTTAAGTTCCCTCTACATTAGGTTAATATGGTTAGAGATGATAAATATTGATTTAATATATTAATAGAGTTATATATTGATTTATCTTCGTCTATATATAGGGATGAATTCATGGAATGGTTTGGGGGCATATAAAACTAGAATATATATGTATATATTACTAATATTACTACCTATAACCATAAATTACTCGAAAAAGGGTAATCATTGTTCAAAATTCATCACACTAAGGAGAAACCACTACAAGTGGATGAGTGAAAATTAGTCACGTGGCCATTGTTGGAAGCAGCGGAGTTAGAAATAAGTGAGTTATGATGGTATAAATTATTGATAGAAAAATTAACTAGCCTTGGAAATGACAATCCTTTTATGAAAACCATAATATACCTTCCAGGAACCAATAAAGAAGATGGTAAAAAAACGACTGAAACAGTTTATTACATATGACCTGGATGCATATTGGGCATGAAATATGAGGTAAATAGAGAAATAAGAGGCATATACACTTTTCTTCCATTGTAAAAAAAAGACGATATATATCATGTAGAAACCAAACATGTACTAGATCCAAATAAGTTGTGGTGAAATATAATAATGTGATCAGGGCCACACATGATAATGTGATCAAAATTATAATTATATACTAAATGAAGGAGAAAAATATATCCTTTCAGAGATCATGGTATAATAAAAAACTTATTTCATATCACAATGAATGTTGTGAAGATAATGATTATAGTAGAATAATTTGTTGTTATTGGTGTTGGGGTGACTGTGATATGACACATTTCATCATTCCCTAGGTACTACACACCCCCATTTCAGATTTACAAGACTTTGACAACACTATTTTTTATTTTTTATTTTGACATATCCACGACAATATTCAGTTGAATTTCCTAGAAATATTATGAATAATGATAAATCCTATAACATGTCTTCATATGTGACTGAAATACCAAGGTTATATAGATTACATTCTTGATCAATATTCAATATACACAATAGTTATTCTACTTCTACTATTGATTGTTCTTTCAAGAAAGATGAGGAGTCTAAAAAAATACATGAAAATGAATAGATAAAAATTTGGAAACGGATATGAGTATTAGGTTGTCTATTTTCATGAGGTAAAAAACAACATTGCTGTTAAAAAAACAGTCCATGCTTTTTTCGTCTTTTGGACTCTTAGTAGAATTGTATAATAAATATTCACTATATTTCATATTGATCTAGAAATATCATTGGTTAATTTTATTTGTGAGTGTTAGTTTTAGGCGTTGGGTAAGGATTTGAGATTTTTTAGGAGACTCTTAGATCATTATGGTTTCACCTTTACATAGGAACCATTAGAACACTTGATCATGGCATGAAACTTTAATTTTTTATTCCACCGCATAAGATTATTGAACCCAAGAAAAAGGTGCAACTATTTTCTCAAGAGGGGGATGAATGAATAATGTGGGCTAGTGGTGTCATACACAACACGATACCACCAAATATGAACCATTATATAAGATAATCATCTAAGAAATTTCTTGGAATTACTTGAGAGATTGAATTTTGAAATAAATTATAGATGATTATGTTGATTTTGGTGTCCCAAACCTATTCAAGGAAAAAGTTCTTTGGGGTTTTAGGAAGTAAGAATTGTGGGAATAATTTTTCCCCAAATTAAATCACTTTGATTTAATTAGTCATGATCAAAAGACTTATTTTGAAGGTAAATCACGTGATAGAGTCTTGACCACCTCATCCCCACTTGGAAAAAAAGATTCTAGAAGGTGGTGAGAGGTATATAGCCTAGGAAGATTGTCGGATATAGCTGGACACAACTAAATATTATAGAAGTTGGAAGTTTTGGACACCTAAGGGATGGATATAGAGTGATAGAGGGCATGATAAAATTTTATTTTTGGAGGAGTTAGCCAGTGGGATTGTCTTTGATATTTCCACAAGTAAAACCTCATGTTTTTTTGGGTTGTGAAAATGATTACAAAATTTATTATTTTGGTTTTTGTTACTCATGAGGAGTAATATGGTCATTTCAATCAAATAGATAAACTGGGATAATTTTTATAATTGCTTAGTTGGTCCTAGAATAGGATGTTTACCCTAGTACATGATTTTAGTGAAAATTTGAGATGTTCAAATTTTTGTGGAAAATTTATATTTAATTAAATAGATATTTAAATTTATATGCATGTTTGAATGGTGATATCCTTTGAAAAGTGCATCATATTGTAATTTTTACTCAATTACTGAGTCCAAAATTGGGGTTTTCTTGTGAGATATATAAACTAACATCAGGTGGTAGACGCCCTTTTCTTTTATTATCGTTTTTCTTCATTTTATTTTTTTTCCTTTCTCATCCTTAATTTGGTTTTTTACGCACACTTCTAGTTATCCCCTTAATTTTTATTAAGAGATAGAGATAGTTAATGAGTGGGAGAGAGAGAGAGTAGTGAAGGGAGGTGTCGTCGCGTAGTTCGGATTTCATCAGATATTCATAAGCTACAACATTTTCAAAATGAGGTTGGCCCATTTTATTTATTTTTTCCACATATCCATATAGTGTAGTTATTTTTATGGTTAAGACTTATTTTTGGGTTTTTAGGGCCCGTATAGTGATGATCTAGTAAAAAATTTTGGAAATTAAATGGTTTTAGGCTGATTGCTAGGGTTTCTATTAGGAGATTCATGATCAGACGATGTGTGGTTTCAAGAAAATACACCATGTGTTCTTATTATTTAGGGAACATGATGTTTTTTGGGTATGCAAGTTATGTACTCAAAGTACACACCATAATATGGTACATGACCATGTGGTAGGGCACTTAGGAAGACACCCCATGTAAGGCGGCATATCCATGTAATAATACAAAATTAGACCCCAGATTTTCTCTAACCATGCAGTGGTACATATCCATACCCCATGTGTGCCATGTCCATGTAGTAGTACATGACCAGACCTCATGTGTTCCCAGGTAGTGCATAAGTACATGCCTAGGGTGGATATTGTATATTACACAATGTGTACTTAGGGGACGTGATGTGTATTGTTCCATTGATACCAATTTGAGTGGTTTGGGTGACTTTTCACCCAAATCAATAATTGGACATAAGAGGAATCCATTCAATTTTTTTATGCATAGAACATGATGGTGGAATGCTTGGGAAATTTTGATTAATTTTAAGAGAAGGTTTAGGACGAGTTAGTTATGATGAAAAGTTTTTCCTATTGTAATTTAATTTTGATATATCTTGAGAGTGAGACACTGGTTGAGACCCAGAAGAAGGTCATTATAGTGGTTAGAGAATGCAGCATGAGATTTAAATAGTCCTTGAATAGTTTTTTTGGGATTGTCCTTGGCTAACAGGACTAGGAGGTTGATAGGTTGGGTGTTTGGGCCAACTTGGAGTGTCTTGGAAAGGTGTTAGGCTTGCTGACATCTCATTTAAGTGGTTTTCTCTTATTGTTCGGGGAATTCATGAGATTTTAGAGACTGGGTGTTGGAAGGTGGGACCCCGTGAGAGGTGGACATTAGCCCATGAGACTTATTTTGATCAATGAAACAAGAGGGATTCCTCCACGTGGGATTTTACCTAAAGTATCAAAAGAGGGATGAAACCTCTTACATGTTTATTAGGGGAGCCTTTGGGGATTCCCTAGTGTTTGGATAACCATGGGTGGGTGCTTTTTCCAAGGTATAGATGGTTATAGGTATCACCTAGAACCCAAAGCAATGTGTAGGCCTGATGGGGATGAGATGATGATGATGATTGTGAGTGTTTGGGTTTCATAGATACTAAAAAACATACCATGCTAACCTTTAAAATTTAGATTCATACATAGTCATCATATCTTCTTTTTTATATTGTAAATTTAGGAATTATCTTTCCATATCATTATGTTTCTCCCATGTAAAATATTTTTCCAAAAAAAGAACAGAAATTCATTCCAATCTATGTTTTCTTTCCCCTCTTCCTTCTTAGTATTTTGAATATAGGACAACCATTTTTTAAAATCTCCTATTAAATGATTAAAAACCATGATAACCTTTTCCTGCTATGTACACCCAATGTAGTAAATATCTTGTTTAGAGACTTTATCCATTTCTCTTCCTCCATTGGATTTTTGGAACATATTAAATATAGAGGTTTTTCCTCATAAAATAATCCAAATAGGTTAATCATTATTGAGGTGAAACTAGTTGATCAATATGTGAAAGCCTATTTCTTATAACCAAATTCAATTACGGTTGGATAGTAATAATTTTTTCAGCACCAACATTAACTCCATTATTCTGATTATCAATATAATCCCAACATTTCCCTACATTTTTGTATTGGTTTCAATTTCTTCGAGAAAGAACCATTTTCTAAAAAATGGTATAACTTAATTAATAACATTATATACTAATAATATTTAATGTCTGAATTATATATAACATGTTCTCCTGTAATTTGTTATTATGTACAAGGATACTCTTGAACTAATTATAGAATAACCTCTAGAATTTTTTTATATAAAATTATATTTTTTAAATATATTTTTTTATCTAGTTCTTAAGGTTTATAACAAACCTTACTCTGATACCAACCATACATTCCACAACTCTAGATAGCCAAAACTGGTGGGTTATTTATTATATGCTAGTCAGTTTACATGAGATTAATTTCTCTTAATTAAGGTCCAATATTCCTTACAAGAATAGATATATACACATTACATCACAACATGAAATATTATATTATTTGAGTATAATTAATTGTTCATTAACACCATATATAGATCAGATCAAACATAGTATTCAACTTTATTTCATGGGGAATTGAGAATAAAATAAAAATAGTAAGATCAAACACTCAGTAAAGGTTATGGTATAATGGAATCTAAAATATTATAATGATTGTATAAGTAATATAATATTAAAACATAAAAAAATTAAAAAAATAATTCAATATATGTGAATACATAAGCATAACATAATTAATGGTACAAAAAGGACCCACATATTAACAAGGATAAATTAAATTATCACATGATTATGGGAATGAAAAATAACGAACATAAAAAACATACCATCATGGAATTGATCCAAGAAATCATTGATAAAGTGTACGGACACTGCCATTATCCTATATCAGTTGTCTAATTAACCAAATGGTGCACATAGTCAAATATATTTTTAGGTCCAACTTGTGACATTAATGTTCAGTTAATTATATCATATACTAAAAGTGTATGGTAAATACATGGAATAATGTTCATAAATTAAAAACATAGAATAACCTATCCAAATTTCTCAATGAATATTTTAATAACATATTTCACATGCACAAAAAATGATTATACATTAATTTTAATAAATTCCCCTTGTAAAATAATTAATAAGTATGTATAGGTAAATTCACTTGACACTTGTTAGGGATTCACTATGTTCAAATAAGTACCCATTTTAGTTGAAGAGTAAAGAATTGTTTTAATCAAGTACTTACAAAGATTAATATGAATAATGTGTTTAGTAAATTGAATACATATATCTATAATGATATGATAGTAAAAAAATTATGGATAAATACCATCTAATAAAGAAGTGTTTATTGACACCTATCTGATAATCATTAAGGATATATAAATTTCTTGAGGAAATTCCTCAAGGATAGAATGAATTGATAGAAATGGGTAAATTGTTATAAAATAAAGTTTAATCTATTTGACACATGATTGAGGATCAAAAAACTTTATTTCCATTATATTTTGACAGAAAAATCCCATAATATAGTCAAGATATAACGGGATCTAGCATGATCTATATTAAACACATGTATCCTTATACACGTGTCCATAATTATGAATCATATAAAAACATGTATTCTCAAATTGTAACATTATACAATATATTGAGTGACCTTGAGACAAGAAATATGTCAATCACATATAGGAAAATCATGTGTTCATTGATTCTCATATTATATACTGAACTTATCAGTGAATAAATAACTTGTCATTCATCATTATAGGTAAGAACATCACACGTCCCTTATCCCGAGGGATATATAACATCTGGTTTTGGCCTCACACTCACACAATCTATCTCAATCAGTGGATAATATGTCATAATCATCAAAAGAGAGTATAAATACCATCTTAGTTAAGATCTAGCTGACAACATGATCAAAAATGTACCTAATAACCCCTATATTAGAAAAGTCAACATATAAGCTTGCGTAAGTATGGTGTTAAATTATGAAGGTTCTCATTCTAGTTATCTCACTAACCCAATATTATGGGGACCCAAATAATCATCAATCCATTGCTTGTATGCCAAGGACATCTATATAAAACCCCATGTGATATACTTTACTGGGCCACCCAACACAGACAAATAATATCCCATTATTTGTTTTATACCTCATGAGCATATTTTGTATCTATATAAAACAATCCAACTTACACGAAGCTTAATATTTCATCATAAACTATAGTAGTCTATGAAGAACATCGGTTAGGGATAAACTAATATTTTTATTTTAAGAGGTCAATTATCATTACACTTCACAACATGTATACCAATATATAAATTTAAGTAGCTAATGTAAAAGGATGATTAAATGAAGGGTTCCTATTATATGATACATTATAATATTCTTAATCTCATTAGGAATATTTAATAAAAACCCTATATACCAGTTTAGCATATCATTTATAAAAAAAATCAAGATCATCATTATGTTTTATACACCTTTTTGGATTTATAATCACATGGAATATTATATAATCCAAGTCACATATGTATTTTACCATCTATTAAAACCCTCAAAAAAACCTATTTAGTGAAAAATATTTATGTATTTAGCTAGTTTTAATACTATTTACATTTATTAATCATTTTATTAACTATTAAACATTTGAACATATTCAAATTTCTTGACTTCACAATATCAAATGTTATGATGTCAACTTCTATTGTCTACTCAGAACTCTTTCTATGTTCATCATCATCATATTTCAAACCATATTTCATTAACATTTTCCTTTATATAGTTTAACTACATATTAAAAATCCTCTATCTCATAGAATATTAAGTAAAATTTATTTTGAACTTATGTAAATCATTATTTTTTAACATTCAAAAACATACTCCCACTATACTTGTTTATATTATATTCTCATTCTAAAAGATTTATAAGAAATGAAAAAACTTTTGTTTTAATAAATAACATTTAATTCCTTTCAGTGGGAATATTTAAAAAATAAAATATGTCATATATGGTATTCTATGTGTTAGGAATATTTTTATTTGAAAATAATGTTATCTTAAAATATACCATTCATGAGAGGTGGGAATAATTTTTTACATATTTTAATAAATACTTATAAAAACATACTATCTGAGATAATTTATTTATCCATACATTCTTCTTATAACATGTTATGTAAATTATTAAATCATAAATCAAGTGTATAAAATTAATCATATCCTATTTTTTTATAACAAATCTTTGTAATCAAACAACTTTTATTATCAAATAAGGGAAATGAGATGAAGAAACACATATTTTACATAGATTCATTTGACATTCATAAAATACATTACATTAAAATCCTTGATATAGAAACTATTTACTATATCTCTTGAATATAAAATACAATTTTAATCAATTATTCCTTTGATTTTGAACTCCTTTTTATTTACAGAACATTTTAAAACATATATTTGGTATCACATACCCTTCAAAATAGAATAATTAATTGATATGACAAAAATACCCGACATTTAAATTACTTTGAGTTTCATGATCTTCATTACATATATCAAGGATAATCCAGTAAAATTCAATTATTATTATTCCATTCAGATAAACCAAGGTTTATATGACCATTATTTCCCTTTTATAGAAACACTATTGAATTTTCAACTAGATTTTCTTCTTCTAGTTTGAACTTTTACACCCTTGCATTGTCCATACAGTACCATAAACAAGGTATCATATGCCAATTTCATCCATTCTCAACACTTGGAGAATATTGGGAAAACGTTTCTAGAATTCAATTTTATTTTTGAAGCATTTCCATATATGAAAATATGATAAATTACCTAACTAGAACAATAAATTTTTCATATAATTCTATTGAAACCTTGAATAAATCACACAATTCTTCAATTATAATTTACATTCACTTGTTGAACAATTTTAGAATTTTATTTATAGAGAATTATTTATTATGACACATAGAAATTTCTTAAATATTTTGTTTCCTTAAATCATTAATCTTGTAGAGGAGATTTTCGTTAGTTTCTAATAATAATAACTACTTAAAATTAGTTTCAATTTATCAATAATTAATTAAAATTTTGTCTTGATGATGACGATGATGATGAAATTGTCTAAAATAAAATATTTTATCAAATTAGTATCATGCATTGTTAAAAAAATTAATAAGGGATTTTATTAAATAGGATCTCACTAAAATGATGATTTTTTTAAAACTCATCATATTTATTAGTGGTCTAAGATTAATATTTCATTAATAAATAATTTTTTATTTACCTTTCCTTTCATAACATGTAGAGACCCAAATCTAGACGAACATGGACATTAAATTACTTTTTCAGAATACATAATACAAAACAAAAACATACACCCAAATACTGTAGTAGTTTAGTGTCTTTGGAAACATGGAAGACAATCTTCTAATAATGGTGAAAGATCTTAAACATCTCCCATAAACGCCTTTCCCTTTTGTTTTATTTCATAAATCCTTTATTTATATCTTGGGAAAAATAATACAAAAAAGGGTGAGATCAAATGCTCAGTAAGGGTATGCATAGAGAAAATAATAAAAACCATATAAATTTGAACATAAAAACTTGAACATAATGTTTAGACATCAAAATCATGAGTTGTGCAATAAATCTTGGAAGTACGTAAGGCATATATCATAAAGGAACATTATTCATGATTAAATAGCATGGGAATAAAACATGTAATTGTGGAATCCATTAAGAACATGTTATGATTTCCATAGTAGCCAAGGCATTGCTGCCAAGACCATCATAGTGGATAAACTCCATTACTGAACTGGGTTTACTTGTCGTTCTAGCCCAGTATTACTGAACCAGATTCACTTGTCATTCTAGAAATGTCTATATCATGAGATATAAATATTTAACCAATTCATTGGAGTGAGATATAAGTCCCACCCATCTCATAATGAAATAATTCTTTTATGTGCGACAAAATAAACCTAAACAATTCATCGTAATCCAAAGAATAATATGGGTTTCATAAACATCATACCATCATAACATAATCAATATAAAAAAATGGATATCATTTCATTATAAGAAAAATTAAACCATTTAAATAATAGATAGATTATTCTTGAATCATAAACATACTAAATAATGTCATCTTTGATGGAAAATAGTTTTGATAAAACACTTGAAATGAATTCTTGAGGAAGGAATCCTTTCTTCTTCAAAATAATATTCTTTTCACAAAATCACATGAAATTTTAAAATAAAAGGTTTTTTTGTGAAAATAATCATGAAATATTGTAGAGTAATCATCATGAAAATAAGGAGTTATGAAACCGTAAAAATCTATTCATGACGTATAAGTTAAAAAACATTATTCTTGAACTTTTTCCAGAAAAAACAAAAAGTACCTCGTATGATAAACAAAAGAAAGATTCATTCCATACCATGTGGTAAAAAAGGTAAAAATGAATTTAAACATACATGGAATAATAATACACATTTTATGAAAACATTTTGAGAAAATATGGACATAGATGATAATCATACCCCCAGTAAATACTTAGGAATAAACAATCTCTGATAAGAATGAGATTGGAATAATTATCCCTTATTTTATGTCCAATTTCTTCCATATGTGTTTGAGACTCCTGTATAGTAGGATTAAACATATTATTAACTTGTAACAGAACCATAATAATATTTATGATATCATATATGCCTCACTTATGACTTTATTTACCAGTTCATTTGTCAATTCCATGTTAAAGTTGTGTTTTGGGTAAAATAGTCTATTTTATCGTACGTGTTTTGACTTGTAATTTTTTATATGAATACTTAAATCATGATTAATTACTTTCATAATGTAAAAAATTATTTATATATCACATATTTTCAATATATAAATATACATAATTGATCTATAAATGGATTGAAATACACCGTTCATGGAGACGGTATGCCATACGTATGCATGAACACTGTTTTCGTTTCCTTATTAAATTGAATGGAAGTAAATGACATATATATACACATAAATACAGTATCATTAATATTTTATATATTTCATTATTATTTATTATATATACTCTATAATCATTCTTGAATGGTAAACATGGGGATTGAATTTCATCACATCATAGAGACGGTAATCCGTACTTACGCATGAGCGATGATATTATTCCCATTATTATGGAATGGAATTGGAGTGGATGATATAATATCTCAGAATTAGTATGGTGTTATAATAATCATATATAGTTATTATTTCCACCATTATACTCATCTAAGTATGGTGGTGGTGGAAAAACATATTACACCACGACGTTGAGACGGTAAGTCGTATGTACGCACATGTAGTGATTTTGTTTTTTATAGGATGGATAGAAGGTGAAATAGGGTTGTTTAAATTTTATAATAACATATCAATATATTATTTATACTGATTTTATTACTTTATAATGAAACAACTAAAGATGAGGAAGTATAAGAAGAAAGAAAGTTGAAAAAATCGGTAGAAGAGATTACCTCTTCCTCGACGTGCCTCATTTAAACATCCGTTTAGGGAACTAGAGTTGGGATTTAGAGAACAGCAGAACCTCTATAATGTAACTAGAGAGGTTGAGAAGAGTAATTGGTAGGTTTTGGCCAATCTTTAAGGCTCAGGATTGAGTGAAGAGGAGAGGGAAGAGGTGCCCTTTTATAAGAGAGGAGAGGGGTACTTTCGGAATCCTCCAAAATATTAATTTATAATAAACTCAAACCCCACTTAAAAACATCAAAAGTGACTAAAATTAGGATATGTGGTAATATAGTGTTGTAATACCATAAACCAATCAAATTTAGACATGTTTTGATTTTATTTTAAACCTTATCATTTTGATTTATCTGTATTTAATCTATTCAATTTTATTTACTATAATAATATTCTAATTTTAAAATTGTTATAAATACTTACTTATGTGTTGTGAATTTTCCATAATTAGATACATTATTACATTTTTTACCATATAATTTTAAATTTTCAATTTTTATATATTTCTTCGATTTTTAAACAATTTAATAATATGTTATTTTTATTAAATATCAATAGTGTCAATTTTGACACTATTCAATTATTTGAATTTAAATAAAATCCACACAAAATATATATTTGAAACAAAATATTTAATAGATTCCTAACTTTTCAGTAACATTTTTTTTTCATATAATATTTATTTTAATATTTTTAAAACCATTTATTTGATATTTCTCTTAATAAAATAATTAATACAACATTTTTGTACAATTATTTAATATACTTATTTGTTTCATAAAATTAAAAATAAAATACTATGATGCATATAAATCTAATATCTTCAATTATAATACATTTACATGAATTTAACATCTTAAAATCACAACATTTAAATTATTATATTTATTAAAGTTTGAAGGTGACAACTTTAACACCATTTAAAATAAAATAATATAAGTTTCATAATCACTTTTATAAGGTTTAAAATGGTCCAAAAGCCAACCCTTGGATTCTTAGGGTATATATATACTCGAAAAACAATCTTTGGTCATGTTTTGGGACTTCTTGATGGGTATTATTATTTTAATAAAAACTATATTATTGATTTTTTCACTAAATAAACAATTTCTGCATCATTGATGTATAAGCTATTAAGGTAATTATATATTTCATAAAAATCACAAAATAAATTAGCATGATGAATAAAAACATTTTATATTTAAAATGAGTACTTATAATAGAATTTATATTATTTACAACCTTATATTAAAAATACATTAATTATTAAAGTTTGAGTGAGACATATTTCACTTTCTTTAAATAAAATAAATTAAAGGTCTTAATCAAATCCACGTGGGTTCCAAAAGATACCATTTTGACCAAAGTATATTTTAGGACGAAATATAATCATCAAATCATATTAATACAAGTGTAGGGTAATTTTATAATATTATTTTTACCCTTAATTACTTGATTTACCTTTAACTATTGTAAATAAAATTTACCGTATTTACTATTCATAATGCCTTAAAATAAAAATTAGCTTATTAACATAATTCAGATATATAGATTAAAAATATGGAATCCATTTTCCCAAATTCAAAACACAGAAGTTGTAGTATTTAATTTAAAATTAATCCCACTGTTGAGAAAACGGGTTTTAAAAGTTAAATCGTTGCAAAAGATTGAAATGTTTTTATCTATGAATTCAATGTGAAATTAATTATAATAGAATTAATTATATTAAATGGTAAAAAAATATTATATTTATAATTTAAAACCATTCAATAATATATTTTAACCAAATTATTTAATTTGATGAAAAAAGTGGTTTTCAATTAAAATTTTGTGTATTTTTACTATTCATCAAAATAAGAAACTTATCAGAAAAATATCAAAAAATAATTGAAAGAAAAATTTTATATTATGATTCCAAGGAAGAAGTTTATTCTTCAAATTCAACTTATAAATATGTCAAAAACTAGATTTAAAGTGGGAACGCCATCAAAAGTCGGAAAAACTTCATTTTTTGAAAAATATTTATTTTACCTGAAAAATTTATTTTGTTCTCATACAATGTTCTAGAATAAGTGTAAGATTAATGATATTGTTATAAAATTTAAAATGTGTTCAATAATATTCATAATGGCTTGTTTATAATAACAATATATCGTCTTTTAGTGAAACATGATATTGCGTACAACACATGCTATTGAGGAAGGTCGCTCTTGCATGCAACACAAGCCAAGAATAGTGTTTTCATATACAACAAGCTAATATGGTGTTGTGTACAGCGCAAGATAATCTTGGTGTAGCATATAACAAGAGAAATCTAAGAAATTTAAAAAAATATTTCTCATAAAATCTTGGAGGGTTACATTCTAGCCACCTTAAAATGAATTTCTCCCTTTGAAATTTGTCAAGGTTATAAATCATTACTACATGAAAGTTTATTTCATAGATCCCACATCGTAAAAAGGAATACTAAATATTAATTTTAAAAAGGAAAGTTAGAAACACAACGGTCACCCAATGTAACTCAGCACTGGGTTTCCACAGAGGTGAATATAGCTGAAAATATGGATATGGAAGAGAAATCTTACCATCATGTTCTGATGAAGAGTGGCAAAGAACATGGCTATGGAAAATCCAAAAATTAAAAATACATATATTTTTGATGACCTAAGGTACCATCTTATTCATCGGATATGAGGAAACTAGTAAAACATTTTTGGTTTTAAAAATCATTTCCCTAAAGTTGTAGAAATTGAATTAGAAGAAATACTTATTTAATTTTGGTACAATATCACCGTTGGTAATTCCTTGAAAAATTTCCACTTCATATCTTAAAGAATTGAAGTTGAATTTGTCATTCGTGCAGTGTTAGAAGATCATGTTATAGAATGACAGATCAATCCTTCTATCTCAAACTAAAGGTTAGAAAAAAGTTATTAAATATACATAAGTCCATATATGCTAATATTAATCATATATGGATCCAAAAATGTACTTATACTTCATATATCATACCATGTAATAAAATAAAACTAATTTCTACAAACCGGGGACTTCTTATAGAATAGTGGCAGGTGATGAAGGCATGTCGCACTTCAGTTTTGGGTTCGATTCCCGCAGCCTTGTCCGATGTGATGGGTGTCTCCCATCCTACATGTTTTCCTTTTTCTAAAACTATACTCTTATAACATTCTAGAAAAAAAATGTTTTAGCCTTATACAACACTATCTAATGTCCAACTTAATCCATTCCATTCTTCAGTCTTAGCCAAAATACTTCTGTCCAATCTCATAGTATAAACAAAAATATTTCTAGAGAGGTCATCTACCAAACATGTAAATACCATCATTTATCCCACATATATCATAAGATATATCTTGTTGGTCACATTCCAAACATGTGAATACCTTAATAATGTATTCTCTTGAAACATGAATTACCATATAACATTAGTGAAAACAGGAATGCTGACAAAAGTTAACTCTTTCCACATAACAAAATCCCAAAAATTCTATATACTCAAACCATGATATCACTTTGTCCTTATATCAATCATGATCTCAGTAATACTATCAAAACATTTTTTTATCCTAATCCATTCATAATTCGCATATCATCTGCTTTCCAAAAATATTTTAATCCCTTTTCGTGTTTAACGGTTCCATTCAACATATACTTTCAAATACTCTAGGAAAAACAATAGTGTAACAATACTTACGTTTTTCATTATTCTATAGTACCACACGTTATTCTTGGTAAACTTGTAATCATTCTACTACGTTCTTAAACCATTGACCGAGCTTCATCATTTTATTTCTCAACACTTCTTTCATCTCTAATATAATTTTTAGTCTCATCATCATGATCAACATAAATACTACCCATACGACCATGCTGATTATCTTTATAAGATTTTCCCTTAGGGAATTGGTTTTCATAATGCCCGTACATTCCATATTTAAAACATTTAACTATTTTTGATGTCTTAGAAATACCATTATCCTTGTCCATTTTGTTAACTAAACCTTTTACTTTGCAATTACTGGTTTTGTATCCATATTTTCTATACCAAAATCATTATCTAGTTCCTTTGAAACATTCTCCTTGATCCCTCTTCACACATGATTTACAAGAGGTAAATTGAACTTTCTCTTCTCTATGATCATCATGAAACTCCAACTTTCTCTTATTAGATGAGTCAGGAAACTCACCAAAGCTGAGATTACTGATCATATTATGATATTAATGATTATGCATAATAACGATGTTTTGCCTTCAAAATCCCATATCATTTGGTTCCTCATGAAGAATATCATTCCATTGTCTATCATATTCTCCATTAACATGAAACTTCCTGTTTCCAGTCATTTTCTAAAACCAAAAAAGAATAGTGTGAGAGACAAAAATCATACTAGGAAAACAACATAATCAAGGGGGAGTACATTCAATCTCTAACATCATAGGAATAATCCAAGTTTATTCATGATCGTTATCATAATTCTAGTATTGTAACCTATACTTATACATAACATTAGGGACATCCCTAGACATACATAAGAAATACCTCTAGGGATCTCACAAATTTTTTCGCATCCTAGTTTCCAAAGGTTAAATAAACCTTTCCTCTGATACCAAATGTAGAGACACAAATCTTGATGTACATGGACATTAAATTACTTTTGAAGAATACATAATTCAAAAAAAAGACACCCAGGGATTGTAGTTGTTTAGTGTCTTTGGAAACATGGAACATAATCTTCTAATCATGGTGAAAGATTTTCAACATCTCCCTTAAAAATCTTTCCATTTTGTTTTATTACCTAAACCCTTTTTTTATATCCTGGGGAAAATAATACACAAAAAGGGTGAGCTCAAATTCTCATTAAGGGTAATCATGGAGAAAATAAAACGAACCATATACATTTGAGCTTAAAAACATGAACATAATGTTTAAACTTCAAAATCTTGAGTTATGAAATAAATATTGGCAGGACGTAAGGCATAGATCATAAAGGAACATTAACCATGATTAAATTGCATGGGAATAACACATGTAATTGTGGCATCCATTAAGCACATGTTATGACTTCCATAGTATCCAAGGAATTACTTCCAAGACCATCATAGTGGACAAAGTCTATTACTGAATCGGGTTTACATGTCGTTCCAGCCTTGTATTACTAAACAAGATTAACTTGTCGTTCCAGCCATGTCTATCTCATGAGATATAAGTATTTACGCAATATATTGGAGGGAGATATAGTTCCCACCCATCTCATAATGAAATCATTCTTTTGTGTTTCACAAAATAAAAAAAATCATTCATCATAACCTAAAGAGTAATTTGGGTTTCATAAACATCATCCCATCATAACATAATCCATATAAAAATATGGATATCATTTCATCATAAGAAAAATTAAACCATTCAAATAATAGAGAAATTATACATGAATCATAAACATACTAAATAATTTCATCTTAGATAGAAAATAGTTTTGATAAAACAGTTGAAATGAATTCTGAAGAAAAATATCCTTTCTTCAAAATAATTTTATTTTCACAAAATTCCATGCAATTTTAAAAGAAAAGGATTTTTGTTGAAAATAATAATTAAATCTTGTAGAGGAATCATCATGAAAATAAGGAGTTATGAGACCGTAAAAATCTATTCTTTCCGTATAAGTTAAAAAACATTCTTCTAGTACTTTTTCTGGAAAAGTCAAAAAGTGCCTCATATGGTAAAAAAAGAAAGATTACTTCAATTCCAAGTGGTAAAAAAAGATAAAAATGACGTTAAACATACATGGAAGAATAGTAATCATTTTATAAAATCATTTTGAGAAAACATGTACATGGATGATAAACATACCCTCAATAAATACTTACGAATAAAAAATCTCAGATAAGAACAAGATTGGAATAATTATCCCTTACCTTATGTCCAATTTCTTTCATATGTGTCCAAGACTCCTGTATAGTGGGTTTGAAAAAATTATTAACTTGTAACAAAACCATAATAATATTTATGATATCATATATGCTTCACTTACTAATTTATTTACCAATTCGTTTGTCAATTCTATGTTAAAGTAGTGTTTTGTTTAAAATTGTTTCATTTATCATACGTGTTTTGACTTTTAATTTTTCATATGATTACTTAGATCATGATTAATTAATTCCATAATGTAAATAATGATTTATATATCACATATTTTCAATATATAAATATATATATAATCAATCTATGGATGGATTGAAATACACCGTTCTTGGAGACAGATGGTCGTACGTACGCATGAACGCCGTTTTCGTTTCCTTATTAAATTAAATGGAAGTAAATGACATATATATACATAAATAGAGTATCAGTATTATGTCATATATTTCATTATTATTTATCATATATACTTTATAATTCTTCTTGAATGGTTAACATTGAGAATTCATCTCATCACGTCGTGGAGATGGTAATCTGTACGTATGCACGAGCGATGATATCATTCCCATAATTATTTAATGGAATTGGAGTGGATGATATAATATCTCAGAATCAGTATGATGTTATAATAATTATATATAGTTATTATTTCCACCAATATTCCCATCCAAGTATGGTGGTGGTGGAAAAACAGATTACACCACGGCGTGGAGACGGTAAGCCATACGTATGCACACGCTGTGATTTCATTTTTCATAGGATGGATAGAATGTGAAATAGGGTTGTTTAAAATTTATAATAACATATTACTATAATATTTATACTGATTTTATTACTTTATAATGAAACAACTAAATAAGTGGAATTATAAGAAGAAAGAAACATGAAAGATTCGGTAGAAGAGAATATATCTTCCTTGATGTGCCTCTTTTAAACATCCTCATAGGGCACTAGAGTTGGGCTTTTGAGAAGACCAAAACCTATATAATGTAACTACATTGGTTAGAAAGTGGAATTGGTATAGTTTTTCCATGCTTGAAGGATAAATATTGAGCGAAGAGGAGAGGGAAGGGTTTCCTTTTATAAGAGAGGAGAGGGACACTTTTGGAAACCTCCAAAATATTAATTTATAATAAACTCAAACCCCAATTAAAATCTTCCAAAGTGACTCAAATTAAGATATGACGTAAGATAGTGTTTTAATACCATCAACCAATCAAATTTATACATATTTTGATTTTATTTTAAACCTCATCATTTTGAATTATCCTTATTTAATCTATTTAATTTTATTTGCGGTAATAATATTCTATTTTTTTAATTGTTTTAAATACATAATTTTTTTTAAATTTTCCATAATTTTATACATTATTACATTTTCGACCATATAATTTTAAAATTTAAATTTTTAAATATTTTTGTGATTTTTAAAAAATTTAATAAAATTTTATTTATATAAAATATCAATAGTGTCAATTTTCACACTATTCAATTATTTGAATTTAAATAAAATCCACATAGAAGGTATATTTGAACCGAAATATTTAATATATTACTAAAATTTCAGGAACATTAATTTGTTCATATAATATTTATTTTAATATTTTTAAAACCATTTATTTGATATTTCTCTTAATAAAATAATTAATACAACATTTTAGTATAATTATTTAATATACTTATTTGTTTTGTAACATTAAAAATAAAATACAATGATGTAGATAAATCAAATATATTCGATAAGAATACTTTTACTCAAGTTTATCATCATAAAATCACAACATTTAAATTGTTATATTTATTAAAGTATGAAGGTGACACCTTTGACATCATTTAAAAAATAATAATATTAGTGTCATAATCACTTTTGAAAGGATCCAAATGGTCCAGAAGCTGACCCATGGATGATTAGGGTTTAGATATTCTTGACCAATAAGTTTTGGTCAAGTTTATGGTCATTTTTATGGGTCTTATTATTTTAATTAAAACTAAAGTATTTATTTTTTCACTAAATAAATAATTTATGCATCATTAATGTATAAGCTATTAGGGTAATTATATATTTTATAAAAATAACAAATAAATTACCATGATGAAGAAAATAAAATTATATTTTAAATGAGTATTTATAATCTAATTTATATTATGTATAACATTATATTAAAAATACAATAATTATTAAAGTTTGAGTGAGACATATTTCACTTTCTTGAAATAAAATAAATTCAAGGTCTTAATCACATCCATGTAGGTTCCAAAAGATACCATTTCTACCCATGTATATTTTAGGACAAAATATAATCATCCAATTATATTAATGCAAGTGTTAGGGTAATTTAATAATTTTATTTTTACCCTTAATTACCTGATTTACCTTTAACTATTGTAAATAAAATTTACCATAGTTACTATTCATAATTCCTTAAAATAAAAAGTTCTCTATTAACATAATTTGGACCTAATGATTCCAAATATATAATCCATTTTTTCAAATTCAAAACACAGAATTTTTAGTATTTAATTTAAAAGTAATCCCACTATTGAGAAAACATGTTTTAAAAGTGAAAACATTGTAAAAGATTGAAATATTTTTACCTATGAATTCAAAGTAAAATTAATTCAAATGAAATAAATTATATTAAATGGTAAAAATATATTCTATTTGGACATTAAAATAATTCAATAATATATTTTAAACATATAAATTATTTTTATGAAAAAAGTTGTTTTCAATTAAAATTTAGAGTATTTTTACTATTCATCAAAATAAGAAACTTATCAAAAATTTATCCAAAGTAACTTTTTATATTCTAATTCCTAGGAAAAGGTTTAATTTGAAAAATTGAACTTATAAAAATTTCAAAAACTACATTTAAAGTGGGTGCACCATCAAAGGGTGGCCAAACTGCATTTTTTTAAAAATACGTATTTTACCTGAAAATTTTATTTTGTTCTCATACCATGATCTTGAATATGTGTGAGATGAATGATATTGTTATAAAAATTAAAATGTGGTTAATATTATTTATAATTAATAGTTCACAATAACAATATATCATTTTTTAGTGAAACCCGGTATTGCGTACAACACACGCTATTGAGGAAGTTCACTCTTGTGTGCAACCAAGCCCAGAATAGTGTTTGAATATACTAAAAGATAATATGGTGTTGCGTATAGCGCAAGATAATCTTGGTGTAGTGTACAACACAATACATAAAATAAATTAAAAAATATATTTCTCATAAAATCTTGGGGTGTTAAATTCCCCCCCCCCCTAAAAGGAATTTCTCCCTTGAAATTCGTTGGGGTTATAAATCATTTACTACTTGAAAGTTTCTTTCATAGAAACCCAAATTGTAAAAAGGAATACTAAATCTTAATTTTAAAAAGGAAAGTAGGAAACATAACAATCACCCAAAGTAACTCAGCACTGGGTTTCCACATAAGAGAATATAGGCAAAAATATGTATATGGAAGAGAAATCTAACCATCATGTTCTGATGAAGAGTGGTAGAGAACATGGCTATGAAAAAGAAAACAATCACAAAGCCATAAATTTGTGATTATCTAAGGTACCATCTTATTCATTGTATATGAGGACACTAGGACAACATTTTTGGTTTTCAAGATCATTTGCCTAATGTTGAAGAATTTGAATTAGAAGAAATACTTACTTGATTTTGGGGCAATCTCACTATTGGTCATTCCATGACCAATTTCCACTTCATATCATAAATAAATAAAGTTTAATTTTTCATTCATGAAGTGTTATCAGATCATGTGACAGAATGATGGGTCATTCCATCTATCTCAAACTAAAGGTTTAAAAAGTTATTAAATATACACAAGTATATATATGGTGATATTAATCATATATGGCACAAAAATGGACTTATACTTCATATATCATACCAATTAATAAAATAAAACTAATTTATACAAACCAGGGACATCTTGTAGGCTAGTGGTAGGTGATAAAGGCATGTCGCACTTCGATTGTGGGTTCGATTCCAGCAGCCCTATCCGACATGACAGGTTTTTGCCCATCCCACGGTGTCCTTTTTCTAAAACTATACTGTTATAAAATTATTGAAATTTTTTTTTATCCTTATATAATACAATCTAATGTCCAACTTAATCCATTCTCTTCTTTAGGATTATCCAAAATACTTCTGTCCTATCTCATAGTATAATGAAAAATATTACTAGAGAGGTCATCTAACAAGCATGTAAATACCATCATTTATCCCACATATACCATATTATATATCTTGTTGGTAACATTCCAAACATGTGAATACCTTAATCATGTATTCTCTTGAAACATGAATTACCATATAACCTTAGTGAAAACATGAATGATGACAAAATTTAACTCTTTCCGCATACCAAAATCTCAAAAATTCTATATAATCAAACCATGATATCACTTTGTCCTTATATTAATCATGATCTCATTAATACTATCAAAACCATTATTTTCTTCTTATCCCTTCATTATGCGCATATCATCTGATTTCTAAAGAAAATTAATCACTTTTCATGGTTAGTGGTACCATTCAACATATACCTTAAAATACTCAAGGAAAAAAATAGTGTAACAATCGTTAGGTTTTTCATTATTCCATAGTACCACACATTATTCTTGATAAACATGTAATCATTATACTACCTTCTTAAACCATTGACTGAGCTTCATCATTTTATTTCTCAACACTTCTTTCATCTCTTATATCATTTTTAGTCACTTTACCATCATCAACATAAATACTACCCATATAACCTTTCTGATTCTCTTCCAAATATTTTCCATTAAGGAATTGGTTTTCAAAATCCTCGTACATTTCACATTTAAAACATTTAACCATTATTGATGTATTACCAATACCATTATCCTTGTCCATTGTTTTAGCTGAACCTTTTCCTTTTCAATTACTGGCTTTGTGTCCTTCTTTTTCACACCGAAATCATCTTTTAGTTCATTTGAAACATTCTCTATGATACCTCTTCCCATATGATTTAAAAGAGAGAAATTGAACATTCTTTCTGCTATGACCATCATGAAACTCTGTCTTTCTCTTATTAGATGAGTCATGAAACTTACCAAAGTTGGTATTATTGATTATATTATGAGATTGTTGATTAGGCATAATAAAGATTTTTTTCCTCCCAAATCCTATTTCATTTGGTTTCTCATGAAGAATATCATTCCATTGTCCCTAATATTCTCCATTAACATGAATCTTCCCATTTCAAGTTATTTTCTAAAACCCAAAAAGAATAGTCTGAGAGGTAAAAAACATACTAGAAAAACAACATAATCAAGGGCGTACTTTAAATCTCTAAAATCTTAGGTTTAATACTAGGTTATTCCTGATCATTATCATAATTCTAGGATTTTATCCTATACTTATACTTAACCTCAGGGACATCCCTAGCCATACTATCGAAATATCTCGAGGGATCTCACTATAGTTTTCACATCCTAGTTTCCCAAGGTTAACTAAACCTTTTCTCTGATACCAACTGTAGAGGCCCAAAGCTTGATGTACATGGACATTACCTTACTTTTGCGGAATACAAAATACAAAATAGAAATAGACACCCAAGGACCATAGTAGTTTAGTGCATTTGGAAACATGGAACAGAATCTTCTAATCATGGTGAATGATCTTCAACATCTCTCAGAAAGATCTTTCACTTTTGTTTTATTACGTAAAACCTTTATGTACATCCTGTGGAAAATAAGACACAAAAATGGTGATCTCAAATGCACAGTAAGTGTAATCATGGAGAAAATAAAACAAACCATATACATTAGAACCTAAAAACTTGAACATAATGTTTAAACATAAAAATCTTGAGTTATGAAATAAATCTTGGCATTACATAAGGAATAGATCATAAAGGATCATTAATCATGATAAAATATCATGGGAATAAAACATGTAATTGTGGCATCTATTAAGAACATTTTATGATTTCCATAGTAGCCAAGGCATTACTGCCAAGACCATCATAGTGGACAAAGTCCATTACTCAACCGGGTTTACTTGTCATTACAGCCCTGTATTACTAAACCAGATTCACTTCCCGTTATAGACATGTCAGTCTCCTGAGATATAAATCATTACCCAATGAAATTAAGAGAGATATAAGTCCCACAAATCTCATAATGAAATCATTCTTTCATGTGCCACAAAATAAACATAAATCATTCATCATAACCCAAATAATAATATGGGTTTCATAAATATCATCCCATAATAAAAAAATCCATATAAAAAAATGGATATAATTTCATAATAAGAAAAATTAAACCTTGTAAATAATAGATACATTTTACCTGAATCATAAAAATACTAAATAATTTCATCTTAGATGGAAATTAGTTTTGATAAAACATTTGAAATGAATTCTTGGGGGAGATATCCTTTCTTCTTCAAAATAATTTTCTTTTCACAAAATGCCATGAAATTTTAAAAGAAAATTATTTTTGTTGAAAATAATCATGAAATCTTGTAGAGGAAGAATCATTAAAATAAGGAGTCATGAAACCGTAAAAATCAATTCATTCCGTATAAGTTAAAAAAACATTCTTCTTGTACTTTTTCCAGAAAAGTAAAAAAGTACCTCGTATGGTAAACAAAAGAAATATTCCCTCCTTAATATGTGGAAAAATAGGTAAAAATGACATAAAACATACATGGAAGAATAGTAATCATTTTATAAAAAAGTTTTGAAAAAATGGGCATGGATGATAAACATACCCCCAGTAAATACTTAAGAATAAACAATCTCAGATAAGAATGAGATTGGAATAATTATCCCTTACCTTATATCCAATTTATACTATATGTGTCCAAGATTCTTATATAGTGGGTTTAAACAAATTATTAACTTGTAACAGAACCATAATAATATTTATGATATCATATATGCTTCACTTACGACTTTATTTACCCATTTATTTGTCAATTGCATGTTAAAGTAGTGTTTTGGGTAAAAATGTTTTATTTATCATACGTGTTTTGACTTGTAATTTTTTCATATGATTACTTAGATCATTATTAATTAATTCTAGAATGTAAAAAATGATTTATATATCACATATTTTCAATATATAAATACATATAATTGATCTATAAATGTATTGAAATACACTATTCATGGATATGGTAGGTCGTACATACGCATGAACACGGTTTTCATTTTATTATTAAATTAAATGGAATTAAATGACATATATATATATACATAAATATAGTATAGTTATTATTTCATATATTTAATTATTAATTGTTATGTATACTTAGTAATCATTCTTGAATGGTTAACATGGATAATGGATCTCATCGCGTCGTGGAGACGGTAATCCATACGTACGCACGAGCGATGATATCATTCCCATAATTATTGAATGGAATTAAATTGGATAATATAATATCTCAGAATCGGTATTATTTTATAATAATCTTATATAGTTATTATTTCCATCATTATACCCATCCAAGTATGCTGGTGGTGGAAAAAAACATTACACCACAGAGTGTAGATGGTAAGCCATACGTAGGCATGCACGATGATTACATTTTTATTAGGATGGATAGAAGGTGAAATAGGGTTGTTTCAAATTTATAATAACATATAAGTATATTAGTTATACTTATGTTATTACTTTATAATTAAACAACTAATGATGACGAAGTAGAAGAAGAAAGAAACTTTAAAGAATCGGTAGAATAGATTACCTCTTCCTCAACGTGCCTCTTTTAAACTTCCTCTTAGGGCACTAGAGTTGGTCTTTTGAGAATAACATCACACATATAATGTTACTAGAGAGGTTGAGAAGTGGAATTGGCAGGTTTTGGCCAAGATTGAAGGCTCAAGGTTGAGTGAAGAGGAGAGGGAAGCGTGGCCCTTTTATAAGAGAGGAGGGGGAACATTTAGAATCCACCAAAATATTAATTTATAATAAACTCAAACTCCACTTAAAAATATCCAAAGTGGCTCAAATTCGAATATGATGTAATATAGAATTGTCATACCATCAAAAAATAAAATTTAGACATGTTTTTATTCTATTTTAAACCTTATAATTTTGATTTATCCTTATTTAATCTATTTAATTTTATTTTCGGTACTAATATTCTAATTTTTAAATTCTCATAAATACTTAATTATTTGTCTAGAATATTAAATAATTATATAAATTATTACATTATAGTCCATATATATTTTAGTTTGAAATTTATAAATAATTTTTGGACTTTTAAACAATTTAATAATATGTTAATTTTATAAAAGATCAATAGTGTCAATTTACAAACTATTCAATTATTTGAATTTAAATAAAATCCACACTGAAGTTATATTTGAACCAAAATATTTAATATAAATATAACATGTCATATTCATCTAAAAAATTCATGGAGCACATTAATTTTCATATAATATTTATTTTAATCTTTTTAAAACCATTTATTTGATATTTCTCTTAATAAAATTACTAATACAACATTTTTGTATAGTTATTTAATATAATTATTTGTTTCATTAATATTCAGTATAAAATAATATGATGCAGATACATATAATATCTTCCTTAAGAATACTTTTACTCAAATTTATCATCTTAAAATTACAACATTTAAATTGTTTTATTTAATAAAGTATGAAGGTGAAAACATTGACATCATTTATAATAAAATAATATAACCATCATAATCACTTTTATTAGGCTTGAAATGGCCCACAGGAAGACACTTGTATTATTAGGGTATAGATATACTCGACCAATAAGTTTTGTTCAAGATTATGGCCATTTTGATGGGTATTATGATTTAAATAAAAACTATATTATTGAATTTTTCACTAAATAAATAATTTCTGCATCATTAATGTATATGCTATTAAAGTAATTATATATTTCTTAAAAATCACAAATAAATTACAATGATGAAGAAAAACATTTTATATTTCAAATGAGTATTTATAATCTAATTTATACTATGTATATCTTTATATTAAAAATACATTAATTATTAATGTTTGAGTGAGACTAATTTCAATTTCATTAAATAAAATAAATTAATGGTCTTAATTATATCCATGTAGGTTCTAAAAGATACCATTTGACCCATGTATATTTTAGGACGAAATATAATCATCCAATTATATTAATAAAACGGTTAGGGTAATTTTATAAAATTATTTTTACCCTTAATTACCTGATTTATCTTTAACTGTTGTAAATAAAATTTACCGTAGTTACTATTCATAATGACTTAAAATAAAAAGTATCCTATTAAAATAATTTTCAACCTACTGATTCCAAATATGGAATCATTTTTCCAAATTCAAAACATAGAAGTTGCAGTATTTAATTTAAAATTAATCCCGCTGATGAGCAAATGGGTTTTAAAAATTAAAACATTGCAAAAGATTGAAATGTTTTTACCTATGAATTGAATGTAAAATTAATTATAATGACATAAATTATATTGAATGGTAAAAATATATTATATTTATACATTAAAACCATTCAATAATATATTTTATCCATATAATTTATTTTGAAGAAAAATGTTTTTTTCAATTAAAATTTAGCGTATTTTTACTATTCATCTAAATAAGGAACTTGTCAAAAAAATTTCAAAATTTTATCCAAAGTAAATTTTTATATTATTATTCCAAGGAAGATGTTTAATTTTTCAAATTGTACTTATTAACATGTCAAAAACTATATTTAAAGTGTGTGTGTCATCAAAAGGTGGGAAAACTACATTTTTTTAAAAATACTTATTTTTCCGGAATAATTTATTTTGTTCTCATACCATGTTATATAATATGTGTAAGATGAATGATGTTGTTATAAAATTTAAAATGTGGTTATTACTATTCATAAGGGCTAGTTCATAATAACAATATATCGTTGTTTAGTGAAAACTGGTATTGCGTACAATACACGCTATTGAGGAAGGTCGCTCTTGCGTGAAACACAAGCCAAGAATAATGTTTTCATATAATAAAAGCTAATATAGTATTTCATATAGCACAATCTAATCTTGGTGTAGCGTACAACACAAGACATCAAGGAAATTAAAAAAAATATTTCTCATAAAATTTCAGGGTGTTACATAACTTAATTATTTTATTAAGATATCATTTCAATAATATCTTATATGATTCTTGGATAACATAGTAGAAATCCTTTTTTCCAATCCATTATATAGATAATATCAATTTCATTCCTCTAGTATCATTTCTAATGGTTTCCATGTTAATTTTATCCCAATGAAAACATCATAAATAGATTAATAAAAGACCTCCCAAGGGCACCATTATTTGGAGGAACCTCCCCATGAATAATGAAGTGTTTATCATTACTAACTTTCTAAACAAAAGTTAATTCAAGGGAACCCTTATTTAGAATAACCTAACCGTTGAATGACCAAGATCATGAAAAGCACCACTTTTGACGGAATATCGAAATTAGTATTTGAAGGGAATTTTAATCTCAAAATATTATCTCATTTAATTTAATTTAATATATAGGCGATTCTATTAGTTTAGTTTGGAATCTTATTCCCTCTACCAAATTAATATTTTTAAACCAATTGATGTGTATCTTTTTATACAATCCACACACTTGTGTTACTCACCCAAAATTTAAAGTAAAGTATATTTATACATATCTATATCAATAATATGAATTTGGTACATGGAAATTTCATTTAAAGGATTATAATTATATAATATTAATAATAATCAAATTAGTAATCCTGAAGGGATTGAAGGTCAACTCCATTAACTACCCTAGACAATGATTAAGCCTCTAGGTAGGATGGTAGTCCAACCCTATGTCCCTCTACCCAGGGATCAATATTGAATAAAAATATTAATAACTCTAAAAAATAAAATTTAAAAATTAGATTCAATTACTATGTTCAAGCTAATAACATCAATTATATATCAAGGTCAAGGTAGATAAAAGACTAAATTTATTATATGTACATTCCCAGAATGTAATCCAAGGCTCTATCTTAGAAACAATTTATGATATAAATTTTGGAAAATGACTTTCATAATATAAATAATTTATAACTATGAATAGAATAAAGAATATAATATAAATAAATGAATAATTAAAATATTTTTACATGAGACAAAAAATTATGGACAATTCATAAACAAAATCCTACTATAAAAAATTTATAATTTTTAGTTTCAACGTTACATAAATTCAATAATTTTAAATATAAAAATTTTATATTAATTCTTCTAATTTGGAATATAAACACTTTATATTAAATCTAATATGAACTCTCTAATGTTTATAGTTATATAGAATTCCAATTTAAATATATGACATTATATGAATTTTAAAACAATTTTAATCGTATTTCTATTATGTAATCATTTTACATAATATAAATATCATATAATTAAAATTGATTTAATCCTTGATCATATCAATCAATCAAATTATTTGATATGACATAAATAATATTCAAATAAGGCCCCTTTTTATTTTAATAAATTCAGAAAAATTATTTATAAAAAATTCATATATTTATATATAAAAATTTTATATTTTGGCCTTATTTCATAATTTATAACTCATTATAAATTATCACTAATGATTTAAAAATTGAAAAAAAAAATTAGATCATAAATCATTCTATATATTTTTTTAAAATGTATTTTAAATATTAACATTTAATATTTGAGAATATAACTATTTCATAAAAATTTAGTCATTTTAATTATATTTAATTTATAAGTAATTATAAACCTTTGATAAATAAAAATATCCCATAATACCTTTTAATACAATTTATAAAAAATTATAAATCATTTAAATAATTTAATATGTTAAAAACTAATTTTAATAAAATTTACATTTTCCCTTATTTAGGAACCCATTAATACATAAATTTACGATCTATTACCATTACACATACACTTTATATAAGGTTAAACCATTTTTAAATCTATTACATAATTTTAAGTCAACACTTACCTTCACATAACAGGTAATATGTAAGTGTACACTAATATTTACCTTTATATGGCCTTTTTGAACCTCTGTGTGAGGCTAATATATTTTTTACCTTTACATGACCACATATCACATAAGGGTATACTAATTATTTACCTTTATATGGACTTATTTCACCATTATATGAGGGTACTATATTAGTGACCTCCACACTTCCATAACTCATGTATGTTTAAGTGACCAGTTACCTTTACACAAGCCTTTGATACCCAACCATAGCTTTATATAAAAAATGTAACATAAGGGCAAATCATTACATACCTTACATGGATTTCGGAATAACCCAATCACCCTAAGGTAATAAATTTACATAAACCATTTGTATAAGGATAATTATACATACTACCTTTATGTGAACCCTTCATTCAAAGGTAAGTGTCAGATTTCATTACTTTCATAAGGGTAACTATTTATGAACCATACATAAGACAATATACATAAGGGTAAGGTTGTATCACAAATATATAGACCACTCTACATAATGTTAAAGCATTGGTTACCTTTACACATCATAACTACATAAGTGTAAGGATTGGGTTACCTTTACATAGCTCATCTATGTAATGGTAAACCATTTATTTGAAATTAAAATTCCAAAATCTTGAAACTAATATATTTTTTGATTTTCTTTTTCATTCCATCACTATTTTTAGAAAACTTAAACAAGGATCACTATGATACCACTAAAAAGTTTTGTAAGAGTCTAATTACAATTATCAAACATAGTAGAAAATATTAAAAACCATATTTTAGGTGTTCTCCATAGAAGATAATTTGAAACTGATTATAAATTGAAATCATGAAATACTACTATAAATGGAATAACCTACACTAAAGAAACCACTTCAACCATCAATTTTCATTAATTAATTTTATAGAAATCATTGAGTAGAAAACCTGAGCATCCCACCTCTATAGGTATCCATGGCTTGGTATGAATAACTTTTAAAACATGTAGAATTCACATTTGTCCCATGAGGTACTACAATGTTAGTGTATAAATGAATAAGGAGAAGGATGTTTAGTTTAGGGGTAATCGACCATTCATCATCATGTTTCACACACACATCCATCAAATGGAAGTGGTTTAAATTAGATAACCCTATGAAACTCATTGAGAGATGTTGAATTTGTTAATGCATTATAATTCTTAAATAAATTCTTTGGCCAACATCATAAATATAATTCATTAATAAATGCCCCAAACATTTCATCTAAATTTCAAACTATTTCATTTAGTGATATCTTATATATAAAAAACAAAAAATGATAATAGTTTTATCATTTTAAAAAAAATTCATATTACATAAAATAATATATCCATATGTGCATGCTAATAATTATTTTCATGAAATATATATATGCCTGATATATATATATAAGAATATAGTGAATATTCCCATCATCTAAATAATGACTATGGAAGTACCTACGGTAGATTCTTTTCATATATACATAGGTGTTGACCTTTCCTTTTGAAAATATTTATTGAAGCATTGATTGAACTTTTATTGCTCAGAACATAGATCATTTTTAGCCCATAAAATTATTTATTCAATTTACAGACCATGTATCAATTTTTTAATGATTAAACCCATAATATACTCAATAAAAACATAATCTTCATGATCTCTATTGAGAAAATTGGTCTTTTAATCCTTTTAATAATCTCTATAACTACTTAAAAATTCATGATGGATTTGATCCTTGCAACAGGAAAAAAATTTACCCAAATTCTACACCCTCTATTTTATATTATCTCTTGAAAATGAGTCGATCTTTGTTCCACGACATGTCTCCTTTCTCGTTGAGTTTATTTATAAAAACAAACTTTGTTTCAATAATATATATTTTTTTGAGCTTGGTATAAGATACCAAGTGAAGTTCTTCTATATTTTATTATGCTCCTCACTAATTATAGTAATCCATTCATCATGATCAACTTCCATAGAAACTAAATGAGGATAAATATGTTAAATATGTACATTTTTTTATCTTATCTTATCCTTATTTAGGTCTAGATAGATGCGTTATACTAGCCAGTAATATTATCAGATTCCATATGTTTCCATTGAATCTTATTCCTTTTCCCAAGATTCTTAATCTCTACTCCCTCATTGGTTACACCGGAGATAATATCTATTATAACATACTATACTAAAATTTCCACATAATTTGTTTAGAATTATACACATTTTTATCCCTATTTGATTCATCATCGATCTCAAAAAGCTCATTTTTTGGGCTTATTTTTAATAATTTTAATATATAAACATTACATCACATTATGTTGGTTTTTTCTCTATCACTTGTAATCAGATTCATTTGAAATATATCCCCGAAAATTTCCTTCTCCATAAATTTCATAAAAATTTTATAGATATTTGTGTTTAATATTTATATAAAAGGGGCTTCAAAAGACATTAAAGTATTTTATGTTTTTTAATATTCCATATATTATATGTAGTTGTTGATGGAAAAATTTTGGAAGAAAAAGAATAAACAGAAAGCCTTAGGGGCTGCCTCACGAAGCTTGTTTGCGGAGCCCCTGTGACACAATGCTTCCCCAGTCACGAAGCCTCCACAGAGCAAGGAGGTGGGAGGATCAGCGAACCCATTTCACATTCGAGAAGCTTCCGTAGAGTAAGGAGGCACGAGTCTCTATCTACCCATTTGACATTCGAGAAGATGCCACAGAGAAAGGAGGTGGGAGGCTCCGTGAACCCATTTGACATTCGTGAAGCCACCGCAGAGCAAGGAGGTAGGAGGCTCTGGGAACTAGTTTGACCTTCATGAAGCTACCACGAAGTATAGAGGTGGGAGGATCTGCGAACATGTTTGACATTTGCGAATCCGCCGAAGATATAGAAGGCAGGAGTCTCCACAATTAGGACAAAATTCCATGTGTCTTCCTGCCCGGCATGCTTTGCTTCGCAGCACCTCTTACCTATAAATACTGGGATCCCCTCAAGACCAAAGGATGGATCCTCCAACCTTTCACATTCTTATCTCTCAAATCACAAAGAAATCTCTGCTCTGTGAACCATGATCTTTTCAAGGTACTTTTGCGTGATGAAGTTCTCCCCCTTCACATTAATTCATGCCCTCATTAAAGAGGGTTTCCATTCATGAAGCCCATGGGCTGCCGCGAAGGAAGGGGATCGCCAAGGGGACACGGGTCTTAGCGGATCACTTATGCTTTGCGAAATACCCTCCATGAACATGTGATCCACATGATAATGAAGGTCCACTATGATCCGTGAAGCACATTTCTTCACAATTCTATGCTTCACAAGGCACCCTTGATTCCTGAAGCACTACTTGGAAAAATCATTTCCACTTCATGAAGCACCATCCATATGCACCAATTCTCTACGCCTAGGCTAGGCCACTTTACTTCATAAAGAATACCCCTTTACGAAGCCCTGCCACTACAGGCAGTAACTGAGCTTCATGAGGATTCTACCTATTAACCTATTTTCTCTGCAACACATTTTCCCCTACAACCCTCTAGGTTTACAAAAATTTATTTTAACGTCCTTTGGGTGTTACTTCCCATTGTGTTTCATCACCTCATGCTTCTTTGCATAGGCACTCTAACAACTATTTCTTCTTTGCATATCCATGCTAATGTGGAACCCTCAATGGATCACTCCATAACAACCTCTAACCATGGAATTAATGATGCCTTTACATCCCAAAGGGTGGGTGGGTATCAGTTATGTAAGTCCTAGGGGTGTGGAGTGAACTCACATCATCCGAACTGTAGTTTTTTAAACTGGAAAGCACCATCATCCTCTGCACAGATGTTAATCAATGTCCCATACCTATGAATTATATGTTGGGTGCCCCATCAAAGACATTCTCTACTCCCACTGGTCTACATGAGATTGAGATAATTCCTCACATGTAATGAGATCCCACTTATCAGAGAGGTTTCTGTCCTTGGGGAAAGGAAAACAACCTTGGTGTAAGACCCTAGCCTTTCTTTCAGGAGCTACCATCTATGATCCTCCTATCTTATTTCTGGACAAATACCAGAGAGGTATGTATGGGCACCAGAGCCCTCCTCTATTTGATTCCAAATCCATATCCCTTTGGGAATTGTCATAATTGGGCCTCCACCCTGGAGTAAGTCTCATTCTTCATCTCTATGGGCTTCTTACCACGCATAAGCCTCTATTTCCTATTTAGGCTGCGGACCACACGTAAGCCCCTGTTTCCATTTTGGGCCACTAACTACATGTCATTCCCACCCAAATTCTCATGGAAACACTTTTCATGATGTGTTCTTCACGTCTATATTGCCTTTTTTTCTCACACTGATCAGGACTCACATGGGCTTAGAATAAGCATCGACCATGACATCCCACCCACGAAGCCTAGAGTGTAATCCCCAACACATTCTAAACTATGAAGACTCTGATCCTTTCCATGGAAATATACATAAGAAGAATCCCTGAGGTTCAAGCCCATAATCCATTGGTCGTGACCATCTTCACGTCTGTTAACCAAAACCGTTAACAAACTACATGGACTTTAATCATTGCCAAGGAAAGGTACGTTGGAAGTCTCCCTGTGGTTCAAGCCCACCATCCATTTGTCCTGAACATCTTCACATCGGTTCAACAACATCCATCTTGAACTATAATGACTTTGATCCTTGATAAGGGAAGGTACGTAGGAAGCCTCCCTCAGGTTCAAGACCACCATCCATTGGTCCTGACCATCTTCATGTCGGTTCACCAACACCCCTCCCAAACTATGCGGAATTTGATCATTTCCAAGGCATGGTACATAGGAAGCCTCCCCGAGGTTCAATACCACTATCCATTGGTCTCAACTCCCTTCACGTTAGTTCACCACACCCCATTCGAACTACATGGGCTTTGATCCCTATCTCCTGGTCAGGGTATGTAGGAATCTTCCATGAGGTTCAATCCCATCCAATGGTAAGCTGTTATGATCCCCTTTCAGTGGTAAGCTATTTTGATCCCAATCCAATGGTAAGACATTGGGATCCCCCTCTAGTGGTAAGATATTATGAACCCATATAGAAGCAATTAATTGTGACAACTATCCCATGGTAAGTTGTTGTGACCTCCATCTAGTGGTAAGCCATTGTGATCCCCATCCAGCGGTATGCTGTTGTGACCCTGAGCTAGCGGAAAGCCATTGTGGTCCCCTACCCAACAGTAATCTATTGTGAACCTCATGTAGTGTTATGCCGTTGTGATCCCATTTTAGTGGTAATTGATTGTCATCCCAAACCCAATGGTAATCCATTTTCGTCCCTTCTATTGGGACCTATATCTATGGTCCGTCTCAATGGCGTCAGACCAACTCCAGGATGCTAACAATACATAAGCCTGAGTATATAATCGGTCTGTCCTCTATGCACACCTCGATCCTATACCCCATCCCAAACTACATGGACATTGATTCCCTACCATGGGGAAACATAGCAGGCCTCTTTGAGGCTGAAGCCCAACATCACTGTCACCTTCGAGTCTACTCCATTTCATTCTCCATCCACTTCACCTAACCATCCATTATCCATGTTGATTCTTACTCGGGCCTCCACATCCTGGTGGGATCATTCCATCTCATTTCCCAATCCCTTTAGCAACAATTAGGTATCTAACATCGCATTAGACCCAATATTAGTGTGTCCTATAAGGGTCACACCTATATGATCTACTCCAGTCAGTGTTCTAATCAGTCTGATCTGTCTCCACTAGATGTTAAACTCACAGAATACTATGTGTTAAACATGGGAAGATGAGGAAAACCTCAGAGAATTGCCTATGGAATATAATTCCTCGCATTTTACGTGGGATTCCTTGGGATTCTGCGCCCTTGAGAATCCCTATAATAAGGGGAAGGAACCCATACATGCCAGTGTTCCAACATCCAGACCCATCGGCGATGTCTAGCATGACTACTCTCCCAACCAACGATTGATGCCCTGGCTAGACCTCTTGGAATGTCCCAATAGAAGATGTGTAATTAAACTTCATCCTCAAAGATATGGAATTCAGAAGAGTTTCATGAGCATCATCTTAATATATAAGGGAGTCCCAGACTAGGTGATGATTTCAGAGGAGGAATCCACAGAAGGAAGAAGTGATATCCCATCATCCCATTTCGATCAAGGAGAAAATGTCCCTGAATAAGGGATGGATGCCACCCGCAATTTGGAAAGTGGGAATGTAGGGCAACAGTCAACAGGTATTCATCATCCTCAATAGACGGATGCTCACGCACCAAAAAAGCATCGAAAACATAAATAGTGAACCCGATGTGAAGTTATTCTCCTAAATGTGGAGATTAGTAGAATTTGAGACATTAGTGTATTAGCTTGTCTCCAGATCTAGTTATTTGGCCCTGAGTCCCGCTATGAAAATAGTGGGCCCAGCGTGAAACACACCAAAAGTCGGGTTAGTTAAAATGTTGGACATCCAATTTTGCGACGTTCTCATTGTGGATCCTTCTTACTATCCATTGAATATAGAATGATGCTGGGGTACTAGATGTTGATTTCTTGTTTTAGTAGTAATGGTTCATTCTCCCTACATTTGAGGAACCAAGCTGCTGCATCAGGAATCTGATCACCACCCACCCGGTGATGCAGGGGTAGGGGTAGTTCCAAATCGACAACCCTACATGGCACCACCGCTTTTGCAACAATATCCATGCCAAAAGATATTGGACACCCACTCCTTATCTCCCATTCTAAATTCATTAAATGAAGGGTGATAAACGACCTCGTATGTTGATATGATGAGGAAGGGATTATCCCGACTCAAGATATGGCCCGCTAGGATTTAGAGGCGGCTGCACCTCGTTGCTACCGCCACCCGCAAGGGAAGTGCAGGGAGACACTGCTCCCCACTCTGACGCACAACCGTTTTGGGAGACTCTCCCTAGAAGGCTTCGATGACTACCTCCCCTACGCCTATGAGGGGAGTGATTGTCTGTCTATCCCTGCCCGAATCTCATTCTAGGGGCCCCCATGGATGGCTCCCACTAGGTGAATCATTGGAACCACTCGTTCCCATGAGTCTAGGAGAAGGTATGTTATGCGCCTCCACTGCCGGCCCTAGTCCAGCTGACCCAACGCTAGTGTCGGGCATAGGCCCCGGAGGGTTCCTACCAAGGGGAATCAACGTCAACAACTATTGTGGCTCATGCCACTTCCAACATATATCATCATTCCCTTGTGTACGTAGAGATGGGATACTTATATACCCAACCTAGAACGAGGCCCCAACCACTTCACAGTAAGTATGGGTTGACTCTTTTTGTCATTAACGTAAGTAGTGGTCACCGCGGACTAACCCGCAGTAACAAAACCCACTACAGAGGTCCTCCCCGTACCGCCACTGTGGAAAATGAGGGTGCTCCCCACTTTTAATCACGGCATAGAGGTCTGCCCCTTGACATATTCAATCCAAATGAGGGTCCTCCCCATGGCGGTGACACTTACTACAGATGACCATATCATGCTCATTACATCAGGAATGGGGTTGCTCCTACTGCCGCAGGCTGCTTGTGTGGGGACGTTACACATCCAGTCAATCTCCCATGTGGGGAACCTCATATCCTTACAGTAGCTAGAAAAGGTCCTCCTCACCACAGAAATTAGGTAAATGAAGGTCATCTTCACTTCATCATCACCCATCATAGAGGACTTACCCGTGTTTGGCTTAACCAGTACGAGGACCCTCCTCGAACTGACAATGTTAGGAGAAACAAGAACAGAAGTCTTACTCATGCTCCTATTAGCATCAACATAGGTCTTACCCACTCTAGCACTTCCAGTGGATATCCCCTCTTCATATCATCTAGTGTACAGAGAGTTCCTCCTCATGTTCCCTTTGATATCGGTCCAGGTTCTCCTCACACACCAACTCACTCTGGATGAAATCCTCTCCGGCCCAGCACCAGTACGAACGAAGGTCCTCCTCATGCCAGAAATTTATCCTGTCCCGAAGAACCATCCCGAGGTAGGAGGTCTGGTCATCACCACTCTAAAAAAGAATGCTGAGAAGATTCAGACTAATATCAAACCAGTCTACATCTCATATTCTGAGTCAGAATACGACTCAACGATGAAACCATCTCTTAGTTCTTATGTGTTAAGGGATGGGGTATGAAGAATGCACATCAGCCTCATACTCCCAGAATGTGAGGTCCATCGGATTCCCACCTCCCTCTAGAGGTATATCTAGGAGGAAGAAAATTTGAAAACTCTAATGGTTTTGACCATGCAATAGCCACCATCATCACCAGAAGCACTCTCTACCTCAACTAGAGATCATATAGAGCTATTCTGGGGCCCAATGCAGTACGAGTAGTAGTGTGTTCCATCATAGTATCTGTAGTCCCTACATTAGAAACTGAGGTTTCCATCCCATCTTACTGATATGTGTTGGCTAAGTCACTACACTCTTCAGAGGATATCCATATATTCGGCGGTTGGTTAGCTCGCTTGTCGTATTCCCCATCGGCCAGCCTTCCATCTCAGCGGAATAATTCGGTATCGCTATCGGTTCCCCATCCACCACTGATTGAAGAGTGAGGAAATGAAGGGCCAGACCCCAAATATGGACCATGGATCTTGTGGGATATTATCACAACAGACCATTAACCAAATATGTTTAGCCAATTGAAGCACCGAATTTTAGTGCACTGGAATCAATCCCCCAGGGAGAGGTCGAGTGTTTTCACCAGACCCTCTTGGTGACTCATTTCCGTCCATATCATCAACGAGTCACCTAACCCAAGAGAAAAGCGCACTTCGAAAATAGCAGCCATAATTGTTGTTTGGTTCATTTGGCTGCACTCCTCATGGCCCAATGCCCTGATCACCAAGTCACCATAGGACCCTCTAACAATGATGTGTCCAGAGCTTTAAAGTGATCTGCAGGATAATGAAGGAGGATTATCCCTACATGAAAATCAATGGTTGGGGGCAGTATGCATCCCTCCATTTCAGTTCCATCCAGTACCAGCCCGATTTGCTGGGTGATATAGAGGATATGCCTCCAGGCAGGGTCATGGTTTACAAGGCCGACCTATCGAGGGTGGGAAAAAGATAGATATTCTTGGAGAGGACCTCCTTCATGAGGTAGTTTCACACATCATGCACCCATTAGGAAGTAAAACTCATCAATAGAAAAATCTACTGGGTCTTTCGGTGGCCGTCGAGGAGTCAATCATCAGCCGAAATCCCAAAGACGGTAAAGAGCACCTCAGAGCTGTCAAACCCTCCAACACGTATAGCTCAGTGCATAAGGCGAAAGACAATCCCAAAAAATTCGTGTTCCATCAGCAAATCACAGAACACAAGAATATGGTCGAAGACCTCCTTGCTGAACGTGATTTAGAGCGATGGCTAGACTATAGTGATCCTTAGTTGGGGCAGCAGGGGAATGCACAACATCCCCTCAGCAAACTGAAACCAGGTGACTGTGACCATCCTGCCCATGCAGATAGGGTTGAGGTTATAGCTTATGGAAAAAGGGTGCAATATGTGTTTCCAAATCCTCTTGAACGATGTGAAAATCCTTGGGACCCAACATAGGTCCCCCCAGGTACTCCACATGTCATTCATCCAGCCGCTCCATGAGCTACTGGGCCTACATATCTTGTTGAAGAACCATCCAATACACTAGTGGTCCTGAATCCCCATTAAGATATGAACCCACGCCAGGATGATCCAATGGCGGCACTCATTTCCCTCCTCGAAGCTTTAGAGTCTCGACAGACATAAATCCCTCCTCATGGAATGCCATATCGGTCATGGGTGGATGATATTCTAGCACCACTGTGTTTTAGAAATCCCACATTTTCCCCTTCAATGGGATAGGGGACATCTGTAGCACCTGACCCACTTTATCTTAATGTGTGGGCCCATGTTGGAAACTCCAGTGCACTAGGAAGCCACCAAACTCCGGTGTTTTTTACATACATTGGAAGGGACTACATTTTTCGGGTACAGCCAGCTCCCCATCAGATCAGTAGCCGGCTGGGAAGAACTCCATAGGAAATTTCTCTACCAGTTTAGTTCCACCACTCAGAAGATGAGTACCACAGTCCTCTTTAACTGCAAGAAGAGGCCTCATGAGCAAGTTGCAGACTTTGTTGCCCAGTGGAAAGGGCTCACAAACTCTCTTGACATGCCACTGAATCAAGAGATGCGGCTAATTATGTGCATAGGGAATGTAAAGATATAAATGGTCCCCTCTTTGATCCCCTAGAAGTACCCTGGGGGATTCCAAGACTTCTCTAATAAGGCAAAGAACCTAGAGAAATCCTTACAGCATGCTAAGTAGGCCTATCTGTTGCCACCTGCAATCCTCATGAGATGGGATTACAGATCTGAGCCTACCATAGTGGCCCAAATAGTGTCCCCTAGGAAACAAGAGTTTTTACTAGTGGAGCTGCGTCCACATCCTCACAGAGGCCCTCCACCTCATGCATAGCCTCCGGCCCATCAACACCCACCACAGAACTAGTAGGCTGTCTCACGCAATGTACCTCCACTTCCTAGGTGAGATAACTAGGCTCTACCTCCTTGACAGGCTCCTCCAGCACCTCATCTAGGTCAGGATCCTAGGGCCCCATTCCCAGATAGGTGGAACTGGACCTACTCATTCAATGAGGCTTAGGTCCCTAACTACATCTGTTGTGCCTTGGATAAGTGCATTATACGATTTCTTGAATGCAGGAGGCCATAGAAGGTGAACCTCATTGATCTCCCAAATTAATTCCCCTATCAACGGATCCTGGGGAACACCCTCAAGTAGTGTTGTGTGTTTAAAGACAATATTCAAGATCAGGTGGATAAAAACATTGTCCAGTTAGGTCCAGCTCTAGCACAAGTGGCATATATCTTTGTGAGGCCAGACAACAGCAGTGAAAACAAAGGCGAGTGCCATCAAGTATATAATCGTGTGTCCTAGAAGTATGATGGTTCAATGGCTTGTAAAACAGTCACCCGCACTCATGGTGTTATCCATGCATGTCTGAATTGGAAGGAACCTTCAGAAGCTCTAGCTACTACTTCTACATCATTGTATCATCTGTCCTCATCCCAGAAGAGAAAGCATTGATAGTGTATAGGAAAACAAAGTCCCCCACTGAATCCATTTTCATCTCGTACTGTCAGCGACCTCATGCCCCTAGAGATGGTGATTCATCCTAGAACTCATCTAGTAATGGATGACTCTTTGAGTGATAGTCAATGGTATGCCTCAGTTAACACCGTAAAGCTAGTAAACCCCTACCTGATTCCTGAGGATGAGGAATTCCAGGAGGATCCTACCAATGTCCCGAGCCATCTTCATCAACGGAATCACATTAATATGGGTCATTGGAGTTCCTTGGTCAGTATTTCTAGCTAGGTTGTTCATGCTACCGAAACTAGGCAGCAGGCCCAACACAGAGCTCAGAACATGCAGCCTTCTCATCTAGTGTCACCAGGTCTATCCTCACCCCCCTTTTTTGTGGCTCGATCAAGCGAAGCCACATCTACCATGCTGTGAAAATACATTCTTTTCTATATACCAGACTCAGTCATCGGTCCCTCATCTAGTAATCACTCTACATGCTTTGACTAGTGACCAGCAGGATATTCCTTGCACCAGTCAGCCACCAGTCCAGTCAGCAGGGCACACCATACCTCCTATCATAGAGTGAACTCATGTAAGGAGAAGTTCATTCCTAGAATAGAAGTATGATATCATCAAGAATCTTTCTATAATTCCAGAAAATCTCCATATCCTTGAGACCCTTCTCCTGTCATTAGATATGCACTAGGCCGTCACCAAGTCTTTAAGAATCCCCCTACACTTTGAGACAGATGTAGCAGCCGCAGAAGCCTTTCATGATGAGGTGGTCAAGCATGTTGAATGTCATGCCATAATCTAGTTCTCTGGAGAATATGGAGGTTCTCCCATACATGGACACATTTTCCCATTGTACATCATTGGCTAGTTCAATTGCGTGGAGGTTTCATCACTATCCTGTCAACACAGGCTATGGGATCAACTATATCCTGACCTGGACACTAAAAAAACTGAGGTTGTCCAAGGATGATCTAAGTCCCTATGACCTAAGAATCCAAGGTTATGACGAGACGGAATAGACACAAGTCGGTAAGATCCACTTGAAGACCCAGTTCGATGTCCTAGTTTCAATCACCAAGTTTATTTTTTGTCTCCCAAGACACCGCCTACAATGCATTGATGGGCAGGCTATGGCTCCACCAGCATGTGGCAGTTCCTTCATCGTATATTGAGTGCCTCAACTACTACCTTAATGGTCGAGTGGGTAGGCTTCAAAGTGACATGTATCCCTTTACCTCTTGTAAATCCCACTATCTGGATGACGACTACTACAGGAGAAAATACAAGCAGATTAAGGCTAATGAGGTTGACCATGCCATGGTTGTGACTGACCCGTGGACAGATCTAGATGATGCCTACATCTTTCCAATCCACCAGTTAGAGGCTTCAACCTCGAACATGAGACAACGATTTTTTGTTTTAGGAATTAGGTGGGAACACATTCCCAAGTCAATGTGACACCAGAAGATCACCTCATACTCCAACACAAATCTGGCTTAGGTGATCCCGAAGCCTCCTACTCCTATAAGGTACTGGGATGTCCACCCCATGGAAACGACAATATGTAACACTTTCTTGTTTCACTGGGTTGGAATTAATCGGCTCAAGATAACACACCACAATTTATTCGATATCATCAAGTGTGGCCCCTTGGGATGAAGACCAGATGGGATCATATCAACAACCTTCATTGTTATGGTTTCAGTAACACATGAGTTCCCCGATACGGTTCCACTACCTCGCAGGCTTGTACCGGCCTCCCATAATTATCTATAGATTTATAAGAAACTCCTACCACTGAGGATCCCCATCCATTTGTGAGGAAGAAGATTCAGAGGATTCTCCCCCTACCTTTGAAGAGTGTATATCTGTCATGGTCGATGAATTCGTATAGGTGAACCTCAGTAGCGAGGGAGACCTGAAGCCCACATTTATCAGCTCCTCCATGCCCCTTGAGGAGAAACAACAATACATAGTCTTCCTTAAACAACACGATGATGTATTCTCCCGGAGTTATGATGATATTTCAGGACTAGATTCTTAGTTAGCTATCCACCACCTTGGTCTCTTGGAAAATCATCGCAAGTTTAAGCATCCTCATAGAATGATTCACCCTTCTGACGGTGCCATGTTTGAGGTAGAAGTTGATAAGATAATCAAAGAAAATTTCATTAAGGATTTCCTGTGACCCAAATGGATCTCCAACATTGTGCAAGTTATGGAGAAGAATAGACAGATCAGAGTCTGCATCAACTTCTGGGATCTCAACCGTCAGTGTCCGAAGAATTAATTTTCTCTTCCTATGACATAATTTTTGATCAATTCTATAGTTGGGTTCCAAGACCTCTCCTTCACGGATGGATACTCTGGGTATAACCAGATCGGAATGGCTCCTGAGGATGAGGAGTCTATATCATTCCAATCACCACAAGGTACTTTTTGTTACCAAGTCATGCCTTTTTTTTTAAAGAATTAAGGTTCCACCTATCAGTGGGCTATGAATTTCATATTTAATCTAATCCTCAGAACATTGGGGGAGTGTTACATGGATGAACTAGTGGTCAAATATCACCAGCATCTAGACCACCTCAATGACATTGACATAGTGTTCGGCTTCCTCTGTTCCCACCACCTGAAGATGATTCCATTAAAGTGTGCCTTCAAGGTCACCTATATAAAGTTACTCGGCATTGTTATTAGATATAGGGGAATCGAGATCGACCTAGATAAGATCAATGAAATTATCTAGATGTCTCCTCGAAGCAACCTCTAGGAGCTTCAAGGTTTCCAAGGCCACATAGCCTACATACACTAATTCATAATGATTCTAGCTGGAATGTGTAAGCACTTTTCCAGTCTCATGAAGAAAGGCACTATTTACCAGTGGGACGGAGAATGTCAGACTGCGTTTGAGGAAATAAATTAGTATCTTCTCTATCCTCCCGTCCTGATTCCACCTGTTTCTGAAAGACTACTAGTTCTTTACATGACTACTCTGGAACAGTCTCTTGGAGCCCTTCAGGTCTAGAAGAACAACGAGGGTATAAGGAACAATATCTACTATCTCAGTCACATTCTCCTTGATATAGAGACTAGATACTCCCCTATTGATAAAAGATTCCTTCCACGTGTATTCATAGTATAGAAGTTGCGACATTACTTCCCGTACCATGAGGTATAGCTGGTGTCCTGAGCAGATTCGCTAAAGTATATCCTGAACCGCCCCACGTTGACAGGACTTCTATCTCAATGGGTATTGATTCCAATAGTTCGATACTAGGTTTGTTCCCTATAAGGATATTAATGGGAAATCATTGGTAAACTTCATCGCTGCTTATCCTTCCCCTGTGGACCAGTCTCTGGACTTTGATTTTTCTAATGAGGTAATCCTCTCAGTGGACCAAGACATCCTGTGTTGGGAGTTTCACTTTGATGGTGCTTCCCAGAGCCCCACCGGCAGAAGGATTAATTACCCCAAGCTCAACATAGTAGGTCTAGGTATTATCTTCATTACCCAAATACAACCTGTTCTTCCATATTAATTCATGTTGTCCAAAGGTAACACCAACAATGAGGCAGAGTATGAGGCTCTCATTACTCGCCTCGAGCTAGCCCATGAGATTGACGTGCCCTATTATCATGTGAAAGGGGACTCCAAGTTAGTCATATAGAAAATCAATGGTGGATATATCCTCATAAATCCAGATCACGTACCATTATTGGAAAACACTCTCCGACTAGTGGCCCAGTTCCCATCTCGTCCAGAAGTTACCCGTGTCCCTCGATCTTAGAAAAGTTGTGCTGATGCACTGGCTAGCCCAGCTTCATCACTTACAGATCCCAAACAAGATGATCTTTTAACCATGTGGCACACTAGAGAGTCATTTCTCCCATCACTCTAGATGACGGTGACAGGATACAGGTATGACACCATACCACCGATGCCTCCACGTCAGGACCCCCATGTCCCCCATAGGCGGTGATTAAAGTGATTCCTTACTAGATAACCTCCATTCTCGAGTGCCTCCAATAAATTAATCTCCGGGAAGATCAGGTTGAGAATGAGTACATTCGATGCCACATGTTACAATTTACCCTCTAGTACTGTCCTGGTTGTGAGAAAATCCTCTACCATCATGAGTATGATGGGGTTATCCTATATTTCATTCTAGGAGTCGCGATTTCCCATGTCATGCAACAAGTTCCTGCCAGTTCCTGTGGGGCTCATTAGACTAGGCCGGATCTATCTCACAAGATCAAGAGACTGGGGTATTATTGGCCCACTATGATCTATGACTACATCGAGTTTTCTAAAAGTTTTCATGCATTCCAAATTCAGGCCAACCTAATGCGTCGGCTTCGAGAGCCTCTCCACACTTCCAAGTACTCATGGCCATTTGTAGTATGGGGACTCGATGTCATGGGACCATATCCACTGGAAACAGCTCTCTAGTGTAGGTTCATATTGACCGCTAGATATTTCTTCTCCAAGTGGGTAGAGGCAGTTCTTCTCAAGGAGGTCAAGGATTGTTCCATCATTGACTTTGTGAGCTCCAACAACATCTACTAATTTGGAGTCCCTCATGGTATCCCCAACTATAATGGTAGGAACTTACGGGAATCTGAGCTGAAGAAACTATACTCTAAGTACAACATCCATTCTAACCATACATCCAATTATCATGCACATGCAAATAGATAGATTACGACATTAAACAAAACCCTCTCTAACATTCTACAGAAAATGGTTGGTTAGAACTAGACGATTTGGTCAGAAAATCACCCCAACTCCCTCTGGGATTATCAGACGATGAATCGTAAATCCACTCAGGTTTCCCCGTATTCCCTGGTGTATGGAACAGAAGTCGTCCTGCCCATCGAGATTTAGTTTCCCTCATTGCACACAACTGTCTATGATCAGCAAGCACCAGATAAAGTAGCTAAAATCCATCTGGATGAGTTGGAAGCACTTGAAGAGAATTGGTTTTGTTCCCTACACATTCTGGAAAGGCATAAAAACAAGATAGCTAGAGCTTTCAACAAGAATGTTCACCTCCACTCATTCTCACAACGTGACTTGGTATTGACACAAATGACACTAATGATACCTAGAAGAAAGCAACCCATGTTGGAGCCCAAATGGGAAGGAACTCACATCATTAACAAGGTTTACTCCAATGGTGCATACTCCCCAGTTACCAAGGATGGTTAATGTATAAATCCTCACACCAATGCCTAGTTTCTCAAGAAATACATTGCTGGAGTTTTTTGGTCCGACATGACATTAAACAGTCAGGTCCTACATGACCATAAACTATTGGGTCCAATATGACCGTAAATTGTCTAGTCCAACATGACCTTAAACTGTAAAATGTCCTGCATGATGTTGTTGAGAAAAGTATTATTTTCAACAATACATGTTAATGTTTTTTAAAGGGGGAATTTATTGAAAATAATACTCGGTCTCTTTATTATAATTTTGATTCTCACAAATACACTTAGTTATTTTCTAATGATTTTTAGTATTTTGAAGGAATTTATTAATTTATTTTACTCTTGAAATAACGAGAATTCATTAATTATTCGAAATCTTCTCTAAGCACGTTCTGGAATCATTGTTCATACCTTACGTATATAAATATAGCGCGAAATCCGCTTTAGTGCGTTCTGGAATCACTGTTCATAACCTACGTGGATAAACGTAGCGTAAGGATGCAAAGCATGTATAATTTTTAGGATAAAAGAAAATTATGGTTAAACAACCATACGTTTTCAGCAAAGTTTGGAAGGAGAACCTTATGTTAGGAAGGAACCTTACGTTTTGGTTATCAGCAATGTTTGGAAGGAGAATCGTACGTAAATTCTAAGCGTTACATTTGTTTCTCAAAAGTATGGTTCATCAAACTTACTTTTGTAAACAACCATACGTTCTTGGAAAAGAATGGATCAAGTAAAATTATGGATATTTTATTGTACATTTGATTGTTGAAGAAAAAGTATGGATGATCAACCCTGTGTTTGTGTTCAACCTTACGTTGTCAACCCTACTTTTGTGTTCAACCATACGTTGTCAACCCCACGTTTGTGTTCAACCTTATGTTGTTAACCTTAAGTTTGAAGACTATGTTATTAACCCTATGTTTGAAGGCCACGTCATCAACCTTATGTTTGGCGTCGGAAATTTGGACAGACGATATTTATGTGCAGCGATCAGTAAGCTGGTTTCTGGGCGGATTTCAAGATGGATTTAAAGTCGTTTTTAAAGTATGACTTTGACTGATTCAAATCCATTTTATTAATGTATTTAAGATCGAATTAAAAGGATATTTTTATGTCAAGTCTTTGGGGAAGTTATGACTTCTCTATAAATTCAAATTTTTTAATATCGTGAATCAGGAGGTGACTTTTATGGATCAAAATGTGCAAGAGATATGCTTTATTATATATGTTCTCCCTAAAACACCAGGTACATGAGTACGTGATCGATCTATTATTGAAAAAGGTGGAAAACAGAGATTGCAGCTATTAACATTGTTCTGTTAATTCAAAAAGGAGTTTCAAAGCTCTATTATTTTAAGAAGATGGAACTCGATAGAAGATTCACTTGTTCTACATCAAAAATCTACTATGGATATAATACTGCTGAAGTTCTGAACTATAAATCTATATCTACTGAAATTGGATCAACTCAGAACTGCTTCGTCTTGAAGATCAATATTTCTAGAGACTTCGATCCATCTGTTGTCAATTGCATTCTGTTGCAATTGTAACGATCAACTATAAATTTCTTTCTGAAATTATTTTTATTCTTGAGTAACCAGCTTCTCATTATATGTGGTGTAGGTTCGTGTTTGAACCAGAAGGTTTTGTTTTTCCTCGGATTGTAAAGTTTTCAACTGCTTGTACTCAGTTGTGAATAGGTCTGTAGAAAAGAGGACCAGATAGTGAAAATCACCAAGCTCGTGGAGTTGAGCATTGGTGCAGTGGACTAGGGGCCTTCTGTTCCCTGAAAAACTATACATCTTTGTGTTCTTGATTTTACTTATTCAACTGCACGGTCAATTCTGATAAAATATAAAGGAAAAAACTCGTTCAAGAAAAGAGTTTTAAAAAAATTGAAAAAGACACAATTCACCCCCCCCCCTCTTGTGTATAATATTTAGATTCAAATCCAACAATTGGTATCAGAGGAGGAGATTCAGATAGAGCCCTAGCAAGCATGAAGCAATATAAAGATTATACAGTAGAGCATTATGACTGATACAAGAGAAGGAATGTCAATGGTTGGAGCACCATATTTTAATTGAGACAACTATGGTTGCTGGAAATCGCACATGATAATATATCTGAAGAAACCTTGGATATAGAGTCTATTAAAGGATTCTAACTCCTTATGAAATTCCTAAAAATCCTGAGACATAGAGTTCTATTATAGAGGCAGCGTATGATATGAACTCAAAGGTTGTGAATGCAATTATCTGCGGTCTTGGACCAGATGAATTTAACAGAGTATCTCATTGCCCAGAAACAAATGAGATGTGGCAAACAATAGCTGTGGAATATGAAGAAACATACAATTTGAGGCAAATGAGATATGCAACTTCCAAATTGAAATTTGATACTTTCAGAATGGTTGAAGGTGAGAGAATTACCCAAATGAATGGGAGATTGACAGAAATTGTCAATAACATAAGGTACTGAGAGTACTGAGAGTACTTCCTACTCGATGGAATGTTATCTCTGCTGCAATCAGACAATCAACACCTATCAAGGATCTAACTATGAGAGAGCCGATTAGTACACTGATGATGTATGAAGCTGAAATTCAAGATGAGGATAATGAACATAAAGTGATTATCAAAAGAGAAGATATTAACTTGAAGGTAACTTCACAAAAAAAGAATAGAAAGATGAAGAACATAGAAGTCAAAGCTAAATCAGAAATCTCTGACTCATCCAACTCCGATGAAGAGCTGGATCAGCTAGCGAGGAAATTTAGAAAGTTCTACAGCACGAAAAAAGGATTCAAAAAATCCTTTAAGAGAGATGATAAGGAAGTAAGATGTTATGAATGAAAAAAGATGGGGAATATCTGACCAGATTTCCCACAATTTAAAGATACAAAGAAGAAGAAATTATTTAAAAGACATGACTTTGAGAAGAAAGACAAGAAAGCTATGAAAGCCACTTGGAGTGTATCTGAAGACTCTAGTAGCTCTTCTGAATCAAGCTCAGAGAAAGAATAAGTCAATCTAAAGGAAAACATGTGTTTCATGGAATAAACTGATGAGGTAACAGGACACCAGAGATGAAAAGATATATGGTACATGGACACTGGCTGTTCAAGACATATGAGTGGAAACTCATTGAATTCTTCTTCACTCACTCAAAAGGAAGGAGGAATTGTCACATTTGGTGACAATTTATAAGGAAAAATCATTTGTATTAGAACAGTTGGAGATCCAAAAACAGTCTCAATCAATAAAGTAATGTATGTAAAAGGACTAAAACACAATCCAATAAGTATCTCTCAACTTTGTTATGATGGATATACTATTGATTTTACTAACAATTTTTGTATTCTTTCTAAAGATAAACTGTTTAAATTTAAATTACCAAGAACTGAAAATGTCTATACTTTGGATTTAAATTCCTTGTGTAAACAACAAGTAAACTACTTGAATTCTAAAGTAAGTGAATCCTGGATCTAGCATAGGAGACTTGGTCATTGCAATGTATATGTTTAATATAAGTTATCTAAGAAAAATTTAGTTTCTGATTTACCTTGTCTCAAATTTGAAAGTGACAGATTTTTTAATGCATGTCAACTTGGCAAGAAACACAAATCATCCTTAAAATCAGTTAATAAGTTTGATACATCTAAACCTATAGAACTTATTCATATGGATTTTTTTGGACCTTCAGGAGTAGCAAGCTTAGCTGGTAAATTATATGTATATGTTTTAGTTGATGACTATTCAAGATTTACATGGATTTTCTTTTAGAAATTAAAAATTGAAGCATTTAATTTATTTGAATGTTTCTGCAAATCTGTTCAAAATGAAAAAGGTTTCAATATTATCTCATTGAGAAGTGATCATGGTGGAGAATTTGAGAATATTGAATTTAATTCCTTTTTGTAAAATATTGGTATTAAACATACCTTTTCTGCACCCAGAACACCTCAATAGAATGGGATTGTAGAAAGAAGAAATAGAACAATTCAAGAAATGGCTGGAACTATGTTAAATGAATATAGACTACCTATATATTTTTGGGCAGAATCTATGAATAGATCTTGTTATATAATTAATAGAGTTTTAATTAGACCTATTTTGAAAAATACACCCTATGAACTATGGAATAACAGAAAACCTAAAGTAAATTACTTTAAAGTTTTTGGATACAAGGTTTACATCTTAAACACCAAGGATAATCTTGGTAAGTTCGATCCAAAATCTGATGAAGGTATTTTCTTAGGATATTCTGATACCTCCAATTCTTATAGATTTTATAATAAGAAGTCAAGGATTATTGTACAATCAGTTCATGTGAAATTTGATGAATCTGATCCTTTTGAGAAAAGGACAGAACAAATGGATGAACTTGACTCTAATGATAACATGAGACTTGATAACTTAAAGAATGATTTTGAAAATGATATAAAAGAAATTTAGTCCAGTTCAGAGGAACATGATACTGACAAACCTTTATATATATTACCTAGATAGTCTAGAACCCTAAAAAATCACCCTTCAGAAACTGTAATAGGCGACCTAGAAACTGGTGTTCAAACTAGAAGAAACTTAGGAAACCTAGTGGAATTCTCTGTCTTCATATCTCAACAACAACCCAAGACTATATAAGAAGCCTTAGATGATGAAAGCTGGGAAATATCAATGCAATATGAATTAAACCGGTTTAAAAGAAATGAAGTTTGGGAATTAGTGGAAGACCTAATAATTATCCTGTAATCTGAACTAAATGGGTCTTTAGAAATAAACAGGACGACCAAGGTACAATAACTAGAAATAAATCAAGATTAGTAGATAAAGGATATAATCAAGAAGAAGGAATAGATTATGATGAGACATTTTTCACCTGTAGCTTGGTTAGAAGCCATTAGAATCCTTTTAGCCTATACATCATATATGAATTTTAAATTATTTCAGATGGATATTTAATCTACCTTTTTAAATGGTTATTTAATAGAGAAAGTTTATGTTGAGAAACCTCCTAGTTTTGAAAACTCTCAAAAACCTGATTCTATTTTTAAATATACTAAAGCTCTTTATGGCCTTAAACAAGAACCTAGAGCTTAGTATGAATGATTAAGTTCTTCTCTTTTGAAAAATGATTTTACTGTTGGTATGGCAGACCCAACACTATTTAAGAAAACTGTGAAAAATAATGTTTTATTGGTTCAAATTTATGTTGATTATTTAATCTTTGGATCGACTAATAAAACTCTTTGTCATGAATTTTCAAAATCAATGCAAGAAGAATTTGAAATGAGTATGATTGGAGAATTAAGTTTGTTTTTTGGTCTTCAAATATTTCAAAAATATTTTGGAAATGTTTTAAATCAAAGAAAATGCATTACTGATTTACTTAAGAAATTTGGACTTGCAAACAGCAAGTCATTTACAACTCCTATGTGTACTAATATAAAACTTGATTTGGATGAAACTGGAAAATCAGTTGACAAAAAGTTATATAGGGGTATGATTAGTAGTTTGTTGTATCTTACTGCTAATAGGCTAGATATAATGTATTCAATATGTCTTTATGCTAGATTTCAGTCAAATCCTAAAGAATCCCATCTAACTACTGTTAAAATAATTTTTAGATATTTAAAAGGAACGTTTTTTCAATCTCTTCTTTATCCTAAAACATATGATTTTAATTTGATTTCATATTCAGATGCTGACTTTGGAAGATATAGGTTAGAAATAAAAAGCATATCAGGTACATGTCACTTTTTAGGAAAGTCCTTAGTATCATGGTCTAGTAAGAAACAACATTCAGTTGCCCTGTCAACAGCTGAGGCAGAATATGTTTCTGTTGGCAGTTTCTATGCACAAGTGTTGTTGATGAAAAACACTCTTATGGACTTTGGATTGAATTTTTACAATACACCTATTTTATGTGACAATACGAGTGCAATTAATATTTCAAAAAATCCTATTAGTCCTTCTAGAACTAAACAAATTGATATAAGGCATCACTTTTTAAGAGATCATGTTATTAAAAAAGATATATTTTTAGAATTTATAAATACTAAAATTCAATTAGCATATATTTTTACTAAACCAATTCCCACTGCAAGGATTGATTTTATTAAGGGGGATCTAGGTTTATTTAATTTTAAATAATTTTTAAATTTTTATTTCTTTTATTTATTTATGTAAATTTTGTTGAATACTATTTAGGATTTTCTTTCTTTCTTCATATGAAAAATTTATTTGTTTTTAAATACATTAAATGATTAGTGATTACATGGGAATCAAGGTTGTCAGAGCCTTTTAGACTTCTAAACCCTTTCACTTCTATCAATACCCTTTTGAAATCTGAAAATCGCACTGCCTCTTCTAAACCCTATCCTTCGAACATTTGAAACCCTAACCTTTGAACCTCTGAAACCCTAACCTTCAAACCATCAGTTACTCTTGCAGAAATGGAAAGGACTAAAAGAGCCAGTGAGGCCAAGACAAGAAATGCCAAGAGACAACACACCGAGGGAAGAAAAATCTTCCAGGGTAAGGTAATCGATCTTGACTTGTTATTTCAGACAAATCTGTTATTGAAGCAAGCGCTGTCGTTTTAGAATGTTGAATAGATGTTCAAAAGTGAAAATATAGAATTTCCATATGAATTAGAACTTAGATACTTCTTCAAATCTTTACAGTTTAGTCTGGGAGATACATAGGACAGTATTACGGCTAAGTTAGAGGATAGGGATTTCTCAATCTCTTTAGTAGTGATTAGTCAGATTCTCAACTGCCCTCATGAGGGAGTTTTTCATTTAGAATTGAAGAATATAGGAGATTCTGTCCATAAATATGAAGATAACATGTCTTTTCTTTTTGGTACCAAGACAATAAAGAAAATGTTTGTTAAGGATTTGGAGCCTGATCAGAAGATTGTGGTCAAATTTATTCAGACTGGAATAGCTCCACGGATGGAAGAAATGTAAATGATTTTGTACCCTGATATGTATATAATGTTTATTATGTTATGTGATATTAAGTTAACCTTTCCAAGATACATGATATGGTATCTCAGTTACTACTGTCAAAGCGAGTCCAGGATGAATTTCTACCCTTTTGGTAGATTTATTTCTAAACTGTTGTTTAAGAAAGACATAGTGAGATTAGTGGATGATAGAGTTAACTATCATCACAGTAATATGTTTAATGCTAGAACTTTGAGGAAATTTGGATATTTCTGGAGCACAATTAAAGGAAAACATTTTCCAGTAGGATCTGAGGAAGACTCAGAGAGTGCTCAGGCTCATCCTACTAAGTCTAGGGAAGGAAAAGCTGAATCCAGAGTCAAAAATGTAACAAGAAGGATTCTCTTTGAATTGGAAGATGTTGAGGAAGGAAGAAGTCAGGAGGGACTTCAATCAAAAATAAAGAGGCTAGTAAATGAGGAAGTCACTTACACTACTTTGGAAACCACAACAGAAGATTTATTTTCATATTATTTTGTGAGAGAAGCTGTTGTTGATAAGACCATGGAAGATGTTACTGAGAGAACAGCTCCAGTAGAGGAATCCAGAGCTCAAGGAGAAACTCAAAAGGAAAATCGGGAATAGATTGTAGCTGATGTTGAAGTTTCACTTCAACAGGAACAAGATATGGATGTAGTTCTTGGTAAAGAAGTGGCTAGTCCTCAAGAAACTACTGAAAATATTGTTCTTGAAAACCCAATGGAAGGAATAAAAGCTGATGTTTGTGGTGAGCATGCTTTTGAATCTCACACATAGGTACTTCAAGAGGATTTTTCTGTGGAGGAGTTTGAAAACACTAAGGAAAATATGTGAAAAAACCTTCTCAAGGCAGAGAAAAAGAGAAATCTGATGCTGAATCATTGCCTTTGGTACTATTGCATCAACATGAGACTGTGAATCAAGCACAGGGTGCATCTTATTCAAGGAAAGAAGATGATGATGAACTGTACAGAAAAGTATCTCAGTTGGAATATGAGAATGTTTCTCTGCGAAATGCCTTAGACTTAGAACATTTGAAATTTCAAAAGCTGAAGGAGTGTACAATTTCATGGCAAGAAGTCGAAATGATTAAAGAGGATATGCTGACTGCTGTTACACAATTACAATCTGAAATTTTTATAAAGTCATATTTATCAGATCTGATGTTGTTTATGGAGAACCAATTTGCATCAATTGCAAATAATGCTATTAGTGGATTAGGTACTTCACCATATTTAATCATAAGGTTTCAGGCTATCACAGCTGTGATGATCAGCATGAATGACTGGATACAAGATCTTCAATGTAACATTGCTCCTTTTTCAGTGTTGATAAATAATTAGAAGTTCATAGTGGATCAAATGACATCTAGTGAGCCATCGATCAGAATTATGTTAAATCAGTTATCAAAGAAGCTGTCAGTATTTGTTGAAAAAGAGGAAAGGATGCATGATTTTTTCAGAGTCAATTTAATTGAAGATATTCATATTACTCAAGAGAACGGAGAGATCGTTATCAATCTTGGAGATGGGATGATGAAGAGACTTCAGGAGCAGTTTACAGAAATCAAGTCTACAATTCAGAGGAGATAGAACCTGTTTCCTATCTTACCCAAACCTTGATTCATGTGTATATCATTATCATGTATATACTGCTGTTTTTGAATGAAAATTTCCTTCATTGTTTATTTGTTTCTTTCTTTATTTGTTTTACTGACTTTATTTTTAATATGCCAGTACTCAAGATTTAATTATTGATAAATAGTTCATAATAGCATTTACTAATAGTTCAGTGCGATATTAAAAGTGTTAAAATCTATGATTTTTCATTCTTTTTGATATCACAAAAAGGAGGATAATTTGGATAAACACAAAATCAAAACCTCAACATTTTATTTAGGGGGAGAATTCATTTTATTGAGGGAGAGAATTAAATGAGAAATTTGGATTTATAATTATCTTTTTGGTGGAGAAGTTTTTATTTAAAACATTATAACTAATTTTGAAAGTTAATTTTGTTTAAATAATTTTAATTATTTTATGGTTTTTGTGATTATAAAAAGGGGGGATATTGTTGAGAAAAGTATTGTTTTCAACAATACATGTTAATGTTATCTAAAGGGGGAATTTATTGAAAATAATACTCTGTATATTTATGATAATTTTGATGATCACAAATACCCTTAGTTATTTTCTAATGATTTTTAGTATTTTGCCGGAATTTATTAATTTATTTTACTATTGAAATAACGAGAATTTATTACTTATTCGGAATCTACTTTAAGAACGTTCTAGAATCACTGTTCATAGCCTACATGGATAAAAGTAGCATAAAGATACAAAGCATGTATAATTTTTAATATAAGAGAAAATTATTGTTAAATAAACATATGTTTTCAGCAAAGTATGGAAGGAGAACCTTACATTAGGAAGGAACCTTACATTTTGGTTATCATCAAAGTTTGGAAGGAGAACTGTACGTAAATTCTAAGCGTTATGTTTATTTCTCAAAAGTATGGTTCATCAACCTTACTTTTTTAAACAACCATACGTTCTTGGAAAAGTATGGATCAAGTAAAACTATGGATCTTTTACAGTACGTTTGAGTGTTGAAGAAAAAGTACGGATGATCACCCCTACGTTTGTGTTCAACCATACGTTGTCAACCCTATGTTTGTGTTCAACCTTACTTTTTCAACCCTAAGTTTGTGTTCATCCTTACATTATTAACCTTACGTTTGAATACTACGTTTTTAACCCTATGTTTGGAGGCCACGTCATCAACCTTACATTTGGCGTTAGAAATTTTGACAGACGATATTTATGTGCAGTGATCAGTAAGCTGATTTCTTGGCGGATTTCAAGTAGTATTTAAAGTCGTTTTTAAAGTACGACTTTGACTGATTCAATTTCATTTTATTAATGGATATAAGATCAAATTAAAAGGATCTTTTTATACAGAGTCTTAGGGGAAGTTATGAATTCTCTGTAAATTCAAATTTTTGAATATCACGAATCAGGAAGTGGATTTTATGGATCTAAATGTGCAGGAGATATTCTTTATTATATATGTTCTCTCTGAAACACTAGGTACATGAGTATTCGATATATCTATTATTGACAAAGGTGGAAAACAGAGATTTAAACTATTCACGTTGATCTGATGATTCAAATAGGAGCGTCGAAGCTCTATTCTTTTAAGAAGAAGGAACTCGATAAAAGATTCACCTTTTCTACATCGAATATCTATTGTGGATCTACTACTGCTGAAGTTTTGAACTATATCTCTATATCTAATGCAACTGGATCAACTCAGAGCTGCTTCATCTTGAAGATCAATATTTCTAGAAACTTCGATCCATCTGATGTCAATTGCATTTTGTTGCAATTGTGAAGATCAACTAGAAATTTTTTTCTGAAATTATTTTTATTCTTGAGTAACCAGCTTCTCGTTCTAAGGTGTGTTGGTTCATGTTTGAACCAGAAGGTTTTGTTTTTCCTTAGATTGTAAAGGTGTCAATTGCCAGTACTCAGTTGTGAATCGGTCTTTGGAAAAGAGGACCATATAGTGAAAAACACCAATCTCGTGGAGTTGAGCGTCGGTGGAGTGGACTAGGGGCCTTCTGTTCCCTGAACCACTTTACATCATTGTGTTCTTGATTTTACTTATTCCGCTGCATGGTCAAATCTGATAAAATATAAAGGACAAAACTCGTTCAAGAAAAGAGTTACCGAAAAATTTCAAAAGACGCAATTCACCGCCCTCTTGTGTATAATATGTAGATTCAGATCTAACAAATGTTAAACTATACGTATACCCACATGATGTTTTACTATATGTTGTTCTGCATGACGTTAAACTGTATGTCATCCTGCCTGATGTTAAACTGTTTGTCGTCCCGTATGACGTTACACTGTATGTTATCCCACATGACATTAAATTGTATGTCATCCTTTATGATGTTAAAATGTACGTCTTCCCGCTTGACATTAAGCTTTATGTCATCTTGCATGACATTAAAATGTATGCCATCCCGCATGACTATAAAATGTATGTCATCCCTCATGATGTTAAATTGTATGTCATCCCCCATAATGTTAAACTGTATTTCATCCCACATAACGTTAAACTATACGTTGTCCCACATGAAATTAAACTGTATGTCATACCTCGTGATGTTAAACTGTTTGTCATCTCACAATACGTAAAACGGCAAGAAATACGTATGGCTTGATTCCCATCCATATGGGATACATTGGAATGCTCAGACGCTTTTTCTGGAGTCCATCCAAAGTTTCTTCTTTTACTACCCCCCTAGGAATTGTTCTCTTGGAAGATCTCACAAGGTTTCATGTAGGATTATTTGGCCACACTCATGTCAGGATCATGATGATTTCACCATGTTCCCTCCCTCATTCTTTGCTACTCCCATGTCCTCACCATACGACGCTAAACTGAATGGAATTCAGAACTACACATGGTTTGATTCCCATACTTATGGGATATGTAGGAATACCCAGCCATTTCATCTGTACGCCTAGCCCCAAGAATCAGGACCTCCCATTGGGTCAAAACACATGGTGGCGTGTAGGATTTTTCCTTCATTCACTTCAAGTTCATCATGTCCGTACCTTGTATCAATCTTCCCTGAATATTGCCACCTCTTCTACTGACTATCTTGACATTAAGTTACACAGGCACTTCTATGCTCCACACACTCCATAATTTGGTGTTCCATTATCTTTCACATCTAAAAGGCCCTCTGAATGATATGGTTACTTAGACTAAGGGCTATCATATCGTTTCGGGCCAACACCCTTGAGGACCCCGAACAAAAAATTGATACAAGTCCCACATTACGAAAATGTTCAGCAATAGATGCTCGTTTTTTGTTCCCATTTCAGGTCATGTGATATGGATATTGTGTTTTGAACCTAGTCAATAGATATCCTTTTTCATTTCCACCACACACAATATGTCGCAAACATTGAGTGTAGTGGCTCATTTTTTGCCACTGTCTCTTCATGCTTTAGTCTGCCTTGGGTGGGAGTGTGATTCAAGATGTCAAACCCTTATATTATGGGAATTGCCTAGTACTACACCTTGTTTGCCACATCGATCATTTGTCATGTGGGCTTAAGAGATGAGGTATGTAAATACCCGTATGAGAGGTCATCTGGTTACAGTTGGCCGAGATACCTAGCCTCTGGTCCCTCAACACCTTCTCCCCCCTGGCCTGAGTTATCATATGGGATTGTGTGGTGTGGCATGGACTCATGTCATTATTCCCATTTTTCTACTTTTCCATGCCACACATACCCCCTTTGAGACATCCCTCTTTCATTTATCTTCCTTTCCATGAGCACATCCCTTGCCATGCTTCTCGAGCCCAATCATTTGGGTTTCCATCATCCTCTAGGTTCAAAAGGACCCCTTAATGGCATGGATTCTTGGACCAAGGGCTCTCCTACCATTACGAGACAATGTATTCGAGGATTTTGAACAAGAAATTGATATATGTCTCGTGTTACGAATATGGTCAATAGGCGACGCTCAATTGTTTTCCCCCGACCTCTGGTCACACAAGTACGGATACTGTGTTGTGAACATGTTAAACAGTTATCCTCTATCATGATTGTTGTTTTGTGGTCTTCCATAGGAATGATGATTCACCCTACACTTAGCAGTCCCATTCATATGATATTAAACTAGGAATCTATGGTCCGAGCCCTACAACCTTAAACTAAGATCACTATAATCCTTGATGCATGAAGATAAACTACACAACATTCTACTCAAATGTACGTATGACTTTATTCTCATCCTTATGGGATACGTAGAAACGCACAGACATTTCGTCCGTAGGTCACGACCCATTTCTTAGAAACCTCCCTATCATCATGGCCCCTTGGCTGACATTCTTCCAGGAGAGGGGTGTATGGTGTGGTATGGGATTATGTCTGCATTCACATGGGGTTTATAACAACCATTCCACAAACATATCTCTCGTAAGCGCCCATCACTCCCTTACCCTAAAATCATCTCTTTGAGTCAACTACTCTTAATTCGGGTCCCTCGGCCCTCTTCAGTGATTCAACTATGTGCCCAGACGTACATTGGTTCAGAGCCAGGATTGTCAGATTCTACCTGGACATGCTTTCACCCATTTTTCAGGCTTCATGTTCCACTTCATTTGGGCTTTCATTATCCTTCACGTCTAGAGGGACCCCCAAGTGGCATGGATTCTGAGCCTAAGGGATCTCTAATCATTTCAGGCCAACACCATTTTGGACCTCAAACAAAGAATTGATATGAGTCCCACATTGAGAATATGGTCATCGGTTGATTCTCATTTGTTGTCCCCATTTCAGGTCACACAATATGGATGCTCTATTTCGAATGCGGTCAACAGTTATCCACCATCGTCACACCAACCCCATCAAGCCTTAAATATCGGTTACATGATATACATTATTTCCCACCCCATCATGATGAAGTATAATTTTAACACTCTTGGTACTGTCCCATGGTGCACATTTTCTCGTTAGGAGGACAAATCCATGGTGAGGAGTCATTTGGGGCTCCGCAATGACTTCCCCTTTACGTATATCCCATGTGTTTGCAAGACCTCTTCCGCTTGGGATTCCCACAATGAGCATGAATCTCATAGGATTAGGGTCCAGATTGAGGTCTTCATTATCTTAGAAGAGTTCCTCTTCTTCATGGTTATAGTTATAAGACCATAAATTAAGATCTCGTTATATGTCATCTTCCGTAACTATGTATGGCTAGATTCCCATCCTTATGGAATACATAGGAACTCCCATACATCATGTCTATGCGACCAGTTTAGATTTCACTAATAATCACTTATGTTCAACCTTTTTTTGGCCCCTCAACCCAAGGTTTCTTTCTTGGAATCACGTGCAGTGTGTTGTGGACCTCATCCTCATTCACATCGGGTATGCTTTATCACACCGTACACTACCCCAATAGATACTCATTTTTCATGCATATGTCTGAGTCATGTGAATTTAAACTATGTTATCTAGTCCCACATGACCATAAACCGTTATGTCTATACTGCACGATGTTAAAATTCGTGGTTGGTCCCATCAAACAACCATAAACTGTGACATTATCATCCTGGTCGCATGATGAATAACAACACTGCATCATGATGTCCGCATTTGAGGGGACATCATGTTTGGTATCGATCACCCACCATACCATTTTCCAATGCCTATATATAGATTGATTCTTGTGGAGATAGGTGGACTCTCTATCCTAGGTCCATGGCTTCACAAAAAAAAACACACACACATTAACCCTAAAGAAAAAACAAGATCTATCAAATGCTACATCTTTTGGTGTGAGGGCCAGAAAAATACGAAATTATTATCTCTGACACTGGTATCTAACAATGACACCTTCATAACTACACATGTCTTGATTCCCATTCTCATTGGGTATGTAGGAATGCCCATGCATTTTGCCTCAGGCCCATCTTAACTTTCACTTTTTGTCCCCCTACATAGAAGTTTCCCAGGGTGCACATTGTTGTGATACAGACTCCAATTATCCTCATTTACACTAGGTTTAGTAATTACTTCACCATGTATCTTCATCCTTCAATTCCGTATATGGTCCGAGTTCTATGACCATAAACTAAGACCACTCTACGTCCTTGCCACAAGATGTTAAACTGCACGCCATCTTCCAAAACTACACACAACTTGATTCACATCCTCATAGAATATGTAGAAATTCCCAAGAATATTGCCTCCAAGTTCAGCCCCAAGAATCTAAAATCATTCCCCCTCTCTCCAGCCACTCGACACAAACTCTTTCTGGAGCATGTGGTATGGTGATTATCTCATTGGTTCTAATTCATGTCCGATTTTGCATGGGCTGCACCATGTTCCTCCCATGTCTTTCCCAACCTGGTCTGAGTTCTATGACCCTAAACTAAGATCTCCCTAAGGGAAATACATGTTGGGTTTGGATATTTCACCACCTTGTGCACATTCCATTAAACCAGACCCCCTTTATTGTCTATCCATCGACCATTAGGTTGGAAGCATGTGCCCCAAGGACCCTTTTCCTTGAAAAGGGACCCAACTCCCTCTATCTGATATTTCTTTTTTTGTAATCATATGTGTTGTGACAAAGAGCCTGAAGTGTGGAATTTTCTCATGGACATTCCCTCATTCCATGTCCAAGCATCGCGGGCCCGTTATTTGGATCCCCATCCTCTTCCACGTTTGAAGGGACCCCCTTTATGGCCTAGTCTCATGCCACATTGGCGTACCTACCATCTTGGGCCAACATCCCTAAGACCTCAAACAACATTTGAAATAGGTCCCATGTTTTGAACAAGGTCAGCGTTCGACCCTCATTTGTATGTCCCCATTCTAGCATAACGCAAAATAGAAGTTGTGTTTCGAACATGGTCAAAAGTTTTTGCCTATTTTCATGACACCATCATTGTGGTACAAATATCAAGAATCATGATTCACATATTTCTACATCCTTATGTTCAAGTGGAATTACAACATACTCTCATTTACCCCTTTGCACATCTAGTTGAATCAAGTAGGTAGGTCAGCATTATTGGGACATCATTCACCTAGCATCCCATCACCCCTAACATGTCCCTTCATGTGCTAGGAAAGTCCAATCAGTACTCTTTGTTTCCCAATCATCCTTATAGGAATAACGTAAAACTATAGATCATTTTAGGTCCTTGCTAAAGAGGACCTACTCAGAATAATTTTTTATCCCAGATCAGACAGATATTCCCGCCAAATGTGTTTCCACCGTGGTGGCACGATTTCATGAGTTTTGGAATCCATTCGAACAACCCATAACTCTACACTCCACGCTTTATGTGCCTTTATTTGGAACCACAACCTCTTTCATGTCTAAAATAACCGCCTAATAGTATGGATGCTCGGCCTAAGGCTCACCTAATATCCTAGGTCAACGTTTTGGAAGACTAATGGATGACATTTTGATCCAATCCCTTTGTTTGGAATATGGTCAATGGTCATCCCTTTTTTGTTATCTCCACATCAGGCTGACACAATAAGGATACTATGTTTCGAATACGGTCGACGATTATCATTCATTGTCACGACACCCCCACAGTGTTCCGAATTTGTGGCATCGTAATTCACTCTTTCCACTCCCTTATGTTCGGGTTGATTCCAAATTCCTTGGGAATTACCTTGCTCATGCACTAGCGCCCATTAGGAAGATGACATGTCGATTGTTTTGAGGTCATCGTCCTCCAGTTGGGCCTCTCCCTTTCTTCCCAGAAATCCTAATTGGTTGTTCAAACACCGGGTGTCTAGATCTTGGTTTTCACTCTTATATTTTGAAGGAATGGTAAGGTGTTCATACCTTGTTTCTTGCATCAGGTCTGACCCACGTGAGCTTAGGGACTGATTGTAGGATATTCCATGAATGTAACAGAAATGAAATAGGCGAAAAATGAATAACATAACTCAGTCATGAATCTAGCATGGATAATAAAAAAATAAAGGAACGTTCAAAAGTTAAATTCATAATAGTACCTGAGGATCAACCCCTCCCAGGGATGGGTTAACCCTATCAAAAGATTGTTGCAGCTCTACCACCCTCTGGCTAATGGCATCCAGGATTCACTGTCGCCTGTTCAGTACCCACTACTCCTTGGAAATAATGGGGCACATTTCATCAGCTATGATTTGGTCCTGCTCCTCATTGGTTCAGATAATAGTCATCTCTTCAGAGGCTTGACTCATGCTCTCTTCGGCTTCGACCAACTCGGCCTTCAGCAGTGATATAATCTCCAACTACACATTGAGGAGAGAAAAATTTTAATCTGGCCAGATGTGAAACTGATAAATCTTGTTCTCAGCCTCCTGGAGCCTCTTAATGTTCACTGATTTTCTCCACTTCTAACCCACACTATGTCCATGGTAATATTCCTAGATCTTCTCTACCATGAGATTTCATATGATCATGTTGGGACGCTGGGAATCCACTCCACCAACACAATGTTTGCACAGTCGCGAATGAAGTCTCTCTATATTTTCTATCCATTGTGATTGAGAGGTGTCATCAATAAAGTGCTTGATCAGATTCCATGACAGACGATAGAATTTATTTCTATCCTCTTCATCAGAGGTTTTCTTTTCCATGTTTGTGGGGTTAGAAGGCTCATACGTGGGGAACACCCCCCAAGAACTCGTCAGTAAGGTGGTGTATAATCATGTATGGAAGTACCTGTGATTTCTGATCGATCTTCATCATCTGATCCCACCTCAATAATTTCAGGCTCAGATTTTCTAATGGTCCCACCAGTGATCGAGAGTTCCTAAGCTTGGTTGGTATGGATATTCCCCTCCATGACCCCTAGTATTCCCCTAGGAAAGGTGCCACTAGAAGTACCAACCAACCTCGCCAAGGTAGCCCATGTCAGTTGAAGAACTGTTCATACCAAAAAAATAGAACATATGTTAGTTAGCCTTGTTAATGGGTTGTAGTCATGAATTTTGTAAATGAGACTTACTAAGATCTAATTCTTAGTCTCGTTCCTAGGTTGTTATTGTCGGGACTCTGAGGCTTGGCCCTCCGTATATTGTTGAGAAGTCTCAAATATCCAGAGTAACCACCTTTGGTGTCCTGCCCCTACTGAATGTAGTAATTTTAATAGCCACGGGCGTAGATCCTGAAGCCCCCGCATCTGCATCTATTAAGGGGCGAGAGTGGGTTCTGCATATGATGCCCTTCTAAAGAGTTTATGTAATAGTGAGGGGTCCAAAGTAGCCTAGAAGCAGATCTTGGGGAAGGGACTTAGGGTTTTACCTTGAGAGACTCTATGTACCCTTCAATCTCTGGGTCTGAATCACCAGCTTCACCCTCCTCTAATGGGCTCCCTCTACCGGCCTCCTCCACCTAGAAGGAATTATCCGATTCTTCCGGAAAAGGGAATTACTCCGTCATTTCTATAGCTAGAAACTACGGAGGGGCTGTTTGATCCAAAAACACCTTAACCCTGTCTGTCAATGGACGTGGGCGACCTCGAGAGTGCACAAAGTCCTCCCACTCGTCCAAGTATTGCCCCACCTCCATATGGGAAACTAAAACACTATCCCTGACAGGGCCGATTCCCCGCAAATCAATACCATGATATTTTAGGTGTTGCCACATCTCAGACAGGCTGAGGAATTTCCTATTAACACCCCATATATCCCAGGCCTCTAGGAAGACAACATTCTATGGCATGCCTATTTGGCATAGCCGCTTCCCAAGATCCCGGTTGGATATTCTGTGGAATCCTCTTGGTGGCCTCCACTTTAGCTAACTCTTTTCTTCTGGGAATGTCGGGTCTGGTACCACGGTTGGATCCGTTGTCGCTACCTCCCCATCAACTGATGTGGGCCTCACCTTCATGGAAGTCCTGCCACCATGGAATGTCCTTGCCACCTTCTGGCCCCAAACATGAGGTTGGGGAGGCACACCATCACTGGACCGAATGGTTGGATGCTTTAGCATCACCCTAGGGTAGGCTGCCTCCCAAATTTCTTCATACTCTTTTACTAGTCTGAAGTGGCCATGGATAGATGTAGCTAATTCCACATCGTCCCATATTCCTGTGTGAACATGAGACACATTTTCCTCATTACACATGGGTGATCCTCGTGGCGCACCCGCTAGTAGACCCACAGGGTCAACCGCTGCATACACTAAAATTTCCTTGCAAATAAATGCATGGTGTGAAAATCACAGAGGGGCTCACAGTCCACTTGTGTCACTAAGACTCCACCTCAAAAGGATAGGTGGTAGTACTGATGCACTTCCATTCCCTTGACATCATTAGTGAACGAACCCATTGGAAACAAGAATGGGAGAAATATGAACCCATCTACCTTCCAGACCCGATTCGGTACTGCCTGGATGGTCAGCTTGGTCAAGAATCTCCCTACGACATTCAGAATGGATGGGTGGATGTTTGATCAAGGAGGGGATATGGGTTTTGAATTTTCATAGATCCCCCTAATATGGGTCATTATACACCCATTAAATAGGTGGAATAACCATCATATTCTATGTGGCTTCTTCCCCTTGCTGATATGCCACAACATCTTGTAAATCTTGGAGAGCCTTGAGATCTCGAGGATGAACCACCCTCTTGTCTCCAATATAAATGCCATGATAAACGTTCTCGATCGAACACCCATGTTCATTTCTCACACCAGTAGGATCCAACTGCAGATGAGCGCCACAATGAATGAAGCCAACTTGACTATCGGTTGCTACTCGGTATTGACACTGGATCCCCATATTTTCCATTGGATATCCTCTAAGAGATGCAATTAAAAGTGTTCCTTTCCTCATTGATCCCCCTTCATATAGGACCAAGGCCTCATAGGGAACTTCTGATTTTCCAAGAAGTTAAAGAACTTCTTAAACCCCCATTTGAAGTAGACATCCCTCACTGAAGTCTTTTCCTCTCCCGGTACTAGGTTCATCAATTCCATCTCTAGTGGTGGAATTTCCTCTCAATCCTCCCATGAACCCATAACAGGGAGGAACTCATCATACATCCCCCCCCAGTATTGGTACCCCTGACATTTGATGCAAGTCCCATAAACTGATGTCGACCTCCCCATGTTGTAAGTGGAAGGTATTGGTCCTCGATGAACATATTCTCAGCAACTATGGTATTAGCTACTTTGGTTGATTGATGATGAATTGGGAGGCCCAAAATGCCTCCTACAGGACCACTCTTTTCATCTCTTCCATGAATTCCTGGCACAAGGAACCTACCCAGTAGGCCTAGGCCGAGTCTTCTGTGAATTTTCCACCCTGGCACATATCCGACTCATCGGACCACCTCTTTTCTAGGTTCCTCAGGGATTCCTCCAATATATTATGACATATAAGGGGAGATTTCTTTGTCTTTAGTTCCTTCCCGTCAATGTCGTTTATATGATTTTACAGACAATCTGCATTGACAGGTGTGGAGTCCTCTCGGGCATGGCCATCAACCGCCCTGAACCACTATCACTGACATGACATGCTCCTGAACAAATAAAATGGTTCGTCCCTGCTCACTTTAGGGATAAAGACATCACCCCGTATGCCAAATCCATATAGAGGTAGCCTCCTGTATAGTGGGTAGTCCTTCTAACTTTCCAACAACAGTGCCACCAGTGAGTTATGGTCAGAATGGATTTGCACAAACTCACCTACACCTGAGATATTTGCCATCTCCTCTCTCTGGGGAGAATCTGCAAGGACCCCCTGGTAGCCTCTTGGTGAGCCATTTAGTTTTTTAGCTTGGGTGTTTTTTGGTTTTGGATCATAGAGATATTTCACAGAGCACATTTGAAGGGTTCATTCGTGAAGGAAGTTCACAGAGCCCTTCCTCGGACTTCAGATGCAAGCTGCAGAGTACACCATCACGAAGCAAAGACTCATTATGTGCCGTGAATCAGAAGGCCCAATTCACAGAGAGAAATCATAGAGTATGAAGACCTTCATGAATCGAGAGCACTAAATACCAAAATGCAGAGAAGAGAAATGAAAAAAGAGATTTCGGCCTTCCCTATTTATAGGCAAGGACCCATGGTGCTTCACGGTGTGTCAACCATGGTGAGCTTCGTGGCGGCCTCAACCCCCATGTTGCCTCTCCGCTTCATGAGCCTCCTTCATGAGACATCATTGTGATTGGATGAGGAATTTTGGTGATTGAACCTCAGACTTTGACCCTCTCTTACTCATCGGATCCCATTTGGGGGGGGGATTTGTTAGCACAAAAATTTGGGAAGAACAATAATAAATTTAAAGCCTTAGGGGATTCCTCATGAATCCTGTTTGCGGAGCCCTCGCAGCACTGTGGCCGGCATAAAGCTTCACTATTAAAGATGACTCCATGGAGTAAGGAGGTAGAAGGCTTTGTGAACCTGTTTGACATTTCAGAAGCTGCCACAAAGCAAGGATGCGGGAGGTTCTGCGAACCGGTTTGATGTTTGCGAAGCCACTGCGGAGCAAGGAGGTGGGAGGCTCCGCGAAACCATTTGACATTCGCAAAGGCACCATGAAGAAAGGAGGAGGGAGGCTCTACGAACCTGTTTAACATTCACAAAGCCGTCGTAGAGCAAGGAGGCGAGAGGCTCCGCGAACCCGTTTGTCATTTGTGAATCCACCGTCGAGCAAGGACGCATGAGGCTCTATGATAATGACAAAATACCATGTGTCTTCATGCCCGACAAGCTTTTCATTGCGGTTCCTCTTTCCTATAAATACCAAGATCCCCTCAAACCCAAAGTATGGATCCTCTTACCTTTCACCTTCTTAGCTCTCAAATCGCAATGCAATCTCTGCTTGGCATACCATTATATTTTCAAGGTACTTTTGCATCGCGAAGTGCCTACCCCTTCACTTGAATTCTAACCCTCTTTAAAGTGGGATTCCATTCACAAAGACCATCGGCCTCCGTGATGGAAGGGGATTCCCAAGGGGACTCAGGTCTTCATTGAGAACTTATGCTTCACAAAATACCCTCTATGCACATGTGACCCACATGTTAAGGCATGGCCATTGTGGTTCGTGATGCCCATATTTTTGCAATGCTGTGCTTCGCAAGGCACCCTTGTTTTTCCAAGCACTACACCGCGAATTCCTTTCTACTTCATGAATCACCTTCCATATTCCCAATTCCCTATGCCTAGGCTAGGTCACTTCACTTTGCAAAGAATACCCTATCGCAAATCCCCTCCACTACATGGAGCATGAGAGATTCATGATGATTCTATCAATGAACCCCTTTTCTCCAAAACTCCTTTTCCCATGTGACCCTCTAGGTTTCCACAAATTAATTTTAATGTCCCTTGGGAGGTACTTCCCATTGCATTGCAATGCCTCATGCTTATTCGCATAGGCACGCTAACAGCTACTACTTATTCACATAGCTACGCTAACATGGACCCCTCAATGGATCACTCCATAAAACACCCTCACCACAGTGTTACTAAGGAATTCACTTCCCCAAGGGTAGGTCGATATCAGTTATGTAATTTATAGGTGTGTAGACTGAACCCATCTCATTCAAGCTTCATGAAGTTAAACTGTGACGAACCATCATCCTCAGCACATGAAGTTAAACTTTGGCCTATCCCCATGCATTATATGAGGGGTGCCCCACATCAGACATTCTCTATTCCCACTAGTCTCCAGAGGAGTGAGATCATTCCTCACATGGAATGAGATCCTCTTTATCAGAGTGGAATCTGTCCACGGGGAAAGGGATACCACCATGGTGTAAGCCCCTATCCTTTGTTGTAGGATGCAATATCTCTTCTCCTCTTATCTTCTTCCTTTCCAAAGACTAGATAGGGGGGATGGGAACTGAATCCCTCCCCTCTTCCATGCCAAATCCCTCTCCCTTTGGGATTTGTTTCCACCGGGCCTCCCCCATGGAGTATGTCCCAATCTCCATCTTCTGAGGATGCTAACCACATGTAAGCCCCTATTTCCTCTTTGGGATGCAGACCACACATGTGCCCCTATTTCTTCTTTGGGATGTAGACCATGCATAAGCCCCTATTTCCATTTTGGGGTGCTATATACGTGTCATCCTCAACCCAATTCCCATAGATACACCTTTTGTGATGTGGTCGTCAGGTCTTAGTTGCCTCATGTTTCTCACACCATGCAGGACACACGTGGGCTTAGAGTAAGGACTGACCATGACATCCCACCGGAGCAACCTATAGTGTAAACACCAACACATTCTCAACTATGTGGACTTTGATCCTTTCCAAGGAAAAATATTTAGGAAGCCTCCCTAAGGTTCAATCCCACCATCCATTAGTCCCGACCATCTTCACGTTGATTCACCAACACCCCTTCTGAACTACACAGAATCTAATCCTTGCCATGTAAAGGTATGTAGGAAGTCTCCCTATGATTCAAGGCCACCACCCATTGGTCCCAACCATCTTCACATAGGTTCACCAACACCCCTTTTGAACTACGTGGACATTGATCTTTTCCAAGGAAAGGTAAGTAAGAAGCCTCCCTGAGGTTCAATCCCACCATCCTTTAGTCCAGACCATCTTCAAGTCGGTTCACAAACACCCCTCCTGAACTACACAGACTTTGATCCTAGCCAATTAAAGGTATGTAGTAATCCTCCCTGAGGCTCATGCCCACCATCAATTGGTCCAGAATCCCTTCATCTCTGTTCACTGCACCCCATTCGAACAAAGTGGGATTTGATCCCTATCTCCTAGATAGAGTACGTAGGAAACCTCCCCATCCACTGGTAATCAGTTATTATTCACTTCCAGGGGTAATCCATTGTGATCCCCATCCATTGGTAAGCCGTTGTGATCCCCTTCCAGTGGTAAGCCGTTGTGAACCCCATTGTAACGCCCCAACCCTAGTTACCCAGAGTCGGTGCATTATTGTGTAACATTGGCATGATCACAAAAGATCATGTCTCGAAAGACTGATTAATTTAGTAGTCTTGGAAACACTAGATACATTCATAAATGTTACATTACATCATAAAGTGAAAAATCACAATAACATAGTCTCCATAGTCCACACTTCTATTCCCTTCAGACTACCCCTGTAGGTCAGTCATAAAATATTTCTTCACATCCTGGGAATAATAAAACATTGAAAGGGGTGAGCTCAGATGCTCGGTAAGGATAACAATATAGTGAAAGCTTTCAAAAATAAACATAAACATTTATGGAAATGTATAACTAAAAAAAATGGACTTTTAAACTTGAGCTTCAACATAATATGACAAAAATAAAATGATATAATGTCATTTACTTATTCACATGGATATTCTACTGGTTGAATAATCGCATGCAATATCAATAACAACTTTCATAATGATGGAATGCATAATTCCAGACTATCATTACCACGTAGCCAAGGCCTCATGCCAAAAATAAAAATAAGATTTTGTCAAGGCCTCGTGCCAAGACACTAGTTTGTCTCATGAGACCTTTCGATGCATCGAGGAGCTATAGCGGGCTCCTCCCGTCACTTATTATGTCCAATGCATTCCTCATATAAACAGGTTTAAACATATCATAAACTATAACATAATCGTTCACATAAAACACGCATAAAGGAAACATAACATTTCCAAATTTCAACCAAAAGATATCAATACAACAAATTGATATAATAAAAAAACAATTTCAAAACCATTTTCAGTACCAAAATAAATGAAAATTACAAAATTTTATTAATTTTTTATTTTAAAAAAATTTATTGCTTGTAGAGGAAGACGAAACTCAAATAATGATCACGGTGGAGAAGAAGTCATTATCACCACATACGTACGACAAGAAAAACTTTCCTTTTTTTCTTTAGTAAAATGCTTTGTATAAAAAGATTCTTTTTGAATAAATGTAAAAGTCAAAGGGGTTTATACACCGTATAAAAGAAAGTTGTGTATAAAATAAAATATGCCTCAATGAAAGGAGATTGAGACGAAGTCCATAAAAAGATAATTTTATAAATAAAATATATCTATTATGTGTATTCTCTATAAGTACACATAAATAAATTAAAAATAAAAGATAGGACATAATAATATCGTGACATAATTTGAAAGAAGGAGATTAACCCAAAGAACGGAAATTGGGTTAAAAAGTTCTCTTACCTCATGTCCGACTTGAATCTATCATTCTTTAATCTCCTGGATAATAAAATAGAGTTAATTTATAATTGCTTAAGAACATTTTTCAAGATCATTATTCATTTTAAATCACTTATTACCATGTTATGAACATTATGTTCTTATTTATCTTAATAACGGTCATTTTGTCGATCTTTGGTGCTTGTGTTAAAAATAAATTTCTTATAATTACAAGTTGTTCATGTTGTAAAATATACATTATATCCAGAATTACATTCATGATGTAGATATCATATATATCACATATATCCATTATATAAATTCATTTATAATATTACATAACATTTATAGGTAAGAAATGAAATGCACCGTTCATGGAGACGGTAAGCCGTATGTACGCATGAACGCTACTTTCATTTCTATTTCGTATTTAATTGAATGAAATAATAATGATATAAAGTTATATTAAAATTACAGTATAATATAATATATAATATCATTTACTCCATCCTTTATACATCCCACATATGGCATTAATGAATCAAATTACTTTGTGGGGGCGGTAGTCCACATTTCCTCAAATGAAATTATTGCATTTGCACAACATGCAAAGCATAAATATATGTTTTAAATGTAAAATACTGAAGAATAAAGAGGAAATAAATATAATATATATCATAAATAAATATATTTCCATCATACTGTCCTCCATTAGAGGAGTTAAAAGAATATTGAACAATCATCGTTTCGTGAGGCAGTATTTCGCCACCCACAGAAACATTATGTTCTTTAATAGCATAAGCTTGGCCTTGATCCCTTGGCCTTTTCTAAGGTATGTTTCCCTGACACTTAGGATATTAATTTGCATAAGGCCCCACGAAATGATGATGTTAAATATAATATATATCATAAATAAATATAGTTCCATCATAATGGCCACCATTAGAGGTGTTAAAAGAATATTGAACAATCATCGTTTCGTGAGGCAGTATTTCGACACCCACAGAAATAGTATGTTCTTTAACCATTAGACGAAGGTGTGTGTAAGTTTAAATCAAATCCTTATCACAACAACCTCTAATCCTAAAAGTCTATCTTAGGGCTACGTTCTATAATCAGAGTTTATCTAAATCTAGCTTCCAAGGTTAGTACTAAACAACCTTTGATACCAACTGTAACGCCCCGACCCCAGTTACCCAGAGTCAGTGCATTATTGCGTAACATTGGCATGATCAAAAAAGATCAAGTCTCGAAATACTGATTATTTTAGTAGCCTTGGAAACACTAGATACATTCATAAATGTTACATTACATCATAAAGTGAAAAATCACAATAACATAGTCTCCATAGTCCACACTTCTATCCCCTTCAGACTACCCCTGTAGGTCGGTCATAAAATATATCTTCACATCTTTGGAAAAATAAAACATTGAAAGGGGTGTGCTCAGATGCTCAGTAAAGATAAAAATATAGCGGAAGCTTTCATAAATAACAAAAACATTTAAGGCAATGTATAACTAAAACAAAAGCCTTTTAAACTTGAACTTCAATATAATATGGCAAAAGTAAAATGAGATAGTTTCATTTACTTATTCACATCGATATTCTACTAGTCGAATAATCACATGAAATATCAATAACCACTTTCATAATGATGGAATGAAAAATTATAGACTATCATAACCACATAGCTAAGGCCTCGTGCCAAAACTACAAATAAGATTTTGTAAAGGCCTTGTGCCAAGACCCTAGTTTGTCTCATGAGACCTGCCGATGCATCGAGGAGCTATAGCGGGCTCCACCCTTTACTTATTAAGTCCAATGTATTCTCATATGAACAGGTCTAAACATATCATAAACCATAACATAATCGTATCACATAAAACATGCATAAAGGAAACATAACATTTCCACGTTTCAATCAGAAGATATCAATACAACACATTGAAATAATAAAAAACATTTTCAAAACCATTTTCAATACAAAAATAAAATAAAATTAAAACATTGTATTTATTTTTTATTTAAAAAAATTTATGTCTTGTAGAGGAAGCCGAAACTCAAATAATGATCACGGCAGTAGAGAAGTCATTGTCGCCATATACGTACGACAAGAAAAACATTATTTTATTCATTTAGTAAAATGCTTCATATAAAAATATTCCTTTTGAATAAATGTAAATGTCAAAGGGGTTTATACATCGTATAAAATAAAGTTGTGTATATAACAAAATATGCCTCAATAAAACGAGATTGAGACAGAGTCCTTACAAAGATCATTTTTTAAATAAAATAGATCTATTATGTGTATTCACTATAAGTACACATAAAGAAATTAAAAATACAAGATAGGACATTATAATATCATTACATAATTTGAAAGTAGGAGATTAACCCAAAGAACGGAAATTGGGTTAAGAAGTTCCCTTACCTTGTGTCTGACTTGACTCTATCGTTGTTTAATCTCCGGAATAATAAACTAGAATTAATTTCTAATTTATTAAGAACCTTTTTCAAGTTCATTATTCATTTTATATCACTTATTACCATGTTATGAACATTATGTACTTATATTTCACCTTATTCTTATAACCATAATATAGCTCTTGAGTCCAAAAACACAAATACAATAATTATTCAACTTCATCTATAGTAGCAGCATAATCTTGGCCTTGATCCCTTGGCCTTTTCTAAGGTAAGATTCCCTGATTCTTAGGAAATTCATTTGCATAATGCCCCATTTCTCTACAATTGTAGCATTTAACATTGATAGCCTCTTTCTTTCCCTTGCAATCACAAGCCTGGTGACCTTTTTCTCCACATTTATAACAAACTCACATTCCTTTTAGGCAAGTACCGGGGTGATTATTTACACAATTATCGCATAATGTAAAATAATTCTTTCCCTTTTTCCCTTTGTATGTCTCTTGTTCCACCATTCTCTTGTTCTCTTGCTTTACATTATTGTCATAAGATTTAGAGAATTTCTTTTCTGTTTTAATAGAAAACGAGACTATATCTTCGTAGGTTGAGAAATATTGTGATACTAATTCTCTACAGAGAAACAATTTTAACCCATCAAAGAAACGATCAATCTTACTTCTTTGGTAACATATATAATCTGCAGCATGCCTCGCTAACCTTGTAAAGATAGACTCATACTTTGTGACATTCTCATCATCCTTTTTCCTCAGACTGAGAAATTTCCTTTCCATATCTGCTCGATGGTCACGAGGAATGTATTTTTCTAAGAAAATATCTTTGAACTCCCTCCATTCCATATTTGATACTTCATCATCTTCCTTTGTGTTTTGAATCAGCGACCACCATTGATCGGAATCTCCATTGAGGCAGTAAACTTCCATGACAACCTTCTCCCTTTTGCTACTCCCCAAGGCGTGGAATATTTTCTCTAAGGAGATTATCCATTGCTCAGCTACTAATGGATTTGTACCCCCATTAAATGTTGGCGGTTTTTGACTCATGAAACGATCTCACATTGATCCTCCATGTTGCGGATCAGGGTTCTCCATACGAGTAAGTTTATTATTAATAACCTGAGTGAGTTTTCCTAGTATGGTGATAAGCTTATTAGAACCAGTTCTATCACCAGCTCCATTATAATTATCTTGAGCAGGATGTAAATCCCTACATGGAGTGCGTGCATTGATACAGTTTCCATTCCTACCACTAGGCGCCATTTCTAAAAAATGGCATAAACTAGATTAGTTTATGAATCAAAATACATAATTCCATACTTGTAAAACACTTAACATAAATTGAACTATAATCATAAAGATGTTTTATTTGAGGAACTATATACTCATAAACCCTTCATAATGGTTTGTAAAGAAAATGAGAATAATCCTAAGAATATCCCCCGGGAGTGTCGTAACCAAGAGTGCAGCAAGGCTCGTTGTCGTGCACCAGTTCCCATTTGAGTCTAGCTCAAAGTGGTGTTTTTTGGTTTTACCCTTAGGTACATCTGTGCCAGAGCCGCCTCTACCTGCTCGTATCCAGACAGGGATGTATTTCTATGAAAACTCATAAAATCACTACAACAAAAAAATTCTATGAAGTTATTCTATACTAATCCTAAAATTCTATCTTAGGACTATGTTCTATAATCAGAGTTTATCTAAATCTAGCTTCCAAGGTTAGTACTAAACAACCTCTAATACTAACTGTAACGCCCCGACCCCAGTTACCCAGAGTCAGTGCATTATTGTGTAACATTGGCATGATTACAAAAGATCAAGTCTCGAAATACCAATTATTTTAGTAGCCTTGGAAACACTAGATACATTCATAAATGTTACATTAAATCATAAAGTGAAAAATCACAATAACATAGTCTCTATAGTCCACACTTCTATCCCCTTCAGACTACCCCTGTAGGTCAGTCATAAAATATATCTTCACATCTTGGGAAAAATAAAACATTGAAAGGGGTGTGCTCAGATGCTCAGTAAAGATAACAATATAGCGGAAGCATTCATAAATAAACAAAAACAATTAAGGCAATGTATAACTAAAACAAAAGCCTTTTAAACTTGAACTTCAACATAATATGGAAAAAGTAAAATGAGATAGTTTCATTTACTTATTCACATCGATACTCTACTGGTCGAATAATCACATGCAATATCAATAACCACTTTCATAATGATGGAATGCAAAATTCTAGACTATCATAACCCCGTAGCTAAGGCCTCGTGCCAAAACCTCAAATAAGATTTTGTAAAGGCCTTGTGCCAAGAAACTTGTTTGTCTCATGAGACCTGCCGATGCATCGAGGAGATATAGCGGGCTCCACACATTACTTATTAAGTCCAATGCATTCTCATATGAACAGGTTTAAACATATCATAAACCATAACATAATCGTATCATATAAAACATGCATAAAGGAAACATAACATTTCCACGTTTCAATCACAAGATATCAATACAACACATTGAAATAATAAAAAACACTTTCAAAACCATTTTCAATACCAAAATAAAATAAAATTAAAACATTGTATTTATTTTTTATTTAAAAAAAGTTATGTCTTGTAGAGGATGCCGAAACTTAAATAATGATCACAGCGGCAGAGAAGTCATTGTCGCCGTATATGTACGACAAGAAAAACATTATTTTTTGTCGTTTAGTGAAAAGCTTCATATAAAAATATTCCTTTTGAATAAATGTAAAAGTAAAAGGGGTTTATACACCGTATAAAAGAAAGTTGTGTATAAAACAATATATGCCTCAATAAAACGAGATTGAGAAAAATTCCTTACAAAGATCATTTTTTAAATAAAATAGATCTATTATGTGTATTCACTATAAGTACACATAAAGAAATTAAAAATACAAGATAGGACATTATAATATCATGACATAATTCGAAAGTAGGAGATTAACCCAAAGAACGGAAATTGGTTTAAGAAGTTCCCTTACCTTGTGTCCGACTTGACCCTATCGTTCTTTAATCTCCTGAATAATAAACTAGAATTAATTTATAATTTATTAAGAACCTTTTTCAAGTTCATTATTCATTTTATATCACTTATTACCATGTTATGAACATTACAAGTTGTTCATGTGGTTAAATGTCCATTATATCCAAAATTAAATTCGTGATGTAGAAATCATATATATCATATATATCCATTATATACATTCATTTATAATATTACATAACATTTATAGGTACGAAATGAAATGCTCCGTTCATGGAGACGGTAAGCCGTACGTACGCATGAACGCTAATTTCATTTCTATTTCACATTTAATTGAATGAAATAATAATGATATAAAGGTATATTATAATTCCATTATAATATAATGTATTATATCATTTACTCCATCCTTTATACATCCCACATATGACATTAACGATTCAAATCACTTTGAGGGGGCTGTAGTCCACAGTTCCTCAAATCAAATTATCGCATTTGCACAACATGCAAAGCATAAAGATATGTTTTAAATGTAAAATAAATAAGCATAGAGAAAAAATAAATATAATATATTTCACAAATAAATATAGTTCTATCATAATGGATACCATTAGAGGTGTTAAAAGAATATTGAACAATCATCATTTCGTGAGGCAGTATTTCACCACACACAGAAACAGTATGTTCTTTAACCATTAGACGAAGGTGTGTGTACGTTTAAATCAAATCCATATCATAACAAAATCCTAGTATATTTTAGATACTAGTTTTGTTACAAAATAAAGTAATAAAAAAAATTTAAGGGGTTGGAGATGAAAAATAAAACAAAAAAAAATATAAGAGAAGACATTACCTTAAAATCGGGTAACTCTTTTTGATTTGAGCCAAAGGCTTCCTTGGGAAGACTTCTGCCCAAAGTGATGCTTCTAAGAGTAAGATAGGGATGTTTAGAGAGTATTTGGGCAGATTTTTGCCGAGAAAAATGGCTTTTAAGGTGTGAATAAGGTGGTAGTGGTGGGGGCCTTTTATAAGAGGAGAGGAGGGGCACTCTTGGAAAGATTGAAATGTTACTTTATTATAAAATGATTTTCAGATTCTAAAGGTCCCAAAATGATATATTTCGAGGAAAAGGTGATAAGGGTTAGAAATATTCCCATCCAATAGGTTTTCAACAAGTGTATGATTTATATTTTACATTATCTTTTCATTTTATTTAAATCGTTATTTAATGAGGTAATCGCTGCATCATCATTGTGTCATAACAAATTTAATTTATTTAATGTATAAAATTTATTAAAAAAATATCATGATGTAGGGAATCTTTTTAGAATTCCAATTAATAATTATATTATAAATTTTAACTTATATAACCCCATGTAATAATTGTTTTAGTAAAACAACCCATGTTTGTGACAATTTTATTTTTACTTTAAATAAAAAGTTATTAATGTCATTTTCTTACCCAAGTGGAACCATGGGGTCCCCAAGTTGACGAATGGATTTTTGTGGTCGGCCATGAGTCATCAAATAAGTGTAGGACAAGTTTCATGATATTTTTATATTTTTATAATATCATTTTTACCTTAAATTTCACTAATTACCTTTATTCGCGATTAATAGAACATAAAAGTAACTATTCACCAAAAATTATTTTAATCCCATTGAACCACATTTTACTTATTAATGAAAATGATGTGTGTCAGATTTTTTAAATTAAAATCACAGAGGTGGTAAAATTTCATTTAAACAAAAAATTAGTTTTTAAACTACCACTTAGTGGTTTCACTATTCATTAAAAAATTGATGTGTTCAGAAAAATATCAAAAATTCCCCCTAAGATATATTTGATATTCCTAATTCAAAAATGATGTATATTTTACAAAATTAAAAACATATAAGTGGAATTAATTAATTTAATAATTAATTCCCGATGTCGCAACAAATAGCGTGTTTTTAAGAAACAATATCAATCAAAAGATTGACAATTGTTTATATCCAATTTCAAAGTGAAATTAATTATAATGACCACCGTTGGATAAAATGGAAAAAATATATTCTAATTAAACTTTAAAACCACTCAATAGTATAGTTTATAACTATAAATTATTTTGATTAAAAAAGTTGTTTTTAAGTATTTTTCACTATTCATCGAAAATTGGATGTTCTAAGAAAAATAACAAAAATTCAACATAGGATAATTTCGATATTTAGAATCCAAAAATGAAGTACATTTTGAAATATAAAATTTAAAAAATTTCAAAAAGTAGGTATTACTATTGATAATGGATAGTTTGATTGGTTGTGGTGTGTTAGAATCTCGAAGTTGCGTACAATGAAAGCTATTGCATTATTGAAAGGGAATCCTACTGTGGAAGATTGGGGTGTTACATTCTCCCCTTCTTCAATAAATTGTGTCCTCACAATTTGAAAATGTTCTTAGAAAATAAAAAGTTGAAAATAGAAAATACCTTTGTGGAAAACCCACATCATAAATAGGGTTAATAAAAATATAACATTAAAAGAAACAAAGAGAAGTAAAAATGTCACCCATAATAGCCCATACTAGGATTATATGAAAATATGGATATGGAGGAAAAACAAACCAGCATGGTCTGATGGAGAGTTGTAGAAAATAGGGTTAGAAGAAAGTTAACTACAAGAAAATCACACACTTGTGATTGGTTAAACGATCATTCATTCCCCAGTAGGAAAAGTTAACCGAAAAAGTTTTTGTTTTAAGTTACCTTTCATAAAGTTGAGGAATTTATTTAGGAGATTTACAAAGAATGTAAGGAAATATAAATACTAGTCATGTAGACTTTCATTCTTTTATAAATTTTTATCACAAACCCATCTTTCACTCAAAAAGATAATAGAAATCAAAAATATTTCATTTATCCTAATCGTACAAGGTTCCAAATATTAGCACATACCATTTAGATTATGAAAAATATTTTTTAATAACCAGCGACTTCCTATAGGATAGTGGTAGGTAATAAAGGCCTATCTCACTATGGTTGTGGGTTCGATTCCTACTTCTTTGTCCGACGTGACCGGTTATCCCCCAACTTGGAGGTTGTTCTTTTCCTAATACAATAGTATTATAATATTCCAAAAATAATATTCAGAAATGTTTTAACCTTGAACAATACTATCCAAAGTTAAACTTAATACATTCCAAACTTTATAGTTGTCCAAAATACCTCTGTCCAAACATTTTCTAAAATGTCTCAAAATTCTGAAATCAATTGTAACATCAGATTCCCAAAACAAAGTAAGGATTCTCTTATTGTCACATACTAAAAATATGATTACATTTATCATATTAAAACCTTAATGAAAATAACAAGTACTTCAGTGTAATCCTTATATATATTTCACATTATTCTTATAACCACAATATAGTTCTTGAGTCCAAAAACACAAATACAATAATTATTCAACTTAATCTGTAGTAATAGCATAAGCTTGGCCTTGATACCTTGGTCTTTTATGAGGTATGTTTCCCTGACACTTAGGATATTCATTTGCATAATGCCCTATTTCTATACAATTGTAGCATTCAACATTGATAGCCTCTTTCTTTCCCTTGCAATCACGAGCCTGGTGACCTTTTTCTCCACATTTATAACAAACTCCCATTCCTTTTAGGAAAGTACCGGGGTGATTCATCCCACAATTATCGCATAATGTAATATCTTTATTTCCCTTTTTCCCTTTGTATGTCTCTTATACCACCATTCTCTTCCTCTCTTTCTTTACTTTATTGTCATAAGATTTAGATAATTCCTTTTCTGTCTTGATAGAAAACGAGACTATATCTTTGTACGTTGAGAATGATTATGATACTAGTTCTCGACGGAGAAATGATTTTAACCCATCAAAGAAACGATCAATATTACTTCTTGGGTTACGTATATAATCTGCAGCATGCCTCACTAACCTTGTAAAGTTAGACTCATACTTTGTGACATTCTCATCATCCTTTTGCCTCAGACTGAGAAATTTCATTTCCATATCTGCTCAATGGTCACGAGGAAAGTATTTTTCTGAGAAAATCTCTTTGAACTCCCTCCATTCCATATTTGATACTTCATCATCTTCATTTTTGTTTTGAATCAGCGACCACTATTGATCGAAATCTCCATTGCGGTAGTAAACTTCCATGATAACCTTCTCCCTTTCGCTACTCCCCAAGGCGTGGAATATGTTCTCTATGGATTTTATCCATTGCTCAGCTACTAATGGATTTGTACCCCCATTAAATGTTGGCAGTTGTTGCCTCATGAAACGATCTAACATTGATCCTGCACATTGCGGATCAGGGTGCTCCATACGAGTAAGGTTATTATTCATAACCTGGGTGAGTTGTCCTAGTATGGTGATAAGCTGATCTGCACCACTTCTATCACTAGCTCCATTATAATTATCTTGAGAAGGAGGGAAATCCCTACATCGAGTGTGTGCATTGATACGGTTTCCAATCCTTCCACTAGGCACCATTTCTAAACAATTTCATAAACTAGATTAGTTAATGAATCAAAATACATAATTCCATACTTGTAAAACACTTAACATAAATTGACCTATAATCATAAAAATGATTTCTTTAAGAAAGTATATACTCATAAACCCTTCATAATGTTTTGTAAAGAAAATGAGAATTATACTGGTCGAATAATCACATTCAATATCTATAACCACTTTCATAATGATGGAATGCATAATTCCAGACTATCATAACCACATAGCCAATGCCTCATGCCAAAACTACAAATAAGATTTTGTCAAGGCCTCGTGCCAAGACACTAGTTTGTCTCATGATACCTGCTAATGCATCAAGGAGCTATAGCGGGCTCCACCCGTCACTTATTAAGTCCAATGCATTCCTCATATGAACAAGATTAAACATATCATAAACCATAACATAATTGTATCACATAAAACATGCATAAAGGAAACATAACATTTCCACATTTCAAACACAAGATATCAATACAACACATTGATATAATAAAAAACACTTTCAAAACCATTTTCAATATCAAAATAAAAGAAAATTAGAACAATGTATTTATTGTTTATTTAAAAAAAAGTTATGGCTTGTAGAGGAAGCCGAAACTCAAATAATGATCACTGCGGCAGAGAATTCATTGCCGCCACATACGTACGAAAAGGAAAACCTTCATTTTTTTCATTTAGTAAAACACTTCATATAAAAAGATTCCTTTTGAATAAATGTAAAAGTCAAAGGGGTTTATACACCGTATAAAAGAATGTTGTGTATAAAACAAAATATGCCTCAATGAAAGGAGATTGAGACGAAGTCCTTACAAAGATAATTTTTCAAATAAAATAGATCAATTTTGTGTATTCACTATAAGAACACATAAATAAATTAAAAATACAAGATATGACATAATAATATCATGACAAAATTTGAAAGTAGGAGATTAACCCAAAGAACGGAAATTGGGGTAAGAAGTTCCCTTACCTCATGTCTGACTTGACTCTATCGTTCTTTAATCTCCTAAATAATAATCTAGAGTTAATTTATAATTTATTAAGAACCATTTTCAAGTTCATTATTCATTCTATATCACTTATTACCATGTTATTAACATTATTTACTTATTTAAGTTAATAACTGTTGTTTTGTCGATCTTTGGTGCTTGAGTCAAAAATAAATTTCTTATAATTACAAGTTCTTCATGTGGTAAAATATAAATTATTTCCAGAATTACATTAATGATTTAGATATCATATTTATCATATATATCCATTATATACATTCATTTATAATATTGCATAACATTTATAGGTAAGAAATGAAATGCACTGTTCATTGAGACGGTAAGCCATACGTACGCATGAACGCTAATTTCATTTCAATTTCATATTTAATTGAATGAAATAATAATGATATAAAGGTATATTATAATTCCAGTATAATATAATATATAATATCATTTACTCCATCCTTTATACATCCCACATATGGCATTAACGATTCAAATCACTTTGAGGGGGCGGTAGTCCACACTTCCTCAAATGAAATTATCGCATTTGCACAACATGAAAAGCATAAAGATATGTTTTAAATGTAAAATATAGAAGCATAGAGAGGAAATAAATATAATATATATCATAAATAAATATTTTTCCATCATAATGGCCACCATTAGATGTGTTAAAATAATATGTAACAATCATCGTTTCGTGAGGCAGTATTTCGTCACCCACAGAAACAGTATATTCATTAACCATTGGACGGAGGTGTGTGTAAGTGTAAATCAAATCCTTATCATAAAAAATCCTAGTATATTTTAGATACTAGTTTTTTTACAAAATAAAGTAAAAAAAAAATTAAGGGGTTGGATAAGCAAAATAAAACAAAAGAACATAAGAGAAGACATTACCTTAAAATCCGGTAAATCTTTTTGATTTGAGCCAAAAGCTTCCTTGAGAAGACTTCTGCACAAAGTGAAGCATATAGGAGTAAGGTATGGAAGTTGATATAGTATTTGGTCATAGTTTGGCTGAGACAAATGGCTTTGATGGTGTGAATAAGGTGGTAGTGGTGGGGTCCTTTTATAAGGGGAGAGGAGGGGCACTCTTGGAAAGATTGAAATGTTACTTTATTATGAAATTATTTTCAGGTTATATAGGTCCCACAATGATATATTTCGAGTTTAAGGTGATTAGGGTTTGAAATATTCCCATCCAATAGGTTTTCAACAAGTTTAAGACTTATATTTTACATTATCTTTTTATTTTATTTAAATTGTTAATTAATGAGGTAATCGCTGCATCATCATGGTGTCATAAAAAATTTAATTTATTTAATGTATAAAAATTATTAAAAAAATATCATGATGTAGGAAATATTTTTATATTTCCAATGAATATTTATAGTCAAAATATTAACTTATATAACCCCATGTAATAATTGTTTTAGTAAAACAACACATGTTTGTGACAATTTTATTTTTACATTAAATAAAAAGTTATTAATGTCATTTTCTTATCCATGTGGCTCCATGGGGTCCCGAAGTTGAACCATGGATTTTAGTGGTCGGAAATTACTCATTAAATAAGTGTAGGACAATTTTCAAGATATTTTTATATTTTTATAATATCATTTTTACCTTAAATTTCACTAATTACCTTTAATCGTGATTAATAGAACTTAAAAGGTATTATTCACCAAAAAATATTTTAATCCAATTGAACGAAATTTTAAATCTTAATGACAATGATGTATGTCAACTTTTTGAAATTCAAATCACAGAGGTGGTAAAATTTCATTTAAACAAAAAATTAGTTTTTTAGCTACCACTTAATGGTTTCACTATTCATTAAAAATTGTTGTTTTTCAGAAAAATACCAAAAATTCAACCTAAGCTATATTTGATATTCCTAATTAAAAAATGATGTATATTTTACAAAATTAAAAACATATAAGTATAATTAATTAATTTAATAATTAATTCCTAATGTCACAACAAATAGCGTGTTTTTAAGAAACAATATCAATCAAATGATTGACAATTGTTTATATCCAATTTCAAAGTGAAATTAATTTTAATGACCACCATTAGATAAAATTGTAAAAATGTATTCTAATTATACTTTAAAACCACTCAATATTATATTTTATCACTATAAATTAATTTGATTACAAAAGTTGTTTTTAAGTATTTTTCACTTTTCATCGAAAAATGGAAGTTCTCAGAAAAATACCAAAAATTCAACATAGGATAATTTTGATATTATGAATCCAAAAATGAATTCCATTTTGAAATATAAAATTTATAAAATTTCAAAAATTATGTATTACTATTCATAACTTCTAGTTTGATTGGTTGTGGTGTGTTAGAATCTCGAAGTTGCGTACAATGCAACCTATTGCATTATTGAAAGGGAATCATACTGTGGAAGCTTGGGGTGTTACACCCATCCAGTTGTAATCTATTATGATCCATGAGCCCAATCCAATGGTAAGTCGTTGTGACCCCCATCTGGCAGTAAGCAGTTGTGATCCCCTAACCAATAGTAATTCATTGTGAACCTCACACAGTGGTTATCCATTGTGATCCCATTTCAGCAGTAAGATGTTATCAACCCAAACCCAACAGTAAGCCGTTTTCGTCCCTGCCATTGGGAACCATATCTCTAGTTAGTTCTAGCGGCGTCAGACCAACTTTGGGCTGCTAACAACATGTAAGCCCAGGTATATCATCGGTTCGATGTCCTCTATGCACACCATAATCCTATCCCCCATCCAAAACTACATGGACTTTGATTCCTATCCACGGGGATATGTTGGAGGTCACTTTGGGCTCAATCCCATCATTACTGTCTCCCTCGAGTCTACTCCATCTCAGTCTCCATCCACTTCACTTAACCATCCATTATCTATCTTGATTCTTACCCGGGCCGCCACATCCCGATGAGATCATGCCACCTCATTTCCCATTCCTTTTTGAAAAAATTGGGTAACTAGACATGCGTTATCCCGAATATCAGTGTGTCCTCCAAGGGTCACGCCAATCTGATCTACTCCAGTTAGTGTTATGATCAGTTCGATATGTCTCTACTAGATGTTAAACACGAAACATACCCAATGTTAAATAAGGGAAGTTAAGGAAAACATTAGATACATGACTATGGAATATAATTCCCTACATTCAATGTGGGATACCTCGGGCTTCTGCGCCCTTGAGAAGCCCTATAATAAGAGGAAGAAACCCATACACGCTAGTGTTCTAGTATCCAGACACGTCAGTGATTTCTAACGCGACTACTCCCTTGACCAAAGGTTGCTACCCTGGCCATATGCCTTCGAATGTCCTAATAGAAGCGGTGTATTTAACAAATATCCCTGAAGATATGGCACCGGTAAGAGTTTCACCAATAAATTCTTCATCTATAAGGGAGACTCGGAATAGGTGAAAATTTCCGAGGAGGAATACACAAAAGGAATAACCAACTTCCCATCATCCTATTTCGATCAAGGAGAAATCGTCCTTGAATAACTGATGGATGCCACCCGCCTTTGGAATGCAGGAATGTTGGGAAACAATCATTGCATCCTTGTCGTCCCCAAAAAACAGATGCATGCACCCCAATGGAAGCATCAGAAACAGTAGCCTAATGAATTTTAGGTTTTAACAAGAACTTAATTTGAATATTTATAAAGGTATAGACAAATTCTCTCAAAAAGATCATTGGAATCTTGATCTCAGCTATAACGGTTCTTCCTATTTCCAATATACATCTATTCTTTCTTTTAGCTACACCATTTGATAGAGTAGTTTATGGTATGATATGTTGATATTTAATCCCATGATTTTACAAATATCACTCAAAATCATGGCTTGTGTATTATTTTCCACCATTTGACGTATTCTTTTTTATATAAACACCAAACTCCTCCTCATCCTTTCCCTTAAATATTTTAAACATTTTATATTCTTCAAAATTGTGTCTAATGAACAAAAAAATTCAAATCTAAGTGAAATAATATATGAATTTAATGAAATAAATATCACCCTTAGTTGGATTTTTCCTCATGGGACCACATACATCTAAGTGTATTAGTTATAATGGTTTGATAGACTATATGTCCTTATTCTTAGTTGTTTTTTAGGTCATCTTACACATATTATATTTTTACCAAAAACATATATTTCTCAATTAACTTTAAGAAGGACATTCATAACTTCCCATTTTGATATCATCATCTTGTTTCCTTATCTGAGGTGACCAAGTATCTTATGAAAAAATTTATTTTCTTTTTTTTCACTCAGGTTGCATGAGTTCCATCAGTCCCCAATATAAAAAAGGTTTCCATTTTTTATTTAACATACTGTAATAATTTTTCTATCCAAGTAATTTATGAAAAAACCTGAGTTCATTTGAAATAAAAATTCATTTCATAGAGAAATAATTTAGATGAAACTAAGAAAATTATGTTTAATCCCTTCCATAAATGATAAATATTTTCACTTTAGTCCTTTAGACTCAATGTCAAGGGTTAAAATACCTTTGATATTCAATGAGTAGTATTATAATAATTAATTGATCCACCTTAATTTTTCTCAATGCCTTTCATGATTTTAGTATCACCAATCACATGTAATGAGTTCCCACCATCAAGTATCCATAGTCTCTTTTTATCTTCCTTTCAAGACCACATTTTCAAACAATGACCTTATCATCTTGATTTTTTTAGACTTCCTTTCACATTTCTTATAAGTAGTTCTCTAGAGAATATTTTACATGCATTTTTCCACAATGTCCTTGATTTTCATATCCACCATACATTTCTTTCAAACCATTAAACATGTTTTTCATAGATAGACTTGATGAAACATTTTCTATTTTCTTATGCGGTGGCTCACTTATTTTCATCTTAGAACTGAGCTCCATTGATTCTTTCCTCATTCCAAGAAGAGAAGTGTTATTCTAATGTGTGTAGGACTTGTGACCATGAATCCAAAAAACACCAATGATGGTCACTAAATATGAATTTTATGTTATAACCATAGACATGATTTTAAAAAATCATTCCATAATTTTTTATTTGTGGAATATATTCCCTATGAATATTTTTTTTCTCCAAGGGGATTCATTTAATCTACATTATAAAATCTAATATAGATGCTGAAGATATAAAAACCCAAGATTTTATGGTATGTTTTTCATAAATAATTTCAATTCATTAGATGTCTTATTATTCATGCAATAATGAATCTTTATGAAATAAAGCATTGTTATATGAGATAGTTATAACCTAGCCATTAAACATAATTTTTCTACGCATGTGATTTGAATTTCAAAAAATATACATACATGGTTGCATTCTTTAAGGCCTTCGGGTCAGTAAGGCCTTTGGGCCACCTCAAGGCCTTTGGGCCACCTTTATGTGCAGATGAAAACCTGACAAACTACAAGGAACAAGATCTAAAAGGAGGATGAGCCAGAATCATTCACCACAATAGAAGCTAAATGGATTGTAAGAATGAGAGGGTATGGCACCTGCGATTAGGACAAGCCTGTGCATGCATGTGAATGCCTAGCCGAATAGCCATGCGAAGCTGGAGAGCTGATTTCATGATGAAGATACTAGGGAGGAGAAGTTCCAAGTAGTTAGTCTGGGTTGTATGTTATGTTTTAAGTATATGGGCAATGAATTCCTCTAAGGCCTGCGAGCTATGTAATACTTTCGCCTACGGGACCTATAAGGGTTCCCCCTCACCCCTTGAAAGGTGGATTATCAAAAATCAATAAAAATTAAGGCCTTCGAGCCATTGGAGAAGATATGTCCCTTATGAATAGTAACCTCTCCAATGAAAGTATAACTAAAATTTAATAACCTTATAAATGAAACTGAATATTTAAAAATTAAATAATTAAGAGTTGGTATTTTTGTGAGTAATAAATATTTAATTATAGTTTGATAATTAAGAAATTAATTTAAAATAAAATTCATTTTCATAAAATGAATTCATAAATTAATATTTATTTGTCTTATTATTTTGAGATAATTTATCAAGACCTTGGTAAATTTTTTAGGTTATTATAAAATCTGTTATAATTTTAAAAACTTATTTTTCAAGAAAATGAGGATTTAAATAAAAAATTAAATTTATCATATCTGTAAAATTATTTTCAATAAATTGAGTCCATTTTTTTTCTATACATCGAAAAATGGTTAGGGTGATTTTTTTCAATTTTTCTAAAATACTTGAATTTGGGTGAATAGTAAAGTACATCAATTTACAGTATAATACATTATAAGATAAATAAACAATTACTTGAATAATGGATGTTATAAGGAACCCTTATTTTGAACTCACATAAATTTATTACTAGTTTTAGTCACATGAATCAAAATTATTCTTAGTGTTGAGCCAAAATAATAAAATAATGATTAAAATCACAGAAAAACCATCATCTCCTACACTATAAAAACCACCCCTCACCCCTATTCCTACCAAACTTCCAAGTTGTTATCATTGAATATGTTCTCCCCAAATACTATTACCTACTCCCTCTTCACTCCCATGAGATATTTTTCTTTCAAAAAGATCAAAATCAATTCCCTTAAGAAGATTATAAAGGACTTTTATTTTCACGAGGTAAATCCTCTTCATTTTTCATTTATTTTCATTTCAATTTATATTAATTTTTTATTCTATCCTAACCTCCTATGTCCAATTTATTATGATAACTCCTGTATCATATATATACTAGAATTATATAATGTTAATGTAATAACAATTATCGATCTCTTAACTCTCCCTCTTTTATTTTATAAACGAAATCATCATCTGGGAGGTGCTAATTGACATCCTTCTTAGACGACAAAGTTTCAATCCCCAAATTATTCTTCAAAGATATTCATGAAACCATTTTAATGTTATATAAATATTGTGAAATTAAAAATATAACAATTTTTTAATTAAAAAATTTACATAATACTAAACGATAAAACAAAATGTTTTCATTATTATCAATAACTGCCATAACAAACTAAACGATTATCACTAAATGAATTATTTAATGATTCATCCTCATACTATATAAAAAATGATATAAATAATAATTTAAAATTATTTATGTTAATTTATAATTTACTAATTCAATTCTGTATAATTATATCCATTCGAAAAGAACTTCCATACTCATGCAGAAGTATGTCGATTGTTAAAACCAAGGAAAAAAACACCCTCGAGCAATAAAGTTTTATCTTATAACTCATTAAATAGGTCATAAATAAACTTAATAAAATCATAATAAATCAAATACTTGAATATAAGGTTATTAATTAATTAATTAATCGAATTAATGTGATTATTTAGGACATTAAGATCAAGTGAATAACACATTTGGGCATAAGGTAAGGGGTTTCTCATCTAACTTTTATTTCAATGATATATACATTATTCTCCACTTATTTCATGTATGTGGTGTAATTTTACTAACATTTGATATATAATACCATGATTCTATTTAAATTCATGGTATTAAATGATTAATTTAATGGTAATTAATGTTTGGTCATGTCATTCTATTGATTACAATGTGGTAAGGGACTTCGTCTCAATTTCCATTTCATTGAGACTTACTTGGTACTACGCACCTATTTATTTATATGTGGAGTATATAGTGACCCATTGAGATAATTTGTCATTTGAAATTATAATACTATTAAATATATATATTCTTTTATAATCGATATGATATTTTAGTCATATACTATTTTACATAAAATGTATATTTTGAATGTTATTTTAACTATGGAAATATTGATGAATCTGTATCCTCTAATCAATACAAAAACTAATAACGCATATTGTTATGGAATTAAAAATTTGTATAAGAATTATTTTTACTTGAAGTGATGGTTGGGTCCTTCTATATCCCATTGATTCCTTGACAGGTCTCATGAGACAAAATAGTTGTCAACAAACCATTTGAGTTTCTTTCCAAAACATAATCAGATGGATTTCTACCCACAGAATTAAACCATATCGATAGTATGATGGTTCATTTTCTAGGTAAATGATGTCAAAATATTAATCATTATCTTTATTAATTATTCAGTTATAACATACCATGATGTTTTCACTAGGATAAAATCTATGGATGCACTTTCATTCTTAGTTTATTAAAGGTGCAGGTCTTTCAATTATTCATGATTCCATATTGATTATGTCTAATAGATTATTATTAAATTATTATTATTTCATGCATCTACTATATGTAACCCTTACTATGAATTTTATCTCACCCCTTTCTTTTTTTCCTTCCTTAACTTATGAAGAACATATTATTTATTGAGTTTTCAATGATGAATTTTATTATCTTATGTTATGCATTATATTTTTTCTCTTTTCCCATTGTAAAATGGGTTCTATGTATGTATCTAGATTCTTCAATACTGATAAACTAATATGTCCTTCTAGAAATGATTCCTTGTAATCATGAAAATTTAATAAAATAATGCACATTATTTGGGCTTCTGAAGTCGGGGTGTTACAGTTTGTTTCAAAGGATGTTATGTAGAAACCTGGGAACTGGATTTAGAAAATTTTGATTAGGTAGCAAAACCCAATCATATAAATTGAGGATAAGTATATAAGAATATCCTAGAAATTTTTTTATGGTAGATATTAGGTGGTTATTTCTAGAAATATTTTCCTATCTGGATACTAATAGTGAACATGGCTTTGGCATAGATCTACAAAGGAGTAACAACTGTAACAAGGTGTTCTGAGATTGACTCAGGGTAACATAGAACATGAAAATAGGCCTTACTACAAACCAAGATTGACAATTCCAAAGGATATTTTAAGGATAATTCAAATTTTATTACAAACCATTATGAAGGATTTAAAAGTAAAAATAAATCATGTTTATGACTATGAGATTAGTTGTGCATAAATTTTCAAATTATGTTAAGTGCTTTTCTAGATTGGAATTATTAATTATATTTATAACTTAATTTAGTGTATGCCATTATTTGGTGATAGAGTCTAATAGAATAAAGGGAATTAATACCCATGGAAAATGTAGGGATTTCCCTACTAATCAAGTCAATAAAGTTAGTGTTGGAGCTGAGTAGACCATGACCATATTAGGACAACTTAATCGGTTGTGAAGAATAACAGTGCCACACCTATGTTGGATCGTTTCATCCAACCGTAGCCGCCATATTTTAGTGAGACTAATAATACATTGGTAACTGAGAAGTGTATGAATTCCCTTGGAAAGATATTTATGGAATTAAGATGCAATTAATATGAAAAGGTAGTACTAACAATATATTATCTCAAGGGTGATGACGGTCAATGATGGTCCTTGATCTGGAATACCATGAAGGAAGATGAAAAAGAATTTTTGGAATAGAGAACCATTAAATAATAATTCTTCAAAAAATATTTCCCTCATGATAAATTGATTTAAAAGAATAGATAATTTATTATATTGAAACAAAGGGAAGAATAGAGTGTTTCAGAGTATGAGGATACTTTCAAAAGACTATCCTGGTATTCTATATATATTACATACATGTTTCGGAAGACAAGATTGATCATTTCTCTGAAGGTCTTAAGAAAATCATTTGAAGGGTAATAGCTTCTCAAAAATTTTCATCAAATGATGAAATAATATTAAGTTCCATAAAAATGGAGAAAGAATTTTCAAGATCGAATTTGTTCAAGGGAAATCAAGATAAGAAGAAGGTCTTTTGATATTCATGGAAACAGTGAATCTCTAAAGAAGAAGAAAGGAAGGAAGAAATTCCCATTATGTGAGAACTGTGGAAAGAACCATCTAGGAAAATGCTTGAAAGGTAAGGGAGTTTTATGTGTGTTTAAAAGGGTCACCGATATAATGAATTAATGGGGAAGAGATAATTCAACAATGTTAAATTCTATAATTGTAGGGAGATGGGACACTATGAAAATCATTTTCCTAAACGTCAATGAAAGTTGTCTTAAAAAGGCCACGAGAGTAAGGGTAGGCTTATGCGATAACAACTATGGAGGTTGAAGTTCCCACTGATGTAGTGGTAGGTACCTTCATAATTCTTCTAATTTATCCAATGATTTATTTGATTATGAATCATCAAAATCTTTGATATCTTCTTAGTTCTCTAAGAAAATTAGATATTAAAAATTTTATTTAATTAAGGAATTTTTAGCCAAAACTCTTAAGGTAAGTATAATTGCAATAAAAATGTTTCGGTCAATCCCCTTTGTGAAACATAAATATACTTTAGTTTCTAACCTCGTCATCGTACCTATTATTTACTTTGATATAATTATCAGTATGTATTGGATTTCAAATTGTGATGTGAAAATCTATTGCAAATGAAGGAAGATACAATTTTTGAGAATGATGTAGAATCCCTTAACTTTAGAGCAGAAACATCATCATCAGAATCATACCCAGATCCACCTTCAGTAGATCTTCTAAATGAAATTCTTTGGGAGGTTGAGAAAACATCATATGTGGATATTCAAATTTAATATGTACCTATTTTACAAGAATAAGAAGATATATTTCTAGAGGATTTTCCTAGACATCATCGAAAGCAGGATGTTGATTTCTTTATTGATTTAATTAATAGTGAAAGACATATATAAAATACAGTCTATAAAATGGACACTGTGTTATTATTATAGGTAAAGAAATAACTAGAGGAATTGAGTCACAAGGGATTTATCCTCACTTGTGTTTCTACATGGGAAGACCATATTCTCTTTATTACGAATAAATATAGACCCCTGAGGCTTTGCATTTATTATAGAGAAATCAATGCTATAACAATAAATACCAAGTATCATATCACTTTAATTGATGATCTATTTGTTCAAATATAGAGGAATCAATATTTTTTGAAGATTGAATTTTAGTCTGGACGCCATCAGTTGCGTTTGAGGAAGGTAGATATTCTAAAGACAACATTTCGAACTAGGAATGGGCATTACAAGTTTACAGTAATTACATTTGGTATGACTAATACACCTTCCATTTTCAGAGATCTAAGGAATAGATTTTTCATGGAATATCGAGATAATTTTTTTGTGGTGTTTATTTATGAAATCTTTATATATTAAAAAATATATGAGGACCATGAGAACCACTTGAGAGTTGTTCTGGAGACTCTTAGATGAAAAGAGTTATATGGGAACTTTAGTAAATTTGAATTATGGATTCAATCTGTTTCTTTTCATGGAAATATTGTCTGTAAGGATGGAATCTCTATTAATATTATAAAGACATAGGCAATCCATGACTTTCCTACACAAATGAACATAATCAAGGTATGCAGTTTTATTGGATTAGCAAGTTACTATAGGTGTTTTGTTATGAATTTTTCCCAATTGGCTAGCCCGCTAACCAAGCTCACACATAAAGGGGTTAAGTTCATATGGAAAATAGAATATACATAATGTTTTGAATAATTGAAAATAACATTCTTCAATGCTCTAATTTTAAATTTTCTATATGTAAATGATGGATTTGTGATATATAGTGATGCATCTAAAAATGGAATGGGTTGTGTCCTTATGAAAAATGATAATGTTATTACTTATTCATAAAGGTACTTGAAGACTCATGAAAAAAATTATCCAAATCATGATCTTGAGTTAGTAACTGCAATATATTCAATGAAAATATAGAGACACTGTCCCTATGGAGAATGATGTGAGATAGATACAAATAACAAGAGTTTTAAAAACATTTTTACACCGAAAGAACTTAATATGAGGAAAAGAATACGGTTTGAGTTACTCAAATATTATTATTTATCAATACACTACCACTCAGGAATGGAAAATAAGGTGGAAAATGAATTAATGAAGAATGATCATGGACTTATAACCCAAATGAATATTGAGAGAGATCCTGTATTCATGGACATAGTAATGATGGATGGGGGAGTTGTTAAGGAAGAGGAAACATCATTCATTTTACAAATGATTTCCAAACCATATTTACTAGAGAAGATAAAATGATCTCAATTTGATGATAAGAATATAATTAATAGAATTAAAGCTATTGAGGGTGGAAGATTGGGAGACTTTATGTTTGAGGATGGAGTTCTGAAATTTGGAAAGATGTTATGTATTCCATCAGTACCTGAGAAAAAAATAAAACTACTAGATGATGCCCATAGCTCAAATTTCCCTATACACCCTGGTAGCATGAAGATGTATAGAGATCTGAAGGAACATTTTTTTGTGGGATATCATGAAGTGAGAAATTGAAGACTATGTGTCAAGTTGTCTAGTTTAATAACATGTAAAGGAAAAGAGACAACATCCTATAGGATTTGTGAAACCTCTACCTATTCTTATGTGGATGTGGTATTACATTACGATGGAATCTGTCACAAGAATACCCTGGACACCTCATAGGAATGATGAAATATGGGTAATTGTTGATCATCTTACAAAATCAGCACATTTCCATGATATAATAGAGGATTTACCACTTGAGCACTTGTAAAGACTCCATATTAATGATGTTTTAAGATATAACGGTGCACCTCTATTGATTGTGACTGATCGAGATACCTAATTTAAATCAAAATTATTGAACATTCTTTAGAAGGCTTTGGATACTGAGCATCATATAAGTACTGTATATCACTTGACTTTAAATGTTTTTTTGATTAGTACATACCTTTGGTTGAATTATTCTACAATAATAGTTTCCATTCTAGTATTAAAATGGCTCCATATGAAGCATTATATGGAAAGAGCTGTTCAACTCCAACTTTTTGGGATGAAGTTAGTGCAAGGAAACATACAGGCCCAGAACTTATTGAAGAGAAAACAACAAAGGTAAAGATAATTTAGGACCATATTAAAGAATCCCAAAGTACGAAAAAGACCTATACTGAAAATAAAAGAAAGGATTTGGAATTTCAAGTGGGAGATCATGTCTTTCTAAAAGTAACTCCATGGAAGGGTATCTTATGGTTCTCTAAGAAATAAATACTGAGCTCTATGTACATTATACCATTTGAAATTTGGGACAGAATTAGAGTTACAGCTTACGGTTTAGTGATACCCCCAAGTCTATCCAAAGTTCATGATGTGTTGCACATGTCATTGATAAAGTATTACAAGATAGAATAATGCATGTACTCACCTAGGAATAAAGAGAACTTCAACCTGATTTTTCATACTGTGAAGAGCCAATTAATATTATCAACAAAATAGAGAAAGTATTGACAAATGAGACAACTCGAATTGTAAAGGTTATTCAGAGATACCATAAAATGGAGGGAGTAACTTGGGAACCTAGGGATGTTGGGAAGAGGAACCAACCACATATTTTTAGAGGGATATATACATGAAAAATTTAAAGGACGAAATTTTTAAAGGATGGAAGAATATAACACCTCATGATTTTATGGAATTTTTATTCTTAAAAAATTTCAATTCATTAGATATATTGTTATGCATAAAACATTGAGAATCAAGAAAAAAAACATTGTTGTAGGAGACAATTATATCCTAGCTGTTAAACATAATTTTTCCACTTCTGTGATTTGAATTTTGAAAAACGGACTTACATGGTTGTGTTCGATAAGAAATTTAGAGACTCATAGGATCAACATAATTTTATGGTGAATAGTAACTTACACCTATAAATAGTATTTTCCCTTATGAATAGTAACATTAACCTTATGAATAGTAACCTCACCCATGAATGTATAAATAATATTTAGGCACCTTATAAATGAAAGTGAATATTTTATAAATTAATAACTAAGTGTTGGTATTTTTTGAATAATAAATATTGAATAACAGTTTTATAATTAATTAATGAATTTATAAGATAGTTAATTATCATAAAATTTATTAATAAATCAATATTTTGTTGTCTTATTATTTTGGGATAATTTAATTAGACCTTAGTTAATTTTTTAGAGTATGATAAAATCAGTTATAATTTTAAAAACATACTTTTGGTGAAAATAGTGATTTTAATTAAAAACAAAATTTTTTATATCTAGAAAATTATTTTCATAAAGTGGATGTTATTTTTGTATCTTACACATCTAAAAATAGATAGGGTGTTTTTTTGGTATTTTTCATAAATATTTGATTTTTGGTGAATTGTAAAATAAGGTAATTTATAGTATAATACATTTTAAGATAAATACACTATTCCTTGCAAATGGATGATGTAAGAAACCATTATTTTGAACTGACATGAACTTATTACAATTTTTTGGTCACATTAATCCGGACTATTTATAGTGATGAGCCAAAATAATAAAATAATGATTAAAATAATGGGAAAATCTCAACTATAAAAACCACCCCTTCACCCCTCTTCCTATCACACCTGTCAAGATTTGAGACATGCCTAATTAATTCCAAAATACTCTTCCCTATTCCATCCCCACATAAATGATATCTTTTTCCTTTATAGAATACCAAAATCAATCCACTTAAGGATATTTTCACAGAGGTTATTTCAAGAGGTAAATCCTCTTCCTTTTCATTTAATTTCATTTCAATTTATCTTCTTTTATTATTCTCTCCCAACCTCCTATGTCTAATTTATCATTATATCTCTAACATAATCTATATACATGAATCATATCATGTCAATATAATAACCATTATCAATATCCTTACACTCCCACTTTTATTTTATAAACAAAATCATCATCTAGGGGGGTGCCAATTTAAAACGTTCGTTAACGACAATGTTTTGTTCTTCAAATTATTATTCAAATATATTTATGAAACAATTTTAATGGTTGATAAATTTTTTAAAATTTATAATATAAAATTTTCTAGAAGTAACCTATTAACATAATACTAAATGATAAAAAAATGAGTTCATTGTGATAAATAATTGTCGTAATAATCTAAACGATTGTCAAAAAATGACTTATATAATGATTAATCCTCATACCATATAAAGAAATAATATAAATAACCATTTAAACTTAATTATTTTCAATAATAATTTATAAATTCTATTGTATATAATTATATTCATTCCACCTGAACTTCTATTCTCATACACAAGTACGCTGATCGTGAAAACCAAGAAAACAAATGCTCTTGAGTGATAAATTAGTATCTTATAACTCATATAAAAGGACATAAATGAACATAATAAAATTATAATAAATCAAATTCAAGTTTATAAGGTACTTAATTAATTAATTTATGGTTCTAATAAATTTATTCAGGACATTAAGATCAAGTGAAGAACACATTCAGGCATAAGGTAAGGGGTTTCTCATCTTACTCTTATTTCCATGAGATTTACGTTGTTCTCCATTTATTACTTTTTTTATGGTGTATGTATGATGTAATTTGATATATAATACCATGATTATATTTATATTCATTGAATTAAATTATTCATTTCATGATTATTAATTTTGGGTCTTGCGATTTGATTGATTATAATTTGGTAAGGGACATCGTCTCAATTTCAATTTCTTTGAGTCTTACTTGGTATTATGCAACTAATAGTTTTTATGTGGTGTATCTACTAACCCTTTTATATAATATTTAATTTTAAATTATATTCCTACGAAATTTTCATATTTTGGTATAATGTATTTGACAACTATGTTATCCTTATAAGCATTTAGATACAGTGTTTATTTTTAATGTTGTTTTAATTGTGGAAATATAGATGAATATGTATCATCTAATCAATATAGAAATTGATAAGGAATATTGTTCTACAATTAAACCTTTGTATAATAATTATTTGGACTTGATGTTATGGGAGGAGCCTACTTTAGCCCATTGATTCATCGATAAGTATCATGAGACAAAATAGTTTGTGAAAAACCCTTCGAGTTTGTTTCCAAAACATAATCTGATGAGTTTGTACACATAGACATAAATCACCTTGACATTATGATGGTTCATGTTATCGATATAGGGAATCCAAATAATAATCATTATCTTTATTCATTATTTAGTTATTACTTTCCATGAGGTTTTCACTATGACAAAATATATGGATACAATTTCATTCTTAGTTTATTGATGCTGTGTGTATTTAAATTATTCACCATTCCATATTGATTATGTCTAATTTAGTATTATTAAATTATTATTATTTCATTATCCTACTATATGTAACCCTTAAATAGAATTTTATATCACCCCTTTAATTTGTTTTCCTTCCCTGGGTTATGAAGAAGAGATCATTTATTGAGTTTTCAAGGTTGCTGTTTATTGAATTCTGTTATGTATTATATTTTGTATTCTTTTACCTATGTAAAATGGGTTACATGTATGTATCTAGTTTCTTTATGACTATTAAATTGATGAGTGCTTCAGGATATGTTTCATTGAAATCATGAAAATGTAATAAAATAATGCACTGGCTCTGGGCTTCTTTGGTTGGGGAATCACAAAAGATAATTTATCAATATCTTTAATGTCATAATATTTTCAAAATTTTAAATTCAAGTGAACAATTTTAGGAAAAACAGATTCACCCTTTAGAGAATCTTTAGGTTATTCTTTAACATGAAATGATGATTTTTCATTATTAGATTTTGTAGATATATTATCCTTGAATTTAATATATTTTTTTATAATACTCTCTGATATTTTTAGAATCAATTAATTATCGGAAACATTTAACTTTAACCTATTGAGTTACATAATGAGTTTAGTTTATTTATATTGATATTCTTTAGTTGATTCAGCCTACTTCTTATCTACTTTATTCTGAGCTTTAACTTCCCTTTTGATCCTTTTGTTTTTATCATGTAAAGATTCAAACTTTGATATAATTATGGATACTATATATGTTTCTCTACTACCTTATGATTCATAGTTAGAGGAGGTTTCTTCTTTCTATACATGTATTATACTATTTATGAACATAACATGACCCTAATATTTATATTGACTACATATTGTAGTGTCTTACCTTTATTTTATTATTAATATTTTCCATTCTCGTCTTTAATAATACTTCTTTAGAACACTATTTTTTTAGACTAGGTGTTCTTCCATAGCTTGATTTTATAAATATTTTCATCATTATCTTCATCGTCATACCCAAGATTAATTTTTCATTGGTAAATTTAAAGAAAAATTTCCAATACCACCGAAACTGAATCATTTCATGGAAAATTTACCCTTATACTTTCCCTTACATTTTCCAAATTTTCTAGAGAAAAAATAAATTATTATCTTTCTATATTTATCTATCCCATAATCACCATAGAATTCACTATAATCCTCAAGATCATATTATTGTAGCTTTAACTTTCTCTTGGATTCAAAAGGCATCTCATATTTACCATTCTTTTTAAAAATGGGTTTCGTTCTCATTACATAGGTAATGAGGTTATTATGAAACACATGAAGAAAGAGATATTCTCTTTCATCCAAAGAAGGTATTTTTGTGTAAAACCTGTCTAGAAAATGCCTCAAGAGTTTCTTTAAAATGTCACCATCATCAAAATTCTCACTAACCCATTTTATGACACTCATTATTTTATTAACTCTTATGAAATTGTATTCAATGCATCCCTCCTTATCCATACTTATTACTTTTAACTTACTTTTATAGATCTGTATCCTTTCCTCTTTAACTTTTTTTATTCCCTTCCTAGATGGTTTCAATATGGTCCTGTAAATACTTGGATATTTTTAAACCCATTAATTCATTGAATAAATTCTTAGAAAGAGACATTAGAATGAAGTTTATTGATTTTTAATTGACATATATTTTTCTTTTAAGATAATTTCATATGATCTCCTCTTGAAATGGGTGGAAAACTTACTACAAAGGCATCATGAACATTAATACTTTGTGATAAGAAATATGAAAACATCATGTTTTTCTAGCGATGAATATTTCTTCAATCAATTTTTTTCACTCCTGAAATATTAATTGAGAGTATTTTTTCTATAATTTACTTCAATGAGTCATTACTAAGAATAGAAACATGTGACTTGAGACCACTTGTTAGATCCATATAATCATATGACTACACTAAGATGGGAGGGGTGAATCAGTGTAGAATTTTAATTTTACAATTTCCGATTATTCTTGAAATAAAACTCTAAATCATATTATATTATGATTCTATCAGAAAAATATTATTCCCTCATACGTTCATGATTATTACTAAAATAAATATAACAAGGAATATGATGATTTTTATAACATTCGACAACATTGTGTGAGCCTACTCCTTGACATAATCAATTTTTTTCATTATATTTATTATCCAATATAAGTCAATCAACAACATAAAATGGGTTATGAGGAATTAGACATCACTTATATATTCACTACATCCCACTACTTCCAATAATGAATATCCCATGGGTCATACAAAACATTCAACTGGTAACAAAGTTTCATAAAAAATGAGATATATCACTTAAATCTTTGGTTACTTAAGAAATAAATGATGATATTATAAACATGGCATCATAATATTAAGGAAAAAATTCCCACTTTTTGTAGTATATGATGTAAACCTTATTCTCAAAAAACAATCACTGGATAACTTATTAATAAAAATAGTTATATGTTGTATGATCTGTACTTTGTATACCAAGGTCACTTCTTCTTAGAAATATTTTCACACGTTATTTTTTCCATTTCTTTCTCATTTACATGAATTATTTTCTTATTCCACCACCTTGTAATTATCTGAGCATTGATCTTCCCAAAATTTATTCCATTAAATATTATTAAATGTATCCCATCGAACTGAGTGGACATAAAAGGAAATCTAGGAAGATGTTATGTTTTCTAAAAAAAGGATAATTATAGAATTATTATTTTTAGATTACCACTACATTATTTATAGTTTCCAATAAATAAAACAACATGAAATATAATTTTAAATTCATTTAACTCAGATGAAAAAATGGATATTACATGATGTTATCTAGTGATATTTCTTATTATTTTTTAAGAGATACAACAAAACTTGCTGGGAAATATAAATTTTCCAATTTTACTTCTAAATAGACTAGATCACTGTAAATATTAAATTTTATTTTAAAAAACTCAAGGTATAAACTAAATTACTCATATTTTATTTTAAAAAACTTATCAAGTGCTCATCTTTCATCACTTTTTGATTAATAGGTGATTCAAGGTCTAAATATAAGAACAACATCATCACAATAACAATCTAGATTTAAAATATGGTTATTATTTTTTATCTAAATAAAAATGTAACATCATAATGTTTTTAGATATTATAGATTGAATCATAAAACAAAGAATTACATATATTACTATTTTCATGATATCATTTTTTCAGCATGAATCTCATTTTAGATGCAATGTTTTTTCCATTGAACAATATTTCTTGCATTGGAAACTTTATATCATCAGAAAGTTAAATTTTTGGAAACCAAATTTTAACACCAGTAGAAAATATGAAATTTTTTAAGTCATGATTATTTTTCTGGTCACTCAATGTCTTATTCCCATTAAAGGAATACAATGATGTACATGTGCTAGCTCAAAGTGTTGCATTAAATGATTCAAAGGATTATGCTTAGAGACTTGAATCCTTACAATCTGTTATAAAGAATTTTACTATATGTCTTAAATTCTTATGGTCAAATCATAAGTTTTATTCTCTAGTATAATAATTAAAAGTATCTATCAAACCCAAATATCAGTATTAATACTTTATGCTTGGTATATTTTCAATTTTTTTCTATTTTTCCAGATATTTAGATTGACTTCAAAATTTATCCAAGATGAATTTATCATTTTACAACAATATCAAAAGAATATCAAACACATAAATGATACAGAATGATGTTTGAAAAAATTGAAATTGGCATAAAACTTCATTAAACATTCTAAGGGAACTTCAATTCCCATCACTATAGGAAAATTTATTTATTCCCATGGTTTGAAAATGTGTGTATATCCCTTGAAACTATGGGTATAGGCTATATCTATAATCTCAAGGAACCATGGGAAACTAAGGTGTCGGTAGAGCCTTAGACTATACCCATGGTATGGAAAACTCTGAGTATAGGTCCACTGCAACATGTAATTAACCTATACATACAGTTTATTAAACTGTGGGTATAGCTTTAACAAAATATGGGGCCGTATGATTCGATCCATGCACTGCCCCTTTCAACTTTGGCACCTTTACACTACTCTATTTATCTTATTGGTATATATATATATATATACTTATATATGTTTATATAAAATGTGGCTATAGGTAAAAAAATTTGGTATAGGTGTTCCCATGAAATTTTTTTTTGCCCAGTGAAACATTTTTTTCCACCATAAAACAGTAATGTTATACCCATAGTTTTGGAAAACTGTGGGTATAAGTCCTCAAATAACAACCCTATACCCACGATATTACAAAAAATGTGGGTATATGTCTCGAAAAACAACCCTATACCCATGGTTTAGGAAAAACTATTGGTATATGGGGCCTAAACCCATGGGTTTTCCAAATTGTAGGAATAGGCACCCATATTATACCTATACAAACATTTTTTTTGGAAAACTATGGCTATAGATCCATTTTACAATAGTTAATTTATAGTAAAATGTCAAATATAAGCCAAGGTAATATAAAATAAAAAACTACCTTATGAGAGTATAATGGAAAACATTATAAAAAATAGAAATTACTCTCACGAATCACCCCAATTGGGAACCCATTTTGGGAAGGTAGTGATGAAAAAAAACCCATGAACCAAAAATACTCACGAAACTAAAGATCAAAGATATTTTCCACTAAAATCAAACTGAAGAAAAATATTCATCATCATATGAACTAATTTTTTAAAGATTCAAAATAATATTATTAATGAAAACCTCGGCACGGTCGAACTGAACCATTATTGAAGAATCTTTTGTATGAACGTTATTAGGTGTGAAAATGATGATATGATAAAAAAATATGTTTGAGAGGATATTCAACTCTCAAAAAGTATTTTCTTATGTTTTTATATTTACAGGTGTTTGTTTTTAATGATGATAGGGCCAAGGGGTTCTTCAACGTTATGGATATAGGATAAATTTGGATGTTCAACATGTGATCAGTATAATTATTATGAGAAATTTATAGGTGTAGAATAATGTGTTTGGCCGGTTCAAGTGCCACTTGGATCAAGAATATAAAATCTGGCATGGAACTGTTGACATTATCTTTATTTATTTCGATGAGATTTGAGGGGATATAATTTTATAAGATCAATTAATTAAGCTAGAATTAATCATGAACAATTGTAGAAGAATTTTAAAGAGAGAAGTGAATTCTTTACAGTAATTATTTTGATAGAGGTGGTGAAATCATAAGAATGAAAAAAATATGTCTAGATCCATTGAAAATTTTCCTAAAATGGTTCTGTCATGGTAGTAAGAAGGGGATTTATTTAGTCATACATGTGATAAAATAATGTTACTGGTAAAATGTGTTTGGTGAAGAACCAAATATTGAGTTGAATTTGTTCAAGATTAATGTCACCAACCAAAGAAATAATGTAAATAAATTTCAAGAAAATTATGGAAATGAAAATATTCTTTCTAATGGTGTGATATAATCATGGATTCATTGATATTTTTTTCGAGAATGAGAGCGAGAACTACTAGGTGAGAACTAAGAAGCATATGGGGAAGGGATCCATGATAGATAATATTTTTTACTAATTTGTTATTAATTTTCATGGATTGTTTTGAAATTGTAAAACTACAAAAGTTTTTACGTTAAAAATTTTTTAGACCAAGGTTGTTCTAGTAAAAATTTTACTTCTTCATTCGTAAATATTTCCTTTTCGATATATATTCTCTCCATTAAATTCATTAAAAATTTACCATATTATTTGAATTAAAAAATAAATGTAAATTTTTCTAAATATTATTCATTAAATATTTCATCTTTATTTTTAATATTCTGATAGGTGTATTATTGTGAGAATATCAAAAGAATATTAGTTGAAAATTTTATTTTACTGAAATATAATTTATCATTTTCATGAATGATTAATTCCTTTGTTGATAAACTATAGAATTATTTTAGTCACAAGTTAACATACCAAGGAGTTTTTTTTACTTATTAAAATCTCAATTTCAGTGAATTATTTCTGCATGATCAAAGAAAAATTTATTCAACCTGTAAATCAAGTTCCCCTCCATAATTGTTACTGCATATATTTTCTTATAACCGGTTCATATATTTTTCATCACTCCTACCACATTCTCATTCTACTAATGCTAATGTTTTTGAGTGTTTCACTTGACATTATTTGATTTCATAAGTATTTTTGTTTCTATCTTGGTCACACAACACACAACGTCTTTCTTTGTGCTTCCACCCCCAACAAACTAGTGGTGCTATATTAAAATTGGGAAATAATTATTTAGTTTTCAATGATGAAATACAAGGAAACTGAATCTTGTTTTCAATAGGTCCTAGGTTATCAACTAGTATTGAGGGTATTAAAAAAACAAGTGGAAGTCATTATCCTTTAAAACCTAAGAATGTGAATATGTAAAAAAACCATCAATCAAATCCAAAATATAAAAATAAAATCCAATACCAAAAAATTTATGTAATGTTATATCGAATGACTTCTCCAAAAAATACGCAAAAGAAAAAAATCCCATAAAAGCAACTCTAACTACACCATCCCAATTTTGAGCTATTAATATCTTAAACAATTAACAAAACTGTTCTAGAAAACTGAAAAAAATTTATATATATAGGAGTGAAGGATCATCTCAAGACATATCATACAATGTGGAAGAAGTATAAAAATCTCTCCATTCCTAAATGGTAAAACAAACATGTACATATTTTTTATCAATTATCATCTAACCTCACTATTTCACACTCACCATATACTGCACAAAATTATAATAATATATTAAGGAAAAAAATATCATGAAGGTATATCAGAACCACTTCATCATTAGTTTATTTTCTAATATTCTCCATGGACAGATGTCATGTGGTTCCATCCCTTCTCCAGCCTTGAAACAACCCAATATAAATATATCATATCACAATAAAATAACAAATCATCTTCATCATATAACCACCAATACATAACATATTTTTCCAATATCACATATTCATAAAACTATGATATTATCAATATGAAGGACATCATCCTCGTGATCTCCTACTATAATGCACGACCCCTGCCAAGTATCATTATCACAAATGTCATCATAGTTGAATATCATGTACACAAATGAAATCGATTTTTTTTACATTATCCTACCATTAATGACCCCCTCAATGTATCTTCATTACAACTCCCACCATAGCAGGGTATCATGAACATGAAGAACTTAAACATCATTCCCTCATCCTACCATGTATGACACTAACTGTAATATCATCATAAAATCACTATCAAGTCACCTATTATATCACATACTATAACTTTAAAAAACACAACCCATATTAATATACCCAATTTGAGACATCACAGACAATACTACTCATATAAGGGTGAGTGGGAAAGAGTGAGTAGTCAATTATCTATTTCATATCCGATCAAGATGTTTGGGGAAAACATCCAGGACTCAATGTATTTGGGCTTCAATAAGGTTATCTAAATCATGTGGGTGCATATGAAATCATAAAAAATACATCATATAATGTAGTCACACATGCTCCAAAGCTAGTGATTTTTTAAAAATAAAACACTATAAAAACCAATAATAATCACCTCTTCATCACTACAATTCACTAAAAACAACTTTCACCTTTTTAACTCCTCACACACCACCTTATAAAAAAATATCCACAACAAAATTTATAATTTGCAATTTAAAAATATAATTCATTCATTTATATAATTAATACTTTCCCATATATAATAAACCCTATCCAAGACCATTCTATCCACATTAAACACAACACAACTATCTACAAAAAAACCACAAAAAACCCCAACAACAAGATCATCAGGAAATCATATTTTATTTCTTTCTTTCCTTGAGAATTACTTATTCTATCTTAAATTTCATTATAGTATCTTTATTTTCTAATAAGACCAACCATTTCCATCAATAAATAATTACCAATTAATGAGGGGTGATTTTTCATGTTTAATAACAATAACCAATAAATAATTTATAGTAGTAAATAAAACGCAAATAAATATTATGAAAAAAATTATACACATGGAATAAAACATATTCATATAAAGCACATGTGATGAACTTATAACCATCATTTACATTTGGTTAGATTCACTGTCTTTATTAATTTTATACTTACCATCTGTATAACTAAAATGAAAGCATATTTTTCCACAAATTACACAAAATAATAAAGAGAAATCCTAAATTCCCTTCCATGACTAGAGTCTCAATGGACTAATTCACAAGAACAAGATAGAAGTAATTATATAAAGGTCAAGAAAGGTGGTTAATTCACTATTGGATATTCAAAAACAATATTAATATCTCTCACAAGTAATTCATTATTAGAGATAAGTGGGAATAATCAATCAAAAGTGATGGGAACCATGAATTTAAAAACCTATATGGTTGAATTTTGTTATTATTATCCCATGAATTTCCCTATTTTTTTTAAACTCAGTCAAACACCCTTAATTTCCATTTAATCTATGTGTGATGATTATCATCACATCCTAATATTCAAATTACCTATATTTATGGAACAAATCATTATGGGGATAATGATTTTTTTTATAAAATTTCTAATTTATAAAGGTTTTACAATTGATAGTGGAATTATCAATTGTAAAAGTTAATTTTCGATAAAGTGGTGAATATGAGGATTTAAAAAAACTAGATTACTCTTATGAATAGAAGAAATTATTTTTATATATGGGGGGAAATAATTATGAATAAAGGGAATAAATGTTATTTGTTTAATAAATGAATCATTGACATCAAGTGCTAACTTTTACAAATCATGCTTGGAATTTTATGCATTAAGTAATGATTCTTAATTTTCAATGGGTGAATCTTACATATTAATATTTTAATTTTTTTTGTATGAAGTTATATACTCATGTATTACTTTTTACACTCCAATGTAACAAAAATTTGGTAATGTGTAGGTCTCCACTATGATATTAAATGTTCATATTTATGATAAAGTAAATATGTAAAGGTCATATCAGTGAGAGATGGGTGATATATAAGATTCATTATATGTTATATGGAATACGTTAGGGTTTTCAAGGCTGATGTGCGAGGGTAATTTTTAGGGAAAGGGAATCAAACTTATGTATTGATATATGACTATTAAACAAGAAAAAATTAATTTTAGGTATGGAGAAATGAAACTTACATATAAAACCCCCCAATGGAAATTATAATAATGTATGAAATAATGACTCTTACATATATAGGGTGGAATACCATATATTGAAAATTTGACAAATTTCTCAATATGTAAGGGAAATTTCGAAGAGGGAAGGTTATGTTGGGATAATGACTAGAATTTTATAAACCCACTAGACTATATCCACAAAATTTCTCTTAAGGATGAAAGATTTATCAAAAATGATCACACATTGCAGTGATCATAATCTTAAATAATAAACACTAAATAAATACAATATAACCCAAAAAATCTAAACAAACATAAACAAACTATCATAATTAAATGATTGAAGGAAAACTAATGCACCAAAAAAATAAAAGTTTTATGTGGTTTAGAATTTCATTCTAATCCATGGGGGAACATTGAAACTATTTTATTCAAGTAAAATAAATTTGATTATAATGACTCAAGATAAATTATATAGTCATTCCAATGAAATCATCCTTCTTACTATCTGTGGTAGTGCACAAATGGTTCTTTTTCTAGTCATCAACATCCAATCTTATGGTATTGATGCCAATATTGGACAATCATTGTGGATGATCCCTATCACAACCTGACCAACCTAGGACCACCTAGTTAGTAGAAATTTGATCATGACAACCCAATCCCACCTTTAACAGGCTAAGGGTTGGAGACGAGCACCGAGTAGGCATATCACTTAAATGGGATGCCTTAGACTAAGTACATGTACACACAACCAAAACCAACATGATAAAACACTATTGATATGTAATAAAATGATATAAATATATAGAGCTCAAACCATACATGAAATAACCTCTAGGAAAAAAATCAATGTGAATTAGGTTAATAAAAAAATTATAGTGGGGGAAAATTACATGACTAACTAGAAATGAGATCTTACATTGATAACTAATTGAAAAAGTAAATTACTTAAGTGATCCTCCCTCAAAATCTCTATGTCCAAATGCCAAGAATTTTTATAACCTCCAAGTAAAAATATGATTCTCCACTATTGGGTTAACCAAATTCACCACAAATCTTCATCTACACTGCATAAGAAAAAAAAACATGTGGGAAAATCCCCTACATCGGTCAGTATATACAAACCCCGTAAGATTCAATGAAAACCAAAAGGGGGAAGAAATAAAAATAAATAATATTCAAATCAACCCATATATAAAAAGGTTTTAAAAAACCCAACATTAGATATAATATTAAGAAACCCAATAGAATGGAAAGGGTATCTTCATTATCAAATCCAACTAAAAATGAAGTGTCTACCCACACTCTAATCTTCATGTCACTGATTCCAATAAAACCCATGTGGCCACATAAGACATAGAGTGTATAGTCATCTATTAACTACTATATATCATATGAAAGGGATCACTAAATCCTATCCATGTATCTCATATAACCTCCCATGAATATGGATGTCTAGAACCTCATCACTACGTAGCACAACCAAGACAGCACTACTCCTATAGAAGACTTTCCCACCACCAGAGATCAATGATGGGGACTATATTTTATAGATAGAGGACCCATTACTTCTTTAAGGATGTGAAGTATTGTATCTACCTATATAAGGGAATTGAGGGATCTGTTTCGTAGAGAGATACTATGGAGTACTGACCCCTAAAACACTATTATGGTCACACTTGATCACTTTCATCAGTTATAAATATCTAAAAGAACCCCCCCACTTACATAACCTCACATCATATATCTAATGTATAAGTAAAGGCTACCAGTGTGTTATATGTGTAAAACTAATCAGGATAGGAACATCATTAGCTAAAATTTAATTCCAAAAGAAGAAGGTACATGAGGTAGAAGTCTCTAAGGGGAGTATATAGTGTTCATTCCGAGGTAACATGATATATCTTCTGAGGCTATAACCTACTTGTGTCTCCTCATTGTAATCGATATGTAAAACAAAGTACATGGTGTTTCTGGTATGTCACATGGCGTGTGACTCTTCTTGGACACCTAAAAATTTCATTCCCTGGACAAAACATGGAGAGCTATGTGACACTACATAATGTGTAGATTAGGTCGCATGACATGTAAATTTACCCAGGGTCTTGTGAATGTACACATGGTACATATATTTTATATCCATCTACATATAAATGATATGTCCCTTTGGATACATGATGTGTATAACTACATGTGATCCTTGGTGTGTTCCTTCAGCACATGGCATGGCTGCCTGGGTAGGATCATCTGGCGTGTGGGTCTTGCCACATGACATGTGCTATTTATCTCATTTGAAACCCTAGTTGATGTATGAACATGGAATACATGGAAAGAGTTCCTCTAGATTACATGGTGTGTAGTTATGGATTTTGAAGAACTGAATATTTCTTCACAAAGACACTATATCTTCCATTAATATTATATCCTCTACCATTTGACATTCCTAGAATGACTGAATCTGAGGGGGTAGGTCACTAGTTATTGATTTATAGCCTCTGATGCTAGAAAATTAGATCTCTAATCTTCCCATCTAAAGATGATATGATTCTGATATTCTTATGGGGATCGTAAACCTCAAAGTCATCTCTTACCAACCGTTAAAAGCCTTCAACCATATGCTAACATTGATATCCAACTCATTCATGAATATTCCATGAATTCATGCGTTCAATCAAACTCAAATCCATACAAACAATGTTGAATCACATCCCATGGTCCAATGATGAAGAGTGTGAAGAACGATGGGGATAAAACCCACAAAATATGGTGAACCGATCGTTTACTGTTGCCATCCTAACCTATGGTTACATAAAAGAATAAAAAAAGGGTGAAAAAATGAATAATATTTATAAAAGATGTCTAATAATTTTTTATTAATTGGGATAATATGAATAAAAATAATCCCAAATAGGCCATAAGATGGTAATAAATCCATTCATATAAAATTTAAATAGAGGAAATCCAGTAAACAATATTCCCTACCTCAAAAAATGGATCAATTTTTGGTAGAGAATGCATCCTATAGAAAATACAATGATCTCATTGAATTATCCTTCCATCTCATGATTCCCCATGATCGTTCTTCATCGATCTACATTACTGGGGTCTATTAAAACCCAAAAAGATCTCATACTCCATTCCTTTAATCTATTAGGGAAATGTGGATAACCCAATAGATTCTCTATAATAAACTATTTATTTAGGGGGAAATTAAGAATATTTCATGTAGGTTAATTGAATAAATTTAATTACTTAAAAACCTATTAATGGCCTCCTTCATCGAACACCTGACACCTACTAACTTTATGTTGCACCTAGGATTCACCCTATATTCTAAAACCAACCCTGGTCTCAAATTTCTCATCTGAGTTCTTAATCAACTAAAAAAATATTTATTTCAAAAATATGAACCTTCCTACATTAATATATTTTACTATTCATAATATATTAATTATGGAGTCCCATGTTTTTTTAACACAATGCTGAATTCGAGAAAAAAGTCTTGTGATATATCTAGAAATTTCAAATAACTAAACCAATAAAACAAGAGTTCTCACATTCTCCATATCATCATGGTTTATTCTCTACAAAAATCACAATCTACACAAGAATTTTGGGATTTTGAGTCTTTATTTGTCTCATAGACTACCAGGAGCTCTTCCATATGTTCCCATACTACCAAAGTACTCCAACAGAAAATGGCCCATTTATAAATGATATTCTCATTTTTTCCATTTATTTACATAGATTACTTTCAGAAGGGGCTTTATCCCTAATGATCAGCTTTTTGTATTCAATATCATGCTTCAAGATGAGGATGTATCTACTAATCAGTTATGAAACACGGAATATGTTGTGCGCTTAGTCTCACTATGGGTGTAATCCCAAGTGGTAAGTGATCTCCCTGACCCTATAGAAAACTCGCATAGTCCAATGAAATTTGGGTAAAAGCATAATCCCCATAAAAAAAATTCACAATACACATCATAGGAAGACTCTAAAGAAGACATGGTATCCCTTATTGAACTACAAGGGTCTATGGATTCAGTCTTTATAAGACATTTTTTATAATGATCAATCAAAAAACACGCATGGATCACCTGAACCCTTCATCGACTCTACCTACACCATTTCTATCATAAAAAAGGTTACTCTAATCTAAGATCATCACATGATTGACCTGTAGGGTGTCCCCATATAGTGCTTCTCATGGTTCCAAGATATTAGTATAGTGATAACTGCAATTGTGAGAAATGTCCACCAATGGTGAGTGGTCCACATAGATCTGGCTAAAAAAATGATAGCCCATAGAAAATTATCCAAAACCCATATAACATTCTTATATTGGCCATAATCCAAGGATTTGAACTATCTACTCATACATAATTCGGTTCCAAGATCCTACTTTGATCTTGTACACAGACATGGTAAATACTGAGAATCCTGTTCATATATGATCATCATGCGATCTCTTGTATCTAGAAGATATTTGTATATAAAAACGCCCCAAACACTCTACGAAGATCTAACCTCGAATGGAATGTTAATGTTTAGACCTAGTAAGTTGGTCAAAAATTACGAAAATAGATTCATGTCCTCTTAATGAATGTATAATATAATTTTCAATACCTATTAATATGCCACCCCACTACCATTTCGAAAACTCAATAGGATATGTGAGTCCTGCCAGAACCCAACGTTCAGTTTTCACTAGATCATAAGAGATACATCAAGAAACAAAATTACCAACTCTATACCTCATCTCAACCAACAAAAACATTAAATAAAGCTACTTGTACATCTTTCACACACCTAGATTTACAACCATGGGATATGTACGGAACCCCCTCAACAACTCCTCACACAATGCGGTCATGACTTATATCCATCAAAAGAAAAGGATCACATGCTACCCTCTTTCATAAAATAATTATATAGAATCTCTTGAAAATATTTGGTCACACAAAATATCCCATTTGAAATCTGAAAACTGAACACCCCCTCACACATTGAAGAATTAGTGGAGTCACTACCACTGAAAACAGGTACATTTCACACATATCTTCCACTAGAGTTAGATTAAACAAGTACAATTACTCATATGCCTCCTTCATCAAGTAGTATATACATTTCCTACTAAAAGAATATACCAAAATACTCTATCAAATTATTGGGTTCTTTGTAAGTAAGAACTATATAAAAAGTTTCTGGTTCCCCAGTAGCATAATGACTGGATATGGAATTCCCAATAAAATGAATCCCATGGATCCAAAAATATAGATTCAAGAGCTTACTATCAGGATGTTCCCACTAATTTAATTCTAGCACCATCCATAAATGCATTGCATGCTCGTCCTATAATGTATAGTATAAGAGAATGTCATCAATGACAGAAACTACGGAGTGGAACAAGTAAATTTTACAGATCTAGTTTATAAGAGCCATGAACATAATAGGGGAATTTTTTATTCCAAAAGGAATAAATAAGAACTCATAGTGTCTTTATAGACATTAAAATTTCATATTTGGAATATCATCCTTGAAAACACTCAACTAATGGTAGTTAGAACTACAATTGATCTTTGAGAACCAACTCGCACATTTCAACTGGTCGAAATGGTCATCAATCCTTATTAAGGGGTACTTGTTCTTGATCATTACCTCATTTAGGAAACATTAATCACTAAAATGTATCCAACTCCCAACCCCCTTTTTTGAAAAATAATTAAACTATCGAAGGGGACACACTGGGTCTGATAAAATATTTTCTGTGAAGGTATTATAACTGCTCCATTAGCTCTCATATCTCGTTAAAGAACATATGATATTCCATAGAATATATTGATGAATTACTAGGGTGTATGTTGATATAGAAGTAAATATACAACCTAAAATGTGTTACTATAACATCTTTGGAAAATACATCCATATAAACCTCCACTACATCTTGAATCCATATGCCTGAAGATCCCATTTAACTAAGGGTGAAACTTTCCTAATGATTGGTGAAAGGTTGTGGATTCTTTTGTGTGAGACCCACTCATTGATCTATAATATATCCATTTACCAGGAAGTTTAATCTCATCCCATACACATATAGACAACAAATTCTCTAGCGGTGACAGTCTGTTTAGACTTGCACTAAAGACAACTAGGCCCTACCTAGAATGTAATCATAGGGTTTCATCATGATGAAAGAAAATGTCCTATGAGAAACAAACCTTCAATCTAAAATAACCAAAATGAAATAAAAAAAGAAAAATTAAATAAATCCCACACTACACCTATACACATTCCTTTTTTGGTGACACTAACTCACTTGCATGACTTCAAATTACATAAAAAAAGAATGTATCTTGTTGGGTGAAGCATCTCTATTCCTCTCTCACTTGATTCCACATCACATAAAATCAACATAGGGATAACACCAAGAATGGGTAAGGGTTTATAAAGGAAAATAACTAAAAAATTAGAAATAAAAATAGATCATACCTCCTATTATGTCTATAGTCCTTGGATCGGAAGCCCCTTTTGTCTACCCTACACTCTTTCATGATTGGTTGGGAAATCGGGTGCATAAGTACATTGCATATCATAGGAAAAGAAAATTAAAATATTATGATGTATGGATCAACTATGAGGATTCTATGTTGAATAACATTCCATCTAACATAACCCACCTCACTCTCGCTACACAATATATCATTACATCTAAGTCGGAATGTGAGTATGCCCCCTCCAACGAGAGACTGATGATCGATTCCTACTGGATACTGTAGACATCATATATGCATGATTTCCACTACCAACTATAGAATACTATGTTTCTCTTCCAAGGTATCTCTCCATAGTCTAACACATCTCAAGTTACTCCTAAACCTTAATTTTTGGTCCAATATAGGGATAAAACTCACTTCAGAATAGATTCTCAAACTCTTCCAAAGAGGCATTCACCTCATCATATGCCTTGGTAACCAAAACCCACAAAATCCTCACTAAAACTTAAAAGATTATGGTTTCAAAATGAAACCTTTATCTTGGGTATCATTTACATAAATTAGAAATCTATAATGATAGACTCTATCTTAATCTCTACCACATGAGGGCCTGTCTCACCATAGAATCTGAGCGGTCCTTGATTTTAGAACATAATATGAATGCTCAATCTAGGTGAAATTTTATCCTAAATTTATTGAACTAATGGATGTTGTAATTGGAATGAAACACTAAATTTAACCAATGGGGTATGGTTCTCTTGCTACTCGATAGGTTAAACCACCTCATGAACTAGCTCCTAAACTAATGCATTGATAATGTGTTGGCTATCATGGAGACCTTGGACTAGTTGATCATCAATAAACTTTCCATTTTTAGGAACCTATATCTATAACCAAGATATCTTTATTATGGATACATATTAAATGTTTTTAAAGAACACCATAGTAAGATGGTTATATATTGAGATTTGACTCATGAATCATCTGAATATAATAATATCAAATCCTATATTTTTCATGTAACTTAAGTTTCCCTTCAATCGATGACTGGGTATTCCAAAATGAAAAATATGTTGTCAGAGTCCCAATGAATGGATATGGTGGCCACCACACCATAATTGGATTCACTTGTCTATGTTATAAACTTATAACTCTATGAAATCATTACCTTATTTTCTAAAACTAAACCTCATAACAATTTCAACTACAAAAACAACCTAGTGGGAGACCACCTTTGATACCACTTTGTCATGATCTGACCCTGCAGGGCCCACCTGACTAGTGGAAAGTTGATTGTAACACTCCAATCCTACTTCTAATTGGTTAATGGATGGTGACTAGAACTGAGAGAGTATATCAATAAAATTTGAGTCCATAGACTATGTATCTACACACACACACAACTAGCTCTATTCAATAACAAGGAGATATAGTAAAAAGAAAGAAATATCTAGAGTGTAAAACATGCTTGAAACAACCAATATGAATTAAATAAAAGTAAATCAACATAATAAAAATAGTATAAATTGTCAAATTACATTCCCAACTTGAAAATGAAGTCCCAACATGCCAAAAACTAGATAAAGGTAATGATAAAAGGTAGGCCAACTCATAATCTCCAAGGATAACCCCTGAACAATTCCACCACCTCCATGTAGCACTATTACCCACCAATACACGGTCCATTGGTGTCACCACCAATCTTCATATTGATAAAAAAGGAAACAAAAAATATGATCCAAGCATAGGAATGGTTGATTATATACATACCTAGTAGGACACCCAAAAAAGAAGGGGAATCAATAGTAAAAGAATACTCATATCAACCAATAAATCAAGAGGGTAATGAAATCCAAAATCAAATATTCTCATAAAAAGTCCACGATAATTGAAAGGTTATTTCCATAATTCCATCCAATTAAGAATGAAGAGTATAATCATAGATTCAAAGCTCCCATCACTAATTCCAAACAAATGTGGATAACCAAATAAGATATAGAGTAGAGATACCAATTATATATATTTTGTATCACAACTAAGGTAGAAATAAATCCTACCCATGAATCTCTAATAACCTCTCAATATTATGGATATCCCACAACTCACTACTATGTAGCATAGCTGAGCGAGCACTACTCTAATTAAGGACATGCCCACTATCATTGCTCAATGATAAAGAGTACAATTCTCAAATAGAAGACATTTTCCCTCTGCAATGTGCGGGGAGAAACATCTCTACCTATATAAAGGATATGGGGGACCTGTGATTTGGAGAGTGATAGGGGAGTACCAATCCCATTAACACATATAGAATACCAAAATAAGAGCCTCCAATGTGTTATACATAGAAAACAACATAGGATGGGATACTTGTGGCCCCAAATCAGATTCAGAGAGAGGAAGATAGGTAAGGTATAAGTCTTGGATAACGGTACACAACATTTACTACAAAGGTACATGCCATGTCTCATGAGTTCAAACCTTTGTCATGTCTCCTTGCTATACTCAACATGTAAAAGTAATGTTTTGAAAATGTATGGTATGTCACATGGAGTGTGAATCTTCTTGGACACATAAGTGGCTCCTTCCCATATATACTACTTTTCTCACCATGTGACACTACACAACATATATATTAGGTCACACAACATGAATAATTACCAAGGGTCCAGGGTGTGTATTCACGATACATGGCTCAAATATCCATTTACAATTACATGATATGTCCCTCAGGGTACATGACAGGTCTAACCGCATGGGTTCCTAGGCATGTGTCTTTGACACACATCTTTTCTACACAAGTATGATGACCCAGAATGTGGGCCTAGCCACACGGTGTGAGATATTTATCTCTTCTAGGTTGAATAATGTGTAGTAAAATATGTTTCATAACCAAAGTTTACCTTAACACAAATTATATACCTTCCATTTATGTCACAACCTCCGACACTTGACTAAACTGGAATGACTAAATCTAAGGGGGAAGGTATCTTGTTATATATTGATGGCCTTTGGTGAACTGAAATCAGATCTATGATCATCGAATCCATAGTCTCCACACTTCCCATCACCATAGGGGGTCCTCAACCTTGAATATGTCTCCTGATACCCATAAAAATTCTTAATTCATATACAAACATCAATCTCAAACTCAATCATGAATCCTACATGAATAAGAGGGTTTGATCTTCCACAAATCAAACATAGAAATGTTGAATCGTGACCCAATGGGCCATATATGAAAAACATGATTAATAATGGTGATAAAATCACAAGAATGAGGTAAAACTATTTTTTGGCTATTGTGATACCATCTAATGATTACAAAAAAAGTAGAATCTATGGCTAAAAATTAGAACATAAAATATATATCAAATAGTTTAAAGAACACAATTTTAATTAGGCTCATTGAAAGATTAACAAATATTGATAAACTATTAGAATACAATAGATCCATACATATTAAATTTAATGTGAATAAATCCATTAAATAACATTCCCTACTAAAATAATGGATTGATCATTAGTGAATAATTCACCCCTTAGATTAAATGAAGGTGATCCATCTATTTTTGTCATTTGTCTCATTATTCTCCTTGATTGTTCTTCATTAATCCTTATTTTTAGGTTTGTTGGCTCCAACAAATCTCTCTTCCCCCCTCCCCTCTAATCTTACATGGTTATGTGTAAAAACTTAAATATCTTCCATAAGAACATATTTATAGAGGTATAAATTAGTTTTAGGTTATATAAGTAATTTAAATTAATTAAATTATTTAATTTCTTAATTAACATGTCAATGGACACCATCAATGAATGTATGAAACTAAATACCATTTTATTGTTACAAGGGTAAATCCTATGTTTCAAAAACAACTGTAGTCACCGATTTCTCATCCATAGTATTGATCAATTGGAAAACATTCTTCTAAAAATATGCATGCATGAGATATAATATAAATTAATAGTTTTAATATATTAATTTTGTTGTCCTATGATATCGCAACATAATTCCAAATATGGGAAGAAATCCAACGATATGTCATGGAATATTAAAATAAGTAAACCACTAAAACATGAGTTTTTAAAACCCTTATATTCTGTCAAGAACCTTCATGGTATTAAATTCTTCAACTATTCATTATGTATGTTCTAAAAAACACGCATACTAAATCCTACATGAATTCCATTATCCTACACTAATTCCAATGAGAGTGATCAAGGGAAACATTCAAGTAGATCTTCTAGATGTTTAATGTTCTATTATCATCTGTTGATACTATTATATTATACTATTATCGAAACATATCACCCAATGGCCTCATGTGGCCTATAGGTATGTATAAATTTCACTTTCCTAAAATCTAGGAATCTGGTACATTGGTTGCTGCTTCTCTACCATCACCGTACAAAACATATGAAATTATGTTCCTAGAATTTTTCCTTCTTATAGAGTAATTCCATTGGGAGTAAAATTTCTTTCACAATTATGCCTAACAATCTCCAACATTTGAGTCATTTTCAAGATTCAACACCATTTCCTGTATTTGTTCTTATAAACAATCTTTCATTATTGAATCATCCATTTTAGATATCAGTGTTCCTCCATCATGCCTTTAGATCATCCCAACACAAATAAGGCACAAAATTGCCTAATCATATCCAATTTAATGCCCTATATTAATATGTTCGTAGGATTTCTTGTCACTTCTTTCTTCTATATATCCATAACTCCATCCTATAAAAACATTTGTATAAAGTGATACTTCAACTAAATATACCCCATCATTGAAAAAAATATCATATTTTTGGTTTATTGAATATCACTTTTTGAATCATATAAGAGAATACCATAATCTTGACTCTTTTTAGGATATTCTATCAGCTCCGTTGGATTAATAAACACAATTTTAGCATCAATCAATGTGATGTACTATGATTCTGATGATGAAAGTGAAATTACTATTTGAGGAATTTAAATCAAGCTAATTTTTGTTCAATTAAATGTGAATATTTATCATATAGTGATCTTATTATTATTTCTTTATCTTAAGAAAATTGATTCTAAAAACCAATTAAATGGCTCATTTGTTCCAATGAAATGTTTCAAACTTATAGAACTATTTAAGTGATGAGGAATCCAATTTATAGACTCCCAAAGTTCTCAACTGGGATTTGATATGAATATGATAACAACTCCCATATATTGTTTAATGTATCGATGAGTAGGAACCCTATAATACATCACAATTTCAATAACTTATGAAAATTAAATACTCACCATATACTCCACCTTATATTCCATTTATGTTTCCATATGTTAACTTATATTGAATTTTACGGTTAGGGGTGTGGAAAATTATTTCACCATTCTCAAGGTAAATATCACCATAGTAGTATTGTGGTAATCTTATTTTCTCATGTTTAAAGTATCAAAACTTAATTTTCACACTATTTATATCCAAAAATATTGTTTCTTTAGAATAAGACACTTCATCTAAAATAATAAAAATAATTTATCCTTCATTTAATTGATTATTTCCTTTAATGGAACTCTTATAAGAATATCATCAATACAGATAAGTAAAATTATAAAAATCCCATCATCAAACACCTTATGGTAATAGAAATGATCATTATTACTCCATAATTACTTGCACTCATTCACAAAACCATTGGACTTATGATTCTAATATCATGAACCTACTTCAAACCATAATGTATTTGGTTGAGTTTTCACAAAAGTTACTAGTTTAGATTATTCTTGAAACCAACCAAATAATCCATGTAAATTTAATCATCTAATTTCCGATGAAGGAATGTTATCTTCACATTCAACTATTCTAGACAATGAAAATCCTTTGCAATAGTACTCAAAGATATCTCAATATTCATATGTTCAAATAATGGTGAAAAGATATCTGAGATATTTTTTATTCCATTTCATGAAACCCTTTTAGGACTGACTTATTCATATAGCTTTTTCAACCATCTAATTATTCCTTCAGTCGATATACCCATTTATTTTGAAGGACTTTATTCTTAGAAGATATCTATATCATCTCCCATATTCAAAGAACATTGATGGAATAAATTTTATCTATCCATGATAACTCCCATATATTCAAGTATCTCACACTCTCAACACTTTTAGGCTCTATATATACACATAATCATTTAAAATCAAGAGGTGAAGATTGTAACAGTTTAAACTAGGTGTTAATATCTAATTCCTTGAGCTGGAAGGTCACATTAACTCAATAGAATCTCCCTGAATACTCATGGCTAGAAAAATTACATTAGGACCTTGGGTGTGTCTATGTGAATAATATCCCCTCATGTAAGAGTGTAACATTTCATAATAACAACAACAGTCAATAGAGGAAGTAATAAATCAACCAGATACCAAAACAATAACCATTCTAAGAAAATATATATGAATGGGAGATGCAATATCATATACAAAATGATATGTCATTTCAGGTCTCTACAAAGTAGCAAAAACTATTATACAGGAATATGTACAATACATATATCAAAATTATAAAAAGATCAAAAAAGAACAATCATAGTTATAATCACGATCCTCAGCACCGGTCATGTGCTCCCTTACTTTAAGAATGGAAAAAAATTCAAGAATCATACTATGGGTGCTTGACTTGGTCACTACCTACATACATACAGTCTATCCGGGTACCCTATAGTAGCCCAAAAAGGGTGTGATATAACACTAAGTAGGTCACAACTAAGGGTGTATATTATAAAATCTTGGCTATGAAATACTAGATAAATAGTGTGCAATGTATATCATAGGTTTATTAGAAATTAATCAAGTGACAATAGAATATTTGAAATAATTAGTGAGATGCTGTCTAGATAAACAATGCTCCCTAAAAAATAATTTTCATGTTCTTATGTCATGGAATCTTTAAATAAAATACAAATAAACACCATAGCCATTATGTATACACAGTAGATCATATTTCCCAGAACTGTAACATATAACATATATATCATATCATCCATGACCATGAAGTATATCCAGAATAAATCATATCCATCTTGAACATTCCATATAGTGTTAATCGTCTATCATGGAGATGTCGTATAATGTATGTTTCAGGTCCCGTAGGGACATATCTAATATTTAGAAGACCAATTCATCCTTTTCATGTCCCAAGATATTCTTGATGAAAACTCAGTTATACTTGGAAAGGGTTCCAAGGAGTATGTCAGTAAACCATGTCCACTGTGATCCCATGAATGGTAGATCCAAGGGGTATCAAGGCCTAAGGTATCCCACTAAATCAAGACCCAAGGATAAATCTCATCCAAGGAATCCAATAACACTATCAGGATCTATGGAAGTAAATTCCATTGAATCTAGTTGAATTAGGATCCAAGGTATACCAACCATGGAATGCACTACTGTTCCATTCACCTCCATCATTAGATTAATCATTCATAAACAACTACATTCCATGAGTTTACCCACTCATTTTTCACATTTACCATTCAAGAAATTAATTAATCTAACAACTTTTTATCACATGGAAAAGGAGGAAAATAGTCTCTTAATGTCTCAATTCAATCCAATTCATTATATAATGGGATTACTCTAGCTAATAAATCTCAAAAACACCCAATGGGGTTGTATAACATTAGGATGATACAAGGGAACACCCCATGGGTGGCGTAGGTTGGGGAAAGAACCTCCAAAAAACTGAATGAAACTTATGGTCACCCATAAAGGGTTCCATTTCAACCAAGAAAATATTAAATTAATTTTTGGTGAAGGACTCTGGTTGATTAAGTATACCATGTAATTCAATACATCCACCCAATACACCCTGGAGAACCCCACGTGAATTCTTAAACTCCAATCCCTTTCAATGAAAATATAGTTTATCTCTATATGGATCTATTATTATTCAGAGTTCCTTGAATAATCTTCATAAATTGTATGCCTTTTATTTAGTAGAATAAAAAAATTTCTTCTTATGTAATCAAGACCATTATCATACATACATCTATTAATATTTCATCAAGTCTCCATTTCTACCAAATCCTTCTATTGGATGAATATTAAAATTATCCTATAATTGTGTTGGACAAAAAAATCTACACATTCTATGTTGCATCAATGATGAATGTTATTTAGTCAGGTGATCTCCTATAATAATGAATTAGAGATATATCCCATAATTTTGTATGAAGAAACTATAATATTCCATTCTTTAGTGACTTTAATTAAGTTTGGATGGGAGAAATTTTCTTATTACATAGAATTAATTACTCAAATACTTTTTACTAAATAATTCAAACCTTAAACATACCTTTGGTATCCAAAACTCTCATCCCTTTCTCTATAAGGTGTCCTAGATGGCTCTACCATAACTTTGTGGAAGTTACTTATATATTATGAATCACACATTCTGATACTTCTAATAGGTACAATTCTTAACCCGTAAATACATTTTATACTTCAATATATCCATTTGAACTCTTCAACACTCAATCATTAAACCATATATAGAAACCCACTTCATCTAACTATTTAATGGAAATTATGTTCTCCCACATTACCAGGGAGTTCCACACTCCTTGAAAACTCAATAATTTTTTTTTAGAAAATAAAGCACCAATGATTTATATAATGAAAAAAGAAATAGGGTTACAAGAGTTGAAAAGAAGGAAATTTACACTTATCTCATTAAAGAATTGGAAGAAACTCATAGGGTATGCTAGAATGTTAAGTGAAAGTATCACCAGAGGCTCCCTTGTTTTCAATGAAATTGACAAGTTGGTTGGATTCCTAATAGACATGTGTTATAATGTAATGAATTGAAAAAGAGTATCTATAAAATCTATCCATTTATATGTGAGTTTCCATAAAAGATGAATTTGACCCATTCTAATTTCTTGGACAATGGTGAATGAGTCACTTTCAAACCAAACTATAATCCGATTTCTATCATGAGAAACTTTTACTACCTTGATAAAACCCAACATTTCTGCCTTGAGAGAAGTGGTCTATCCACATGATCCATTAAACCTTTAAAGGAAATCACCATTGTGGTATCTAAATGATAATATATAGCCACCAGGTCCTTGATTTATTCTTGGAGATCCATCCAAATTACATTTTATATAGCTTGAAAATGGAGGTAGATAAAAGACCTCAATGGTTCTAAGAGGATTATGATAATTACCATGTGGATGCAATTTTCTTAGAATTATAAAGTCTCTGATTGAGTTATCAAAATTATTATCGTGTAAATGGTTAGCTTGTGGATTCGCAGGTAGAATCTATTAGACTGAAGCTTTTTTGTTGAAGGAAGCAATTTCATGTTGATATTTACACCTTCTCCACCATATAATATGTCAAACAGCCGAACATGCTACCAGGAAGAGGATACAAACATTATTCTAGAGGTGAACAACTGATATTTGAAGCATAAAATCAATTACATTGGACTCTTATGGAAGATGAAGTTCAAACAAATCAAAAATTGAATGCCAGAGAGAGGTGGCGGTCTTGCAGGATAAGATTTTGTGATTTATGTCATCATGATGATGATGTAATAGGTCACACCCAGAGGAAAGGGATATTCCAATTCATTGTAAGTTGTCTTCCACTGGAAGATTATTAAAATAGAGGCACCAAAGTAGTGAGAATCAAGATGGTTGCAACCATTTTTTATTAAACTTCACATTTCTAGTGATGTTTCCTTATAGGAGGTGATTGTAAAATCTCTTGGAATCTAGAATACCAGTTGCACTTAGTTCCCAGATGAGAATGTCCTTTGTGTTCATAATATTGTAAGAGTATTCCCTGAGGAAAATATGAGGTGGTAGTAAGTTAGTCTTCACAAGCTGTTCTTTGATGGTGGAATTGTAGTTTTTATTCAGGTCTTGAGTGTTAATACTATCAATGAAGGGGGAGCTTGTCCATTTTTCCTTCATGAATTTAAGGGGGGAATGCACACTTATGAACTAGTGAGATTTCATGTTGATCTTCTAGAAAATCCTTTTGAGACCTAAAAAATATAGGATTGCATGAAATTCATCCTCCCTTCAATCATCTTGTTAAGGAATTTGGCTCTAATGAATTCAAGAGAGTGTGATTTATTGATAATAATACATTAAATGAATTTGTCCTGAAGGTATTGGAAAAAGAGGACAATGGTTTTAATGGCAAGTCCTCTAAAGGTGTATAGAAAGAATTATTTCTTTTAGGGGGTTGTAATAATTTTCCATTCAAGAATAATATCACTCCACACAAAATTTCTCATAAGAGAGTCAATGGTTTTAATGGTGGAGGTAGGCCAAGAGTACAACATGATGGAGTAAAAAGGTTTTGAGATAATCACATGTTTGACTATGCAAATCCTTCCAGCCATTGAGAGAGATTTTCCTTTCCAAGTAGAGAGGGTTCTTCTGACTTGGCTCACCACATCGACATTGTAATAGGAATGACGTCTTCCAAGAAACATAGGGACCCCATTATAGGTGAATGGAAGGGATCCCTCCCTTATGCCAATTTAATGCGTCATGCTATGTTTCCTTGAGGCAGTGATGTTTTTCACAATGAAAATAAATGACATGCTCCAATTAACCTACTGTCCATAAAATTTTTCCTAGTGAAGAACGATTTCTTGATATTTTATATGTTCATCGTATTCCCCTAATTAAAGAGTATAATTTTATCAGCAAAAAGAAGGTGAATGGGGATAGAGATACCTCTATCTGCTCAAATTTTTTTGATTTCTTTTTTTCTGGCCTTATGATGTATCAATCTAATAAGATAGTCTTCAACGATTTCCAAAATGATAGTAGAGATGGGGTCTCCTTTCCTCGCTCCTCTAGTTCATTTGATGTAGCTCTCCAGAGATCCATCAACAAGGATGAAAATGTGAGCAGAGCTGATTAGAGTGTTATTCCAATCAATGAATCTCATATTAAATTCAAACTCAAACTAGATGCATCCAATAAATCACTAATCAGTGGTGTAAAAGGCCTTCCTGATATCAATTTTAAGAGAAATGTTTCCTCCGCTTATAGTCATATGAAAGAGATTGATACATTCAGATACAGTAAGAAGACAACATTAGATCTTTCTTCCATTGACATATCAATAATAATTCTTATATATGACTCTCTCAGTAATAAGAGAAAGGCTATTAGATATAATTTTAGTGATAATATTTCCTATGATTTTTATTATCACCACTGGACGGAATATAAAAAATATCACTTTCATTTTTCACCTTAGGTATTAAAGTAATAAATTGATAATTTATGCCTTGATCATGAGATCCATCAGTGAAAAAATGACTAACTAGTTTATAAACATCATTGTGAATGACATCCCAAAAGAATTGGTGAAATGGTTGGTGAAACCATCTAGTCCTGGTGAAATTTCCTTTTGGATCCCATGAACAACATCCTGAATTTCAATATTTTTTGGAATCAAGGTGAAAAGAATGTTATCGGCTTCAGTGAATAGCTTTGGGATAATGCCATCCATTAATTCCACTTCTCTTTTGGGTCCATTGAAGAGATCCATGTAGAATGAAACAATATGGTGGGAGAGTCTTTGTCTATCATCAAGGATGGTGTCCCCATCCTTCAATAAATATAGGGGTCTATTTAATTTTTTGTCTCTTTGAAGCATATGGAATATTTGGTATTTCTGTCTTCATCCATAACCCACTTTACTTTGAATATTTCTTTTTGAATGTTATCTATAAAAAAATGAGGTTCTTAAGTTTAGAGGAGACCTTAGACTCCAGCTCATCATTTGTAGAGAAGTTACCAGTGGTAATAGATTCTTGAATCCCATGATGTGTATTTTCTAGTGAGTCAATTTGTTGATCAAGAAGTCCGAACATTATCTGAATCCATTTCTTCAATTTCATCTTGGGAAATCTAAGCTTGAGAACACAAGCTATTTGATTGTGGTTATGATCCTCAATGGACCATGTATCTCTAACAAGTTGAGTGCATTCTAGAAGGGAAGTGCAAGAATTGTTATACCTAAAAGGTATAGGATTCATTTCACCTTTATCAATGAAATAAATCATAATTTCATGAATATATGAATTATGTATCACTAGAGTGACACATGAGATGGTTTTTCAATTCTCCATCATGTGCTCATTGACAAAGGAATGGTCAATTATGATTTCCCTCATGTTTTTCAGATGTTTTTTTGCCATGTGTACCTAGCCCCTAGAAAATTGATATCTATCAGATTGGATTCTTCAATATAGGATATGAAATCTTTCACAGAAAGGTCACAATAGGCATTTTCAAGATTTTCATTTTCATGGAGAATAGAATTGAAGTCCCCCATCATAACCCATGTTTCCAAGATGTAAATGCATAGGTTTTCAATATGTGTTCATAGAGATCTTTTGATAGTATAGTTGTTAGAGGCATAAGCCATCGAGAAGTAAATATTATAATCAGCTTTGGAAAACTGGAAAGTAATGGCCGACTCATCCATAGAAATTAGAATAGGATTAAAAACACTATTGTGAAAAAGAATCCAAAATCTATACCAATCAGAATACTATAACGAACTAAGTAGTGAATATACCTTTCCCTGAAGAGGAGAAACAATTATTAGTGCCATTGGGTTTTGGTTCAGTGATCCCAATAATTCAAGGTTTGTATTTACCCACAAGTAGCCCGAGGGAAACTAAAGTGCCAGGATTGGCTAGTCCATGGAAGTTCCAAAATAATACCCTAATTTGGAATTGTGTCTAGTGGTAAGGCCCCATTTTTCTATAGTCGCATTTACTTTATTTATTCCATAACTCATTAGGTTTTCATTTGTAGAAGAAACAATGTCCAATGTCTACATCAGCGTAGCTTCAATGCATCCTTGAGTAAAATCTCCATTGTTGTTCCTGGCTTCTTTTTTCGAGGGATTAGTCACATGAAACTGGTGGGTCATGTTTTGGATCAGGGTAGTGTCCAATACATGATTGGGAGGGAGAATGTTGGCATCTTTATATGTATTATAAATTTCTAGGACTTCATTTATTTCTTAATTTATTAATTCCAAGGTGATGATCTCATATTTCAGTTGACCTCATGAGTAAAAATATCCTTTGAAAAATCAGGATGATCATTGAGATCATTCTACTTGTCATCTGGTAGAATCCATATTTCATTGAAAGCAACATCATTTTTGTTAAGGAAATTATACTCCTCTTCATTAGTAAGATCAGAATAGGTCTTTCTTATTCCAACTAGGTGGTCGCATGCAACCTCCTTTGAAGTTCCAGTATCACTCTTTTTATCATATTTCATTGTGGTAGAAGCCTTTCTCCGTGGGTCCTCTATTCATGAGGCATTGTTTGATGCTAGCTAAAGTATTTTCTGAACTATACGACATTTATCAGTGATATTTCCAACCATACTACAACACTCACAGTATTTATGTACATTATCCAATTTGAATCTAACATCAATAATATGTCCATTGAAATCAAGGGACATATGTTCAATAGTTGAGGTTTCCATATCAATATCAATAAGAACTATAGCATAGAGTCCATGGTCACTATTTATTATTCCCTAATCAATCCTAAAACATGTTCCAATATGGGAATCTAAACCATTGAGGATTTTAGGAAGCCAGTATATCCATGGGAGTTTGTGGATTCTTTCCCAGACATGAGAAATGGATTTCTTCTATGTGAATGGGTTGAAGTTCGCATCCCACTCTGATAGGCGAAATACTCTTGGTTTTATTTTTAGAGTTTGATTCTTAAGATCTCATTCAAATCTAATTTTTTATGGAAATTATCATGGAAGTATCCCATTACAAAAGGAATTAAATTCCATTTGAATAAACTGCTGCAGTTTCAGATACATTGTTTGAGGTCTATGACTGACAAGGGCTTCACATCTCTTTTATAAGAGACGAGACCGAGTATCGAGTATTTTCAAACCTCTATTATTTTCTTAATCACATCAGAGTTAGAAAAAACCATGATGGAACCTTCTCTAGAGTGTCTTATAAGGGTTGGTTTTCATTGGCTTGGAAAAATGGAAGAAGGTCTTACAAGGTATTCCATGATAGAAATCGCCTTGTGGGGAAGAAAATTTGAGTCAAATCCAAATTCCCATTCATTCTGATGAAGTAGGAATGATATTTTCCATTCTATGTTAAACTTATCCATTTAATAGATAAATTAGGCCAAGATTTGATCATCATAGGTACGGAAGATTAAAATTGAGCAGGATCCCGTGCTAGCTCCGATCTTCACTAAGTGATCAGAAAACTCAGTAACACTTCACTACTTATTCAAACAAAAAAATATCCCATACTAACTCATTATATTTTTTGTCCACTTAATTTACCCTAACATATATTCTATAAATTTAGTTTTCTATACATCGTCTCTCATATGTTTTGTGAAAAAAATCTCCATAGTATATAACTCAAGTCTCAAGTGAACTAGATTCAACTACGAGTAAGTCACTCTAAAATTTTAACATAGGTTCCACGATCCAATTATATAAATTTATCTTTTATAATTAACTCTACATTCATTGAAATAATTTTTTATGGTGATCTTTCATACCATATTTCCAACACATGGGACCACCTTTTTCCATGATTCTCCTACTTTGGGTTCTCTTTACATTACATTTCTTATACCCCTTCCATGTTGTGAGCCTCTATCTTTCTTCCACATTTTAGTAATTAATTAAATATTCCATGATCTCTTTTTTATGAATATCTTCATTAAATATTGGATTTAAAAAATAAAGAAAACATGTTCATTTTTTCAAATCGAGTTTCTTAGAGTGGTGACCATCACATCCCAAGATTTTTGGAGTGATGAGAGTAATAAAAATTCCCATTTTCAATGTTCAAATTTTATCTTCACTGAATAAAAAATGATCTTTTTCCATGTTTAAGTATTTAATATGATCATAAGAAAACATTTATTCTGATATCCTCACACTGAACAATCTCCTTATATAGAAAACATTGTGTATCATCAGGGGATTCTCATACCTGTTAGCAAGGGTGTCCATGATTTCTGATGTGGTCTTAAATTCTTTGATTTTAAAAGACACATTCTGTGATAATGAAATATTTATTAACCCAATGATTTATTATCTAGACTCTCCCATTCTTCATTTTTAATTAATTATTATTTGGTAGCTGTTAATGAATGACAAATATCCTTTTGTAGTAGGAAATACTTTATCTACATTTTCTAGAACCCAATATTTTTTCTGTCAAACTTCTCCACCTAGAAATGTATCTATAATGATTTCATCTCACTAAAAATAAATAAATGAAACTAAATTCCAATAAAAATAAAATATAGATCAAAAATTTCATGCCAATATCCACTTAAATAGAAATGGGAAGAATGATGTTATTGAACCAAGCTCTAAAACACCTTCACAAGGGTCTAATTGTTGGTTCTAGGTTCAGAAGAAGTGTTTTGATTGGTGTACCAAAATTAATGTTTTTTATTAACAATTATCTATATGAGATCCGTAATGATGATAAAACAATGGATCTTTGGAATAGAATATAGAAATAAAGGCAATAGGGAAGTCCCAGAACCATAGAGAGGATCATCATATGTTGGTTATAATTAATTTAATTAAAAGAAAAAAGTTACCTTGATGGAATTATCTCTCTGTTGATGTTTATGATCACAATCTGATGTGATCTATTGTTGCATCACATAATCCAATTGTAAGATTCCTCTAGCAGTGATCCACACATTCTCCACATTTCTCTGGATGTCATCGAATGGATCTTCGTGTGCTATCATAGAAGATCCTTCACTTGCGATGTCCCGCTTTGATCCCCTAGAGATCCACTTCCAAAGCACTCTCCTTAATCTTGTGTAAGAGGATCTCTTATGTAACTTTAGATTATAATAACCCTTCTCTTTATTACAAACATTAACAAGACTTATTATATAAACTTTCACTTATAAAAACACTATGGATCAATAGGTATAGTGTCCTGGGAAATTAGGAACATTAAATGACAAATTAATACATAAAATAAAACATATTTATTGAAAACATCTTTTACATAACGATAACATTCCTTCGTATATATCATTTCATGGGATAACCTGAGGATATACATAAGAAAAGGGTGAGCTATAAAGCCTAGTAAAGGAGTAAGAAAGGAATAACATGAATAAGACAACACATGTTAGGAAATAGGTATATCAATGATGAATAAGAGAAACAAGAACATAAAAGAATGATATAGCATGATTATTTTAACATAGAGATGTGGAAACAACATTTATCATGATATTAGCATGAGCCAAAGCTCATTGCACATAAAACATGAGTAAACATTCATTGTACATTAATTAGCATGAGTAAACCCTCATTGAACATGAATTAGCATGATTCAACACTCATTTCAAATGATGTACCATGATACTATTCTTTACCCAATACATTAGAGCGCTATCAGGGCACACCCTTCTTAATCATTTAATTTCATTCATAAGTGTACCACATGGATCATAAAACATGGATTCATTAAACATAAAAATTTATTCCACTAATAAGAGATGTGGAAAACATAAATGTAAGTACTGAATAAAAAAGTACATGTTCATAAAGTCGAATACCATAGATAGAGAAAAGGGTATGATATTCACTTACACAATTATTTTGGTATGAGAAATTTTGGTGTAACTTCGGCAGAAAAACGACGTCAAATAGAAATTGAAAAATGGGGTGATGAGAGAGAATGGGGTATCTCATAAATTATAAATGAAATTGAATTTAAGGGGGTCATGAACATATTATCCTGACATATTTAATGGAATTTATATTCATAATAAAAAATAATTTAATGAATGTAAATGAAGAGGGAGAAATACCTTAGGGAATTTTAGGAAGGTAATTGGTGTGCTTGAGAGGAATTAATGAGAGATAAAGGGTACTATCCTCATTCAAATATATTTAGGGCAGTATAGGGGTGGTGATAAATCATACCCCCACATTTTTAATTTAAAATTAAAGGGAATAACTATATAAGGAAACTTGGACATAAGTAAGGAATCAAGGAAAGTGATGATACCTTACATAAGTGTATGAATTCATGAGCTTTCAGAGGGGATTCTTGAGAGATTGGGGTGCCTTGGGATGATTTTGGAGAGATTAGGTTAGATTAGGGACGTTCGAGAAGAATTTTTAGTAATTATAAGTGGGATCTTGGGTGATTTTATATAGGAAATGAGGGGATAATTCTTTAATATTTCACAAACATAGGTTTTGTAATCTATATAATTAAATATTCAAAACCAAAAACCATAACATGGTTTTTTACCATGATTTTTCCAAAGGTGAGTGGAAAAAATTATTTTATAAGTACATTGGAAGAACATAATAAAATACTAATCTTGCTAATGTGGAGGTGAGTCACACTCACAAGGAAATCATTTAAAAAATGTTAAAATATTTTATAATTCTTAGAGGGTCCATTATGGAATTGTAAAATTAATAAAAAATATAAAATCCCATTAGTTTAAAGGTAAATCAAATATTTTCCAAATATCCCTTTTATTTTATTTTATTACATCACTATAGGGTCATTATGTTTTCATAAAACACATTATATATTTAAACAACATTTAATTTTTACGCTAAAATTCAATTATGTCATAATTTTATTAAAAATTCACCATTAGATAATTTAGACATCAGGAATCCAAAAATAATATTCATTTTATCAAAATCATTTTATAAATATGTGAATTTTCAATTTTAAAATAAAAATCAACATTTATTGAAAATTCATTGGTTTTGAAAAAACAGCTTTCAAACTATAATAAAAATTAAAATTGTAAAAAAATTATACAATAATTTATATTTAATAAAATCTAATTTAGTAATAATATTTTATTAAAATATTATTTAATTCAAAAATACATTAATTCATAAAAATATATTTCTTAATTGAATATTATCTAAAAATAGTATTTGTGATTTAAAACCCATTTACAAAGTAAAAATAATAAAATGAATGTATATTCTTTATTCTATAAAACAATAATTCACATAATCATAGTACTAGGGTCTTGTTACATAACCCCTTATAACACCCTCATATGGCCAAAGGGTAAGGTGTTCGTGGGTGATAGACTCATGGGGCGACTCAGATAACATCACTCAGGTGGTAATCTCTATTAACTTTCACTTCTCCCGTAGAAGATTCTCATCAAGATTAACGTCTTCAAGCTTGGCTTGGGATTGGTTTAGAGTGAAGCCCAGTGTTTCTACCTTCTTCTTGAGCTCTAACAAATGGGCTTCGTATAAAGAAGTTCTAATTGATGAGGCCATCACTTCCTTTGTCTGAGTAAATTGGACTTGTTAAAGCCCTATATTTTTACTAATCATGTTATCATTGTTCAATGGCTATATTTGAAATGGTAACAATTATTAATGGTATTTTAAAATCAAAAAACATAAAACCATGGAAGTGAATATTTTTTACATAACCATTTTACAAAACATGAAATTTAATTAGATCAAGATAAATTTTCATTAACAAAAGTTTTTTCATTACAATATTACCCCCTTAAGAAATGTATCCCTTACAATTACTTTTCCTGCACTAAAATATATGAGAATAAGTCTACATCATCACTTCCTCTGATTCCCACGTTGCTTTATCAAACTTGTGGTTTCACCACAACATCTTAACGAGGGTCATTGTCTAATTTTGATGAACTTTTTTCCTACGATCTAAGATGTTCACCAGATTCTCTTCAAAAGAGAGGTCATTATCTAATGGTACCACCTCTAGATTGAGTACATGCGATGGGTCAGGTATATACTTCTTCAATATAGATACATGGAATACATCATGTACTTGAGACATGTTCAGTGGGAGTTCTAGTCGAAAGGCCACTACTTCAATGCGATCAATAATCTCAAAAGGGATGATGTACCTTGGATTAAGCTTTCCCTTATTCCTAAATCTCATAACTCTATTCCACGGTGATATACAAAGTAATACCATGTCTCTAAAATCAAACTATAGGTCCTTTGATGATTATTAGCATAGATCTATTGTCGACTCTCAGCAGCTTTAATGTGCTACTAGATGGTCTTAACGCTCTCCACCATTTCTTCGACCATTTCTGGACCAAGGAGTTTTATCTCCCTAACTTCATCCCAACATGCTAGTGTTCTACACCCCTTCCCATAAAGGGATTCATAAGGATCCATTTGGATTCTTGAGTGGAAACTATTATTGTATGAGAACTCAACTAGAGGACGATTTTGATACCATCTTACTTTTATGTCCATTGATCATGATCTTAATATTTCCTCAAGTTTTTTGACAGTTTTCTTAGATTTGGCATTAGTTTGAGGATGATAAGTTGAACAGAATTTCATCTCAGTATTCATAGCATGTTGGACACTCTTCAAAAACCAAGAGGTGAATATGTGATATTGATCAGATATAATAAATAGTGGTACTCTTCACATCCTTACCACTTCTTTGATGAATATCCATGCCAGTTGATCAAATGAGAAATCCCCTCGAATTTAAATGATGTTTTAGTCATTATAATATGATCCACAACAACCTAGATATAATTGTATCCTTTAGATGTATTCAAAAGTCTTGTGATGAAGTTCATGGGGACGCTCTCACATTTCTAGGTTAGTATGAGTAATGGTTACATCATCCCCTTAGAGTTTTTCCTCTTAACCTTCACTTTTTGACACACCAATCACGTTGATGTAGAATTAGAGATCTTCTTCTTCATGTTATCCAACCAATAATGCTCTCTAAGATCTTGATACATCTTTTTGTTTTCTTGGTGAATAGAGAAATTCAAACTATGTGCAACATCCAAAAGTTCATTCTTTAACTCTGGATTTCATGGTACACAGAGACTTTTCTCAAATATCACAAATCCTTATTCATTAACATTGAACTCCAAGGATTTCCCTTTTCTGATAGTTTTGACTTTGTTATAAATTCCCACATTTTCCTTTTGAGCATCCTTTAAAATTTCTATAAGATATGGTTAAACAATCATTTGTGAAAGGATTGATGATGTTCCCTTCATTATGATTCCCATGTTCTTGTTCATCAAAACTATGAAGATTGGATCCTTTTCAATTCTCAGCAATGATTTAATCTTTGGGTCTTTTCTGCTTATAGAATTCTCCACCTTGTTCACTTTCCTAGGGTGGTAATGCATTGGGGAGTTATAGTCTTTGACCAGCTCTTACCATATTCATTGGAACATGTTTAACTCTTTATGTGTGAATATATAATTTACACTTTTGTGATATGTATATATTTCACACTTCTCACCAAAGAGGTAATTTCACCAAATTTTTAATGTTAAGATTACTGTAGACAACTCCAAATCATGTGTCCGATATATTTTCTCATGAACTTTCAATTACCTTGAAGCATAGGCAATGACTTTGTCACTTTGCATCATAACACAACCCAAACCCTTTTCGAAGCATTACTGAATACTACAATGATTTCTCCACTTATGGGTAGTGTGATCATGAGCATAGTGATAAGCCTACTTTTCAACTCCTTGAAACTATCCTTGAATTCATCAATCCAAGAAAACATCACTCCCTTCTATGATAGATTGGTAATAGGGTACGAAAATCAGGATAAATTTCCCACAAATCGACAATAATATCCAGCTAACCCAAGGAATATACATATATCTGTTACAGATGCTGGTTCATCCATCCCTCAATTTCATTTTTCTTGGATGGATCTACAGATATCTCATTTCTTGTGATGAAATGACCTAGGAATGCGACATCCTTCAACTAGAAATCACACTTGATATACTTTTCATAGAGCTTCTCCATTCTCAATGTCTCTAGTATAGTTCTTAGATGATCCTCATGCTCCTCCTTGGTTTTGGAGTGTATTATAATATTTTCTATATAGACTACCAAAAATTTGTTGAGGTAATCTCTAAAATATCCATTCATCAAGTCCATGAATATTTCTGGAGCATTAGTGAGTACTAAAGTCATTACTATGAATTCATAGTGCTCGTACATTGTACAAAAAGTAGTCATGTGAATATCCTCCTTCTTCACTCTTTCTTGGTAATATCCAAACCAAAAATACACCTTAGTGAAGTATTGTGCTCCACATAGCTGATCATAAAATTCATCAATTTATAGAAGCTGATGCTTTTTCTTTATCATTATTTTTTGAGCTCACAATAATAAATGCAAAGGAACATGGACACATCCTTCTTCGTGAAGAAGAGGACTGCTGCACCCCATGGTGAAGCACATGGGTGTATAAACCCTTTATCCAGATTCTCATTTATTTTATTTTTTATATCCTCAAGAACCACATCATCCATTCTATATGAAGTTTTGAATATTGGAAAATCCTCAGGGATAAGATCAACTGTGAATTCAACATCTCTTCTAGGAGGAAAACCAGGAAATTCCTTGAGACAAACATCTATGTATTCACTCACAATAGACAAGTCTTCAAGGATGGTTTCTTCCATAGAATCCATTATCAGATAAAGGTACTCATTCTTATAGGGTAGTAATATCAACACATAAAATGAAGGTAAAAACAGGATCCAACCTCCTACCTGCACTTGTACAGAATCAGGGGTCGATTCTCCATATGGAGAGTGATTTCCCTCTCATAGAAATTTATGTCATCCCTTTATAGGGAGAGACAATCCATTCCATTATTGCATAAAATTCCACCAGAGGGAGTATGACTAGGTTCTCCAGGAAGTTAAATCCACAAATTGTGACAAGGGAGGATTTATATTCATGGAACAAAATAATTTCCCCATTTTTTTTCTCACCGAAATATCTACTTCCAGGATTTTTGGTGGTGTTTGGATTATTCAACTAACCTTTGAAATATAAAATAAAGCGTAGAAATAGAACCAAAATATTCATTTTCTATTATTGAATGAATAACTAGTGTACCTGTCCCCACATCATTGTTGGAATTTTTTTCAGCGATAGTGGTGGAAAATCTCACCCTTTCTACCTTGGAGGTTGTGGGTTACCTATGAAAACCCTTGGCTTAGGGAACAGGTTCGAAAAGTCCAATGTTTATTTGTAGTTGAACCAATGAATAGTGTGTTGAGAGTCAAATGGAGTGTTACACTTTTCTATAATAGTAACGAGGTTTTCCTGTTAGTAATTAATGGCCAGCTTCCCATCCCTTTCATAGATAATGCGTATCCTCATCCCCTTTAGGAAATTTCTAGGGTTCTTCCTTCCACACCTTTGGAAAGTTGGGTGCTGGAATTTATTAGCACTGTAGGACTTATTAATCAGACCCTCATAATTAATGCCCACCTTTTGATTCTTATCCCTATGATACCCCTTTGATTTTTTGATCTCCATTTTGACTATGAGGGCACATCAGACAATTTATTCATAGCTATCATTGTCCCGAATCTCAAGCGGTTTCCATAGGCTAGGTTTTAGAACACAAAAGAAGTAGTCAACCTTGCTTTTGGGGGTAATGAAAAATCTAGAGGCATATAATTAAAGACTTTTAATGTTTTTATCGTACTCTCTGATGGATTCATAGTCTTTATTCTTGAGGAAAAGGAATTATCATTCCATTTTGAGTCAGAGGGTGTGATAAAAATATTTAACAAAAATATTTTTTGGAAATACTTACATTCCAATGACTCAATATCTTATATAGGATTTAAATTTTTTTATCACCATCAATCACTGATCAACTTCAACCTTTATATACTAATATGTTAGAATAACCTTCACTTCTTTGGAACATTGAAGGATGGAGAAGATCTTCTCAAAGGAGTTGATCGATTGTTCGATGATTGAGGGATCAGATGATCCATTGAAAATAGGAGGGATTTGTCTCATGAAGCTCTCGATTGCATCATGTTTTTTCTTGGGGGTGGGGGGGGGGGGGGGTTGGATGTTCCACTTGACCCATTATTATATTAAAAACTTGAGTTAACTGGGAGAGTATCATGACAAATGTTTTGATTCCCACTCCCATCATTTTGGACATATCATTTGAATAGTCATCACATTGATCTTCGCATCGGTTATTAGCCTGAGTCATCCTATTACTGGCCATTGTATGGAATAAAAGGAAGGTTAGGGGTAACATATATGGATAATCTAATGAAAAAAATGGTATATCTTATAAATTATATTTACATCCTTAACTTATTAATTTATTGGCTTCAATCTATGTTATCCAAAATATACTTCAAAACATATATTCTTAAGGGATTTTTTTATTACTATAATAATAGTTCATACTAAGATTATGAATTTAACAAAACATATCCCTCAGGAGTGTCGAACCAAGATTGCATCAAGGCTTTTTTCATGCACCAGTTCCCGTTTGAGGCCTGCTCAAAGCAGTGTTTTGGGTTTTAACCCTAGATACAATTTTTTTCACACCCACCTCTACTTGTTCGTATCCAAATGGGGATTTATTTTCTTGATAAAAAAATTACTCTATTCTCACTAAAATTTAGGGATTTTTTATTATAATTAGTATTATACCTAAGTCTTTCACTAGGTTTTTCTAATCCAACTCCAAAAAATAGCTAAATCTATCCTCTGATACCAACTATTACAACCATTCTCTTTATTACACACATTAACCTGATTTATTACATTAACATGAACTTAAGACAAGTCAGAGGATCAATAGGTATATTGTACTAAGAAATCTTAAACTTAAGACATAAAATACGACATCATTATTGAAAATTTCTTTTATATGACCACAACATTCCTTCGTACTTATCATTTCATTGGAAATCATGAAAAACATAAGAAAAGGGTGAGCTATAAAGCATAGTAAGGGAGTAAAAAATCATAACATGAAGAATATAATACATCTTAGTAAATAGGAATATCAATGGTGAATAAGATAAACATTAATATAAAGGAAATAAATAGCCTGATTATCATAATAGGGAGATGTGGCAACAACATTTAACATGATATTATCATTAGCCAAGGATCATTGCACATGGAGCATGAGTAAACCCTAATTGCACCTGAATTAGCATTATTAAACCCTCATTGCACATTAATTATCATGATACTACTCTTTACCTAATGCATTTGAGCACTATTAGGGAACAACCTTCTTAATTATTTCATTTCATGGATATGTGTGTCACATAGATCATACAACATGGATTTATTAAACATCATAATTTATTCCATAAAGAAGAGATGTGGAATACATTAATGTAAGTACTCAATCATAATGTACATATGTACAAAGGTGAATACTCATGATGGATAAATGGGTATTTTATTCACTTACAAGATGATTTTGGCATGGGAAATTTTGGTATAACATCGGAAGCATAACAACAACAAATAAAAATCATAAAATTTGTTGATGAGAGATAAAGGGATCTCAAAACATTTATACATGAAATGTACAGTATGGGAATCGTAGAACATAATATCCCAACATATGTAATGGAATTTAGATGCATAATATAAAATAATTTCTTAAATTTAAATGAGGAGAGATAAGTCCCTTACAGAATTTTAGCGTTGTAACAGGTGTGCATGGGAGGAAATAATGTGGGAGAAAGAGGTCTATCATCATTAAAAAATAAGTATGGAAGTATAGGATAGGATCAGAATCATACCCCAACATTTTTAATTGAAAATAAATGGTCATAACAATATAAGGAAACTTGGACATAAGTAGGGAAAGAAGGAAAGTTGGGATCCCTTACTTGAGTGTGTGAATTCAAGAGCTTGAGGAGGAGATTCGTGAGAGCTTGGGGTTCATTGGGAGGACTATTGAGAGATGAGTGAAGTGCAGTGACATGATAAAAGGATTTTTAGTGAAGATAAGTGGGATATTGGGTCGTTTCATATAGGAAATGAGAGGGGAATTCGTTAATATTTCACAAACTTAGGTTTGGGGATCTATATATATAAATTTTCAAAACCACAAACCGTACCATGGTTTATGCCCATGTTTTTTTTCCAAAGTGGAGTTTAAAAAGTTATTCTATAATTTAAATTTCCAAAATTATTAAAATATTAGGCTTGCTTATGTGGAAGTGAGTCACACTCTCAAGAAAAACATTTTAAATTTTTTAAAATATTTTATGTTTTGGAGGGTCCACTAAGGAATTGTAAAATTAATAAAACATATCTGAAATTACATAATTTTAAGGTTAAAACTTATGTTTTCCGAATATCCCATTTATATTATTTTATTACATCACTATTGTGTCATTAGGGTGTCATAAAACACATTATATATTTAAATGGTATTTAATTTTACCCAAAAATATGACTGTCTTAGAAAATTATAAAAAAATTCACTGTTGTATAATTTTGATGTCCTGAATACAAGAAAAATATTATTTTTATCTAAATAAATTTCTAAATATTTTTTATTTTCATTTTTAAAATAAAAAACTCACTTTTATTGAAAATTCATGGGTTTTGACAAAAACAAATTTCAAACCTTAATAAAAATTACAATTGTATACAAGTTATATGATCACTTATATTTAATAAACAATTAATTTCATTATAATATTTTATTAAATTATTATTTAATTCATAAATCCATTAATTCATTGAATTCGATTTCTTAATTAAATATTAACTTAGAATACTATTTCTTCTATAAAAACCATTCACAGTGTAACAATAATAAAATGAATGTATAGACTTTATTCTATACTAAAATAATGCACCTAATCATAGTGATAAGGTGTTGTTACATAACCCCTTATAACACTAGAATAAGACCTAAGGGTATGGTGTTCGATGGTGACATACAACTGGGGCATCTCAAATAACATCGCTTGAGTGGTAATTTATATTAACATCAACATATCCCTTAGGAAATTCCATTAAAGCTTAACGTGTTGAAGCATGGCATGGGATTGGTCCAAAGTAAATCCCAATGATGCTACCTCATTCTCAAGTTCAGAAAAATGGGCATCATGTGGAGCAATTCTACTAGATGATGCCATCACGTTATATGAGTGAGTAAATTCGATTTGATAAAGCTATATATTTATACTAATCATGTGATCACTATTCGACATCAATATTAGCAATGGTAACAATTCATAATGGTATTTTAAAATCCTTTTACATTAAACTAATTAAGTTCATATGTTTTGTATAACCATTTTACATAATAAGACTTTTAATTAGATCAAGAGGAATTTTCATTAATAAAAGTTTGGGTCGTTATAGATAGCATTCTTGGAGAAAAAGAATTCTCTCTTGGCTTTAGAGCTTTTTCTTGATTTGTTGTGCACAACCATAAAGAATTTTTGGGTTTAATGAAAATAATGTAATTCAAATTTTATTACTTATAAAAATAAAATTAATTAATTACCCAAATGCATTTATCAATTTCATTTAATTCTTAGTACAACCCCATGTCTAATAATAAAATTTGACTATTATTATTACTTTACATGTGTCCAATGAATTACATCAATTCTTATTTAATTAAATAAAAATTATTATTTCTCAAAAATTCATAGAAAAACTACACAATGTATATATATTAATATACACAGTGTGTACTTTTGTTTTTCCATTTTCTTTAATTCCCCCACCACATTTTCTAGACATTGAATAATGAATATTTATTTCCTAAATAAATATCATTGAATTAATCATTAATAAATATATATTTTCTCTCACAATATATTCTATTTAATAAATAGTTTTTAAATAAATGAGATCATTCATCTTTGAATAATTAATAATCCACAGTTGGGAATAATATTTATTCATCTTGTTAAATGAATATTTAGCTGAGATACTTGGACCCACTTATTGAGTGACCCTGTAGGCCTCTTTCTTAGTAGAATTAGGTGGAGATGACATAAAGCCCAAGGATAGAATCTAGAAACACAATAAGTCACCCACAGGTAAATAAGTTAATGCCAAAATGATGTGTCACCACATATGAACATTGACCATGTAATGTAATCCCTTTGTCCTAATATCTCTAATCAAGTGGGTTTCATGCTAGTGCCATCAACCCATGTGCTTGATTATTCTTTATTCGAGTTCTTGGAATTGAACATTCCCATTCCTTACCATGTCCATGTATTTTTTTACGCCATTTCAATTTCATCATAGTGCTTGAGATATTAACATTAATTATCGAACAAAAGGGACAAATCCTTTCTCGCATTATCTATTAATGCAGTATTACTCGTGATGCACCCAACATATCCTACCTCGTTGTGAACAATGTCTCTATAGTTTTCATCAATACATCTAAGTGTCTGATTTTTGATACCCATTAATATTAATCTTATTGTATAAGGACCAATGCACATGTTCATAGATAGGAACATCCAATGTAACTATGAAATGTGAATTTATTAATGGTGGGTCTCATTCTCATAATATTTTTCAGGATGTTACCAAGGGTGCACACCATGAGAAGGTGCCTCTATGTTTTTTGAGTCCTCAACCCTAAGGTCTTATATTAATTGTTTCCCTAAAATAACATCATTTTTTCGTATAACATATATTTAAGAATAGTGTTACGACACTTCTGGGTTCTCATCCTAACAAGGATCTGCTATGACCCTTTAGTGAAATAACTATCCCTAGGACATTATCACGTGAATTCTCATGCAGAAGACCAATAAATTTGTGATAAGGTATTTATTAATATTCAAATCCATGAATACATGTTTATCATAAAGTACAATGTAGTTGGTTCTAGGCCACCAACTCCAACAGACTCCCACTTGGACTAGAGACAACTGGTTACAACCTTTAACCCAGTAGATCTCACATGATATTCATTCTTCTGTTAAGATATGCCTTTAGTCATGGGTTCCTCCAAATTCTCTTCTATGGACACTCAAATAACTAAAACATAACCCCTTTTATAGAAATACCTCAAGAGGTGATACTTACAGATAATTTTCTTTGTCTGTTGATGTGACCTTGGTTATTTTTCTAGAGCCACCACTACAGTATTTTCAAAATACAATGTGATAGGGTCTCTACTTCTAGGGACCACATCAAGCTCCTGAACAATGTTACGAATCTAGATGAATTCCTTAGATGTATTAGAATACACTATATATTCGGACTCCACTATAGAATTGGCAAGAACTGGAAACTATGAACTCTTCTAGCTCACAGCTCCTCTGTTGAGATAGAAAAAATATCCTGATTGTGACTTTAGATCATTCTGGCTTACATAAAAACCAACATCACATACCCTTTGATGACAAGATCCTCGTCTCATCCATACACTAGGAACCTATCGTTAGTTTTTTTCATATACATAAGGATAGTCTAAATACAAGTCCAATACTTTTCTCCTAGATATTCTTGATATCTATCTACCATGCTTAGTGCATAGGAAATATAAATCCTGGTACATAACATGGAATACATGGTGGATCTTATAGCCGAAGCGTATGAGATATTTCTCTTCATATCTTTCTCTTATAGTGTCTAAGTACACATTTTATTAGAAATATTTATACAATGTGACATTGGATCCAATCCACTCTTGGATTTTTCAATACTAAATCACAATAGTATCTGGTCAATATAGGAACATTGACTTAGTCAATGTAGCATCTTGGTTCTATCGAGAATAATATTGATCCCTAGAATGTTGTATTCTTCACCCAAGTGCATCATAGTGAAACACCTATTCAACCAGTCCTTAATTGACTATAAGACTGGTATATCTTTTCGAATATGTAACATATCAACAACATATACAACTAGGATAATGACATCATTTCCATTAAACCAATTATAAACACATGACTCCCATTCATTCTTAATGAAGCAAAATTCCATTATGGATTCATAAAATTGAATATTCCCTGACCTGAATGCTTTCTTTAATCCATAAATACATTTATGTCAGTTGAAAACCCTTTTAGCTTCACCTGGTGCCACAAACCATTTTGGCTGGGTCATATAGACATCTTTTTGACGATTCCCATTAAGGAATTTGGTTTTGACATCCATCTGCCAAATCAGGTAGTCATGGAAATCTCTTATGGAATGATTGATTATTATGGATTTAAATATGGAAACTATATAGAATGTTTCATCATAGTTAATTCCTTGAAGGTGTTTGAATCCTTTGGCCAACATCCTTTCATTATAGATTCTAACTTGACCTTCCATGTCAAGCATTCTCTTGAATACCCATTTGCGTCCAATAGGATTTACATCAACTGGATCATCGACCAAAACCCAGACTTGGTTCTGATATATGGAATCCATATCAAAATTCATAGCTTCTATCTATATTTCCTATTTTGATCTCTCTTCGGATTCCTTATAAAATATAGGATCATCATTGTCCAACAATAATTATTCACCATCCTCGGTGACTAGGAAACCAAATCTCTCGAGTTCTCTTACCTCTGTTGAGCTCACACACATTACTTGTGTTTCTATAACCACTTCCACAGGGACTTATGGAACCTGTTCCTATACCAACTCATGCTTATCTTGAGAATAAACTTCCTCAAAGTTAATATTGCTCCCAATATTCTTTTGATGATGTACTACCTCAAAAGAAATATGGCATGTCTGGTTATAGTCACTTTCTAGTCTGATGGGTTATAAGTGTAATATCCTTTTGTTTCATTGGGATATCCTATAAAGATACACCTCATTCCTTGGGGTGATAATTTTATTCCTAAAAAGACCTTAACAAATGCCTCACATACCCATACATGTGTGTGCGAAAAAATGGGTTTCTTTTTATTTTTTAAATGAAGAGAAATTTTGTTTGCCGCATGAGTTGGTACTCTGTTTAATGTATATGTTGTAGTTTATAATGCATATCCCCAAAAGGATAATGGATGATTTTCATGACTCATCATCGAACTAACCATTTTCAACAAGTTGTGGTTCCCCCTTTCACTACCACCATTCCATAGTGGTTTTGAAGAAGGAGTTAGTTGAGATAGAATCCCATACTCCCACAAAAGGTCGATAAACTCTTGGTTCAGATATTCTCCACCTCGATCTAATAAAATAATCTTTAACTTTTTACCATGTTGAGTCTATACCTCATTTTTGAACTCCTTATGTTTATATAGGGACTCTCTATTATACCTCATTAAGTAGATATAGCTATACCTGCTCAAAATATCAATAAAAGTAATGAAGTAAGAATATCAGCCTCTAGCATCTACTGGAAATGGTCCACACACATCCATGTGTACTAATCACAGAAGCTCTAGGGACCATTCACCCTATACAATGAAAGGTGGATTAGTCATTTTCCCTTGTAAACAAGAATGTCATCTATCAAGTGGTTTTAGCTTAGTAGAGTGCAAATAACCATCTTGGTAGAGATTTTTAAAGAGTTTCTCGTTTACATGACTGAGATGGTGATTCCAAAGCTGGGTTTTGTATGATTCATGTGAGTTTGTTTCATTATCAAATTCTAATTCATGTTTTTTGTAATTTAATACATACAAACCATTATTTAAATGCAACACACCATAACATAAGTTGTTCATATAAAAGAAAAACACCTTATTTCCAGACATGAAAATAAATCCACCTATATCCAAACATGATGAAAAAATTAAGTTCTTGGTAACACTAGAAACATAATAACAGTTACGTAAAACCAAAAGCATCCTAGTTGGCACTGAGAGATGATAATTTCCCATGGACAACATTGTTAGCCTCATGCCATTAGAAGCTTGAAGATTAACCTCTCCTCTTTAAATCTTTTTAATTATACTTTTTTCCTGCATTTGAATATAGATGTGAGACCCACATGCTAAATCTAATACCCAATGTGTAGAAATAGAATGATTAAACTTGATAACAAACACACCTTTAGTGTCCCCGCACTTCTTGGTGTAGTTTCTCTTCTAGTGGCTTGGCATGCCACATGAAAAACATACTACCTCTCATTCCTTTCCCTGCCATTGGATCTTTCCATTCTTGTAGGGATAGTTCTTAGGGGCTTAAGACCATTTATAAGTACTTATCCCATTTTTCTTTTCCTTCCTCATCTTATTCACCATAAGGATTGTGGGCGTGTCACACCCCATATTCTTATCTACCTATAGAATCGTGTTCATAAATTCTAATAGACTCTAATCATTATTGCTCATGTTTTAGTTGACAATAAACCTAGAGAAGGGCTTTAGAAGTGATGATAGGATGAGATTTGTACCCAACTCCTTTGGGAACAAAATCTCTAAGATGTCAAGTATTCAATCTAGCCAATAAGCTTGATGACATGAGACTCAAGTAGTACATAATCTCCAAGATTAGTTGTTAAAAAATCATTGGATATCTCATATCTAACCAACATCGCTTTCCCCTGGCAGAGATAGTTAAGGTGAGAGATCATGCTATACGGATCCATGATTTCATATTGCTTCAAGATCTCATTATACAGGGCCAATAGAATGAACTATTAGACATTTGTGGCCTCATCCAAATGATTCATAAAGAGATATATTTCCTCATCACTATCCTCTCTTCTACGTGAATCTGGAATAGGATCTTCCAGCACATAAAATTTCTTCTCATGGAGAAGGATAACATATAAACACATCTTCCACTCCTGGAAATTACTGCCGGTGATAAGGTTTTACTTAACTAGTATAGTTCATGATGATATTTTTGAATTCATTTTCTTTATATTTCAAAAAATTAAGATGAGAAAAGATTTAATACTTTATCATGTTAAAATGGAGACAAATAAGTAAATTAATACTTATTAGTCTCCCACTATTATATTAAAATCCAATATCCCTCACCACTATATTAGGAATATTCTGTTTCTTGAATATTCTAGTGGAAAGGATCCATATTTAACTTCACATTAACCCAACTGGGGTTGGTCAAGAAACTTGAAAGGTTTTAGGTAGGAATTTCAAATGCCAACTGCATTAACTCGCAGCTCCTTGATCCACTGAGTGGACTCCCCAATCCTAAAATCTGTTTCTTTTGGATATCCTCAACCTTTGCCTCTTGGTCACACCAATTCCTGCAATGGAAGTCGACCCTTGATGTTAACCAAGTATATTCAACCCAAAACATTAATTATAATTCCTAGATAATTGAAAGAACTCCAATTAGGGGTTTTCAAGCACTTTAAACTATGGTTTGATTATAACCATGATTATGGAAGGCTATACCGACTTAATATATCTTTTAGGGATTTTATACTTATACATAAATTTTCATTTTATAATCTTTTATTACATGATTTTTAATATTAATTGGGATATAATTAAGTGATTAACGATGTATATTATAATATTTATGCATAATCCAGTCTTATTTTAGTTCTATCTTGCATGGTTGTTTAATTAATTAATTGTATGATCGTGATGACAAACCCAAAATAAATAAAACATGAAACTGACTGAAATAAAATAAATGTAATGATCATGAGCTTGTTCTATGGGTTAGTTTATCAAGAGGGTGAAAAACTAACCCAATACATATGGGAGAAAACACCTTGAACCTTTTGGGTTCGTGTTTACATCTTTCCACCTATATACCTTTGTATCTCCATGGGTTGGTTTCTCCGTGGATCCTAACTTCAACCGCCTACACTAGCTTGGGGGATCCATCCATTACATATGCTTTTATCCCACATGCAGGTGAGGGTTCAAATGGGGTTTTACATAAATGAAACCTTGGGAATGCATGCCCTATATATTAAAGAGGAAAAGTCTCATAGGCCAAAAAATATAATATAAATAAATAAATTAAAAGAAATCATCCACATACAATGGTCCTGGACTATATCATGATCATCTTTACATTCAACGATATTTACACATAAATTAAACTAACATTTAATTCTTTAATCATTCTTGTTTATGTTAAATTACATTCGAATTAATTAATTATCTTTAATTAATCAATCCTTTTTTCGTAAACCCTTATCAGAATTTCCATGAGATTCACATCCATCATAATTTTAAAAAAATATATTCATTTAAAATTATCTTTTTATATAACTTGTAACTTGGAGGAAACCTAGTGAATTCCCTTTCATAACTACCCAATGAGTAGAAATGAACATTAAAATGATGTTAAATTAAACACACACACATATATATAACACCTATCATGTGTTGGGTCTTAGATTTATGCCCACACCATGGTACACATATCATGCGTTTGTATAATATAATAATAAATTTTAATAAATCTGCATAATTTGGATGAGTACACGTCATGTAGTTCTAAATACATGGCATGTACTAGCGTTCATTGTCCATCCGAAGTACAGGCCTGGGGATACAGAGTGTAAATGTACTTCCAAAATCTTCAGAGTACACGATGTGTCTAGTGGGCCACATGCCATGTAGTGTCTGTGTTACATGGTCTATAGTTGGGAAATCCATGTATGGGGTACATAGTCCAACCCTAACCCAAAGCGACTACACGCCGTGCCCAGTGGGACACACAACATGTAATCTAGAAACCATGTGCCACCTGTTCCTGGTCAACACACAATGTTTTTAAGACTTAGAAAAACTCCAATCACATGGGCTGATTTGGTGGATCAGTTTGATTCATTGAACCTTAACTACATTGTGTGTACTTCCAAATACATGACATGTGTTATGGTGTTGTATGTACAAGAACCATTGGCATATCCATATGAGAGTCCCTATTTTATTTTACTCAAAATTAAAAGAAAATATCATTTCTATAAGGTGAACGTGAAACGAAAGAGGAGGAAAATATCATGATATTCAGATTTGATGAACGATTAACTTGAATTGAGAAAACAAAATTATAAAATACAAAAATGATAAAAAAACAAAATAATTATAATCAAAAGTTATGCCCCCTATAATACCACTAGTAGGTTCCAGGCGCAATGGAAATGCATGGATGGGTGTACCCACCATTAATTTTCCTATTAACAATGATCAATATGAGATCCATCATGATGATAAAAGGCCAAATATTCATAATATAATGAAGAAAAAAAGGAATAAGGGAAGTCACAGAACTATAGATAAGAACATCATATGTTAGTTATAACTAATTTAATTAAAAAACAATAATTACCTAGACAGAAATCTATGTCCATTGATGTTTCTGGTCATGATCCGATGTGATCCATCGTTTCATCATAGAATCAATGTGTAGGATTCTTCTAGAGGGGATCCACACACGATACATGTATCTCTGGACATCACCAAATGGATATCTAGGTGATAGCATAGAAGATAATTCTCTTGATATGTCTGTCTTCGATCTTCTTGAGAGCCACTTCCAAAGCGCCCTCCTTGATCTGGTGGAGGGGATATCTCTCGTAACTTGAGAGCGTTCATAGAGTAAAGTAATTTTCTCTTGGATTGAGATCTTTATCCAAATACTTTATGCACAAACACAATGAATGAGTAGTCTTATTAGGAATAATGTAATTGGTATTTTATTAGTTAGAATAATAAAATGAATTAATTACCTGAAATAATTTATTCATTTCATTTAATTCTTAGTAAGACTCCATGTGTAATAGGAACATTTAAGTTTTATTATTACATGAAATGCCCCCAACTAATTACACATAATATTATTTAATTAAATAAATAATATTATTTCCCCCAAATTCCAATAAAAACTAAATAGTGTGTGCTATTATTTTTCCTTTTTCTTTATTTCCTCCACCACAATTATTAGACCTTGAATAATGAATATTTATTTCTTAAATAAAAATCAATGTATTATTTGTTAATAAATATACTATTTCACCCAAATTATATTCTCTCTAATAACTAGTGACAAAATAAATGCAGCAAGACATCCTTGAATAATTATTAAACCACAATCCTGAATAGTATCTATTCAATTTGTTAAATGAATATTAAACTATGATACTTGGACACACATAGTGCGTGACTCTCTAGGCCTCTTTCTTAGTGGCATTAGGTGGAGCCAGCCTAAAGTCTGTGGTTACCATATAGAAATAAACCAAGTTTACCATAGTGAAATAATTTAACACCACAATTACATGTCACCTCATAAGAATGCTTACAGTGTAATGTAATCCATTTGTCTCGATATCTTCAATCAAGCGGGTTGCATCCTAGTTTCATCAAAACATTTGCTTGATTATTCTTTCTTTGACATCCTGGAATTGAACTTTCCCATTCTTCAAAATGAACATGGAATTATTTAGGCTTTATCAATTGTATCAAAGGGTCTTAGATATCAACCTTTTTATGGAACAGAAGGGAAAAATCCTTTCCTGCATTATCTAATAATGAAGTATTATTTGTGACACACCCAACATATCCTACCTCTTTGAGAACATTGTGTCATAATAGTTTTCATCAATACATCTATGTTCACGAGTTGTAATATCCATTAATAATAATCTTAATGTATAAGGACCAATACACACGTTTAAAGATAGTATAATCCAATGACACTATAAAATGTGGATTTCTTTTAGGTGGGTCTCATACTTATAACATCCTCTTGGATATTACCAAGGGAGAACACAATGGGAAGTTGCCTCAAATTTTGATGAGTCATCACCCCTAATGGACTGTATTGTTTGTGTCCCTCAAATTAAATCATCCAGCCAGAGAACCTATATTCAAGAATAGTGTTATGGAACTTCCAAATTCTCATCATAGTAGGGATCCGCTATGACCATTTAGTGAAACAACTATACATATGAAATTTTCACATACATTATCATGCCGAAGAACAATCATGATTTGATATAGTATTTATTAATATTAACATCCTTGAATACAAGTTTATAATAAATTTAAATAATGTTGGTTCTAGGCAAACAACTCATACATTAATCAACTGGACCTGTCTAACTGAGATCTAATACCACATATTGCACCCACATCCATCGTCTGGTAAACCCATTGGATAAAATACAGTGGAAATTACTTAATATATGAAACAAATTAGGAGAAATTATCCCACAATACAATGATATATACTTGGAAGACTATACACCCAAGTCACCACATGGTAACACACACACACACTCTAAACACACATGGATATTAACTATTGAAAGATAATGATAGAATGATATCAAAGTCATAATAAAAACATATGTTTTATGTGGTTTAGACTGTCATCGAAGTCCATAGGGGGACCACTAAAATTATTTTATTCAAGTAAATGAATTTTTATTTACAATCACTCAAGCTCCAAGTAGTCATTATGATCAAATGATTCTTCCTAATATTTATAGCTGGACCCATCTGATACATTCTTTATTCGCCACCATTAAATATTTGTGGGTTTAAGTTCACCCAGTTCGATCTCTGTTGATGAACGCTCCATTCAGTCAAGGACTAACATCACTAGAACATCTTCTCCTCATTCACTACGAATGTTTTAAAAAACCCATAGAATAACCCTTATATAAATTTTTATTTTCTATACTACATATGAACATAAAGGTCAAATGAATCTTTCAACAAAACATTCTAGTTGTATCGTTGACTTGTATCATCACACTACAATGTTCGACTATACCATTGTACGGTTCTATCATTACATGATATCTTTAAACCAATAGGTCTACATAACATTCAATTTCCCAAAGTCTAGAAATACTAGAACATGGTTTATACCAAACCACTATCACTATACAAACCATTCGAAATTACACACCCAAAATTTCCCAATCTAGTAGACTGATTCCTTTGGAAAGAAAATGTTTTTCATAGTCGATAATAACATATTAGTGAATAGGGTTCATTATGTAGAAAAGAAATGCCTAAGGGATATAGATACCCCGTCTTAACATATATGGATATTACTTCATATTAGATGAATATTCAGATCATTACAAAAACAAATGCATGAGCACCAAAATACATTAATGTCTTTGGAATCTTGAAAAAAAAACTCTTACATGGTGAAAGATCTTCAATTTTTCCACAAAGATCTTCCCCTTTATTACTTCTACTTAAACCCATTCTTCATAACCTATGGAAAGGAAACATAAAAATGAGTGATCTCAGTATCCTCAGTAAGGGTAAGAAAAGAAGATACATAATAATAACATGATTATATGGTTATGTGAACATGATAATAGAATTTGAGGATCATAACCTTCATATAAAATATCTTACGCATGATACATGGAATAAATTTTTTATGTTGATTAGACATGAATCATAAGGTAATCATGATAATAATTCATGAAATCTTAACCTAGGAATAAGAAATGGAATTATTTCATACACATAATAATATACAATTATTTACATAGTATTCAAGGTATCCCTTCCAAGGCCATATTTTTATTACGGGATTAGTCCTCATACCATCTTGGAGGTTATGGTTCCCTCCCATGACTATCTTTTTAGTCAAGTTTCACTATCAAGACCATCTTAGATAATAATTTTTTTACTGAACCATGTTCACTCCCCATTCTATTCATTCTTATATCATGAGATATAAATATTTACCCAATGAATTAGGGGGATAAATAGACCCTCCAAATCGCATAATGAAATCATACATACTTGTGACACAATATCATAAACATTCATATCAGAACTGGTGAAATGAAATGTGTATCATAAACATGTAATCATATCATGACACGGGGAAAATGAGATTGGTTATATAATCATTTGAAAAAATATTAACCCATTAAAGGAATAATTATTTATAAGAATATAACATATGATTGGTAAATGTGTTTCATAGACATATAACCAATGAAATAACATTTTTTTCGCAAACACCATGCTAAAAAATAGAAACCATTCACAGAAAGAATATAAATGGATCCTTTGGATCATTTTCCTAGAAAGGAATGAGTAACACCAATGGATGTCATATTAGATGGAAAATAATTTTTAAAGATCCTTTAAAACCACATCTTGAGGAAAACAACCTTTATTATTTAAAAAATTCATTTTAAAACATAAATCCTTTTCAAAAACATTCTATTTGAAAATATATCTAGGAAACATGAAAACATATTCAAAATATATATCATTGATAATAGATTTGAAAACTTGTAAGAAATTTTTGAAATCATTTTTCATTAAAAATGAGATTTATTTATCATTTTAAAAAAATAAGAACATTTCTTAAAAGATGGATTTTGAAATAAATATATTTCCAACAGAAAAGAGAAATGATATAAGATTTTCTTAATTTTTTTCTTAATTATATTATGTACCATAGAGTGGGAAAATGGTTTCAATAAATGAATATATCTTGAATTACCATAGTACAATAAAATTGATGAGTTTTATTAATATATGGATCATAAAATTTTATAAATGGTTAAATAAGCATAAATAATCTTAATAAACAATGAGATTATTTCAATAGAGTGTTACAACTTGGTAACTTTGAATCATATTCCCCATGAAAGAAAATAAAATTACCGGAATATTAAAATATAATTAAAATAAATATATTAATGATATAAAATTTCATCTATCATTGTATACGCTTCATAGAAGTAAATATTTTAATATCATGGAATGTGTCTCAAAGAATGAAAATTAAGGAAAAAAAACATTACCAATTTGGTAAATTTTGAAACATAAACCACCTGAATGAAATTTCATAAAATGGGTAAGTAAATATTAATTAACATAATTATAGTAATTTTATAATACATAAATTCTAATTATACACTCCACATTTAATAAATAGGTGGTGTTCATGGCTTGTGTCTCATGAAAAATAAAAGTGAGACAAGAAACCCCTAACCTTATGTCTTTTCTCCCATTATATTTGTTCAAAACGCTTATATAATATGTATATGTTTATTATAAATATATAAAAAATCATATTCACAAATATAATACCATATATGATTTAATAATGACTTTTTTATATCTTTTCATTGATAACAACATGAAGAAGTTCTGTTTCAGGTGATAACCACCTTATTTTTCATACATATTTTGACTTGTTATTCGTGGTCCTCTTGGTTAGATCATGATTTATTTTATTTATAGAATTTTCAAATTGATATAAATATAATATATATTTATTATATATTTATTTATTATAATCTTTTAAAGATATAAATATTAAACAAAATACACTATTCATGGAGATGGTAGGTTGCACATATGCATAAATGTTGGTTCTGTTTTCTTATCGTATTGAAAGAAAGAAAGTAAATAATACATATATAAATATATATGTATGTATTTTTAATACAGAAGAAATATTATTTCATATATATCATATACATTTAATAAACCCCTATTTAATACATTCCATGTAATGTGTGAAGGAATCGCATCACTTTGAGGAGACAGTAGTCCACACATCCACAAACGAAGTTATCATATCTACACAAAATGTAAATCTTGATGTTATGTGTTATAAAATAATTAAATAAGTCTAAATACATCATAAATATAATATATATCATATAAAATAAGTTTTTACATCAAAATTATCAGTCACACGATGTCATAATGGAAAAAAACAACACTGTTTTGTGAGGTGGTAGTTCCCTGTACACAAGAATGGTATGTTTGATACCCATTAGATGGAAGTGTGTATAAGTGTGGGTAAAACACCTATAATTACTAAATTTTATTATATTAATTAAAATTATTAAATTATATAATCATTTAATTAGAATATTTTAGGGGTAAAGAATGAAAATAAAACAAAGGAGATTGAGAAAGGATGTTACCTCATCTTTATATAACTCATATTGGTTTACATGAAAGGGATTTCATGGATGGATTTATTATAAAATGTATGATTCTAGAATTAATTGTGATATTTTGGGAGGATAATTAGTTAGATTTTTTCCAATTCAGATTTATTTGGAGGTAGGAATAAGTGGGTGGTGTGAGTTCCTTTTTATAGTGGAGGAGGAGTGTCAATTTTTTAAATTTTTTATAAAGGAAATACACCTAGTTTTTTCCCATGTGAATTGAGTTAAATAATGGTAAACATTATATAGTTTCTAAATATGGACATAATATTACTTTTGAAAAATGTATTAGTCATTTTTTACTTATGTTTATGGTTTAGTCTTTTGTTAAGGTAAATTTTTACTTAATCACTCTAATTAAAAATAATCAGATTCACTAATATTTTGTGTAAAATACTAATTTAAACTAATTAGAAATTTAAAAATATGATTATTCCAAATATTAGATAAATTTATCCAAATTCAAATCACATATTCAGTTAAAATTATTTTAAAATTAATCCTATAGATGGGACAACAATGCAGGTATTTAAAGAGAAATGGTCCAAATGAGTGTTATGTTTTTAAATGCAATTTCATAATGAAATTAGTTCCAATGACATAAATTGTATTAATTTATAAAAAATTTATCAAATTAGAATTTTAAACAATATTAAAATGTATTTTTACTATATAAATAAATTATATTAGAATGTAGTTTTGAAATAAAATTTAGTGTCTTTCACTATTCATCAAAAAATAAAACATCTCAGAAAAATACAAAAAATTCACCCAAAGTAAATTTTTATATTCTTATATAAAACATAAATAACTTTTTTCAAATAAAAATTATAAAAATTTAAAAAAGTGGATTTAAAATGGGTTCTCCGTTATATAATAGTAAAATCACCTTTTATAGAAATATATCTTTTATTTAAAAAATATTGGATCTACTCTTATATAATAACTATAAAATATATTATATGAGAATAAAAAATATTAATGGAATATATACCATAAAAATTTTATTTAAAATAATAATCGAAAGTCGTTTGTTTAATTTACTGTTGTAAAATTATGTTAGAACATAGAAATATTGTTTTCACAAAAATTTAATTTCTTTATTCTCAAATGGTTCTTTTATTCACTTTTACTAATTGATAACCAAAGGATTAATTTTATATTCATGTTTATATAATATTTTCGTAATTTATTTACTCTTATTCATAACGTCCATTCCAATGGTTAGATGGTAGCTATCATAATTTTTAATAATAATATTAATAATATATTGTAGTCTAGTAAAAACATAGCCTTATGTGTAAAAAAATCTATCAAACGGACTTTGTATTTAGTGTAATAAAATATAAATATAATTCTTCATTCATTTCAAGATAATATATCTTTTTTAGTTAGTGTAATATTAAATTTTTGTTGCGTATAATTCATACAAAACTTGGCGATTTTATAAAAAATCTATATTATGTGTTGCTTGAAATGAAAAATATAAAAATGATTAAACAAATTAAAAAAACATTTCAAAAAATTATGGGGTGTAACATTATACCACCCTTACAATTAATTTTGACCTCAATGTTCATCTGGGTTATCAAAGGATTAATTCTTTAATGTTCCATTCATTGAAACCCTCATCGTAAAACTGAGAACTAAAACTTCCTTAAAAAGTAAAGTTGAAACCATAAAGGTTACCAAATGTAACATATTAATAGGTTTAAACATTTAATAACATAGGTTGGAAGGGAATATTGGACATGGAAGAAAAGAATAAATAGTTCCAGAGACTAATAAAGCCCACTAATCACCAGGATGTGAAAGATCAATGGAAAGTTAAGAACATTATAACCATAAATCTATAATGATTTATAGGACCATTGGTTAAAAAAAATTGAAGGTATTAGGCTAAATATTTTCCAATATCCTATTACTATAGTTGGGGAATTATATTACAATCTAAGCATATAAGTAAATATACTTGATTTTATTCCTTTACATATGATCAATCTCAACACTTGGTTGTTCCTTGCTTGACTTACACTTCATCTATAACTCATTAAAATGAAGGTTCTTTTTTCATTCATGAAGAACTAACAAATCATAATGTAGAATGATAAGTCATTTCATCTATCTTTATTTAACATCATAAGAAAATTGTTATCACATGATATCAAATATGAATAAATCCACATATGGAGAGATAATACATTAAACCCTAAAACCCCGTCAGAATTTTTACATAAACCATTCCATAAATGGTTAACCTTATAAACCATAAAAAATATGAACATAAAAAGTATTAGAAACAAGATCACTAAATCTGATTAACATTGAATCCACATATATCACAAAGTATCTATTGGTTTTTAAATTACAAACATCTGAATACCCTCAATATATATTCTCTTAAAACTTGGTAATAATATGAATTCCAATAAATACTTTTGAAAATCAGGCTTGATTCCTTATTCCAATAATTAATGGATATACTCCTTAAATCCCAAAAGTTTTAAAATTCATCCATGATAACATATCCCACTTTTTCACCGATAAATTTATCAGTTATGAGGTCATAAATAATATCATATTTACTTTATCCATATCATCATGTCTTTATCCATATAAGATATCATTTTCCATCCTTAAGAACATGTTATGGGTAACCTTCCCTTAATGTAACCTTACAATTAAATCAATTCTCTAGGCCATCATTTTCTATTAACACTTTATTGAAAATACTTAATGAAAAAATTATACAAACAATTCTTATATAATACATGATTAATATAACATAAAATTTGTATTCAAAAACATATTCACTTCAGTCATCAAACATTATTCATAAACCAGTACTCAAGATTCATCAAATTATTCCTTAATACAAGTTTCCTAGAATATGAAATAAGAATCATGTATTAAGGTTCTTCAACGTCAATCTAACCATGATTATTATGTTTAATGTAAACAATACTGAAAGAACATCCAAAAAATTTCACATGCCTTTTGCGGTCTCTTTATCTTTATATGTATAACCAATACACCTACCACCTTACTGACTATCTTATGGAGATTACTAATTAGGAAATCAATTTTCATAATGCCCGTATTTTTCACATATGATACATTTAATGTTAACCAAGTACCTTCTAGTTCCCTCTATTGGAAAAAACAAGAAAATATAGTCTGAGAAACACTTATCAAAATGTAAAAACACATAATCATGAATAATTAATTATAGGATTTAAAAACAAGAACACACAATTTTTAACTAATGGACCCATAGTTTTATCCTTGTTTATTCATATTAAACTTTGATTTAAATAGTTCATGATGATTTTTAATGATGTTTTTAATTTATAATGAATATCCCCTTGATGTGTCAGAATAGGTTTATAGGAAGGAACGTTTTCTTATACCAGGTTACACTCAAGTCAGACCTGGAACATATTTTTGAAGTTTTTACCCCTAGATAAATTTGTTATTGATCCACATCCACTTGTTGTATTCAGATAGTTATGTATTTCTTGGAAACCACTCTCTCTATCCTTTTCCAAAATTCCAGAATATTTTTTATACTTTTCATTATCCATATAATTTTCTTTAAACATGTCCTTAAGGTTCTAAATAAGATTTTATTAACCTAGTTCCCAATAGTTGACTAATCCTTTCCATTTATACTATCTAAAGTGTCTCAGGATTAATATACATGGATATTAAATCATTTTAGAAGAATATCCATCCCTATAAAAAATACATGCCTGAGGACCATAATAGTTTAGTTTCTTTAGAAACATGGAAAAAATATTATAACTCAGTGAAAGATCATTAGTGTTTCCCACAAAGATCTTCCCCTTTAGTGCTTCTACTTAAAACCATTCTTCATAACCTAGGGCAAGGAAACATAACAAAAGGGGTGAGATCATATTCTTAGTAAGGGTAAAGAAAGGAGATATATAAGCATAACATGAGTAAAATCATATGTAAACATGAGAATAAAATTTCAAGATGATTCCCTAGATATCAAAGATCATATACATGGGAATAACATTCCATGATAATTTCATACATATCAGAGATCATATCCATGGGTTAGGAAATAAATATTGGTAGTTAATAAGACATGAATCATAATATAATCAAGAGCATAATCCGTGAATGCATAACATATGAATATGAAATGGAATTTTCAAAGGAACACAACAATATAAAATGATTTCCATATTATTCAAGTAATCTCTAACAAGTCCATATTATTAGCATGAGTTAATTCCCTATACCATCTTGGTAGTCATGGTTCACTCCCATGACCATCTTAGTAGTCAAGGATCACTCCCAAGTACATTTTAGTAGACAAATCACTTTAATGAGTTGAGTTCACCCCTATTCCATCCATTTATATATCATGATATGTTAATTTTTACCCAATGCAATGGAGGGATATATATGTAGCACCGTGGGATTTTTTATTATTATTTTTTAAATTAATTTAGTATTTTTGATAGTTTTTAATTCATACAAAACTGAATATAGTTATTTTATAAAATGAATTAATTATGATTTAATTATATTAAAAAATATATAATCATACATTACAAACAATATAAATTTTATATTACATTACATGAAACATTGACGTGTCTTACGTTACACACAACACCTAATTTACAGGAAAAATTATTTTATTGTTATAATAATTTTAACAAGTTATTTATAACCTGGATGTTAAAATTAGTAATTTGAATAAAAAACTACTTCTTTAATATTATTTATAAGGGTAAAATATATAGATAATAAAAAATGAAATATTGGTAATGTCTTTACATGTTTGAAAATATTATTTTATCAAATGAGATTCTTTTTATATCCTTCTATGAGAGATAATTAAATTTTTTTAGCTACTCTAAAGGATTTAATTTGATGAAATAAACATCATTTTTGATTTCATTATTTTAAAATTATATTAGGGTGACGTTTTTATATTTTTTATAAGAAACATCATTTTTTTGGTGAATAGTAAAAAATATTGAATTTTAATTGCAAACTTCATTTTCATAAAATATATTTATATAGTTAAATTATATATAAAATTGGTTTAAATTTAAAAATATATCTTTTATACCTATATTAGTAAAATATAGGTTATTTTGATCATTTTTACATTCAATTTTGATATAATATGTTGGTGAACTTTTGAAAATTCTCACCTTAAAAACCAACTTTCTCACTATGTCTGCAAGATTAGCATTAAAATTATTTTTTCCACTTCAATGAAATTAATATTAAAAAATGAACATGAATGGTTATAATTAGTATAATATTTATAGTTTAACAATATAGACTTAATTTTTGACCAATAAATTAGTGAAAGTGATTAATATTAATTTCGACGATTAATGTAAAATTAAGATTAATAGGGGACTTAACCTTAACCTTAAGGACACCAATACCCTATACACTTGTAAAAAACACATTTTTTGGTCATATTTATTCCATAAACATTGATTTTTTGATCTGGGTTGGTTTATTATGACTTTTTTTGGAAAAAAAGTGGGTATAACTAACTTATTTATAAAAATTCCAAGTGTGACCCCTCACTCCCCTATAAAATGCCACCAAATCTCTCCCTTATTCACACCACTCAAACAATTTTGGTTCAGCCAATATATGATCAATTAAATTCCCAAAATACATCAATTATTCATTGAATCTTCCATTAGGGAACAAATTCAACCAAATAATCCCTTTGGTACAAACAAAAAGGAGTTACCCAAAGAAGAGGTAACATCCTTCCTCAAGATCCTTTCCTTTATGTCCTTTCTTCTCCTCCTAAATTGTTCTTATTCCATTATTACATAATAAAATCAGTATAATAAATTTATCTATATTTTATTATATTAAATTTTAGAACTAATATTACATGAACTTACATATAATGAGTTATTAACATATTGTTTGTGTATGAAAAACAACCACCTCACGATACAATGGTTTATCATTTTTTATTTTACACCTTTCATGGTTGGGAATTTTGATGGAAACATTATTTATATATTATAAATGTTATATTTATAATTTCATTTGGATTCATGAATTTTTATATGGAACAAACATTTATTCCATCCATTTTGTGTAACTATGATAACTATGATTCATGGGGTCTATGTTTCAAAAGTTACAAAATCGATACAGTAATTTTGTCCAAATTTTACTTATTTTAGACACATGTCATGTTATGAAACAATGTTTTTATATGAGGATTATATAATGAATTTGAAATTATTATATAATTAATCTCATCATTTTCAAGATATTTTTAATTTTATGTAATGTTATTCATTCCATTATATTATGATTTAAGGTTACCAAAGTGGTAACTATTTATAGCTTCAATCTCATTGTTCATCGATATTTTTTATGATTATGATTCCATTAGTAAAATATTGTGATCCATATCTCTGTAACTATCATTACCTTTTTACCCTATTGATATTCATGTAATATCTCTGTAATGTTACCAATTATTCACTATTTAGTACTTTATATAAATAAGAACTTTTTATATGAAAATCCTAATTTATTTCTCATTTAGGTAAGAAATATTTGTTCTTCAAAAACCATGTTTTCTAAAATTGTTTTGAAAAATGTTTTACTATTATTCTATGATTTTTCGAGGAAATTTTTACACATGGTTAACCTTTTAACAAAATGGTTTGGAAATGAATTTTTTTGTCATTTTCCGACTAAAGGACTTTTTTAAAATTTTATGGTGCGAAAATAATGTTTGACGTGTATAGAAATTCCTTCCATAATTAACATCATTTTAGTTAATCTTATTTGGTATGTTTATAAGGATATTTTTAGTAAAAATAATTTCCTAATATTCTAGAAATTCAATTTCGTTAAAGTAATTCCCAAAGAAAATGGTTATCAAAATAAATTTTTTTATTTAAATAATGTTTTAAAATGATTTTCAATGCATAATATATATTTTTAGTAACGTAAATTTTGAATGAAAATCATTGAAATGATTTCAAATATTCTTTTATAATTTCTCAAATCCATTTTCTAGAAAAAAAAATTTCAAATTATTTTTATGATTTTATTTTATGTTTTCAAAGTAGTTTCAAAGAAACGGGTTTCAAAGTGTTTTCAATATTTCTTCATATTTTTTTAAAGTGTTTTAAATGAAAATGGTTTCTAAACTGTTCTGATGCTTATTTAATATATTTTAAAGGAAATGGGGTTTCAAAATTATTTCAATCATTTTTTCTATGTTTTCAATTTATTTTAAAATAAAAATAATTTCAAAGGGTTTTATGTTTTTAAAAGACTTTTTCAAAGAAAATTAATATTCTACTCAAGAAATGTTTTTAAAATGATATTTTAAAACTAATTTCCATATATGATGACATCTATTTGTGTTACTAATGGCTTTCTAGGAAACTATACAAAGGTTTCATTCATATTATTTCTCTAAATGGTTTTTGTTTAAAGTAATTATGTTTATGAAAACATATTTCTATTTAATAGGTTATATGTTTATAAAATTATATTTTGATACAATGGGCTATATACTTATGAAACCCAATTCAAATCAATGGGTTATACCATTATAAATTCCTATGAAACTCATTTCACTTCATTGGGGTCTACCATTTTAAATTCTTATGAAACCCAGTTCCTATAATGGGTTATTCTAGGTTGAAATGATTATGAAACCTATAATTTTTCCATAGGTAAAGATATTATTACATGTTTATGATTCCTATTTCATTTAATTGGAATATTATAGGTTTTTTATAAAACCAACCTCTTTTTATGGTTCATGATATGATGAATATTTCATTATCTTGTGGGACATGTATGAATAATTTAATTATGAGATGGGTGGGACATATATCTCCCACCAATGTACTAGTTGAATATTTATATCTGATGAGATAATTATGGGAATCAAGTTGAAAAGATTGATCCTCTATCAGAATATGGGTAAAACCAATCCCTATATTTACTTTTGGAAACCTGGTGTTGAAATCTCCCAGAAAGCATGTTCATAATAATTTTGAAAAAATGGATAGTTTTTGGTGTAATACATGGTCCATACCTCTTGTTAATCAAATTAGAAAAAAATATTAAAAAAGAGCGGGATTATGAGGTGATATGACTCATAGGAAAAAAGTTTTGATTTGAAAACTAGGTCCGTGTAATTTTTCACAGAGTGGTTAAGAAAGGTTGCAATGAATCCTTTTTAAATGGGAGAGGGGTGGAGTGAAAAGAAACCATTTTTTATATATATTGTTGGTCTCTAATAACAAATGAGTGGTAAAAAAATCACCTCTCATTTAAGGATTATTCTGACTGATAAATAATGATTTTTTAATTTTTAATTTTTATAGATTCATTAATGTTTTCTATTTTTGGAAATTATATTTTTTTGGATTTTACGGAGAATAATAAAAATGAATGTCGTAGAGTTCTATTAGTTCCATTTGAGGAGTCTATTAAATAATGATATACTAGGATTATAAAAACTTTTGGGCATAATTTTTTGATATCTAAAATCAAATACTAGGTGGATAATTTTTATGGGTTGAGTAAATTAAGCATGTCTAAGTGAAAATTACATAATGTTATAGCTTTGTGTTATTTATATATTACCCTATTGGAAAAACCCATTGACATCAATTATGTTGATTGTAAGAGACTTAACCACAAATCTAGTGACATGATCTAACATTATTTGGTAAAAGATCAGATATACATAATGAAGAGATAGAACAATTAAAAGATATTATGTATTATTTTAATGAAATAATTCCATATCCAAAATAATTGAAAATACACTCTACATATTAAATTTTAATAAAATAAAGGGCATGTTCCTGGAATAATGAAATTCTATCATTCCATTTCCCACTGGTATTTTTTAATCTTATGAATAAATCATATAAATTTGATTAAAGATGAAATGTATCATGATTATAGCATAATAATCATAAGGAACTAATCATGAAACTAGAGAGAGGGTTTTTCATGTTATATTCATAATTAATTTATTAACATGATATATATCATCATTTCTAGTTCTTTATTCATTTTGGGTGTTGATCAACAAAACCTTGTCTATTTTGTTCCATCTTTGAACAGATATGATCTAATGTAGAATCCATCTAGAAGTGATAAAAATTCTCACCATGATATTTGGAGGATGTAACTGGAATAGTGAGTGCTTGTGAAAATGATCTGTTAATCTTGAATTATTCATTTTAATTGAAACACAATCCCTGAGGCTTGAGGATTGTGTCTCTTATCTCTCATTCTCAATGAGGAAGAAAGATTTTGATTATTTCTCTTAGGATAGTGATTAAACCCTAGATATGATCATCATTTATAGAATTATCTAGGGAGGGGAAATATTTTTCAAAATCAGAAACTCAAAGAAATGATATAGCCAAGTATATATAGGGAAAGGTAAATAGAATTAGTAATTTAACTTATACCCACATATAATCTCTTAATCAATAGAGAAAATAGTGTCATTGTAATAAAAAAAATAATATTAATTCTCTAACCAATGCATTTCTCACATATAATATAAATATCAATAAATAAATCAATATTTACATAAATGATATTTAGTATATAATTTTGACCCATCCACTTTCTTCAACATTTACTAAACCTTGAATAAAAAATATATTATTCATTTAAATAATAAATTAATATTATATTCAGGGTCTTGTGAATAAATAATAGTTATTAATATTATTGTAAAAAATATTAATTTAATAAAAAACATTATTTATTACCTAGTGAATATGTCCAAAAATAAGTAAATATTCTACTCGATGATATTATGAATATATATTTATTTAAATATTCAAATCACATGTAAATAGTGACTAAAAAAGACAATAAAAAATCAAAAATAAATATTATTTATTGGTTTAAGATGAGTAATATTTATTCTAACTACAAAATATAAATAGTATTTAACTAAGATCGATGGATACATTGTGGGATACTGTAGTCCTATTCTTCAGTGTAATTAGGTGAGATTGTATAAAGTTCAACATCAACATCTGTCAATATGTAAATACACCCATATATGAAGAAGATAATTTCACCACAAGTAAAATAACATATTAATACTCATTGTGTAATATAATCTATTTGTCTAAATATCTCATCAAGTAGGTCACATACTCATTTAATCATCCTATATATGAAATATATTTTTCTTTGACTATCTAAAATGATATAGTCAATACCCAATGATAATTTATTTTATTTTGATAGTTTCATTATAATCAAAGGAATAAGAAAAATAATTAATAAATATAGATGGAATAAATCCATTTTTGAGTTATTAATTAATGTCACATCACATGTGACAAACCCAACATACCATACATCTCAATGAACATAGCCCATAATTGTTTTGGTTATTACTTCAAATAATGTGACTTTTGATAAACATTAATGATAATAATAAGTCCACAGATCATTACACACATTTTTACATAAGAATATATAATGACATGGAAATATATAGAATTCATTCTTTGGGGCTTGTCCTTATAATATCCCATCTTGGAGATCACCAATTACAAACTTCATAAGGCGAAGCCTTTTCCTCTTCTGAGAATTGAGATCCCGGTAGTCTTTAACATTTATGTCCCATTAGATTACTTCATATGGTCATAAGACTTAAGTTTACGAATATTTTCCCAACACTTCTTGGATCACATCAAAATATGTAATTGTAATGAACCATTAAATGAAACATATACTCAAGGAAATTATCAAATTAATGCTACACATAAGAACAATAAGTATGTGATAATAAATTTATTAATATTCAGGTATTTGATTATAAATATAAATAATAGAAAGTATAAATTAGTTGGTTATAGGGAAATAACTGCAAAAAAAATTGGTCTTTGATTGAGCATGCAGATAGTTTTAATAAAATCATTGTAGATTTAAAAATTTTAGATGAACCAATTATAGATGAATATAAGACCCCGTTATTGTTGAACTATCTACCAAAGAGTTATGATCACCTAACCACTACACTATTGTATAGTTAGGATGAGGTAATATTTGTTGATGTATCAAATTCCATAGTTAAGAATGAGTATAAGTGGAATCACAAGTATGATGAATAAGATTCTACCTCAGAGGCTATATATGTAACAATTAGAACATCATCTAGTAAGAAGACAAGAGGATTGAGACAAATTAAATCATGATCAATGTCTACAAGTGATTCCACCTAATGATTAACAGAAAATGATGAGTGTGTCTATTATCATTAAAAATGTAACTAAAATAAAGATTTCCCCAATATTGGGAAACCAATGGGGAATGGTGATTAATAAACCAAAGAATTGAGAAGTTTCTTCTTTCCTTGTTTCCTCGATGTTCAACCATTTAAGAAGATAAAATCTCAATTGAATTTTTTTCATTTAGGACGAAATATTGGTTTCTTTGAATCCAAGAGTCTGATAGTGGAGTGGTGGTTATAATAAATAGATATCACTTTTATATGAGGGTTATTAGAACTGTATAGTTGGGGATACAAGAGGGGAATATACAAAAACATAGATATGTGAGATAAATTCTATAAATAGAGAATAACCTCATATATTCAGGATTATTATATATTTGTAGTTATAGGATTACCATTGAAGATGAATTCCTATGAATATTTTTTGGTGCATTCTTTGAGATGAAATATATTCATCAATGTTTTTTTTACTACACTATTGAAAAAAATCTTATACCAATATTTGTAACAACTGGTATAGGTCCCAAAACCAGTGGTAGAGGTTATTCCAATGGTTTTGGTGGCTGTTGGATTGTCTTGCATTAGTATAGACCTATACTAACAATTTTAAGAAACTGTTGGTATAATTAGGCTATACCAATGGTTTCTAAAATTTTGGTATTGGTAATATGAAATGCATATACTGATGATTTTCCCAACTGTTGGTATAAGAAATTAAAAAAATCAACTGGTAGTGATCCCCACACCTTCGATTTATACTCTAATGACTTAACCACTAATCTAAAATGATTTTTTGAAACATAATATGTTAAATATGTATACATATATTTATAAGTAAGTTAATTTTTTTGTATTAAAATTTATTTGATAAAATAATTCATTAATAATAAAAATACCTAAACCAATATTTTTGAAAAATATTGGTATATGTATTTTGATCTTTTGGACCTATACTAATGGTTTTGAAAAAACTGTATGTATAGGTTCATTAAAAGTAGGGTATACTAATAGTTTTCTCCAAACCACTGGTATAACCATTTCTAATACCAATGAGTTTGGTTGTCGGTATAAGGCCTTTAAATAGAGACTATACCAACAGTTTAATCAAAACAACGGTATATCCATCACCTATACTTATGGTTTTGGGAAAAACCATTCGTATAGAGTATTCAAAATTATAAAATACCAATAGTCTCAGACAAACCATTGGTATAACCATCACATATAAAAACATTTTGGCTAAAACCATTGGTATAGGGTCAGGTTATGGTACCTATACTAATTGTTTTGGCCAAACCATTGGTATAAGGTAATTTTATGATACTTATAACTATATTTTTTCCAAAACTGTTGGTAAAGGTCCAGTTTCTATTAGTTATATTTGAATACTGAGACTGTTGTGATAGGGGAATCGATATCAAATTAGAGTGATCCATTCACTTTTAAATTGTGGAATATTAGAGTCTTACATATTGGGGAGAATGATTTACAAATATTAATGAATAATGGTGTTTTGAAAGGTTCCAAGATAGAAAAATTCAACTTTTGAGATAATTGAGTGGTTTGTAAGAAAAATAGTCAACTTCAACCTATAACCCATTGAATGAAGGAAAAAATTAACTATATCCATATTGATGTATGGTACTATTGATTAATTCATCATTGGGAGGTAATCAGTGTTTAATTAAGTCTTATTATGACTACTCATGATATGTTTGGTTGTATTCCATGAACCAAAATGATAATTTATTGTAAAAGTGGGTTCCATATACCTAACATGAATAATACATTTTGATTGCCATATCACGTATATAATGAATTTTTCATGATGTATTTGTTAGCATAATTGGGTTGGTATTTATGGATCCTCTATTAACATTGTTATTTCCATATATTATTTTTCATATCAACTAGTTATAGTAGTTCCCAAATATAATGATATCCATTATATACATTGACAATAATCTTAAACTTATGTCTTATAGTCTAGACAGATCATATTGACCTGAAACCGATGATATCTGAATATCAGGTGTTGGGGGATTACAATAATCAAGGCTTATTCTCATGAATTTCTCAATTGGTGATCTCATATAGAAGAGATTATGAGGACTGAACTGATAATAGAATCACCACATATTTTAAATGTTATTTTTTGTTCCTATTTATAATCATGTCTATTGGTATTTAGACTTGATATCATTAATAATGTGTACCATTTGATCACATAATTTTATTCAAAATGAAAACAATGACATTTATATAATGGTGAGTTTTCTTGTATTGGGTGAATCAAAAATTGTATGACAATGGTTGAATATTCAATAAAGTTTTTTCATTTATTAATGGATGAGAATTCTCAAGCCCAATTATCCATGATTGTTGTACCTTTATTAAATCCATGAGGATAGTCATTAAATGTTTGTCTGTCTAACAATTTAATGAATAAATAAATTAATAAATCATGATGACATGAAGTGTGCATCCTTCATTATGAGAAATTAAAGAACAAAGATATCATATTTATAGTGTGTTCTTGTAGGAGTTTATTGTAGCTATGAAATTCATTATCACCATAGAGGGGTTGATGGGTTTCTAGACACTAATATTATTCTATGAGTATCACTCAATAATATTAATATATGTATAAAGAGATTCACACAAAAAAGTGTATTCAGAAGCTTGGATAATTATATTGAATTGGAGTTTTAAGATATTGTGGGCCCCACAATGGGAGCAAGGTTTTTTTTGAGTTTAAAAGATTTCATTGAAACAAATAAATTAAATTTTATTCATGTTTTGAATAATATATATTAAATTTATTTTCTTATTTTTATCATGAGTTATATAGTACAAAATATAGAAATAAAATAATTTGAATGAATATCTAAACATTTAATATCTTAGATTAATTAAATATTCCTGTGGGTGAAAGAATTCTTGTTAATGACTTGTATTGTATCATGTAGCATTATTTTACTATTACAAGTTTCTTATAATTTACTTATGACATTTATAACATGTTTTATAGGTCATAAGGGTTGTTTGGAGTATATTTATAAGGTTAAACTAATTAATGGGAAAAAGTTAATATTTTAATAAGTTCACCCTACCTATAAAAAGAAAAATATGCTCAAATTCTTGAGAAAATTCATTCCAATGAACGTAATTGGTTCAATAACCTCTCTCTAATGTTCTAGATAGAGATGGAGGTTTAAGGGAATCCTGATCTAAGTTATCTATTCCGAATTGAAGAAATTATGATCCCATGATCATATCGACATCGATGGTCAACGGTCAAGAGAGAATTTGATATGAGTTTTGATGATCTAGAGGGATCTTGATTTACTTCCTTAGAAAAATGATTTACAATGATAAGAAAAACACAATTCAAATTGAAATCAAAAGAGGGACAATTTTGATTTCGGTTTTGTGCTTAAATTATATTATACATGATCCTCTGGTTGTAATGAGGTTACGATTACACCGAAGATGACATCATGATGTTGATCATAGTGTAAAAAAATCAAATTACCAATTTTTTGGGAATTCATTGCATACCAGAAATAAATTCTTGTCATTAATGAACCCATTGATGTTATTACTCAAATACCATGGGACCTACATCAAACCATAAAGGCACTAGTGGAGCTTTCACAATGGTTTTGGGTTTTTATGCTCCTTTAAACCTACAAACTAATCTATGTAAATTTACTCATCTAATTTTTCCATGAAGTAATGTTTTCTTCACATCCAACTTTTCAAGGAAAAATCACTCCATTTCAACAATATGAAGCACTATCTGAATAGTAATATGTTTAATTACTGGTGTGAAGATATATGAAAAATGAACACATTACATTTTTTGAAAACCCATTATGAATAACCTATGCATATTCTTTCACCTACCATCTACATCTTCCATTAGTAGATATACACATTAATTTTGATGAAATTTTATCCCAGTAGGTATCTCTATCATATTTCACTCTCCTAACACAAGAGGGAATATATTTCATCCCTTATTGATATTTCAAACTGATTTTAGTATTTGAAACTTCTCACATATTCTAGTATCTCATGGTTATCATCTATTATAAGAAAGTAGTGACTTATATACTACTATACATTTTATGTTGCACTGGAAGATCTCTACAACTCTCACTATGGTTCATCTCCTTCTAGTAATGTATCTACCAGAACTGTATCTTCTATAGTTCATTCTTGATATTCCATAGTCCTTTCTATTTTCGATACTCATGTCCTTGTAAACAACAACAAAATATGACTACCTCTCAGAACATTTTCCATATGGTTTGGTGTTTACATTACTAAATTTCCCCAAGAATTTATATAACATACTCTAATTATGGATATCCATCCATCTAAATTCATTATATGATTATATTTTTCTCTCATAATTTTTTTTCTATGTTTATATCCTTACAAATAATTTATTTATTGATGATTATATTTTAGGTTTTGACCACCTTCCATTGGTTTTTATTACTGATTTGGAAACCGAACTCTTTATGTCTATATACCACAAAGAAACACACTTGAGACATAGCATCAAGATTTTTTCCTTCCCTTTAGCTTCAGCATGGATACAAGAAGGTGCACCAAAGGCTTTGAGGTGAGTGAATTCTTCCTTCCATCCAAACCAATATAGTTCTAATAATTCTTTCCCCAATAGAGAAATACTCGAGATGATTATGTATTCCATGTAATTTAACACTTTCACCCAAAAAACCATGGAAAATCCAATGTAAATTGTTATAATCCATACCATTACAAACAACATTCAATTGATCACACCATAACTCTATTACGTAGATTTATAGGTAAAATATTATCTAAGATAATTCATTTTTTCGGTGAGAACCTTCAAAATTATATTCTTTTTTACTCCCCACCATTGCCAGGCCTTAAGTATTTTAGTTTGAATCTAGTTATATTATTCACCATAGATATCCATTGGATGAAGATTAAAAATACCCTATACTTTTTATTGATAAATATCACCCACACATTCAATGTTTCATTGCCAATGAATGGTACATAATAGGGTTATTATCTATGAGAATGAATTGAAGATATTATCAAATGTTTGTATGATAAAAAATCTATCTTTTGGTTACCTAGTTAATTAACTAATGTTTGGAAGTACACCATTAGATACATCCGTAGAATGAATTGCTCACATATTTTTTGCTCAATACTTATGATATTCAATATCCCTATAGGAGCTGTAAATTGCATGTATCTCTTACCATGGTGACCCAAATGGTTATTTCGAAACCTTGTTGATGTTACTTATCAAGCATACATCAAAACATTCGATAATCATTCTAGGTAAAAAGATTCACCATTAATTATTTTTTTATAACCACGGTGACATCTGAAATCTTCCACACTCCATCATTAAATCTTGTGTATAAACCCACTTCATATAACTATCCAATGGAAATTAAGTTCTTCATCAACTCTGGGATGTAACACACTCCTTGAAAACTCAATAATATTTCATTCCTTATATGGAAAAAATATCCCATAATATCTCAAAATTTTTATCATCCAACCAAATTACCCAACTATATCATTTAAAAATATAGTTCTCTTTAATTACTCTCTAATATTTTGAGTGAAACTTACCCCTGAGTCTATCACTCAACACACAACTAAACTAGAAACACTTAAAAATAATCAAATATAATATTTTTACATAGGATTAATGGATCCACTTCTAGAGGGTATATTTTTTAATTATGTTTCATACATTAAAATACTTTTTAAGGTTACCTTTCTTCCTACAATTGTAGCACATGTGACCACCTTTCCCCAATATGATCCTATTTTAGATTCACATTCATTTAATGTTCCTATAAACATTCCATATTGGGGGACTCCCTATTCCTTATGAATTATAATAATTAAAATAATATTCTTATATATCATTTTGATTAATTTCTTTATTCATTATTAGGTCCTCGAAATTTTTAAATATTACATCATTTTCCCACTTGAGTTTCTCACAGTGGTGGTCATCACATCCCAGTATATTGGGAGTGATGAGAGTAATAACAATACCTATTTTTAATATTTGAATTTTAAATTCACAGAACCCAACTGAGTTTTTATCTTATTGAATTCATTAATATGATATCAAGAAAACATCCATCCCAAAATCCTCACACTAAACAATCTCCCTAGTAAAAAACTTTTTTCATCATCATGGGATTCTCATACATGCTAACAAGGGTGTTCATGAGTTATGATAAAGTATTAAATTACTATATATTAAAGTACAAATTCTATGATAATGACATTTTTGTTTACCCTTATTCATTTTATAGGAATCTTCCATTGTTCCTTTTTCATCACTTATGGTTTGGTACCTGTTAACAAAAGATCATGGTCCTTATACAGTGGAAAATATTTAATATAAATTTTATAGAACCCAATATCTTTTTTTAAAAGTCTCCACCAAAACATTGATCTCTTCTGACACCATAGATTTAGAAATCATGAACTCCCACTAACGTCCAATTAATGTAAATGATAGATCAGGAATTTCATATTGATAGTATTCTATAAGGAAATGGAAAGAATCATGTTACTAAATTGATCACTCAAAAAACTTCACTTGGCTCTGATTATCTGTAACACTCCAATCAAACTCTAATAACACAATTTGGTATCATGACCACCATATGATAAATTCGTTGGATGATATCCAATAGAAATTACATAAGTCAGAAACAAAGTACTAAAAATGAGCCCACACTACAATGATCTAAATGTGGAAAACTACACACCCAAATCACCACACCACAACACACATACTCCAGAAATACACATAAAAGAACTATCAAAATACAATGATAGAAACCAAGCTAATGCATAAGAAGAACACACTTTTTCTAGGATTTATAATTGCATTCTATTGTAGGAGGGAAACACTGTAACTATTTTATTCAAGTAATTTTGTTTATTATAATCACTCAAGCTATCTCAAGTAATAATTCTAATAGAAAAACCTATCCTACGATTTATACAAGGACCAAACCATTAATTTTGGTATTCACTACCATTCAATATTTGTAGGATGAAGTCACCCATTTCGATATCCACTGACAGACCCTCTACTTAGTCAAGGACCTCTATCTCCTGAACATATTCTCTCGGTTAACTATTAATGCTCCAAAAAACCCCAAAAATTTAATCCAATGTCAATTTCCTTTTTCAAAATTACTTCTGACCATAATGATCATTGGAAATTGTTTAATACACGTTTTGGTTGTGTTATCCACTTGTATCATCTGACTATATTATTCTATAATAGAATTTTCCAACTTTATAATCCAATGTAATTTATCTTATTGTAGGTCTACATAAATTTAATTATCCAATATCCAAACATCAAATATTTGGTTTCTACCTATCCATATTCACCATATAAACCTTTTGAAATTTGCCCCCTAAAATTTCTCTATCTGGTATACTAATTCTATTTCTCGGAAAGTGGTTGTCACAATAGAGCATAACATGTCTATACATAGTGGTCAATATATGGAAAGGGGATACTTAAGGGTTATTCTAGAGGAAACAAATCATATAAGGGTCATTTATATGACTATAGTAACACATAAGGTTCTTTCTATACATATCCAAAAATTATACCGATACCCTAAAACTAAAAAAATAATTCTTTAAAAAAATACAACTTACAATAGAACCTCCCTTTAACCAAACTATAGTAATTTTACCATACATCTCCATATTATCATATCACATAAAAATTAAAATGGGTTGGTGTGATCCGCTAACAATACATAAAAAACATTCATAAATAATAATGATTCCTGTGACAATGTTTGAATTGTGATTTTTTATATGTCTATACAATGTTATTATTTTTATCTTCACTAGTGGTTCTCATCTGAAAAATTATATTTCTGATATTTGGTACTCACGCCATTTATGTCTCTATAGGAATTTATTTTTCAAATTTCGTGTAATATATGGTTTAATTCCTCGATGGAGAATTACACTCTATGTGAGACATTATATATATAGTATAATACTTTAGAAGATTTTGGGTGGTTCTCTTCATAGATTTTATAATTGTTCAACATGTTTTTAACTTGAAGGAACATTTGATATATTTTTGTACTCTTTAATTAAGATGATATATTTCTCAATTAAAAAGAATATATTCAACATGAGATACCTAATTGGATTCTTTCAGTAGATTATATAGTTCTTTTTTTATAATCCTATGAGAATATAAATTTAATGTTAGAGTTGTATAGAGAGAAAATATATGGTTGTGAGTATTTCAATTTGATGGGACACCATGAACAAAAAAATAAACATAAAAATTTAAATGATTAGATTGAAATGTGTGTATACTAATATAGATATGTTTAGAAATTGTTTTGTTTGAGGGAAAATTAGAGTGACTTTGATTGGTGATAAAATTAATTAGAATAGATTAATATGGTTTTTATATGTTAGAACAAGGCCTGTGGTTACACTTTTTAAGAGGGTAAAAATAATGATAAATTCAATTATTAAATGGATTATTTGTAGATTTGAAAAGTTCCTTTGTAAAACCCTTCGATAAGATATTTTTCATAATTGTTTCAATTAAATTATGGCCTTTAATTAAGATAATTGGTTAAATTTGATCCATACATCCAACCCCATTTTATTTATTGTAATTATTTTTTATTATTTTTTATTTTTGTCAACTAATCATGACTCTAAATTATGTATATTAGTGACTAAAGTTAGTGAAGTATTGAGAATAATTATATAATTTTCAAAAGTAAATTTGATTAAATTTTCTTGAAGGAAGTACATTTTTATGTGATATAGTAAATTTGATGAGGATGTTTTCTGTAACAATTAAACATAATTATAGTTAAATATTAAAATAATTAAAAAAAAATTTTCTACATAATCTAATCAAAATTGAACATGTTTTTTAAATTCATTTTTTATTCATTTTGGTTTATATTTCTAGATAATTTAGTTTTACTGTTTATTGAAGTGACTTTTTTATTAAGAGGAAATTTATTGGTTAACCACAATGAAGTTATATCACCTATCATGACCCCCTCCCCACAAAGTGTACCACTCTTAGGCTGAAAATGTGAGAATAGAGATAATGACCCCCAAGTCCCGCCTCTAGTAGACCCCAGGTTGGCGACTAGCACTGAGGGTATAATAAACACACAGATGGGAGGCATTACCCTCTAAGAGAATACAAGAGGAAGAGAGAGATAAGATAGACACCAACCAACTCCAACACAGAATCGAATATAAAATAAATACCTAGTACAAATATGTAATGGCATTCAAACTACTACAACTGAAAGGGAAAAAACTGCAAATACCCAAAAGAAATTAAAAAAACAGAAACTAGAAGCCCGAATAGCTCTTGCAACCCCAAGATAGTATAAACCATCATGATCTCCAACGTAATCCAAGTGACTTCAAAACATTTTATATATACATAGGGTGAGTATAACAGTATACTCAGTAGGATTCTCCCCAAAGCCTGTTGTGCAAATGTAAACAAAGATTTCTAAAGCACAGTGAACAACATGTGAAACTAACTCATAACCAAAAAAGGTATACTAAGTTCCCAGCTGCACCATGGATACTCACACCAAGTAATGCATAAAAGAGTATATGATATAATAAATAATATCAAGGGTACCTCACTACTACTTCCCCACTGGTTTTCCACTTATCCCCAATGCACCTCGTCCACACATGACACTAGGGTGAAGAACTACAACATGAACCTCGTGCAACAAAACTACCACGTCCACACATGAAAAGTAACCTGGTAGTTTCTAGGATCCACCACAGCTTGCATAACGTGTATCATACGTCGAGTATTAAACATCAAACTATTATAGCCCATACACTGAGTAAGGATCCTCAATCCATCATAGCCTATACATGTTACACGTATAGTAGTACAGAGAATAATATATCCATAATATATGTCTGTGAATAACCACATTCCATCACATTCCTCTATAGACATATATGAGGAAAACTAACCGCTATGACCACCAGTACAAGTAACTACCAAAAGAAGAGAGCAGGGCCAAAGGGGGTAGTCAGTCATCCATCCTCCCACCAGAATGTTGGGGGAAACACCCCCCAGGGCTCAAAATCCACGGGGTCTTAATTTCCCTAGCTCACATGGTGGAGTATCATATAGAAACACAAATGGTAAAAAATATACTATATCTCAAAACCACACTATGGGAATAAAATATTCTTGTACTCAACTGCAGCTAATGTCTCTCGAAATCCCAGTTTCCACTTCTAAGACTAGGTATCCAATTAGCAGACAACCATTTAAAGAGAATTCGTACATTACATCATTCCCTTTTTATCAGTTTCACTTTAAGCTAATTAATTCATCAAACACAAATTAAACGTTATAAAATTTCACATTATATTTTATTAGCATCACACCCAAATTCCATTGTCCCTTTAAATTGTAACTTCACCATTTCATCCCAATAATCTCCAACCCCATGGGTTAACATCACCTATTCGATTATTTATTTACAGAATTACTTTCCCATAATCCCAGGCATTCAAGAAAAACATTCTATGCTACTAAACAGATGGTGTTGAACCCTTTGAGTAGATGAACTACCCGTCGAGTCTTTGATGCCTATAGCAAGAGCATAGACCCATCCTACTTTGAGAGGCTAAACACGGAAAGCACATGGCATACCCTGCATGTCATCACCCCTTTCGGAAGAAGGGTAAGAAAAACCAACTGCCTTGAGAAGTGGGGAATGTAAAGTAGATAAAAACCCGATAAGAAAAGAAGGAATCCAAATATTCACATCCAACTCATTTCAATATCTTCAGTATCCTCACTGACACCTACATTCATAAACCGATGAATCTTACCACTCTAGGTGTCAACTGTTTCCACAACTAGTACACCTCTATGCCCCCCACATATCACAACTGCCATCCAAGGTCACATCACAATATTACAACATGAAAAAAAACATCATATCAATTGGGCTCTTGGCCCTTAAACAAGCAAAAGGGTAACTCATAACCCTATAAGGAATTATCTATTATCGAACCACTAGTTGTTAAATCCACCGTGGATTAACCGATTTAACATTTGTAGGTTCCAGATTCGAGAAACCTAACCAGTAAGCTATCACAAATAATTAAACATGATTACTACACCAATTTGATTAACATAAAATTACAACAAGAAGAACCAGATTCATTTACATACCTCTTTATCTTTTCCAAACAATTATAAATTAATATCAGATTTGCATTAATTACTAATTTCCATCAATAACGAAAGGCTAAACAAAGCAAGCATATAAATCACATATCTAGAAAAAGAAGAGGAAATAACATAATATCAATATCAATTTATTTATTGGGTTAAAATATTTAATATGTCAATTCCATTGTGATCCAATGGGATAAAACATGATAGCTATACATTTTCATGTAAAAGAAAAGAGAAGCATTAAATCCCCTACCTCAAACAGTTTTTGACGAGCCACACAATGGGTTATGATCTCCTCCCCCCACGAAAACTGTGTCCACCTGTTGTTGCAGAGACACCACCACACTGGTCAACACCCAAGAAAAGCCTATTAAGAACAAGGAGATATAATTCCGTAAAAAGGAGAGTGGAAACAGAAAGAGATGAACCAAAATAATGATGATAGATAATACCTTATATCAGAGATCGATCGATACTGCTTGGTTGCAACAATAATAAAGGAGAAACAATCCAAAGATTAAGGTTTGATCACACCACTCCTAAGGGAAGAAGGAAAGAATTGAGCATCTCACACCAGGGAACAAGAAGGTGCAAAAAGGGAGGAATATATAACATCTCTTTAGAAGATTTAACGGAGCACTAGTTTAAGATACAATGGATTTTCCATTAAAACATATTGCATTAAAACATGATGTTTTACCATGTAAAAACATCATAATCCTTAGGTGAAATTAATATAGGAGTTATTACCTTTGAATCAGACATATAGTAATTAAAATGGGGCTTTAAATGCATTTAACATCAAAGTAAATGTCAACAGGGTGAAACTGCAGGAAGTTGGAAACACTATTCATGAACTCGAAATTTTGAAAATGAAAAGCAATGTTCCTGAACCTCACTATTGGAGCCTCACCGTTAGAACCTCACCATTCTAGAAACATTATATATGAACCTAACCATTGGAACCTCACTTTTCTGGAAACACTATTCATGAACCTCACTGTTGGAACCTCACCATTCTGGAAACACTGTTCCTGAACTCAAAATTTGGAAAAGGAAAAAGGTCACCAATGGAACCACACCATTCTGGGAAAACAGTTCACAAACTCAAAATTTGGAAAAGAAAAAAAGTCACCCTTGGAACCTCACAATTCTGCAATCATTGTTCATTACTCAAAATTTGGCAAAGGAAAAAGGTCATCGTTGGAACCTCACCGTTTCACTGTTCCCAGAAGGTTACGGATGACACTGTTCACAGAAGGTCACTGATGAAACTATTCACATAAGGTCCTCGATGTCACTATTTACATAAGTTCGCTGATGACACTGTTCACAAAAGATCACCGATGTCACTGTTCACAGAAGGTTACTGATGCACTGTTCACAATGGTCTACCGTTGGAACTATTCACTAATGGAACTGTTCACAGAAATGGAATTTTGGAAAAGTGTTGGGGATATGTCACCTTGACCTCCAGAAACACCTTATACACCTGATTTTCAAAAAGCAATGGAGGAGAGTGGTATGGGCCATTACATCAGATACCTCTCAAAACATTCTCATCCTCAAGAATTGAAAACCCACCTAAATGGAAAATGAAAAGAGGTCTGAACAACCACCGATCGAGATACCTCTCTAAAGAGAGAAATCCACAACAAGAACCAAAGAAATCCATCTCATAAACAAAAAAAGGTTTATAACCACAAAGGGGATATCGATACATTAAAAGAGTTAAACATCAAAAAACTCTAGGTACTGAGCTCGTATTTATGACTCACGTTCCTAGGTACTCTCCTCCATGCCATTGTGTCGCCTCTAGACCCAAACCAAGGGAATATAATTCCCACACAAAACCTTCTTTTTCGGTCTTGGATCTCTATAGGTCACTCCACAAAGGTCACATCACCATAAACATAGATCTCTCCCCAATCATTGACATGAGAGTCATCATGAAGATAACGACGGAGCTGTGATACATGAAAAACATCATGTATCTGGCTCATCTGCGGTGGGAGTGCTACTCGATACTCCATAGCTCCAACACGAGCTAACACATCGAAAGGCCCAAAAACAGGGGAGAAAACTTACTCCCACGACAAAAACTTCGCTACCCACGACGGGGAATCAACTTCAGAAACACGTGATCCCTAACACCAAACTCTAAGGGTCTCCTCCTTTGATCTATATATTATTTCTAATGATTCTATGCTATCTTCATCCTATCATGAATCACCTAAACCATCTATGTTGTATTCTTCACTAGTTCTAATCTAAGAATTGCTAACTCTCTACACCTAGTCCAGCACAACGGAGAATGGCATGGCCAGCCATAAAAGGCTTCAAACAGTACTATACCGATGGTGGAGTGAAAACTGTTATTGTATGTGAACTTTACCAAGGGTAAGTGCCTCATCCAAAAAACCTCTAAAATCTAGGATACAAGAGCCTATGTTGTCTTCAAGTTTCTGGATGGTTCACTCTGTTAGACCATCTGTTTGAGGATGAAAAGTAGTGCTACGGCATAGATGATAACAAAAATCATGTTGGAGACCTCTCCACACCCTTGAGGTAGACTGAGGATCTCGATCATAAATGATCATCCTTGGGACTCAAGGAAGTCTCACCACCATATCCAGATACTACCTCGATAAAACATCTACTAAGCTTGGCTCCTTGATTTCTATGATGTGGAATGATTTCGTTAAACATTTCACTACCACCCAAATAGCATCATGTCCTCCCAGAGCTTGAGGTAAACTAGTAAAAAATTCCATTGAGATGTCCTCCAACGTCAACTGAGGGATATCTAATGGCTGGAGTAGACAACCAGGAACACAGTGTTCAGCTTTCACCTTCTGGCAGACCAAACATCAAGACACCAACTCCACAACCGCATGCTTCAGCCTAGGCCACCAAAATGGGATCTTCAAGGCTTGGTACATCTTTATTACTCCAGGATGCACCAATAAATAATAAATATGTAACTCTTTGAGAACCATCTCTCATATCATCATAGGAAAAAATATCATTCCTTGATATAACACTCGGTGTTGTTTATCCTCGAACCAACCATCAGTGTCCTCACCATAACAACTTGGTCTCTCCAAACCTCCACCTCTAGATCCCCAATCTAGGACTCTTCCACCTGATGTACCAGATATGGATACACTATTATCTAAAAAAGACAATCTCTACCCCCAACTTCACCCATATCAAGATGTAATGCTGACAGTTCTTCCATTACACTCCAGGAATCACTAGATTCATGCACTACATCACCACGTGAATTCCTACCCAGCGCATCAGCTAAAACATTCCCCTTTCTAGGTGTATAAGATATTTCGAAATTGTATTCCTATAATAACTCCATCAACAAATTCAGTCGTAAGTTCAAGTCTTGCTTGGAGAAAACACAACTCAGGCTCTTATGATCAGTGAAAACCACAAAGCACTCTCCAATGAGGTAATGTCTCGACAACTATAGGGAAAACACCACAGCTACCAACTCAAGATCATGGTTGGAATAGTAACGTTCATAAGGATGAAACTGCTGATAACGATAAGAAACAACTAATATTTGATACATCAAAACACATCCTATCCCCAAATGCGAAGAATCGCAATAAACATCAATCTGAACTCCCTCAGCTAGAAGACAGAGAACTGGAGCACTTACTAACTTCTGTTTTAGATACTTGAAAGCTAACTGTCACTGATCAGTCCATATAAATGTATGAACCTTCCTAGTCAAAGCTATTATAGGAGTTTCAACTTGAGATAAATTTTCCAAAAACCTCCTATAGTATCCTGCAAGACCACAGAAACTTCACACCTTTGACACTGTCCAGGGGGCTTCCCAAGACACATCTGCTTCTATCTTTAATGGATCCATAGATAATCCCTACTGGTACACAACATTCCCCATGAAACGGACTTCTCGATCCCAAAATTCACACTTCAACAACATCTCAAATAGCTGATGTTGACGAAGAACCCCCAAAATAGTGTGTAGATACTATGTATGCTCTTCTTCAGACGTGGAGTACACAAGGATTTCATCAATGAAAACTACAATGAACATGTCCATGAACTCATGGAACACAACTTTCATCAATCCCATGACATAGATGGGGAATTTTTCCGGCCGAACAGCATTATAACGAACTTATAATGCCCATGACGACAATAGAAAGCAGTTTTCGGGATATTCTCATTAATCACATGCATCTGATGATATCGTAACCACAAGTCGATCCTTGAGAACCAACATGAACCCTTCAGTTGATCGAATAAATCATAAATATATATAAGGGGATAGTTATTATTTATTTTCGCTTTTTTTAGGTGATGATAATCAACACACAACTGCAAACTGCCGCCAACCTTCTTCATGAATAAAACTGGTGCACCCTATGGTGACACACTAATCCATACAAAAACACACTATAACAGACCATCAAGCTATATACATAGCTCTTTTAACTCATAAGGGACCATCCTATATAGAGACATAGAGATTGGAGATGCTCCTAGTTGTAGATTGATCTCAAACATTATCTCCCGTAGAGGGGGGGTAATGCCACAACCTTTTATGTAAAGGCATCATGGTACTCTTCTAAGACCCTAGGAAATGCCAACTGTTGAACATCTGAAGAACTTATCATCTAATCAGCCATCATGGATGATAAGTTTTGAACACACTTATGACCCGTCCAAGGATCTCACTCACCCACAAACACCACCAGCTCTCCATCCGCATTGAAGAAAACGGCCTTCTACCTAAAGAAATACATGATATCTTGCACCAAATACATCCAATCCATGTTGAGGATGAAGTCATATGGTTTTATTCATAAACATAGGAAATCTCCCCAGAAGTGGTGTTTCCCCAACACTATCTCATAGTCTCTACATACTTCAATCAAGTTAGCTCGACCTCCGACTAGCGTAGTTAATGCCAAGGGCACTGGAAGCCTCTCTAATCATGTCCCCAAGCATGGAAAATGGTAGGTGATATGTTGGATTGTGTCACTTATGAATCATACTAGGCACACACTAAGGTAGAAAACAAGCAAAGGGTACCTCAAACGACATCTGTCTCACCTGGTGCTGGAAACACTAAAGTATGAAGCAGACCACGTCATTATCCACAACCTCTCAGACCCTGATGAAGACCACCACCACATACATTCTTTTCTCTCTGAGGATGGGGAGTGTCACAGGATATACTATGCCTACCTCATCTACCCTTCATTGATCTAAAGCCGGTGAAACCTATTGCTACTTCCTCTACTGAAACTGCTTCAACAGAGGAACCTGGAGCAGAACACCTAGTGCATGATGACTGATCTTAAATTATTGTCACTATTACTGTAGATGGCCTCAACCACCACATGATAAACAAGTGCTTGATCCATTGGGATAGGCATGAGAGCTTCTTCCCCTGGAGGAAAGAGATACTCAGGGATGGGACCTACCCTCGACTGAACGGAAACTCTTCTGCCCTGAAAACCGGGAACCCAGGACCACAGCTCGGCTTCATGAGGGATCATGATGACTCCCCTCTCCTAATGATCCGATTTTGGCCAATTACCTCTCAATGACCTCTCTCCTTGACAGCAACTCGAGATATGTCTTCAGCATAAATGGGGTGACCTGACACTGGATCTCTAGATGCGAAGCCTCCTCAAAATTCCTTGCCTTGGCCTCCTCATCTGGAAATAGGTCTGAAGCATATCATAAAAGGTTCTTGAAACAAATTCCAAACTCTCCCACACTGGAACTACCCTGTCGAAGGGTAAGCAGCTTCTAGTGACAGGACGATTTCATGGTCAAGGAAAGAAACTCGACTCTAAACTTGTCTCAGAACTCCACCCATGAGATCGCTAACTCCTCACGATCCCTGAGGAACAAGAACCACCGCTACCTCACTACTCTACACAACATCGTCACAACCAAGGATACCCCATTCTCCTTATAAGCATGGATCAAACTGATTCCTATATCAACCTCCTACAACTAGTCTTCCATGACTGCATCTGAAATAGAGCCTTCATTCTTCTGTAGACTACGGTATTGAAACTCACATAGTGTCCTCGTCCAAGTGTCGTCGACGTCATCCTCTACCTGGTGGAAATCTTCTGGCACAGCCTATATGACTTATTCTATATGATCCGAATGAGGACGTTTACCTAGCGCCATACCTAAAAATATAAAATAGTTAGAGCTCTTAAACCTAGAATTTGGAAGACTCTTCATTAATTAATTAATTGTTTTCTTTTATACATTTTAGGTTAACATATCCCAAGATCTACACATTCAAACATAGGCACATAGAAGAATGATGCATGATCATTTCCTAGGTGTTTACCCTGTAACTAGTTTCACCTCGTTTAGTAGCCATTGTAAACATAAAGGTCCATAAATCAGATCATAGGGGTCCCTAAACACCTATGTATCAGCCGGTCTCTAGTGTTTACATCACTTTCTATACTTGACTGACCCTGTTTCCATACGAACCCATGCAACCTCACATGTGTATAACTCCAAAAACCACCCTATCCCTCAACCTTCCTCTAATAACACTCTATCTTGACCCACTCCCCATAAAGTGTACCCTTCTTAGGTCAGAAATGTGAGAAGCGAGATAATGACCCCCCGAGTTCCGCCTCCAGTAGGCCCTGGATTGGCGAGTAGCACCGAGGGTATAGTAAACACACATATGAGAGGCATTACCCTCTAAGAGAACACATGCGGAAGAGAGAGATATGATAGACCCCAAATAACTCTATCTCAGACAGAAATATATAATAAATCCCATGTAATAATATGTAATGTCATTCAAACTACTACAACTAAAAGGGTAAAAACTGAAAATACCCAAAATATAGTAAAAACAACAACAACAACAATCCCTAACAGCCTCTGCAACCCCAAGCAAGTAGATATCATCATGATCTACAACCTTCTCCAAGTGACCTGAAAATAGTTTATATATATATGGTGATTATAAAAGTATACTCAGCACAATCCTCCATGAATCCTCTCATGAAAATGTAAAGAAATCATTCTAAAGAACATTGAAAAACAAGTGATACAAACTCATCACCTAAACAGGTAAACTAAGTTCCTAGCCTCACCACGAATACTTTCACCATGTAACGCATATAATAGTATTTATATAATAAATAATATCAAGGGTACCCCACTACTAATTCCCCACAAGTTTTCCAATTTGCCCCAACATCGCACGCCCTAAGAATTTCTCTCTAAAAAGGCTTTCCTGTAGGCACCTGGGAGAAGCACCACAACATTCACCTCATGCAACAAAACCACCATGTACACACAAGAAATATAACCAGGTAGTTTTTGGGATCCACCGCAGCTTTTATAATGTGTATCATACATCCTGTATTAAACCTCAAGCCATTATTGTGCATACACTGAGTAAGGATCCTCAATCCATCATCACATATACACGTTACAACTATAGCATTCCATAGTAAACTATATCTAGAATATATGTGTGTGAATAACCACAAGCCATTACAGCCCTCTACACACATATATAGGGAAAACTAACCATTGTGTTCCTGAGAACAAGTAACTACCAAGAGAAGAGAGCGAGTCCAAAGGGGGTAGTCATCCATCCATCCTCCCACCAGAATTTTATGGACCCTCCGAGGGCTAAGAATCCCTGAGGTTTTAGTTTCCTTAAATGAAATGGTAGAGTAGCGTATAGAAACACAAAAGTACAGAATATACTATATCTCACAACCACACTATTGGAATAACCTAGTGTTGGACTCAACTACAGATAACGTCTCTTGGACTCTCAGTTTCCACTTATAAGACTAGGTATCCTATAATCACACAACCATTTAAAGAGCTGTATTACATAACTTCATTCACTTTTTATCATTTTCACATTACATTAATTAATTATTTAATCACTGATTAACCATTATCAATTTCAGCATTATGTTTCATTAGCATCACACCCAAATTCCATTGTCCCTTTAAATTGTAACTTCACCATTGCATCCCAGAAATCTCTAACCCCATGAGTTAATATCATTTCGTCAATTATTTTATTAGAATTACTTTCCCATAATCCCATGCATTCTATAAAAACATTCTATGCTACTATACACAGGAGGATCAACTCGGCGAGTAGATGAACTACATGTCGAGTCTTTTCTACGTATAACAAGAGCATAGGCCTATCCTCCCTTGAGAATCTAAAGACGTAACGAATGTGGAATACCATGTGTTTCTTCACCCCTTTCAGAAGAAGGGTAAGAGAAACCAGGTGCGTTGAGATGTGGGGGAAAGTAAAGTAGATAAACAACCAATAATAAAATAAAGAATCCAAACATTCACATACAAATCATTTAACTATCCCTATTGTCCTCACTGAAACTCACATACATAAAATGATGCATCTCGCCACTCTAGGTGTCAACTGATACCAAAACTAGTAGGCCTCCATTCCCCCACATATCACAACAACCATCCAGTCTCACATCGCAACACAAGGATCATGAAAAAAAATCATATCAATTGGGCTCTTGGCCCTTAAACAAGCAAGAGGGTAACTCATAACCCTATAAAGATTTATCATTTATCAAACAACCAGTTCTTTAATCCACCTTGGATTAACCAATTTAATAATCATAGGTCCAATTTCGAGAAACATAACTAGTAAGATATTGCAATAAATTAAACATGCTTACTACACCAATTTGATTAAAATCATATTACAACAAGAAGAACCAGATTCATTTACATGACTCTTTATCTTTATCCAAACAATTATCAATTCTTTCTGGGTTTATGTGCATTACCAATTTACATCAAGAACTAAAGGCTAAACAAATCAATCATAGAAATCACACTATCTAGAAAAACAAGAAGAAATAACATATGATCGATATCAATTTATTTATCTGGTTCAAATATTTATTATTTCAATTCCATTGTGATCCAGTGGGATGAAACATGTTAGATATACATTTTCTTGTAATTGAAAAGAGAAGCAATAAATCCCCTACCTCAAACAGTTCTTGATGAGTCACACAACGGGTTAAGATCTCCTCCCCTTGTGAAAATTGTATCCACCCAAGGATGCAGAGACACCACCACACTGGTCAAAACTCAAGAAAATTCCATTAGGAACAAAGAGATAGAATTTGATAAAAGGGTGAGAGGAAACAGAAAAAGATGAACCCATAAGAATGATGATTGAACATACCTTATATTGGAGATCGATTGATACTACTTGGTTGCACCAAAAATAGAGGGGATGTGATCCAAGGATTAAGGTTCAATCACACCAATCCTAAGGGAAGATGGAAAGGATAAAGCATGTCACACTAGGGAACAAGAAGGTGGAACTAGGGTGGAAGATATATAATCCCTTTAGAAGATTTAATTGAGAAGTAGTTTAAGATACACTGTATTTTCCATTAAAAGTGTATCAAATTAAAACACATGGTTGGACCATGTAAAAAAACAACCCGAGCCTTAATGGAAATTAATATAGTAGTTATGACATTTGAATTAGTCTTAGAGTCCTTAAAATGCGTCTTTAATGGCATTTTATTTCAATGGAAACGTCAAAGGGGCGAAATTGTAGGAAGTTGGAAACACTGTTCACGAACATGAAATTTGGAAAAGGATAACATAGTTCATAAACCACACTATTCAAACCTAACTATTGGAACCTCATCATTCTGGAAACATTCTTCCTGAACCTCACTGTTAGAACCTCACCGTTCAAGAAACACTATTTATGAACCTCACTGTTGGAACCTCACTGTTGGAACCTCACTGTTGGAACCACATTGTTCTCGAAGCACTGTTCACGAACATCACCGTTGGAACCTTGCCATTGGAACCTCACCGTTCTAGAAACACTGTTCATGAACTCAAAATTTGGCAAAGGAAAAAGGTCATTGTTGGAACCTCACCATTCTGAAACACTGTTCATGAAATAAAAAAATTGAAAAAGGAAAAATTTCACCATTAGAACCTCACAATTCTGGAAACACTGTTCCTGAACTCAAAATTTGGCAAAGGAAAAATTTCACCATTAGAACCTAACTATTAGAACCTCACCGTTGCACTGTTCAAAGAAGGCTACTGATGACACTGTTCAGAGAAGGTCACTGATGACACTGTTCACATAAGGTCACCAATGTCACTATTCATAGAAGGTTATTAATGCACTATTCCCAACGGTTTTCTGTTGGAATTGTTTGCCAATGGAACTATTCACATAAATGGAAATTTGGCCAAGTTTTGGGGATATGTCACCTTGACCTCCCGAAACACCTCATACACCTGATTTTTACAAAGGAATGGACTATAGAGGTCCAGGACAATACATAACCTCTTATAATTCTTTATCATAATTTGATAGTGTCTACCAAAAACAAACATGGTTTATGGTCCATGTAAATACTAATCATTTCATTTCATTTAGATGGTATATAACAATACAACTTTATTAAATTTATAGTAAAATATAATTCGTTTCAATGAATTTATAGTATTTTGTATTAAAACCAACACTAAAAAGTAACAATATAACTTTAGGTTTATTATAGTAAAATTATTTATTATTGTTTTAGTTATTTTTCTCAATAATGTACCATTACAATGAAAAAAAATTATAAATTAAGAAAAAATACTTGTTAAACCATTTAAAAGGAAGTAAAATCTTATGTTCAATTCATAATATCATCTTCTGATTCACAATTCTCTACACCTAGATTTATAGATTAAATTTATTTCTAATTAATTTAATAATGTTAATTTATTTTATTTAAATAAATTTATTAAATTTGAAATATCATTTTTTTAAGTAAAATGAATATAAAATATTATTTTTTTATTTTATATTCAATTTAAATATCACTTTTAATTTCATACCAAATATAAAAAATTTAATTTATTGAAAAAATTATACTATAATAAATTTAAATTTAATCTACCAAGCCCTCCTTTAGTATTGTAATGGAAGTCATAAACATCATAGAATTCCATGTTCCGGTAAAAAAATTAGAAACTAGTAATTACTATGCTAATATACAAATTTTAATAGTTTTATGATAGTGACCATAAACAATTACTGATAGTTATAATAGTGGGTAGTAACTAATAAATTTTTTATTTTAAATAATTTACCATAATGTATTTTTAAGATATTTTTTCTCTTAAGACATCATAATACAAAGTTAAATATCAACTATCATTTAAAATAAAAAAAACTCCCCAAATGTATTTCTCTTCTTTTTAAATACTTTTTTAGATTCATTTTGAAATGGAATGTAATATTAAATAAAATTCATTTCATAACTCTGGTGAATTATATTAAAATGGTTTTTGTCACAATCGGACCTGATGGGGCCCAAGTCATAACTCCCCAATCCCTCCTATAATAGGCCAGGGGATGAAGACTATCACTACGTAGGAATACTACTCAAATGGGATTTCTTTTCATAAGGTACCTATAAACATGAACCCACAATCACCTCAACACAATAGTGAAGAGATATAAAATTGGTGAAAATAATTGCAAGCATACATCTATCCCAAATGAGAGTACAATAAAAGAATTGAAAATGTATAAAGAGAAAAACACAAGCTCACAAAAAAATGTAAAAGATTACAACCTACTCAGAAGAAATGGATCACTATCAAATGTAACTACCAAAAATATCCTTGGCATAGCTCCAAAAAACACCTCATTCAGTCTATATCACAAATCTCCACCTTCTTTGGGTCCTCTGGGGGACTCCATTGCAATTCTTGTGGTTTTTACAAGATAAAAAATGTGTAGGAAAATCCCATGCAGGGTTGAGTATAAGAATACTCATATGGAGCCCAAAAAACCCCAAAGAAATTAGATAAATTAAAAGGAAACAGTATAATCGACCATGCCAGAGATATCCCAATCGAGAGAGAAACTTCATCTCAAACCATCATCAAATTTACATGACTAGTCAACTCATTCTAGAAGGTGTTCCAACCCATACATGTGAAAACACCACAAGGACACCCAGAAATCACCCCGATATACTCCTCTCAAAATCTAATCATCAGTTACTTCTAACATCATAGCTTGTAACGATATTATACTTGAGCCACTAATGGTAATTTAAAACAAGGATGACACACCCCACAAGACAAGATATCCTTGATGGAACTCGTCTGAGAGATACACTCCATAATGAACAACTCTCTAGGTCCCAATTTAGTTCATAGTTCTAGATTTCCTACCATTGCTAACCTACACATTGCGCAAGGCTGTAAGAACCCAAGTGTAGAGGTCATCCCCTAACCACTACACATATTAGAGGGAGAAGTTCTCTAGAATTTAAACAACTTGCATCTTCTCTAGTAAGAGAGAATGGAGGGAACCTCACGTTGACACTACTTGCAGTCAAGGTATCACTATCTCTTAACTAATCTATGAAACCTTTTACTCTATAGAATTGAGTTGAAGATACCTATTTCAATCAAGGGAGAACTTACTCTTAGCCATGTTTCACATGTAAATAATGTGGGGGGGAACCCATCATAATAGTAATCAATAGCTAAGGGAGAACTAACTTTATTAGAGGACCCACTCTCCTCTATTACTCAGAGACATGGGAGTGCTACTCCACAGGTTAGGACCCTCACACTCATTCTATAGAGGAGTAAAATTATGCATGCTTGAGTACAATGGGGGGATTTTACACTAACACAATAGGGGAGTACCAACCCTAGGATAAAGGACCCAGTCCCTAGTATGTTGGGGGAGTACTGACTATATCGGAACAACATGTATGGATGACCCACACCCTGGAAAGATAAGAGAGTTCCCACTCCAATGAGATATGACCTACACCATAAAAAGATAGGGGAGTACCCAATCTATCTATACATCACATATAGAGGACCCATTACCTAACACAATATAGGAGTAATAAATCCATAAATAGAGGACATGCACCCTGGTTCTATAGGGGAGTAAATACTCTATCTGGCCAACAAGTATGGTGAGCCTTAACCCTAGAATGACAAGGGGGTTCTATCTCTAACTACATGAACAATACAGGGAACCCACTCCCAAATCCATCAGAGGGTACCAACCCTAGAAGAACTACCCCAAAGTTAAAGAACCTACACCCCAACGCGTGGAGCCACATCTCTACCAAAGAAAAATGCATGGGAAACTCTCACCCTGATGCCACAAATGATTACCAATCCTAGTGTCACTCTTTATGAACAACACTATTCTACAGACTCAGTCAAGAACCACTGAAAGAGAGTCACACTTATCATACCTCATGTCATAACATTTCCACAGGTAGTGGAATAGTTACCTGATGCAAGAGGGAATCACCATTCTATCATCCTAAAGAATCCAGGGTACCAAAATTCTAAGGTCAATGGGAACGATACCGACCCTGATGTCGACCCAGTGATCCACCCTGATCACTACCCATGGTTATGAACTAATACACAAATTTTGTGATAGAATATTGACACAAAATATCACATAGGCCAGAACATTGGCCACCATCACGTTCAATATGGAAAAATTATCAGGATAGGATAATAATGAGCATAAATTAGAGTCTCAGAGAAAGAGATACGTATGGTGTAATATCTCAAGAATATCTCAAAGGAGTACATGATGTGCATTGGGGTCCACAAGGTATATGAACCAACCTGAACACATGGATTTGTGTGCATTTTACATGAAGTTACACCCATATAGGGGTACATAGTGTCTACAGCCTATACATGGCATATTCTGCTTTACCCAACCCCTGGTTGTGTTCCCATTCCCCATGGCCAACCAAACATGTCCCTCACAAATTTTTTATCCCACACTACATAGTGTGTTTAGGATAAACAACCTCTTTGATGTTTGTTTTCCTATTCCCATGTCTAGCACCCCGTTTTTATGTACTTTGTCCGTGTATTTTTACATGGCTAGCCTAGCCATGTCTTTAGGCCACAAGACATGAGGTCACTAGAAAACATGTATCCTTGATATATGGTGTGCGGTGCCCAAAATAAACCTTATCTGAACAAGTAGTGAAACGCAGACTTCCTCACTAGAATACTTTCCATGTAAATGGTAATTCTAGTCGAGAATCATTTTTGAAAATGCATAATTCTCCATAGTTTTCCCCTAAACCTACATATCAAACTAGGAGGGATCTGTAGGTTTCACAATAATGATCTAAAAACCATAAAACAAGGAATAAAAATGGTTATCCTGTCCCAAACTCAAAACCACCTACCTCTACGGTGAAACTTCAAAGCTTTAGGTGTAGGATGGCCCTCGTATTATTCTAGTTCTTGATATAATGATGATTGGAACCATGAACTGAGATCTAAAGCACCTCATTATGTTGATTCAAAGTCAATTCATCTATTGCCAAATGGGTTAGGAGAGAAGTGGATCCTTTTATAGTTTTTGTGCCCAAAGTGAGGGGGAGAGGAGGTATTAGTCTATATTTTTAATTAAATTTTTATTTAATTAATTAACCCACCACCTAATGTAATTCCATATCACCTCCCACGAAAACTCCCAGTACAAACAAATTTTGGTCATTCATAGGGAAAACATGGTGTTATGACCTCATTTGCGACCTCTGATTTTTGATCCAATACTCTAATTGGGATTTATTCCATATTTAATAGAAATTATGTGCATGTGAAAAAATATATTAAATATTTTTAAAATTGTTGTGCCAAGCCCCTTAGGGCCACAAAATCCCACACCTATTCAGGGCCCATCTTTAGAAATATTCTTTGAAATATTCAAAAGTATCACAAGTCAAATGTGAGTCAAACAATTCTCCCTATATTTATTCTTTTCATCCCCCAAATGTTAAATCATAATTGAAAGGGAACGAAATTGAGCTAACTATTCCGAATCCCACACCCTCAAGCTAACCATAGGTTCTCGTACAACTTAAAAGCATGCAATCATGGGAACCAGCAAGGCCAAACTACACTCATGTCCACATATAACCAGGTCAATGTCATGAAATAGGTGAGAAAATGTTTCCTCGGCAATGATAGGTGAAAAAATTACCAATCACCACAGTCCATATATATTCATACTGTCTAGCAGTACAACATCTCACTAACTTGACACAGATACCGATGAAACCCCCGAGTTCAAATACACCTCTAGATGAACTGCTCCACAACCTCATCAATCATATTACCCTAAAATTTGACACCATACATGTAAGGGACCAATAGCCAACACATGGTTTCTAAATTATAAACACTTGGTCTTACTAGGAACTACATCTGCAATCCTCCAACTATAACACAACATTCCAAATTGAAACATCGCCACACCCACTAGTGGAATCCGTACTGAGTATGGATAGTAGGAAACCAATCCATAGTGTGGAAACATTGTAGGGTCTATCTATATCTCTATAGAATGGTTTTTAGTAAGAATATACCTCTAAAATGGCTACAAATCAAAAAGGGTATAAGAAAAGAGGATCCACTAGAAATGCAAGGACCTTATCTAAAACTCCATCGTAGAATTTAACCATGAACATAAAAGTATATGTAACTCATATAAAACACCTCAAAACTATCCACTTTTGGTGGAACTAAATTTCCTGCAAATTTTTTTATTTTATCAAAAAAACACATAATGGTGAGGAAAGCCCCCCTCTACTAAATGATTTTAAAGCTACTCAAAACTACACAATGTCCTCCTCGAGTGTCTCACATACTAGGATGATGTTAAGTGAATGAGTATACTGACTAACAACAAAGAGATTACCAAACTCCCACATTTGGTCTTACCAATCCCTCTATCTACAAACCTCCAGCACACTACCCATCCCTAAACACTCAATCCAAAGGGAAAAATTTACCATACTTTGATGTTATCCTCTTTGTCTGACACTGGATCACCCTCATAGTTTTACTCGATTCTAAAAAATGTGTCTCGATGGGGGAATTAAACCACTTAGTCATGCATTCAAAGATACATCAAACAACACTAACCCAAGTTTCTACCCTTTCCCTACATCACCCTAATTAAAACTCATGAAAGAAGTGGAAAGAAAAGAATAACTCACAATAGTGTATGACAATTGCTACTGCATAAAGCTCAATGGACATAAATAATACCTGTATTTATCCATGAATATTCTGGGCCAAAGGTCGCTACAGCCTGTAGCAGTCCTTTCCCATTTCCTCCATATTTTTTAGCCTCACATATACCACCTACAAATGGTGGTGGTAATAACTCAAACCACCTAACACCTCCTGCTAGTCAACCTAATCCTCCACCTTTTCCACCATCTTACAAAACTACCACCTCCAAATGTTGCCTCCCCTAAGGCATCCCATTGAACATCTCCATTTCATTAGCATGTAGGGTTGGAAAATCTATAGAAGCGGTCATCAGCTATCGCAAGTGTAACTCCACGTCTATTTTGGTTGACTTGATCCTCATTAGTTTTCCTTCACTACATGAACACATGCTTTATCTTGGGAATGGTTATTCCTCCTACGCTGTGATCATATCATTAACCATCTACCAAATTTTGTAGATGTTTCAGCCTCATGAATTATACTATAAGACACATCTTCTTGTCTCTCATTCACGAAGCTCTCTGCCAGTAGAGATTACTCCAATTCTTAGGGAAGGCGAAAGGAGACCACACCTACTCAAACATCTCTACATAGGCCCTCATTAATGGTCTAAGAAACAAAGAACATGTCTCTAACTATATCCAGGGAGGGACATGACCTATCTATGAACCTTAGAGAGTATTATTATATAGGAATTATACCCTACCAAAGCTACAGAATCATTGGGATACAGACCGACCCCAATGTGGCTGGGTAAAAATATTCTATGAAGAGTCTCTTGAAATCCACCAAAGTGATCATTTCTTCTTCAAGGGATATCATCACTAAAATCCACCAGTGCCCATATGAACCCTATTGAAAGATAACTGATATTACCACTATCTTATTATGATGTATCCTCCCAAGGTCGAAAACATGGGTGACTGACTCGATATTGTAATTAGCTGCCAGGGGGTCTAGATCACTCATGTACCTCATTGGTTTCTACATATGGATCTTGTGAAGTGAACAGAACCTTCATGCATCATCGTCCTAAAATACTAAAACCACCAGCTACTCAATGGGTTGTGGATCATCTAGTGGAAAACCCAGAGGTACTACCTTAGAACTAATGGCTTTCACTAAATCCTCACCAAGGGGAAGATCATCACGACAATCCCACTGTGGAACCCTGTTAGAAAATCATCGTGGAGGAAACCTAAAATAGAATTCAAGATTTTCCATGATCAAATAGTATATCTAGGGAGATGACTCAAGAAGGACAATGAAAAACTAAAACAAAGTCTTATATGATACATGAAAAATTATTTCCCTACGTCCAATTTCATTATTTATGAATTCAAAAGGCAGTTTATCAGATATCTAGTTAATAGATATGTTATTCTTCATAACAATAATGGAACCTCTTTCTTGAAATTAGAACTTGAAACACCATAAAAATATCACTATGTAACCCAAACCAAGAGCACGACATTGTGGTCTCAAAGTAAAAACCTAATCTAATACCACGCTTTCATGACCTGACCTGAGAGGGCCCATGATGCAACTCCCCAAAACCACCTTCAATAAGCTAGGGGCTGGTGAATAGTGCCAAGTAGGAATACCACACAAATTGGAGTCATTTTCCTAAGGTAAATGTATGCACAAACTGATAAAAACCATGATAAAATAGTGAAAATATATAAAAAATATGAAAATAAATGAATTCGTATAACTATCCCAAACCAGAGTACAACAAAAGTACTGAAATAATAAAAATATCAAAACCCACACCCACTCAAATAAGAATGTAAAATAATCCACCCTAATTAGATGGAGGTGATCAATATTAGATAAAAATAATGGAAATTTCCTTAAACCAACTACATTAAACACCTTAGTTTTTATAACTCACTAATTTTTTTTATCGAGTCCTTCAGGGACTCTTTTGAAAGGCATGTGGTCTGCAGAAGGCACCACACATGCGAGAAAAGCCCGTGAATGGGTGAGTATAAGAATATTTAGTAGGCACCCCAAAAACACATTATAAAATGACGAAACTGAAATGTAATTTTCGACTCGACCTTTCCATAGGGAACCCTATTGTGAGAGAAACCCCATCTCAAACCACCCCTGACTTTACATGACTAGTCAGCTTAGACCAAAAGGGGGGTCAACCTTGACATTTGACAACACCATAAGGAAACCTAGAAATCACCAAGATATAATCATCTCAAACTCCATTCCTCGTGAAATTACAACCTCATAGGTAGTAATAGGATTCTACTTGAGGCTCTAACCACAACAGAAAACTTAGAGAACACACTGCATGAGCCTAGCCATCCCAGATTGCACTAATTTGAGAGATACAATCCATCAAGAACCACTCACAAGGTATAGTTCTAGTTCCCAACACTGTAGGTACTACAATTGATAACTTGAACCCATTGAAAGGTTGTATAAACCCATGTGGAGTTGTCTACACCTAGCATTGCACACAATTGTGGGAGCACTACTCAAGACTTTGCTCCACATGTGTCATCTCTAGTGAGAGGGAATAGAGGGACCCTCCCCTCATCACTTCCCTGCAGTCGAGGGAGTAATAGACCCTAAATAAATTGTCAATCCTTTTTCAGTATAGAATAGATTTTCTCACACCTCAATCCGTCAAGGGATAACTAACTCCCATCCAGGTGTTTTACATAAATAATGGAGGGGCCTGCTCCTCATAAAATTACTCAATAGGTGAGGGGGAACTATCTCCAATGAAGGACCTTTTATCTGTTGATACTTGAAAATGGGGAAGAACTAAACCATAGGTGAGGACCCATACCCTAGAATGATAGGGGAGTACAACTCCAGGTTATTGATTACTATGGGGTACCTGCTCTCTAACATGAGAGGGGAGTACCATCCTTGGGATAGAGGACCCTCTCACTGAAACTATAATAGTGTACCAACCCTACTGGATCAACACATTTGGAGGACCTACACCCTGGTATGACATAGGCTTTATGACTCTAAGTATAGTGTACTCACTCTCGAACATGATAGGGGAGAACCCACTCTATCTATATGTTATATATAGAGGACCCACGAACTAAAATGATAGGGGAGTACCAACTCCACAGATAGAGGACCCACACCCTAGTCCCATAGGAGAGTAACTACTCTATCTATCAATGAAGTATGGAGGGATCACATCCTAGAATAATAGGGATGTGTTGTCTCCAACTGTAGAATGATACCGGGAACCCGCTCCCTAATATATCAGGGGCGTACCAACCTTGAAAGAACTACCCCCATGGTAAAGAACTTATAGCCAATAGATGGGGGTCCAATATTTACCAAAAAGAGAGGTAAGGGAAACCTATTCCATGATTAAACAGAGGAGTACAATTTCTAGAGTCTCTATTTACAAACCAAATCTATATACAACATCGGTTAAGCACTGATGAAAGGTGTGTCAAAATTATCATACATCATGTTGCAACACTGCCACAGTCAAGAAACCCGCACTATGATTCCATAGGGGAGACCACATTACCAATATAAAGAGTATACAGGACTCGCATCCTAAGGAAGAATGGAAGGGTACCAACCCAGACATCAACCTAGTGGTCCAACCTAATCACAACACAATGTTAAGCTCCACTACACAATCATCATTTTTTAAAAAAGACACATAATACCTCGTAGAATAAAATTGATCCCATCACCAAATTCTATGTATAAAACTAAACAGGATAGGCTACTCACATTCTTGAATTTGAGTCCCATATTAAAAGATACATAAGGTGGAAATCTAAAGAAGAAATGAATACACAACGTGAAATAGGGTTCACATGACATACGATCCCACCCAAACACCTGGATGTGCATCCATGTTACATGGTTTCCAACCCATATAGGGGTACACGACATATATATTCTATACATGACAAGTTTTTCTTCACCCATACCCTATCCATTTTCCTCTTCCACATGTCCAAATAACCATGTCCCTCACACACCATGTATCCCATGCCATATGGCATGTTTAAGATAAATTGCCATTTGGCCATGTGTTTTCCCCATGACATTTCCCAAAACCCTATTTCCATGTACATTTTAAATGTTTTTATACACAACCATTAGTTTTACACAGCTATATTGGATATGTCCTCAGGCCACAAGACATGGGGTTACTAAATAGCATTTAACCCTAGTACACACTTTTTAGTCCTCCAAAGCCATATTCCCCTAATATGAAGAGATACAAGTAATTTATAACAAGATTAAATTACATGTAGATGGAAATTCTAGTTTATAATAAACTTCTAAAACTCTTGATTCAACTCATATTTCCCTAAAACTTATTGATCAACCTAGGAGGAAACTATAGCATTAATAATAAGGCTCTAAAACCTTAAATTTCATCCAAATAAAGTGTATCCAGACCAAAAATCAAAACCGACAACCTCGAGGGTGGAACGCCAAAGCTTCAGGTGTAGAAAGATTCCCAAATAATTTTTTTCCTTGATTTAATGAAAATCACCACCAAGAACTGATATCAACATCACCTCATTTCATTGACTTAGCTTCAGTTTATTTTTCACAAAAAGGGGAGAGGATTGGAGTGGCTCCTATTTTGGTTGTTTGAAAAAAATGAGGGGGAGGTATTAGGTCATATTTTAAATTAAATTTTCATTTAATATATTAATCCACCATATAACACCTTTCCAACTTGATTCCAACCAAAAATCCCTAAAAAGACTACTATGGGTAGTTCCTAGGGTAAACATAATTTTTTGAACTCAACTAGGACCTTATATTTCCAATCTGATACTCTAATCAAGATTTATTCCATGTTCAATATAAAATATACATGCATGAAAAAATATATTTTATATTTTCAAAATCAACACGCTGAGTCTATCCGATCCATAGAATCCCATACTAACATGACACCTAGATTTAGAAATATTCATAGAAATATTCTAATGTCTTACAGGTATAACTCGAGTCAATACACTTGAAGTGGTATATGATAAGATAAATTGAATAGGCTACAGAAACCCCAAATTTAGTAATCTAGAGCTTGTGTTTAGTTTTTTTCATTAGAACTAGATAAAAGTGACCACATCATAAAGGACCGAGTAGTTTAGTAGTCTTGGTAAAGTAGATATATGCATTCCTCCCATTTTATATTGGAAATGAAATATAAACCTTATTAAGAATAATTATTCTATATCTTATAACTCATTTAATGATTCCTTCTTAATATCTAGAAGAAAGGAAAACAAATAAAGGGTGGTCTAAGATTTTGAGTAAGTGCAATGCATAACAGAATCTATAATGAGTAAATGAGGCATAATATATATGGTAAGGTTAATAAATAAAAATATATTTCATTTAATCAATAACAAGGGCATTAAATTTATCCATGTATAATATGAATACAGTACTCTCACAAAAAATAATAACTGAATTTTGAATGAAGAAAATGTTTAATATTTGATGTCATGACCTAAGGAATCTTTCCATATTTACCATAATGTAATTTTTTGAAGAAAATTTAATTAAAGGGAATATATAATCCAAAACCCAATTAATATCTTTAGCCAACTGATTTGTGTCATGAGACCTGTCGATGCATCAAGGGGAAATATATAATGAGGATCTTCCCATCACTACATTCCCAATGAATTCTGGATATATTGAGTAAAAAATTTAATTCATTAAAAAATAAACCTTATAAAAAATATTCATATTGTGAAAATAATAGGATATATTATGATTTCCTAATCCAATCATATAACTTTAATGGTAAAACCCCATATAAAAAATGGTATGCTATTTAAGAAATAATCATATCCATGATACAAAGAATATGTATGTTTTTTTTATAAATTTAATTTCTAATTAAAAATGATCGCAATAAATTGAGTGTTTCAATAGAATGTTAATGAAAAAAAATTAAATAGTGACAAAATATGACCATCAATTCATCAGAAATATTGGTTTTGTAATAAAATCATGTCCATTTAAGAATAAAGGAAAATAGAATAAAAAAATTCCAGGAATATTTCATCAATGGATTTTCTATTTAAAACCATGTAAAAATTATATATTAATACAAAAGTTCATAAATGTATTTTGGAAGTGGTAAAATCTATTAATTCTATATACATTTAAAAAATTTACTTTTTAATTTTAAAGATAGATGACAATGAATATTTTTCAAAACATTAGAAGTATTTCTTTAAAAACTATTTAAAAAGTCTAGGATAACATTAAATTTCCATAAATATAAATATGAGTAAATGAAAATAAATCTTTTTGAATAATTTTGAAAAATATGGACATGAAAGAAAAATATTTTTGATCAAAAGAGAAATATGTTCGGATTTGTTTCTAAACATTTCTTTTCATGATTCTTGTTCCAAAGAGAGGAACATTTGGACGAAAATATGGGAAATTTTAATTATATATAGAATAAGAAATATATGGAGTTTATAAAGGATATATTATAAGATTCATTAATTGAAAATATAGGAAATCCCAAAAATTAGAGTGTAAAATAAATGCTCACCTCTTTGGTAACATCTATATTATAACACTTTAAGAAAAATTGAATTAAAATATTAATAATAATGAATAAATATATATTATTGTTAGATATATCAATGGGGTATTATATAAACTACATAAAATTAAATAGATGAAAAATAATAAATATTCATCAATGGTGTGGAAATTTAGATTAAATCCATTACCTCTATTTTGACATGTCTCATAAGTGATTTTATCCACCTGTATAATAAATTTATATATATTATAGATAATTGATATAACCATAAAAATATGTGTTATATCATATATGATCTATTTATTTCTTCTTAAATCTGATTTAGGGAAAATATTTTATTACTATTATTATATTGGGTGTCAACTGCTATATGTTTTTAAAGAATTTGGTTCGGTAATTCTAGTCCCTATAGTTTGAATATGGTTTCATCAGCTCCAAAATCATACTAATGATATGAATATAAAATATAATCATTATATAAATATAAAAATTTATATTCATATGAAAAATTTAGAGAAAAAAAAATTAATTACACTGGCCAAAGAGACAATATGCAATACGTACACATTAATATTGTTTTCAGTTTTTTAATAATGAACCAAAATAAAGGAAAATAATAATTCACTATTATAGAAAAAAAAATATGTAATAAATATATTATTTATTCACTAAATATGTAATTATAACCATCCATGTAAAATAGAAACAAGAAAATGAATCTCAACACTTTATAGTTGTGGCAGTCCACATGTACGCCCAACAGACGATATCTTTTTCCAATTGATTGAATGGTTAGAATATACATATGATATTATAATTCAAAAATAATAATTTTTTATAGATATAATAAATATTATATATTTTTATATGGATAATTATATATTTATGTAACACCCCGAGCTTCCATAATACGTTTCTCTTTAAAAAATGCAACAGCTTGCATTGTACGCAAGTTCAAGATTCTAACACACCGCGACCAATAAAAATAGCCATTATGAATAGTAATACACAATTTTTGAAATTATATATATTTTGTAATTCAAAATGGACTGCATTTTTGGATTCAAAATATTTAAATTATCCTAAGTTGAACTTTTTGTAATTTTTTGAGAACTTCCAATTTTTATGAATAGTGAAAAATACTTAAAAAAATTTAAATAAAAATAATTTTATAGTGATAAATTATACTATTTAGTGGTTTTAAAGTATAATTATAATATATTTTTACCATTTTATCCAATGGTGGTCATTAGAATTAATTTCACATTGAAATTGGACATAAACAATTGTCAATCATGGGATATATATTGTTTCTTAAAAACACGCTATTTGTTGTGACAACGGAAATTAATTATGAAATTAATTAATGCAATGTATATGTTTGGAATTTTTTAAAATAGATATCATTTTTGAATTCGGATATCAATTATAGCTTAGGGTGAAATTTTGGCATTGTTCTGAAAAACTTCAATTTTTGATGAATAGTGAAACCAATAAGTGGTAGTTAAAAAAACTGATTTTTCATTTAAATGAAATATTACCACTTTTGTGATTTGATTTTCAAAAATCTGAAATACATGGTTTTCATTAAGAAGTAAAATGTGGTTCAATGGAATAAAAATAATTTTTTGGTGAATAGTAACTTTTAAGTTTAATTAATCGCGATTAAAGGTAATTAGTGAAATTTAAGGTAAAATGATATTATAAAAATATGAAAATACCATTACACTTGTCCTGCCCCTATTGGATGTGTCATGGCCGACCAAGAGAATCCATGGGTCAACTTGGGGACCCCATGTATCCACTTTGGTAGGAAAATGACATAAATAACTTTTATTCAATGTTGAAATAAAAATGTCACAAACATAAGTTGTTTTACTAAAACAATTTTAAATGGGGTTATACAAGTCATCTTTTTTGACTATGAATATTCATTAGAAATATAAAAAGATTTCCTACATCATGATAGTTTTTTTATAATTTTTAGACATTAAATAAATTAAATTATTTATGACACCATGATGATGCAGCGATTACCTCATTAATTAATGATTTACATAAAATGAAAACATAATGTAAAATCTAAGCATTACACTTTCCCAAAGCCTATTGGATGAGAATATTTCGAACCCTTATCACCTAAGCCTCGAATTATATAAGTGTGGGACCTTTAGAATCCGAAAAGCATTGTATAATAAAGTAACATTTTATTACTTTCCAAGAATGCCCCTCCTCTCCACTTATAAAAGGCCCCCACCACTACCACCTTACTCACACTTTTAAAGCCTTTTGGATCGTCCAACCTCTGCCCAAATACTCTCCCAACTTCCCTCCCTTACTCCTAGAAGCCTCACCTTGGGCAGAAGTCTTCCCAATGAAGCCTTTGGCTCAAATCAAAAGAGTTACCCGGTTTTAAGGTAATGTCTTCTCTTATGTTGTTTTGTTTTATTTTGCTTCTCCAACCCCTTAAAATCTTTTTATTCTTTTCTTTTGTAACAACACCAGCATCCTCAATATACTAGTATGTTGTCATAATGAGTATTCGAGCTACACTTACACACACCTACATCTAATGGTTAAGGAACATACGGTTTCTGTGGATGGCGAATTTCTGCCTCACGAAACGATGATTGTTCAACACTCATAAAACACCTTCAATGGTGGCCATTAAGATGTCACTATATTTAAAAATGATATATAATATGTTTATGTTTTACTTAAGGTTATGTATTTTTCATTTATGTCATACCTTTATTGTTTCCATTATGGGTAAACACGATATTTTCATTTTAGGAAGTGCGGACTACCGCCCCCTCAAAGTGATTTGAATCGTTAATACCATATGTGGGATGTATAGAGGATGGAGTAAATGATATTATATATGATATTATACTGGAATTATAATATACATTTATATCATTATTATTTCATTAAATACGAAATAGAAATGAAAGTAGCGTTCATGCGTACGTACGGCTTACCGTCTCCATGAACGGTGCATTTCATTTCATACCTCTAAACGTTATGGAATATTATAAATGCATGTATATACTGGATATATATGAGATATATGATATCTATATCATGAATATAATTCTGGATATAATGGATATATCACCACATGAACAACTTGTAATTATAAGAATTTTATTTTTGACTCAAGTACCTAAGATCGACAAAATGACCGTTATAAACTTAAATAATTACATAATGTTCATAACATGGTAATAAGGGATATAAAAGGAATAATGAACATGACAAAAGTTCTTAAGTAAATAGAAATTAACTCTAGTTTATTATTCAGGAGGTTAAAGAACGGTCGAGTCAGGACAGGACCCAAGGTAAGGGAACTTCTTAACCCAATTTCCATTCTTTGGGTTAATCTCATACTTTCAAATTATGTCATGATATTATTATGTCCTATCTTGTATTTGTACTTTATTTATGTATATTTATAGTGAATAAACATAACAGATCTATTTTTTTAAAAAAATGATCTTTGTAAAGGACTTCGTCTCAATCTCCTTTCATTAAAGCATATTTTGTTTTATACACAACTTTCTTTTATACAGAGTACAAACCCCTTTGAATTTTACGTTTATTCAAAAGGATTTAATTTATAATTATGTGATTTTTAAATGATTTCAAAAAAAATATTTCTCTCAAATATATGAAAATACATTTCAAATGTATACGTATTTAACACAAGCTTAAAAATGTTTTCAGAAAACCTGACTCTCGAGTGTGGAAGACAGGAAGGGATTGGGCATGGACCCATCATGGCCTGTAATTAGTCAAGCTGTTTCAGAATTAGTTATTTTGTTTTAAGAAGCTTGCACAATGTTTTCATAAAAACACTGGAGTATATTTAATCAATTTTAAACGTAAGTATCTTCAAAAAAAATTCCATCGGTAGGTCTCATGAGACAAACTAGTTTCTTGGCACGAGGCCTTGAAAAAATCTTATTTGTGGTCTTGGAACGAGGCCTTGGCTACATAGTTATGATAGTCTAGCATTATGCATTCCATCATTATGAAAGTGGTTATAGATATTGCATGTGATTATTCGTCTAGTAGAATATCCATGTGAGTAAGTAAATGGCATTATTTTTTTTTTCATATTATGCTGGAGTTAAAGTTTAAAAAGGCTTTTGTTTTAGTTATACATTGCCTTAAATGTTAATGTTTATTTTCGAAAGCTTCCGCAATATTGTTATCGTTACTGAGCATCTGAGCTCACCTCTTTCAATGTTTTAATATTTTCAAGGATGTGAAGAAGTATTTTATGAATGACCTGCAGGGATAGTCAGAAAGGGATATGATTGTGGACTATGAAGACCATGTTATTGTAGTTTTTTTTACATTATGATGTAATGAAAGACTTATGAATGTATCTAGTGTTTCCAAGGATACTAAACTAATCGGTCTTTCGAGACTTGATCTTTTTTGATCATGCTAATGTTATGAAGTAATGCACCAACTCAGGGTATCTGAGGTCGTGGCATTACAGTTGGTATCAAAGGTAGTTTAGTACTAAACATGGAAGCTAGATTTAGATAAACTCTGATTAGAGCACATAGACCAAATATAGACTTTGAGGATTAGTATAGAAGAACATCCGAGAATTTTGGTATTGTAGAGATGTTTTGTGTTTTCCGAGCAATACATCCCTGTCTGGATACGAGCAGGTAGAGGCAGCTCTGGCACTGATGTACCTAGGGGTAAAACCCGAAAACACCTCTTTGAGATAGACTCGAACGGGAACTAGTGCATGACAACGGGCCTTGCTGCACTCTTGGTTACGACACTCCAGGGGGATATGCTTAGGATAATTCTCATTTTCTTTACAAACCACTATGAAGGGTTATGAGTATATACTTCCTAAAAGAAATTTTTTTTATGATTATGGATTATATCCATAAATAGTTCAATTTATGTTAAGTGTTTGCAAGTTTGTTATTATGTATTTCGATTCATAAACTAACCTAGTTTATGGAATTGTATATAAATGGTGCCCAATAGAAGGAATGTGAACTCCATCAATACGTATGATCCAAAGAGTAAGAAGGATCATATATTTCATGGTATTAAGCCAACATTTAGAAGGGAAATATTCTCCCATGTGTTATCAACTTATGAAGAAATAGTATCATGTGTTAATAAGATAAGTAGAGAATTCTATGAGTCTTATGGATTTGAAGGGATGAAAGAGAAGAAAAGGATGGAAGAGAGAATGATGGATAAAGGGATGAGGGAAAAGAATAATTTTCCAATATGTGATAACTGTGGGAAGAAACACCTTAGAACTTGCCTGAAGGGAATGGGAGTTTGTTATAAGTGTGGAGAAAAAGGACACCAAGTGTGTGACTGCAAGGGTAAGAAAAAGGTTTCAAATGTACAATGCTTCATCTACAAGGAGTGGGAAAACTACGCAAACCAATGTTCAAATCATCAGAGTATGCCCCAAATGATGTTATTGGATAATAATGAAGTTATGATACTACCTCAGATGAGGAGGAATGATTAGAGTTCTTATGTTGTCATTAAAGAATTTTTCCATTTGAGTGTTGTATCAATGATGTACTGGTTATAATAATTATTGAGTATTTAAGGATTGTACTGCAGTACTATTTCATCAAGGACTTGAGATTGTGTGGAACCATGAGAAGAGACACCATAGTAGGTTAAATTTTTGGAAAATATATGGTTGAGAGAAAGATAAACCATAATATGGTTCTGATACTAAGATAGTAATTTTGGAATAATACATGATTGATTTGGATAAATTATATTGGATATTCTTAACTACCATGAAAATGATTAATGATTTGTATACATTTTTGGATAGAAGGAGTACATATAGTTTTCTATAAGGAATAAGGGATCATAAATGTAATCAATACGGATTTATGGTAATTAAGTATGTTGCAATGTTTTAAAAGAATACATGATGAAGGTGTTCACAGGTTGTTACGTAGAAAAAAAAGGATCTCCATTATGTTTACCTTCCTTATAAAATTTGGACTGTGAGTTGGACAGAAGTATTTTGGATAACTATAAAGGTTGGAATGGATTATATTTTACATTGGATACTATTTTTAAGGTTATTTTTGGATATTTATAAAAAGGACAACACGCAGATCGAGTGACAACCCATCGCGTCGGACAAAGATGTGGGAATCAAACCCACAACCATAGTGCTATTGGGATTAATCGCCTACCATTGGATTATGTGAAGTCCCTGGTTATTAAAAAAAAGTTTTTTCTAATCTAAATTGTTTGTGTTAATATTTTTAACCTTGTACGATTAGGATAAATATAATATTTTTGAGTTCTATTATCTTTTTGAGTGAAAGATGAGTTTGTGGTAGAAATTAGTTGAAGGTTGAAACTCTACTTGTCAAGCATAAATATATATATATACCTATCTCTTATTCTATTAATAAATTAATTCTTAAACTTTATTAAAGGGATATTAAAACAAAAAAATGTGTTATCCTAATACCTTATGTCTTGTTGAACTGATAATATTTTAAATCAACATAGATTGAAGGCTTTGAGGCCCTCAATTTTACACTTGTTTGTGATTGATGACCTCAATCACTCCCTAAAAATATTTACGTTTTTCCTCCAATTATATGTCTCTAATTTCCACAAATGTTCTCCTTATGGTGATCATAATTTGGTGGTGACTTTTTCATTTCCCTTTCCCTCTTATTAAGGCTAAATTTTATTAACCCTATTTCCGATGTTGGTTTTCCACAAAGGTATTTTCTATTTTCAACCATTTATTTTCAATGAAATATTTCATATTGCGAGGACGCAATTTTTTGAAGGAGGGGAGAATGTAACACCCCGAGCATCCATGATACATTTCTCTTTAAAAAATGCAACACCTTGCATTGTACGCAAGTTCGAGATTCTAACACACCACGACCAATCAAAATAGCCATTATGAATAGTAATACCCAATTTTTGAAATTATATATATTTTATATTTCAAAATGGACTTCATTTTTGGATTCAAAATATCGAAATTATCCTAAGTTGAACTTTTTGTAATTTTCTGAGAACTTCAAATTTTTTATGAATAGTGAAAAATACTTAAAAACAACTTTTTTAATCAAAATAATTTATAGTGATAAATTATACTATTGAGTGGTTTTAAATTATAATTATAATATATTTTTACCATTTTATCCAATGGTGGTCATTAGAATTAATTTCACATTGAAATTGGACATAAACAATTGTCAATCTTGGGATATATATTGTTTCTTAAAAACACGCTATTTGTTGTGACAACGGGAATTAATTATGAAATTAATTAATGAAACATATATGTTTGTAATTTTGTAAAATATATATCATTTTTGAATTCGGAATATCAATTATAGCTTAGGGTGAAATTTTGGCATTGTTCTGAAAAACTTCAATTTTTGATGAATAGTGAAACCACTAAGTTGTAGTTAAAAAAACTGATTTTTCATTTAAATGAAATATTACCACTTTTGTGATTTGATTTTCAAAAATCAGACATACATGGTTGTCATTAAGAAGTAAAATGTGGTTCAACGGGATTAAATTTTTTTTGGTGAATAGTAACTTTTAAGTCTAATTAATCGTGATTAAAGGTAATTAGTGCAATTTAAGGTAAAAATGATATTATAAAAATATGAAAATACCTTTAAACTTGTCCTACCCCTATTGAATGTGTATTGGCTGACGAAGACAATCCATGGGTCAACTTTCGGACCCCATGGAGCCACTTTGGTATAAAAATGACATAAATAACTTTTATTTAAAGTTAAAATAAAAATGTCACAAACATAAGTTGTTTTACTAAATCAATTTTTAAATGGGGTTATACAAGTCATCTTTTTGACTATAAATATTAATTAGAAATATAAAAATATTTCCTACATCATGATAGTTTTTTTTTATTTTTAGACATTAAATAAATTAAATTAGTTATGACACCATGATGATGCAGCGATTACCTCATTAATTAATGATTTACATAAAATGAAAAGATAATGTAAAATCTAAGAATTACACTTGTCGAAGGCCTATTGGATGAGAATATTTCGACCCCTTATCACCTCATCCCCGAATTATATAAGTGTGGGACCTTTAGAATCCGAAAAGCATTGTATAATAAAGTAACATTTTATTACTTTCCAAGAATTCCCCTCCTCTCCACTTATAAAAGGCCCCCACCACTACCACCTTACTCTCACTTTTAAAGCCTTTTGGATCGGCCAAACTCTTCCCAAATACTCTCCCAACATCCCTACCTTAATCCTAGAAGCCTCACCTTGGGCAGAAGTCTTCCCAATGAATCCTTTGGCTCAAATCAAAAGAGTTACCCGATTTTAAGGTAATGTCTTCTCTTATGTTGTTTTGTTTTATTTTGCTTCTCCAACCCCTTAAACACTTGTTATTACTTTCTTTTGTAACAACACCAGTATTCTCAATATACTAGTATGTTGTTATAATGAGTATTCGAGCTACACTTTCACACACCTACATCTAATGGTTAAAGAACATACGGTTTCTGTGGATGGCGAATTTCTGCCTCACGAAATGATGATTGTTCAACACTCATAAAACACCTTCAAAGGTGGACATTAATATGTCACTCTATTTATAAATGATATATAATATGTTTATGTTTTACTTAAGGTTCTGTATTTTTCATTTATGGCATACCTTTATTGTTTCCATTATGGGTAACCGCGCTATTTTCATTTTAGGAAGTGCGGACTACCGCCCCCTCAAAGTGATTTGAATCGTTAATACCATATGTGGGATGTATAAAGGATGGAGTAAATGATATTTTATATGATATTATACTGTAATTATAATATACCTTTATATCATTATGATTTAATTAAATACGAAATAGAAATGAAAGTAGCGTTCATGCGTACGTACGGAATACCGTCTTCATGAACGGTGCATTTCATTTCTTACCTCTAAATGTTATGGAATATTATAAATGCATGTATATACTGGATATATATGAGATATATGATATCTATATCATGAATATAATTTAGATATAATGGATATATCACCACATGAACAACTTGTAATTATAAGAATTTTATTTTTGACTCAAGTACCTAAGATCGACAAAATGACCGTTATAAACATAAATAATTACATAATGTTCATAACATGGTAATAACGGATATAAAAGGAATAATTAACATGAAAAATGTTCTTAAGTAAATAGAAATTAACTCTAGTTTATTATTCAGGAGGTTAAAGAATGGTCGAGTCAGGACATGATGCAAGGTAAGGGAACTTCTTAACCCAATTTCCATTCTTTGGGTTAATCTCATACTTTCAAATTATGTCATGATATTATAATGTCCTATCTTGTATTTGTACTTTCTTTATGTATACTTATAGTGAATACACATAACAGATCTATTTTTTTTTTAAAATGATCTTTGTAAGGGACTTCGTCTCAATCTCCTTTCATTGAAGCATATTTTTTTATACACATATTTCTTTTATACGGAGTATAAACCCCTTTGACTTTTACGTTTATTCAAAAGGATTTAATTTATAATTATGTGATTTTTAAATGATTTCAAAAAAGAGATATTTCTCTCAAATATATGAAAATACAGTGCAAATGTATACGTATTTAACGCAAGCTTAAAAATGTTTTCAGAAAACCTGACTCTCGAGTGTGGAAGACAGGAAGGGATTGGGCATAGACCCATCATGGCCTGTAATTAGTCACACAGTTTCAGAATTAGTTATTTTTTTCATAAGCTTGCATAATGTTTTCATAAAACACTGGAGTATATTTAATCAATTTTAAACGTAAGTATCTTCAAAAAAAAATTGCATCGGTAGGTCTCATGAGACAAACTAGTGTCTTGGCACGAGGACTTGACAAAATCTTATTTGTGGTCTTGGCACGAGGCCTTGGCTACGTGGTTATGATAGTCTAGAATTATGCATTACATCATTATGAAAGTGGTTATAGATATTCCATGTGATTATTCGTCTAGTAGAATATCCATGTGAGTAAGTAAATGGAATTATTTAATTTTATTTTTTCCATATTATGCTAGAGTTAAAGTTTAAAAAGGCTTTTGTTTTAGTTATACATTTCTTTAAATGTTAATGTTAATTTTCGAAAGCTTCCGCAATATTATTATCTTTACTGAGAATCTGAGCTCACCCCTTTCAATGTTTTAATATTTTCCAGGATGTGAAGAAGTATTTTATGAATGACCTGCAGGGATAGTCAGAAAGGGATATGAGTGTGGACTATGAAGACCATGTTATTGTAGGTTTTTTACTTTATGATGTAATGAAAGACTTATGAATGTATCTAGTGTTTCCAAAGCTACTAAACTAATCGGTCTTTCGAGACATGATATTTTGTGATCATGCCAATGTTACGAAGTAATGCACCGACTCTGGGTAGTTGGGGTTGGGGCGTTACAATTTAAATCGGTGACGAAAACTGAGTTACACCACTATGTGGACATGATAATTCATAAGTACTAACAAGTGATTTTTTTATTATAATACGATGGAAAATAGATGGACAAATATTTCACTATAGTCAAAATATGAAGAAAATACCAATAATTAATGGATATGAAATTTTCTTATAGATTTTTTCATGGATAGCTTGATCTATATGGCTCAAAGTGACGTAAATATAACAGAGATAAGGTAACCTTTTATAAGTGAGGGAATCAAAGATTTAAAAATTATTGAAATTTTATAATATAATAAGTTTCTAACTCATACCACATGGTTCCAAAATGGAATATATTGTAATATAAGAAGGATATATTATTAATATAATTGTACAATCAAATGTGGATACGTTTAGATATCATTTTGAACATTATCCTTTGGATTAACCCCTTGGTTAACCAATTTCAACCTGAACAATGGTAATGAGTTTTTAAATATTAAAAGGTTATAATTTTACTTATAATGAGACAATTTTCACAAAAATAGAAACAAGATAAAATTTTAGACTATATATTTTCACCAATCCCAATTTTAATAATTATATACATTTTTTAAAATTGTATAATATATTATTTTCATAAAATATCATTAATTAAATTTTTGACACAATTCATTTAATATTACATTAAAGACCCCAATAAAAATATTTTATTCAAATAAAATCATTTGAAACATAAACAATATGATATATTTTTCTATAAAATTCTTGTAACAAAATAATTCATCCAAATTGTCTTACTTTTAAAAAATTTTAAAACATTAATTTTATATTTCAATTAATTGAATAAATATTGTGTCATCCTTGCGTAATAATTAATAGTTATTATTCAAACAATAAAAATTAAAAATAAATTACTATGATAAAAAAATAATTTATATTTCCAATTAAAAATTAAAACCTAAAATAAATTATTTTAATCCTAATAAAAAAATATTAGAGGTATTAATTTAACGTGTGAGACATTTTGTTTTCATTATTTTCTTAAATTAATATAATGGTCAATATCAAAAAAAATGAAACCAAGTAGTGTTTTTTTGAGTATTTGATTGAAATTGACGAAATTAATTCATTTTATATGATAATGGAAAGTGTTAGATAAATTTTAAATCCTTACCCAATTTTTTAACCTTGTTTTTAAATTACTTTGGAGAAAAATATCCACCAAGTTTACTATTCATAATGGAAATAAAATAACATGGAAATATTTACTAAATTTGAACCTCTTAATTCCCAATTAAGAAAAAAGTTTATAAAATTATATTCATATAATTGAAAAAAAATAATATAATATAAAAACATAAAAATAGTACAAAAACAATTTTTTTTGAAAAATGCATTTTTTAGTCCAAAAATGAACTTATACTAAAAGTATGTATAATGAATATTAAAATTTAATTAATTATATTATTTCTAAATAAATATAATTATGTTTTTTAGAATAAATTCAAATAATTATTGTAAATTTTTCAATTAAAATAAATGTTAGTTTTACTAAAATTTTTATTTTTTCACTATTGACAAACAACCAAACCTTTCAAAAATATAAAAAAAATTCTACCTAAGATAAAATTGAAATGATGAACTAAAAATGATATTATTTTAACATAATTATAATTTAATAGTTTTTCTATATTCGTTTAAATCTTGTGTTTCATGTAAAATTAGGTATCAAAGAAATTTTTTTAAATAGAAATATATCCGAAAATTATAGCTTGTTAAATTGGCACTACATTTTCTATTGAAATTATTTCTAAAGATATGTGATTATATAAAATTATGAAAATAATAATAATAAGATTTATAATAATAATAATTTAATATAATAATATAATTTTTTCAATATTATAGTATATTGAATATTCATAATGTGAGAGAAATTGAAATTCACACAAATGAAATAGAATGGAAAAAATTCAATCTCAAAATTTAGAGTAATAAAATTAATGATAAAAAATTAATAATGAAATCTAAAACAATGCAGATAACCATTAAATTTTAAGTAGAGCTTGACATAGTAATGTAGTGTGTTGGCTAAGAGAATCTCCCCCAAACAGAATTGTCTAGGGTTTGGTCTCACAATTATATGGATTTGAATCCTTATCTAATATGAATTAAAAGAGATCAATAATAGATCCAAGATAAACTATAAATCTTTTTGTGTTATAATTTCATTAAATTTTGAATGTTAAAATAAGAGAAATGAAAAAGTTTACTTTTATTTATGTATTAATGATAATGGTAAACATGTTCTTGATGATAATTATTATTATTTCATTATTATAATTAATATTAATATTATGGAATTTATCATAGGTGGAGGGAAATAAATTATGACCTCTATATACTAGAGATCCAGGTTTGAATCTCGATACTGGAAAATTCTATGAGTTACTATGTAGGCATTGTTTCTTGGGATTGTAGAAATACTATAGCAGTGTACTGTAGTAGATGAAATGTAGTTAATAATACAATGGGAAGACTAAATTAAATCTATATTGGTGCACTATAGTAGTGAATATGGGGGTAACTATAGTGAGATACTATGTGGTATTATAAAAATAACATTGGGGGTCTATATCGGTTGGGGAAAAACTTGTATGCCTTTTGATGCCTCTAATAAATAGATACATATATACCTTTTGGTGGGGATATTTTCTTAGTTATCCTTGTGGTAGTGGGTTCTTGCATTCATGTGAATCATCATTATTCTTTGAACCACCAAATAAATACTTATATTATTATTATTGTTGTTGTTTTTGTTGTTGTTGTTGTTGTTATATTGTTTATATGAAACAAAATTGTATGAACCAAAATAATGAAGATTAATATATTTTATAGTCCCTAGTACATAATGTAAATAAAAAATAACAATTTATCTATAATTAGTTGGTTAATAATGAGTAGAGACATTGAATTGATAACAAATTACAACACATTTTACATATACCATCAGCATGATATTTACACTATATTCCTTCACATAATTAATGAATTTTATTTTTCTAGAAATGAAATTAGATGCACTTTTGTTTTTTTTATTTATTAGACAACAAAATTACCTAATTTTTTATTAAATTTGGCTTGGAGGTTGTATTTTATTTTATTTCCATTTGTGTTTATCATTGAAATTAATTATATTAATATGAATTCATTTAGTATTTTTATTACTTAATGATACTAAAGAAATTATTCTTTATAATAGATTTATTTATGAAAAATCATTTTTCTAATATTTTTCGGATTTTTTTTATTTATATTTTATTTACTTGATATATTTGTTTCATTCATCTATATTTAACCCTCTTAAATTTACATTATTTTTATGGAAAAAAAATTTAATGTTCAAGACATATTCTACTCTCCATGGAATATTTTTATAGCCAACTGGATGGATAATTTGTTGGATGTTCTAGTAGCTATTGGTGATGAAGTCACCTGTCTCTATGATGCAGACTAAATTTTGAGGTATTGAACCACACATTCTTGTGAATATATTGTACAAAGGAAAATTTAAGATTCATTTCCATTTTTATTCTCTCATAGATTTATAGATTATAATAAACTGATACAAGTTAGAATTAATCCCTCTAATAATGAATTAATTGATGTTGAAACTTTTGTCGAGTTGAATCAAAAAATTATAGACTGTGCCATTTTTACCACCTACTTTTAGAAGAAATTTCAAGTATCCCTCCCCACTCACAATATTACTAGGTGAATTTTCTATAGTTGGATAAGTATACATGGAAGTAGTGTAAATATTAGACAAAAAAAATTAGTCTTTTTTACGGAGATCTATTATGAATGCAGATCTTGTTCATTTCATTTTCCCATTATACTCGAATTCATACTGAATGAAAGTTCCCCTTAATCTCTTTTGAACCAATCACTATATAAAAAAATTATACATATGGGTTCACTCATGGAGAATTATAGACGGGTTTGGTATCTCCCAAAGACATGAATAGTAGTTGGTGACTACCCATATAAATTATTATAAGTGGTTAAATCACTTGAAAAAAATTTTTAGTGGTCATTTGATTCAGCTCCCCCACTATTACTCTAAATTGGGTGTCAATGTGTGGGAAATAGCATCTGAAATCTTCCCATTTGTTTCTATTTTAAGAAAAATAAATATTTTACTTCCCTATGTAAATAGGTATTTATACTAAACAACATAATTTTTTCTATGTTTTTTCTAATTTAAATAGCAAGTTTGGTCATGAGAGAATGAACACAAAATACTGGTATTAGAGAAAGGTTAGATACAAATAGAATAGTGACTACTATCTATTCCACTATATCTCCAAGTGTTTCTATACACACTTATTCAAACCCTAATCTATCCATTCCCCGGTAAAACATCCATGTTTCTACATCTATAGATATCTCCCTTTGTACAACATTTCGAAATTCCACTATCAAACAAAATATGGGTTATATGGTTTGACCATTTTCTCTATCTTCATCAGTCCATGTTTTTAAATTTTCAAACCCATTGTAGGTTGATCCTTCATATCAGGATTGGAAGAAGTTTGAAAGAAGGGTAGGCAGTTTTGTACTCCATGGACCATACCTCATGGTATTGAAAATAGAAAAGGAATATTAAAAAAATAGGGGGATGAGGAGGTGGTGTGACTGATGGGAATACAGATTTTTCTTCATAATGGGGGTACCGGTTTTTTTCAGATATTAGATGTAAATTAGGGATATGATTTTTTTTAAATGGGATATGTGTGGTGAGGAAAAATTCATTGTTTTTATTCCTTTTTAGTTTTATAACAAAATAGAGGAAAAGAATCACCCCCCATTTGTGGTCCATTATAACTGAACAAATAATTTTTTTAGCATTTTAAACTATTATAGATTAATTTATGTTTATAATTTTATTAAATTAAAAAATATTTATGATTTTTTTAGAATACTCAAATTGAATGTTGCATAGTTCCATATATTCCATTGGAGGAGTCCATTCTATAAATAAAATCCTAGGACAACAAACAAATTTGGGTATAAATGTTTAATGTACAACATCAAACTTATAGTGGAGGAATTTTATGGGATTAATAAGTTCATCTTGGGAAATTGGAAATTAAATTTTTTTTCTAACTTAACATCAGTTAGATATTATATATAAATAAACACCCATTTACATATCTAATAGGGATTGGATGAGATTTAACCGCTAAGCTTGATGCACGATCTATATTTTTTTTGTAAAAGAGTACAAATATAGTGTGATAAGAGAAACCTATGAAAAGTTATTGTTAGATATTTTTCTAGAAAATTACATGTCTAAAATAATTTAAAATACTATCTACCTAGAAAATAACTTATTTCAATTTCAATACAATAAAGTGAAGGTTTGGAGCATTATAAAAGTCATTCGGACCCTTTCCTATTGATTGTTTTTTAAATATAATTAAAAAATTATACAAAAAAGATGAAAAATGTAATATATTGTGATTATATGAAAATAATTCTTATTAAATAATCCCAATACTAGAAAGATTAATTTTCAGGTTAAATTTATAATTAATGTACTATTAAGAAATATACCCCAGTTTTGAGTTATTTCTACATTATAGGTGTTTATCGATCGAACCTTGTCCAGTTTGTACCATCTTTGAGCTGATGGGATCCAAAATTTGATACCTCTCTAAGTGATCCATGTGAACAGTATGATAATTTAAAGGCACTAAGGGAACAACATTTTCTCGTGATGTCGTTATGTTAATATTTCATTAGTTGTTTTTATCACAATGAAATCCCTCATGATTGAGGATTATCTCTCTTATCTCCCATTATTTAGGATGAGGAAGGTGGTGGATTATTTCTTTTTGGCATGAGAGGAAACCCCTGAGATGTTCTTTATTGATAGATTTATATATAGAGGGGAATTTTTTTATAGAATTCCTAAATCACATAAATGACACAAAAGAGTAAATATAGAGCTATGTTAAGAGAATTAATAATTGAACATACACCCATAGATAAAATCTTAATCTATAGAGAATCTCATGCTTTATTAGTAGTAGTTTTTTTCATAGTATTAGTAATAATAATATTAATAATAATTATTTTATGCACACATGTCTCACAAATAATATAAATATCTATAAAAAAAATTTCATTAAATGACATTTAGTATATACTTTCCATTAGAAAGCACTTAACACGACCCATACACCTTCCTTAACATTTTATAAACCATAATTAATAAATATATTATTTATTTAGTGAATAAATTAATATTATATTCATGTTTTTTAGAATAAATATTTTATTATAATTACCATGTAACTAAATTAATATTAATTTAATAATAAACATTATTTATTACCATGTGAATGAATGAATGAATAAATATATATTCTATTTGGTCGTCTTATAAATAATCATTTATTTAAACATTCAACTCAAATATAAATAGTGAATCAAAAATTAAAATAAGAAAATATTGAATAAATATTATTTCTTGGATTTATAAAAACAATATTTTTTCCAGTTTCTAAAAAAATGTATTTAATTGAGATTTATAGATACACTGTGTGATCCTTTAAGTCTCTTCCACAGTGTTAGTAGGGGTGCTTTCCAAAAGATCAATATCAATATTTAACAACACATTATGACACCCATAAAGGAAGAAGTTAATTAAGAAATTATAAAAATAACATATGGATGATCACTGTGTAATATAATCTCTTCATCTGGATATCTCCCCAAGTGGGTCACATATTTATATCCTCAACCAATACAATCGCTATGAATTTCATTGACTTTGTAAAATGATCCAACCAATACACAATACCCATTGATTTTATTCTAATAGTTTCATTCCAATCAAAGGGATGATACATCAAAATCTATAAATATGCAAGGGATAAGTTCTTTATTGACTAATTCATCAACTTCATATAAATCTTATTGTACCGAATTTACCCTACTTCCGAGTGAACATAGTGCATCATGGTTTTGTTCAGCACATAAAAGTACAAGACTCGTGATAGAAATTATAATTAATAATAATTCTAAGGATCATTAGACACATCTTAATTTTAGGAATATCCAATGACACGAAAATTATTGGAGTTATTTCTTGGGGGAATGTCTTTATAATCTCTCATCTTGGAGATCACAAATTAAAAAATTCATGCGATGAATCTTTTTCCACTAATAAGAATCCAACACCTAATAGTCTTTATCATATATATGTCCGATTAAATTAATTCATATGACCATATGATTTATGTTTAATAATATCATCATAGCACTTGGGAGTTTTCATCATAATCGAGAGTTATTATGATATTCTGAATGAAACATATACACTAAGAAATTATAACATTAATGATAAACATAATAATAATAAATTTGTAATAAGAAATTTATTAATATTCAAGTATTTGAATAAAATTATAGTTTTTATAAAGCATAATTTATTAGGTTCTAGGGAACCAACTCCAATAGATATTTATGTCCATAAATAAGAACCATGATAATTTTAAAAAAAATCATAATATATTTTAAATTTTTAGACTTACTAATCATAGATGAAGACGATACTCTCTTATTGTTGGACTATCTAACAAAGAGTTATGACCACCTACCCAATACATTTTTCATTATTTCAGATGAGGTAATTTTCTTTGATGTATCAAATTTCGTGATTAAAAATGTTTATAAGAGGAAGGAAAAGTAAGAAGACGTAGTTTCTATATCAGAGGTATTGGATGAAACATGAGAAATATCATCTAGTAGAAAGATAATATTATTTTTATGAATTAAATCATAATTGAATTTGAGAGGTGAGTCTATATAAAGAAGAAATGTAAAATATTTGTCCACATGTTGTCATTAAAAGTGTATTAAAATCCATATTTCCCCAATATTGGAAAACTAAAGGTGAATGTTGAATAAAACCCCATGGATATTGAAGTTTATTCTTTTATTTGTTTCCTAGATGGTCAATAATTTAAAATGATGAAATATTATAATAGGTTGTTCATTGCACTTTTTTATGTATCTATATTGGTTTCCAAGACTCAAAGAGTTTTGTGGAGGTTTGGTTCTTATGGTTAATAACTATTACTACCATATTAGTGGTATTAGAAAAATATGTTTTGGGATTAATGATGGTAAAATACAATGACTTGTATATGTGAGACACATTGTAGAAATAGAGAAGAACCTAATATATTTAGTATTAATGTATTTTTTTGGTTATAGGATAACCATTGAAGATAAATTCATGTGAATAATTCATGGTTAATTCCATGAGATGAAATGTACTCATAAATTTGTTTTGTATTATTTGAATGATGAGATTGTTATGTATTGGAATGTTATTTTTGGTGGGAGTAATCTAGACACTTAAAAATTGTGTCATGTGAGACTTAGACATACTGGGTGCAAGTATTAAAATATTAGTAAAGAAATGTGTTTTTAAAGGTTCAAATATAATAAAACTAAGCTTATGAGATCATGTTTTCATGAGTAAGAAACATAGAGTCAGCTTTAGCACTAACATCCCATCTTATGAAGGGAGGACTTGACTATATATGTACTTATATTTAGAGACTATTGAACAATGCTTCCTTATGAGGAAATCATTATTTCATTACATTTATTTATGACATATCAGGATATGTTTAGGTGTATTCCATGATGAATAAGGTTAATGTGTTTTAAATGTGGGTTCCCTATACCCAACTTGAATAGTAATTTTTTATTACCATATCATGTATACAATGAATAGTTCTGATGTATTCATACCATAATAGTGTCAATATATATGGAATTCACTATTTACATGATAATTTCCATTGAATATTTTTCATCTCAACTAGTAATAGTATTTATCAGCTATAATGAGAACCATGAAATACAATGTTAGTAATCCTAAACCTATGTCTTATGGTGTAGATAAATCACACTAACTAGACACAAATTATGTATGACTTCCAAGTTGTGGGGGATCATAATAATTTTCAATTATTCAGATTAATTTCCAACATGGTGATCTCAAGTAGACTAGATCATGGGGACTAACATGCCTATATGAACTCCATATGTTTTAAGTGTCAATTGTTGTTATTATTTATGATCATGTGTATTGGTCTTTATACGTGATATCATTATCAATGTGTACCGTTTAATGATGAATTTTGATTAAATATAAATTCCATGAGATTTATATACTATCATGGTAATTCTATTGGGTTCTCTATTTATCATATTCCATTGGTTGAATTTTCAATATTTCTTTTTTTACTTATTAAATGATGAGAGTTTTGAGGCCATGTTAACCAAAATGATAATACAGATATTAAATCCATGACCATAGTGGTTGAAATATAGTATGAGACACTATGAAACAAATGGATTATATTACACAATGTGTTCTAACATGAGTTTGTGGTGGTTATAACATTCCCTATATCTTTAGGGGAATTAATGGGTTGTTGAACTATACTATTTGTTTGTGAGTATAAAAAATTGACATTGATAAAAGGACCAAGATATTCACAAACAAATCTTATTCAAAAGCTTGGATAATTCTACTGAATAAGTGTTTTAGTACATTGAGGGCCCCATGATGGGGGCTGGGTAATGTTCAGGTTTAAGTAATCACATAGAAATAAATAAATTAAATATTATACAAGTTTGGAATAATATTTATGATATTTGTGTAATTATTATATTCTTGAAATATTTTTTAAATATTAACAAAAAAAATTTCAAATTAATATTAAATATTTGTTATTCGACATTAATTATATATTTATATTGTATAAATAGGTCAAGTTAATTACTTGTATTTTATAATGTAACATTATCTTTTTTGTTAAAAGTATGTAATAATTTTCTTATGATATTTAAAACATATGTTATTGGTCATCAGTGTTATTTGGGGTATATTTGGAATTTTAATATTTTTAATGGTAAAAGTGAAAATTTTAATAAGTTTAACCTAATTATAAAAAGAAAAGTATTCCCAAATGCTTAGGGCTATTAGTTAACCAGAATTTATTAGGTTATATCTCCTCTATCTAATGTTTTAGAGATAGTGAGATATAGTTCTAGGGATTTCTGATCCATGTGATTTGATCTTCATTGAAGAAATGATGATCTTGTGACCATATAAACATTTAAAGAACTTTTCCCTTCAGTAATAACACTAATAGATCAAATGAAAATGGTATAGAAATCTTCTAACATGTGTGTTGATGATCTATAATGATCTCTCTTCATATCCATCAGGAGACTATTATTGATGACAAGGAAAAAATGATTCCAATTGAAATTTAAAGAGGTATAGTTTCAATTTTAGTCTATTTATTGAATTAAATTATGTGGGATCCTTTTGTTGTAAATAAACTACGATTATAAAATTGATAAAATTAGGATGTCCATCATGGTGTAAAAATTTTTAATTCTAAAATTTTTGGGCTTCTGCTACATGCCTAAAATAAATTCCACTCATTAATGATGTTTTTGAACTTATGATTCCTATATCTTGGTGCCTTCCTCAATGCATAAAAACATTGGTTGATAATTCACACAAATTCCTAGTTTTAATGCCCTTGGAAAGAAAACAACTACTCTATGTGAATTTACTCATATTATCCCCCCATTAACAAATGCTTCCTTCACATTAAACTATATTATATAATGTCTTTCCATTTAAATAATACTCAACACTATCCACATAGTCATATGATTAATTTTTGGTGAAAATATATTTGATAAAAACACACCTACCCTTTATTGGAATCCCTTCATAAAGAACATATTCATGTAACTTAATCTACCATCTACTTATATTTTAGTCAATATTGCCTTTTATTATGAAGTACATTATTCCCAGTATGTGTCTCCATCATCTTCCATGTTTTGTCGACATGGTGGGGATAAATTTCATTCCTCATGGATAACTCTTACTAGTTTGATTATTTCAAACATCACACCTCTTCTAGGATCTTGATATTCACATCTTATGTTTGAATCATGTAGTGAATATCTCTTCTATACCTCTAAAATATCTACCTTACATGGGATGATCTATATAACTCTATTGGTGGTTAAACTAATTATTGTACAATAACTTATAAAACTATCTCTCTAGGACTCTATTATATTTCATAGTTCTTGGTATAATATTCCAAAACTGTATTCATTTTATCCATTAGAAACATCAAAATTATCTACTTCCATACTCCCCACTATTATCAGACATTTAGCACTTTACCTTACATAAAGTATATATTTCAACCATATACCTCCATTGAATTAATATTATAAATACCCTAGACTATTTTTTGATAAATAAAATGTTTTTATATAAATAATTTTAGATAAAATTTATGTAACATAGTAATCCTCTTTTAGAATGAATTGGTTCTAGTTCTATTATGTTTTTATGAAAAAAATCTAACTTTTGGTCGTCCATTGAATTAAATTATATTTATAATTACAAATTTAACTATAACACTAGAATTAATTCATCACATATTTTGTACTCTATAATTACAACCTTTAACATTTCTTTGGTATCCATATCTTTCATAAAATTCTCATTAAGGTGACCCAGATGGTAGTCCATAACTTGTTAGAAATTACTTTTCTTTCACGCATAACACCTTTGGATATTCCTTTTAGCTCAAAATTTGAACACATAACTCCTATTGATACAACCATGGTGCCACATGAAATTTTACATACTCCATCAAAAAATATTATATAGAAACACTCTTTATCTAAATCTCCAATGGTAATTAATTTTTTCCTCAATATCAGGATGATCCACACTCCTTGAAAACACAATTATCTTTTGTATGTTATCCATACAAAATAATATTCCATTCTATCTGAAAATTTCTATCATCCTTCCAATGTACCCTATTTAATCTATTTTAAACATAGTTATCCATATTCCTCACTCGAATGTTGAGTCAAATGAAGCTACAATTTCTGTCACTCAAGACTTTAGTGAACTAAAAATACTTAGGAGTAATCCACTAAAATATTTTGATATATGATTAATGGATACAATTCCATAAGGTTATGATTTAGATTTAACACATCTTTTATTGAAATTATTTTTTTAGGTGACTGTTCATACAATAATTATAGAACATGAGACCACCTATCACCAAGATGCTCTTACTTCATATTCTCCTTTCATTTCAATTCCTATGGACCTTCCATCTTGCAGGCCTACCCCTTCTTAATACACTATACGAACTAACAAAACATTCATGGATCTTATTTTAATGAATCACATTGTTTAGTATTAGGTCCTGGATATATGGAAATACTATGTTATTTTCCCAACATGAGATTCAAACAATGGAGACCATCACATCCCATGATTTAGGGAGTGATGAGAGTAAAAATAATAACCATTTTGAATATATTATTTTCAACTTCACTTAATCAAACTCACTTTTTATCCTATTGAATTCATTAATATGATAAGAATAAAACTTCCCTTTTGAATTACTAACAATGAATCTTAGCATGAACCTTTTTTCATCATCATGGATTCTTAAACACGATAGAAAGGGTGTTAATGAGTTTTGATGTAGTCTTCACTTCCAAAATTTTAAAATACACATTTAATGATAATAGAATCTGTATTAAACACAATTCATCCTTATCAAAAATCTCTCATTATTCCTTATTCATCATGTTTGGTTTATTACATGTTAACAAAAGATCAAGGTCCTTCATCATTATGAAATACTTAATCTATATTTGATAAAACCCAAAATCTATACTTTCAACCTTTCACACAAAAACCTTAATCTCTTTTGACACTATCCATCTATAAATCATGAACCCCCACTAAATGAACCTTTAATATTAAAATAATATTTTTCCATATAATATTTTCCATGTATTTACTTTTATACTTATAAAAAATTTAATAATTAAATTCAATCCCGATTACTCTAAACTTGAATAAAAAATTTATTTTTTCATTGAAATCATATATTATTGGACATATCTCCAACCTCATGTCAAGGACCACCATGTATTATAATATTATTCATTATAATATGGTACAGTTTTGAATATTCTAAGTATGTGACCCTCTAGGAACGTATGTCAATTGTAGTGAATGCAATTCAAGATCTGGATTATAGTATAGTAACCCATCAAGGACCCTAAAGAGATAAGGAAAAGTCATATTAATGAAACGATTTCCCATGAACATGAACCATGTAATATAATATCTTTACTTAATGCTATCTCATAATTAAAGACGAAATCTTCATGTCAGAATACTTTCATGATTTATTATTCATTGAAATAACTTGACAGGCTTACCTTCTTCTATGATCGCCTTGAATTTATTAATGGTACAACAATCATGATTAACTAGGACCAAGATATAACCTCCTTTTGGATGCAATAATTTCAATCATGATTATTCAATCAATGTAATACAACCAATGATTCACCTAACTCAAACTATATCTTTATGAATTCAATTTCATAGTTAATCACTTACATCAATGTATGAATTAAAATATTAAATAATGATAATGATCTCAATTATAGAGACCATTACACATGTATATAGACATGAAATACCTGTGACTATAGAGACATGAGGATTGACTAGTTGTTGGTAAATCCTCATGATATCATCTACTCGAGATCACCATGTGAGTACTTCATGAGAAGAAGTCGTAATTATCCTAATCCCCCAACACCTAATAGTAAAACATCATCACTATCTAGTTAGTATGATGTATCAAGACCATTTGAAATATGTTTAAGATTTATATCATAGTATCTTAAGATTATAAATATATCTTAGTAACTTCTATAATCTTTTAATATGACAAATAATTCATGGAAATTACCATTTAAATAGTAAATAGTGAAATATGAATACTATTATGGTAAGTGTATATCATTAATAACTCAATATATACATGAAATGGTAATAAAAATTTATCATTGATGTTGGGGCTAGTGAACCCACTATTACAACCCTGTAACTTACAATAGCTTCAATTTTTTAACGAGCCTTGTCTATTATCACAAGATAAGATCATTTTTCCAATGAGTTATGGATTTAGTCACTGGGCCTACCACATTTGGGCTAGGTGAATTTTCTATTATCTATGACCTAACCTCCTTGAGTAAGACTACTAAAGAGATGATATACTTTTGTAAAATACCTTTTTCCACTATATAAACTTGAAATTTTCACTATTACAAGTAGTATGATTATCATATTTTGTATTATGATGAATTTTAACTTATGAGGTGAGATTCCAAGAACTGGAACAAACTGTTGTGTATTTTTAAACTACTTATTTTGATTCGTCAATAGCCACAACACACTTGGTATTTTTAAATATTTCTAACACTTGATTGAATGGTCTTATATTTTTTGTTAAATTATCATAAATATTATTTTATATAATATTTATCCAAAGGAATACTAGTTTTTATCCCCTTTAAACTAGTTCTCCTTTCTCTATGAGTGATAGAAACATACCTCTTGTACTCTCTCAAATACATTTAGATAGTTTTGAATTCATCTAGTTTATTTCTCTTGTATTCGACAGAAATATTCCGACTATATAATATATTTTTAAAATTTCTTATCTAGTAAATAACATATAAAATGTGATTGATCCATCATAGAAGTGTTAATAATGTCAACTACACAAATGAATCTCCCACTAGGACCCATACATGTCTTAATGGGGATATTTATTCCTTGTGACATTGGTAACAATTCTCTCTCAAATTGTTCCAAATTATATTTTTCAATACTATGTCATTATATATACTTTTGACTTGGTCTATGAAACCCCTTAAGTATACCTCAATAGAGATCAGTCCATTGAACTTAGTTTGATAATTTAGTCAATCTTTAGAGAGTTTCTTTCATTCTAGTCTTAAATAATTGTAATCCCAATAGTTTGTTTTCATTATGTTATTAAACTTTTTTCCCTTGGAACACAATGTAACTCCAAATATCCACTTGTAGACGTGTATAATTTTTTGTATAAATGAATATTTTAAAATTTTGTTTCACAATATATTCAAACAAATATATTCCAGTAACTTACACACCATATTAGCATTATATGGTGTCACCAACCCATTCTGGTTGTGTCATATTGATACATTCTAATATTGGTGGTCTTGGCATCCAATGCCCAATTGAATGATCATAGAATGTTTCTATGAAATAAATAATTTCAATGGATTTAGAAATAACAACATTCTATTACTAATCACGCATTATTGGTAATATTCTTGCACCACCCATTTATAGTCACACTTTAATACCAACCATAATATTCAAAATAATAAGAACCTATATTTTGATACATGGAATTCATTATTGAAATTTAATTAACCTTGTTAATCATAGAAAAATGTTATATAATTATTTCATGTAGGATTCAATATTCTCAATGAATAACCTATCACCAACTATAGTGAATTTAATACCTCATGGTTTTATCCTTCCTACATATTTTGTGTCTCTAGAAAAATACATTTCCACAAGATCTTATGGAACTTGTTCCTATGTTAATTATTTTTTAATATATGGAATTGACTAAACGTAGAAAATCTTGCTCCCAATATCCCAAATAGAGATGTTATTACTATTATAGAAATATATTAAATTTCATAACTAAACCTATTCTATGTCATTATTTTTTAAAATATCATATATGAACTTTAGTGTACAAAATATGATGCAGTTTGTGTTTTTCTTGATGCATTATTTTAATAACATAATAAAATCAATTCATTAAAGACAAATTAGGACATAATGAATTTATATCATAATATTACTCATATGATATCAATTTTTCATTATATTTAGTATATGGTTTTCATATAACACCACTATTTTTGAATCATGTATCAAAATCAAGGAAGTTTCTGTAATAGATGTAAAATTTAACACTGATTCTCAATTTGCATACATTGTGGATCTGATGTGTATATATAACTTTTAGTTTTAGAATTACACTACACTACATCTTAATGATAAATTTTCTCATATAAGACCCATCATTAATCCCCTTTACTAACATCATTAATTTGACTCATTTAATGAAATGTGAATTTATGAAAAAATGCATACTACATTTCAAGATCAATTATTGCTTGGGGATGATATTCTTCATCAAATGGGCCCAAAGATACTCATATCTTCTTAACATGAATATATGTTACATCACATTTAAATCCATTAAAACACTTAAAGGAATATTTTAATGTATATTTATTACTATCTTAACCATGCAATAGTACACTCTCTCTAACTATACTAATTCTAAAATATTTGTGGCCTACCTTTATATGAAAAGGATTATTTTTCCAAAAAATAGATAAGTATATAAGTCAATACTACCTAAGGTATTTTGATCCACAGATTATAAATACCATACTATGTATGAATATTCTTGACATCTACCGTTATTTTTCAGTAAAAATAATTATATAGCAACAACTGGGTATAACATAGTCTTACATTTTAAATCCATCTATTATTTCCAATGATTCAAGAATTACTGAAAACTTAATTGTGCTTAAGACACCTCATAAAATATTCATTCCAAAAATGGAATAATGCATCTTGGGTTTCCAATGGACACATGAGATAACTGTTTTTTATACTCAATAAAAAGTTCAACTACAAACATTCCTTTGGAAATTAGATGTTGTGTGATTCTCACCACTGACTTTGAATTCACCCAATCTTAACCGCTTGGTGAATTCACCTTAATATTTATAATGGTTCTATAGTTACTTGATTACTATATTTAAATGCACATATAAGATTGGAATATTTTAGTCAATACCTAAGAAGTATGAAAAATACAATAATTATAATATATGAATATACTTGAAGAATAAATGACTAGTTACGACTTTAATTTAGTTAAAAATATTTAAAATTTCAAATACATATGTCGTGACATATAAAAAATACCATCCTCTATAATGATAAACCTATATTCTTTGATGTACATTATAATGTTTCCTCTAGAGGGATGATTTTAATTTCCTTTTTCCCCTTATATATCAACATGTTCACCAGAATAACTAAATATTAATCATTCCTTAGGTTGTTATTTACATGGGGATCCTTACCAAAAATGTAATGAAGAACTATCTCTATAATGTTTATTATTATATCTTAATCAAAACTAATTAATTATATTGATAAACATATAAGAATGTGATTTATTGAAAGAATTTGTTCCATCTTTCAATTTACACCTATTTAGTGTAATAAAATCCCATTCATATGTCACTTTACATTATCCATGATAACTTCTTAAAGATGATACAACATGTGATATCATCCATGTCCTAATTATGTATACTCTAATAATTGGTCATTGATAATGAAATTATGATATTAAAATCAAATGTGTCATACATGTGTCCATTATAAGCATATTTTACACCCTCACTTCCTGAGGTATCTGAAAAGGTATTATGGACTAAAACACATTAAATTTTTATTATCATATTACTCTATATAATAATCTTTACTACTCTTTGGAAAACCATATCGGATTGGACATGTACATTGTCCAATAATTTATCATAGTGTATATGTGGTATTAATTTCCATTGTTTTAATAAATATTAAGTAGATAACTACTTTTATCTTTTTTTATTATACATTACTGATTAATTAAATCATTTAATATGTAGTGGCCCAAAGCTTGACGTATATGGGAATTAAATTAATTTTGTGTAATACTTAATACATAATAAAAACCAAAACTCAAGGATCATAATAGTTTAGTGTCTTTGGAAACTCGGAATATAATCTTCTAATCATGTTGAAAGATCTTCAACATCTACCATAAAGAACTTCCCCTTTTGTTTTCTTACCTAAAACCTTTCTTTAATTCCTGGTGAAAAGGAAAAAAATAAAGGGTGAGCTCAAATTCTCAGTAAGGGTAAGCATAGTTAAAATAAAAAAAATCATAAACATTACAACTTAAAAACATGAACATAATGTTTAAACATCAAAATATTGAGCAATGATATAAAACATGGCAGTACATAAGGAATAGATCATAAAGAAACATTAATCATGATAAAATAGAATGGGAATAAAACATGTAATTATGGAAAAACATTAAGCACATGTAATGATTTCCATAGTAGCCAAGGCATTGCTGCCAAGACCATCTTAGTGGTCAAAGTCCCTTACTGAACCGGGTTTACCTGTTGTTCCAGCCCTGTATTACTGAACCAGATTTACGTTCCATTCCAGCCATGTCTATCTCATGAGATATAAATCTTTACCCAATACATTGGAGGGAGATATAGGTCCCACCCATATCATATTGAAATCATTCTTACTTGTGCCACAAAATAAACATACATCATTCATAATAACCCAACGAATAAAATGGGTTTCATAAACATCATCCCATCCTAACATAATCCATATAAAAAAATGTATATCATTTCATCATAAGAAAAGATAAACCATGCAAATAATATAGACATTATACTTGAAACATACACATATGAAATAATGTCATCTTAGATGGAAAATGGTTTTGATAAAGTACTTAAAATGAATTCTTGAGGAAAATATCCTTTCTTCTTCAAAATAAATTTCTTTTCACAAAACGTCATGCATTTTGAAAAGAAATACATTTTGTTGAAAATAGTCATGAAATATTTTTGAGGAAGCTTCACTAAAAAATAAGGCTTTATAAAACCATACAAATCCTTTCATTCTGTATAAGTTAAAAAAATATTCTCCTCATACTTTTGTCGGAAAAGTCAAAAAGTGCCTCTTAACGTAAAAAAAAGAAAGATTCCTTACATACCATGTAGTAAAAGACAAAATGTGAAAAAAGAACATTAAACATACATAAAAAACTTTTTTAAAACATGGACTTGGATGATAAAAATAACCCCAGTAAATAATTACGAATAAACAATCTCAGATAAGAACAAGATTGGAAAGGTTATCCCTTACCTTAGGTCCGATATGCTTCGTACCTATCCGAACCTCCTGTATGATGATATAAATAATGTCATTGACTTATTACATAATCATACTCATTGTTATGATATCATATATGGTTCACTTATGACTTTATATTAACAATTATTTTGTAAATCCCATGTTAATGAAACGTTTTGGGTAAAATCATCTTATTTATCATACATGTTTGGACTTGTTTTTATTGATGTTATTATTACATATATCATGATTTAATTACTTCCAGAATGTAAATAACGATTTATATATCATATATATTAATTATATATCCATAATATACATGTATTTATAATAATACATAACATATGGAGGAAAGAAATGAAATGCACCGTTGATGGAGACGGTAAACCATACGTACGCATGAACACTACTTTCATTTCTATTTATTAGTTTAATGGAATTAAAACATAATTATACATAGTTATATTATAATTCCAGTATAATATCATATATAATATCATTAAATCCATCCATTATACATCCCACATAAGGCATTAACGAATCACATCACTTTGAGGGGGTGATAGTCCGCACTTCCTCAAATGAGATTATCGTATTTACCAACTATGTAACCCATTAAGGCTTGATATAATTGGGAATTAAAGAAGAATAAGGAAATCATAATCAAAATATATATCATATATAAATACAGTTCCATCATAATGGACACCATGAGAGGCGGTAGGAGAAAATCGAACAATCATCGTTTCGTGAGGCGTTAGTTCGCCATCATAGAAACCTTATGTTCTTCATCCATTAGATGGAGGTGTGTGTAAGTGTAGTTATAATACTTCTCATAACAACATCCTATTATTTTTAGGATAATTTTTTTTTTACAAAATATAGTATTAAAAAGAGCATAGGGGATGGAGAAGTAGAATAAAAGAAAACAACGTAAGAGAAACTATTACCTTTAATTTGGGTAACTTCCTTTGGTTTGAACCAAAAGGACTTCTTGAAGTGCCTTATGCCTAATGTAAGGCTTATAGGGGAAGTATAGGGATTTAGGGAACTTATTTGGCCAGAGTTTGGACGAGCCAAAAGGCTTGATAGGTGTGAGGAATTGTATAGAAGTGGTCTCTTTTTATAAGGGAGAGGAGGGGCTCTTTTGGAAAGTGTGAAGACATTATTTTATTATAAACTTACCATCGGTTTCAAGAGTTCCGAAAAAAATTAATGTCAAACATAAGATGAATCATATTCGAAATAAAATCATCCAATAGGAATTTTACAGGTTTTTGATGATATTTTAATCATTATAATCTTATTTATTTAAATCATTTATTAATGAGGTAAATATTGAATCCATATTGTGTCATAAATAATTTAATTTATTTGATGTCTAAAAATTATAAAAAAATTCCAACATGTAGGAAATATTTTTAGCTTTCCAATTAATATTTATAGTCGAAAAGATAATTTATATAGCCCCTTATAAAAATTAATTACTAAAGGATTTTTGTTAATGCCAATTTTGTCTTTACATTAAATTAATTAATCTAATTTGTCATTGTCTTTCATAAGTGGCTCCATGGGGTCACAAAATCGACCCAAGGATGACCATGGTCGGCCATTACTGATCACATAAGGTTTGGACAAGTGTTAAAGAAATTTTGAATTACTATAATTTTCTTTTAACCCTGAATTATCCTATTTACCTTTAACAGTGGTAAATAAAAGTAAAAAGTTACTATTCACCAAAAAATATTTCTATCTTACTGAACCAAATTTTACTCCTTGATATTAACCATGTCTCTCGGATTTTCAAAATTCAACTCATAGAAGCTGTTAAATTATGTTTTATGAACAATTGCAAAAGCTCCTTGGAGGTGGGTAAAAGACGACGAAAAGTTCAATACAGTTTTTTATAAATCTAAAATTATTATAAAATGATTCCAATGAATTTATTTGAACTTATATAAGTATTATGTATCTATTTTGACCTAATATAAATTTAAATCAAATAAATGATTATTTAAATAAAAAGTCAGTTTTAACCAAAAACATAGTGTTTTCACTATTCATCAAAAATTGAAGTTTTTCAGAAAAATATCAAAAATTCAGCCTAAGCTATATTTGATATTCCGAATTCAAAAATGATGTCTATATTTCCAAATTCAAAATATAGAAGTGGAATTAATTAATTTTTAAAGTAATTCCCATTATCAAAACAAATAACGTGTTTTTAAGAAACAATAACTATCAAAATATCATCACTTGTTTATGTCCAATTTCAAAGTAAAATTAATTCCAATGACCAACATCGGAATAAATGGTAAAAATATATTCTTATTAAACATTAAAACCAATTAAAAATATAATCTATCCATATAAATTATAGAGATTAAAAAAGTTGTTTTTAATTAGAATATAACGTGTTTTTACTATTCATCAAAATATGAAAGTTTTCAGAATAATATGATAAATTTATCCAAATTAAATTTTTATATCCTGATTCCATGGAAGAATTTTATTTTGTAAAAATGAAATTATAAACATTTCAAAAACTAGATTTAAAGTGGCTGCACCATCAAAAGGCGGCAAAACTACATTTTTTGAAAAACACTTATTTTACCCGAAATATTTATTTTGTTTTCATTCCATGTTCTAGAAAATATGTAATATGAATAATAATGTCATAAAATTCAAATTTTAGTTAATACTATTCATAACAGCTAGTAAATAATAGTATTATAACAATATATCGTTGTTGAGTGAAACCCGGTATTGCGTACAACACACGCTATCGAGGAAGGTCGCGATTGCGTGTAATGCAAGCCAAGTCTGGGTGACGTGTAGTGCAAGACTCCTTTTTTGTTTCTTATATCAAAATACAACCATATTTTATTTATACATTAAACATAGTCTATAATTAATGTTGTGTAGATTAATTTCTACCAAATGAACTTGAAATTGTGTGTAACATGAGCCAGGAATAGTGTTACGTATACTGCAAGCTAATACGGTGTTGTGTATAGTGCAAGATAATCTTGGTGTCGTGTACAACACAAGACATAAATGAAATTAAAATAATATTTTTCATAAAATCTCAGGGTGTTACATTCTACGCCCCTTAAAATGAATTTCACCCTCAAAATTCATCGGGGTTATAAATGGTTTACTACTCGAAAGTTTCTTTAATAGAAACCCACATCGTAAAAAGGAATACCAAAACACGACTTTAAAAACTAAATTATAAAATGTAACGGTTACCCAAAGTAACTAATCACTGGGTCTCCACATAGGATAACATAGGTGAAAATATAGATTTGGAAGAGAAATCTAACCGTCATGTTCTTATGGAGAGTGGTAGAGAACATGGATATGAAAAAGACAACAATAACAAAGCCATAAATTTGTGATGATCTAAGGTACCATATGATTCATCAGATATGAGGGCACTAGGACAACATTTTTGGTTTTCAAGATCATTTCCCTAAAGTTGAAGAATTTCAATCAGAAGAAATATTTACTTTATTTTGGTATAATCTCACTGTTGTTCGTTCCTTGAAAAATTTCCACTTCATCTCTTAAAGAAATAAAGTTGAATTTGTATTTCAAGATGTTTTAGTAGATCATGCGATAGAATGACAGCTCATTCCATCTGTCTCAAACAAAATTTAGCAAATTTTATATGGAAATTTCCATCTATGGTGAGATTAATCATATATAGTTCCAAAATGGACTTATACTTCATCTATCATACTGCTTAATATAATAAAACTAGTTTCTACTAAACAAGGACTTCCTGCAGGCCAGTGGTAGGAGATAAAGGCATGTCGCACTTCAGTTGTGGGTTCGATTCCCACAACCCTGTCCGACGTGACAGGTTTTCGCCCATCCTGCAGGTTGTCCTTTTTCTAAAATTACAACATTATGAAATTTCATCGATAATATCGAAAACAGTTCTAGAATTAAACAATACCAACTTATGTCTAACATAATACCTTTCAAATCTTTTGGATTATCCAAAATACTTTTGTCCAAACTTATAGTATAAAGAAAACAATTACTAGAAATGTCATATACCGAGCATGTGAATACCATCATTTACCCCTGATATATCTTGTTGATCACATTCCAATCATGTGAATACCTTAATCATGTATTCACTTGAAAAATGAATACCCATTGAACCTTAGTGAAAACATGAATGCTATCAAAATTTAACTCTTTCCACATACCAAAATCCCAAAATTTCTATATATTCAAACCATGATATCACTTTGTCCTTATTTTAGTCAGAAGATCATGATTACTATCATATTATTTTCTCCTTATCCTTTCATTATGTGCATTTCATCTGCTTTCCAAAAATATTTCAATCACTTTTTCATGGTTACTAGTATCATAAAATTATTGGAAACCATAATAGACCAATACATAAATATTCCAATATTCCACAATACTATATACAACATTATTTTGGAATCCCATTACAAGAATGCTAAATCATTCCACCACATCGTTGTCATATTCAACATTGACAATAGTGATCACATGTGACTTCACTTTGTCCTTTGCCTTAAGTTGTTGCTCATGTTAATCATCATTAACCCTTGGATTAGGTAATTTATTATCACAATGCCCCATTTTCTTTGCACTTGAAGCATTGAAGTGTTGGTGGAGCTTTCTCTGTTGTCTTTCCTCTATTCACATCATTAGCAACCTTTTTCCCATTACTTCAACAATAAACTACTCGATGACCTTATTTTCCAAATTTAAAACATTTTCTAGTACCTTTTAGACAATCTCCACCATACTTCTTTCCACACTTTGAGCAAAAATAATCATTCATCTTCTTTTCACCATTGTTCTGAAATTTCTCCTTGAACTCCATCTTTCGTTTCTTGTCAAAACCATGAGATGGATATGTTACACCAACTTCCATTTCTACCTTGATAGCACAACACACAATTTCTTCATAGCTACCGAAGTCTCTTAGTGTTAATGCCCTTCAAAGACTTGTTTTTATGCCACTGAAGAATCGATCAACTTTACTTTTAGGTTGGATGATAAAGCCAGATGCATACCTTGCAAACCTTGTAAAATTTTCGTCGTATATACTAACAGATTCATCATCATATTTCTTAATCTCAAGGAACTCCATTTCCATATTTGTTCGAAGAATATGAGGGAAGTAATTATTGAAAAATAAGTTCTTGAACTCATCCCATTCCATGGAATCAATTTCACCTTAGGGCCTTGTATTCTTAATTAAATACCACCGTTGATCTGCTTCGCCGTCAAATCGGTAAATATCCAGAATAAAATTTTCATGTTCCGAATAGCGAAGTATGGAAAATATCTTTTCAATGGTACTGATCCATTGTTTAGAAACAAGTGGATTAGAAGACCCACTGAAAGAAGGGAGACGTTTCCTCGTGAAGGCCTCAAAAGAATATTGTTCCCTTCTCTGCTCATTCGGAAGTCCATAATGATTCATAGCATGAGTAAGTATAGCAATAAGATTTTTCAATCCATCTACCATAACATTGTTTTGTTCAGAAGGACAATCATTGCATTGTCCATTACATTGATCAACATAGTTCCTTCGGATTCCAGCCATCGTCTAAAACCCAAAAATAATAGTGTGAGAAGAAAAAATCATGATAGCTAAAACAACATAATAAAGGAGGAGTAAATTCAATATCTAACATCATAGGACTAATTATAAGATCATTACTATAATTACAGGACTATAACCTATACTTGTACCTAACCTTAGGGATATCCCTAGACATACCTTAGAAATATCTCTAGGGATATCACTAAAGTTTTCACATCCTAGTTTGCAAAGGTTAACTAAACGTTTCCTCTGATACCAACTGTAGAGGCCCGAAGCTTGACGTACATTGACATTACATTACTTTTGAAGAATACTTAATACATAACAAAAATCAAATCTCAAGGATCGTAATAGTTTAGTGTCTTTGGAAACTCAGAATATAATCTTCTAATTGTGGTGAAAGATCTTCAACAACTCCCTTAAAGATCTTCCCCTTTTGTTTTTCTTACCTAAAACCATTCTTTAAATTCTAGTGAAAAGAAAACATATAAAGGGTGAGCTCAAATGCTCAGTAAGGTTAAGCATAGATAAAATAAAACGAATCATATACATTTGAACTTAAAAACATGAACATAATGTTTAAACATCAAAATCTTCACCAATGACATAAAACATGGAAGTACATAAGGCATAAATCATAAAGAAACATTAATCATTATAAAATAGCATGGTAATAAAACATGTAATTGTGGAAAAACATTAAGCACATGTAATTATTTCCATAGTAGCCAATGCATTGCTGCCAAGACCATCTTAGTGGACAAAGTCCCTTACTGAACCAGGTTTACTTGCCCTTCCAGCCCTATATTACTGAACCTGATTTACTTGTCATTCCAGCCATGTCTATCTCATGAGATATAAATCTTTACCCAATTAATTGGACAGTTATATAAGTCCCACCTATCTCTTATTGAAGTCATTCTTACTTGTTCCACAAAATAAACATACATCATTCATAATAACCCAACGGATAAAATGGGTTTCATAAACATCATCCCATCATAACATAATCCATATAAAAAAATGGATATCATTTCATCATAAGAAATGTTAAACCATGTAAATCATAGAGACATTATACTTGAAACATACACATATGAAATAATGTCATCTTAGATGAAAATGGTTTTGATAAAGTACTTAAAATGAATTCTTGAGGAAAATATCCTTTCTTCTTCAAAATCAATTTCTTTTCACAAAACGTCATGAAATTTTAAAAGAAAGATATTTTTCTGAAAATAGTCATGAAATATTTTTGAGGAAGCTTCATTAAAATAAGGCTTTATAAAACCATAAAAATCCTTTCATTCCGTATAAGTTAAAAAAACATTCTCCTCGTACTTTTGTCAGAAAAGTCAACAAATACCTCGTAACGTAAACAAAAGAAAGATTCCTAACATACCATGTAGTAAAAGAAAAAATGGTTAAAAAGGACATTAAACATACATAAAAACACTTTTATAGAACATGGAATTTGATGATAACAATAACCCTAGAAAATACTTATGAATAAACAATCTCGGATAATAACGAGATTAGAAAGGTTATCCCTTACTTTATGTCTGATATTCTTCGTACGTATCTGAACCTCCTGTATAATGATTTAAATAATGTCATTAAATTATTACAGTATCATATTCATTGTTATTATATCATATATGGTTAACTTATTACTTTATATTACCCATTCTTTTGTAAATCCCATGTTAAAGCAACGGTTTGGGTAAAATCATCTTATTTATCGTACGTGTTTGGACTTGTTTTTCATGTTTTTATTATTACTTATATCATGATTTACTTACTTAAAGAATTTAAATAATGATTTATATATCATATATATTCATTATATATCCATAATATACATGTATTTATAATAGTACATAACATATGGAGGTATGAAATGAAATGCACCGTTCATGGAGACGGTAAACCGTACGTACGCATGAACCCTACTTTTATTTCTATTTATTATTTTAATGGAATTAAAACATAATGATACATAGGTATATTATAATTCCAGTATAATATCATATATAATATCATTAAATCCATCCTTTATACATCCCACATAAGGCATTAACGAATCACATCACTTTGAGCGGGCGGTAGTCCGCACTTCCTCAAATGAGTTTATCTTATTTACTAACTATGGAAACCATAATGGATTGATATAATTGGGAAGTAAATAAGCATAAGTAAATCATAAATATCATAAATATCATATATAAATACACTGCCATCATAATGGCCACCATGAGAGGCGGTAGAAGAAAATCGAACATTCATCGTTTTGTGTGGCGTTAGTTTGCCATCATAGAAACATTATGTTTTTCATCCATTAGATGGAGATGTGTGTAAGTGTAGTTCTAATCCTTATAATAACAACATATTAGTATTTTGAGGATACATATTTTGTTACAAAATACAGGATTAAAAAGTGTTTAGGGGTTGGAAAAGTAGAATAAAAGAAAACAACTTAAGAGAAACTACAACCTTTAATTTGGGTAACTTCCATTGGTTTGAACTAAAAGGACTTCTTGAGGTGACTTCTTCCTAATGTAAGACTTATAGAGGGAGGAGAGGTATGTATGGAGCTTAGTTGGGTAGATTTTGGACGATCCAAAAGGCTTGAGAGGTGTGAGGAATTTCATAGAAGTGGTCTCCTTTTATAAGGGAGAGGAGGGGCTCTTTTGGAAAGTGTGAAAACATTATTTTATAATAAACTTATATTCGGTTTAAAGAGGTCCAAAACAAGTTAATGACGAAGATAAGATGACTAATATTCTAAATAAAATCATCCAATAAAAATTGGACAGGTTTTGGATGATATTTTAATCATTATAATCTTATTTATTTAAATCATTTATTAATGAGGTAAATACTGCATCATTATTCTGTCATTAATAATTTAATTTATTAGATGTCTAAAAATTATAAAACAAAATAACAACATGTAGGAAATATTTTTATATTTCCAAAGAATATTTATAGTCAAAAAGATAATTTATATAACCCCTTATAAAAATTAATTACTAAAGGATTTTTGTTAATTCCAATTTGGTCTTTACATTAAATTAATTAATCTAATTTTCCATTGTCTTTCATAAGTGGCTCCATGGGGTCCCAAAATAGACCCAAGAATGACCATGGTCAGCCATTACTCATCCAATAAGTTTTGGACAACTGTTAAGGTCATTTTTAGTTATTATAATATTCATTTAACCTTGAATTACCATATTTACCTTTAACCGTGGTAAATAAAAGTAAAAAGTTACTATTCACTAAAAATTATTTTTCTCTAATTGAACCAAATTTTTCTCCTTGATATTAACCGTGTCTCTTGGATTTTCTAAATTCAACTCACAGAAGCAGTAAAATTATGTTTTATGAACAATTGCAAAAGCTCCGAGGAGGTGGGTAAAAGATGGTAAAAAGTTCAATATAATTTTTTATAAATCTAAAATTAATATAAAATGATTCCAATGAATTTAATTGAACTTATATAAGTATTATTTATCTATTTTGACCTAAAATAAATTTGAATCAAATAAATGATTATTTAAATAAAAAGTCGGTTTTAACCAAAAACTCAGTGTTTTCACTATTCATCAAAAATTGATATTTTTCCGAAAAATACCAAAAATTCAGCCTAAGCTATATTTGATATTCCGAATTCAAAATTGATGTCTATTTTCCAAATTCAAAACATAGAAGTGGCATTAATTAATTTAAAAAATAATTCCTGTTATCAAAAAAAAGAACATGTTTTTAAGAAACAATAAGTATCAAAAGATCATCACTTGTTTATGTCCAATTTCAAAGTGAAATTAATTCCAATGACCAATATTGGATTAAATGGTAAAAATATATTCTAATTACACTTTAAAACCAATTAAAAAGATAATCTATCCATATAAATTATTGCGATGAAAAAATTTGTTTTTAATTAGAATATAGCGTGTTTTTACTATTCATCAAAATATGAAAGTTACCAGAATAATATGAAAAATTTATCCAAATTAAATTTTTATATCCTGATTCCAAGGAATAATTTTATTTTGTCAAATTTAACTTATAAAAATTTCAAAAACTAGATTTAAAGTTGGTGCGCCATCAAAAGGCGGCAAAACTGCATTTTTTGAAAAATACTTATTTTACACGAAAAATTTATTTTGTTCTCATACCATGTTCTAGAAAAAATGTAAGATGAATAATATTGTTATAAAATTAAAAATATATTTAATACTATTCATAATGGCTAGTCCATAATAATATTATAATAATATATCATTGTTTAGTGAAACCCGGTATTGCGTACAACACACGCTATCGAGGAAGGGCGCAATTGCGTGTAATGCAAGCCATGTCAGGGTGACGTGTAGTGCAAGACTCCTTTGTTGTTGTGTATAACAAAATACAACCATATTTCCTTTATACATTAAACAATGTCTATAATTAATGTTGAATAGAATAATTTCTACAAAACGAACTTGAAATTGTGTGTAACACGAGCCAAGAAAAGTGTTGCATATACTACAAGCAAATACGGTGTTGCGTATAACGCAAGATAATCTTGGTGTAGCGTACAAAACAATACATCAATGAAATTAAAAGAATTTGTTTCATAAAATCTCGGGGTGTTACAAAATATCTCCCACTATTGTATTGAACCATAGTCTCCATCATAACTAGATTCAGAATACTCATTATAAAGGGTTTTTTTAGCGATCCAAACTTATCATTCATAAATATTACATATTAAAATAAGAATATTTATTTCCTAACATAATGACCCAAACAAAAATCTTTTAAGAAAAGTGCCTTTAGGAACATTGAAACATAAAAAATTGTCCCATAAGTGAGAAACATCATCTCCCACAAAGTACTTCATAACTAGCTCCCTTCTTAGATATATAATAAATAATAATTTTAATCATAATCATAGGAATGAGAACATAATAAATAGTGACCTTAGTTTCTCTTTTAGGATAAATAAGGGAGATAGAAACATATAATGCGATTAAGGTTATGAGAACATGGGAATAACATTTTAAAAACATATACTACATATCTTAGATCATGTACATGAGTCATAGAATAAATCATAGAAGCTCATAAGACATGAATCATAATGGAATAAAAAAGCATAAGCCATGATTATATAACATTAGCCTAAAACATATATTTGTGACATATATATAATCTTATAACATTGTGAACATGTATAATTAGAAACAATTTTACTCATTATGCAACTGACATGAAATGAGTCCCTCACATAAACATATGGACATGCAACCAGGTCCATGTGTAACAATGTGAAGAATAAATGAGGTTTACAAATGAGATAGATAACAGATGATTAGTTTTATTCATATTATGTTTACTTATGATAAATCCATAATTACCCATTTCATTTAGTGAGATAATGGTCCCACCCATCACATAATCCATATATATGTGTTCCAAAAGATCATAAATCATTCATTGTATCCTAACCTACAAAAATAAATGGGTTTCAAATGTATTAAATCCTAGAATATCCCATAGAGAAAATGGGTTTCATTTAAATTTAATCATTTCATCATAGTATAACATTTGGTAAAATATATGGATTTTATAATCATTTTATCATGGTTTATACTATGGAAAAGAAATAGGTTTCTTAAACATATTTTCATTATAAATATAAACCATTTAGAGAATGAATGACAATTTTTTTCTTGCATCATATCCTCTGTAAAGAATAAGTAAAATAAAAGGATGTGATCTAAGATGGAAAATGTTTTTCAAAAGAAACTTGGAACATTTTTAAGGAAAATTACTTTTCATAGAAAATATATTTTTAAAACAAAAAAATCATTAAAAATTGAAATAAATTTATTTGAAAATAAAAATTAAAAATTATAAAGGAAGCTTTAAAAATAATATAAAACATTTCTTGAGGAAAATAACCTTTCCATATTGAAAATAAATTTTTAAAACATAAAATATTTTAAAAATAAATTTCTTTAAAAATAAACTTTGAAACATATCATGAAAAATTTAAAACATTGAGTGGTTATGATGGAAAGATATGTTTTACCTGTTAAAATAATGATTTTTTTCACCTATCTGGTAAATTCTAAAAGGACTTTGTTTCTTTAAACAACATGAAAATTCATTTCAAAACAATTTATAAAAGTAAAGACTAAGTATAAATGTCTTTAATAATTACTTAAGATAATTTTGAAACCATTTCTTGAAATCATTTTTAGAAAATATGGTTGTGTAAGAAAATGGGTTTTTTGAATTAAGAGGAAAATAAAGATGGTTTAATTAAAAAACATTCCTTTTGAATGCTGAGTACATAAAGATAGGAAAATAAAGGGAAACATGAATTCTCCTTAAATAACCAAAGGATAAAAAAACCATGAGTCTCTTGAGATATTTATCATAATATCTTTTCGTCATAAACATAAATATAAATAATCTATATAAGCAATGAGATTATAAAATAATTACCCTTACCAATTTGGTAACATTGAAACACAATCCACATGAAATAATAAAATTATATTAAACATAAAATATCATTATAATAAATAAATTCATGATATTACTTGTCAAATGGGATGTATATATACTTCATAAAATATAATTGATATATAACAAGAGATATATCTCAATGACGGAAATTTGAGACATAAATATCTTACATATTTTATAATATTTTGAATAATAATACTTGATAAATAATAAAAAAAAATGTAAAATTTCATATAATTAAAATATGGATATTCATGACTAAAAATTTCAATGTTTAAGAAATGATTTGTGAATTTCCATCAGTCTCCCAAAAATGAAAGACAAACTACAAATCCATTACCAAAAGTATTTACATCCTTTGTACACAATAGAAGCAACTATGTAATAAATATATTTTTATTTTAAATATATTTAAGAAACATAATTAAATATACATATATAATAAAATATATTATTTAATTATTTCCTTTTATTTCCTTTTAATTAATATTTCCTCATTAAAATCATGTTTTGGGTAATAGATTCTTTGTTTTTCGAGTATGTTTTCATTTTTTATTTCTGGTCCTCTTACATTGATCATGGTTCCATAATCTATATAATTATAAAAATTATATAAATATCATATATATTCATTATATATTTATTTTTAGTAAATCCATAAAATATAGAGGTATAAAATGAAATACACAGTTCATATAGACAGTAGGTCCTACGCACAAAAAAACATTGTATCCATTTTCTCAACGGTTGAAATGAATTAAGTGTAAATAATATATTACCATTACAAAAATAATTTTTATTATATATGTATCATTTATTTTTATTAAAACCATTATTTTTTCCATCTATGTAAATCATGAACGAATCACATGGAATCACAATGTGGTAGTTCTCCGTAAACATGAATGGCGATATCATATCCCCCATCAAATGAAGACTAAGAATGTATATATGATATAATAATAAAAAATTATAATTATACTAAAAATATAATATTTATTCCTCTAATATATTATTATTATCAGTAACGTAAAATAGAAATGAAAACCACATAACATCAATTCATGAGGAGGTATTCCTCCATACATATGAGTGATGTTAATAGTTTATAATAGGTTTTTAGGTAAGAAGTTATCTGTTTTTTTTAAATTAAAAAGGTATAATAATATCATAAATATAATATATAAGAATTATATCTATCAATGTATCCATATGTGAGTGGTGGTGATGGAAAATTTACAACATCAGTTCACAAGGCGGTAGTCCACCATACAAATGAATGATGATTTCATATCCAATTTGATGGAAGAAGAGAAATGTTTAGGTTATGAAACTAATGTAATAAAATCTATATTTATTTAATATATTTATTTTATTATATCATCATGATAAATTATAATTTATGTATGTGAAGGAGTAATTTAATAAAATGATCAGTTAGGTTTGTTGCCTCTTCTTCGGACAACTTCTTTTTGGTTTGCACAAAAAGGATTCTTAGGTTGGATTTATATCCAAACTATGTATTTTAGGATTATAATAGATATTTCATTAAGTTATTCCATTATTTATTTTCAAAACAAATTGGTTTTCTAATTTTTAAGCGAATATATGGGGTATCCTTTTGTAAGTGAGGTGAGTGACACACTTGAAATGTTTTAAAAGAAAAAAGGATAACCGTGTTTTTCTCAGGAAAAAGACTAAAAAAGAGATATTACCAACCCATAGAAGTTATAAGCCATAAATATTTCCATAAAATTGGATTTTAACATGTTTATAGGTCATTTTACCCCTTATATTATTAGTTCGAACCCCTCGGTAAACCTGCTTTCACCTTAACCGCAATAATTAATTTTTATAATTTTTACTATTAACTATGGTCAAAAATGAATATAAACATATTATATTATATAAATTAAGATTATTACAATTATGGAATCAATTATTCTTAATTATAATCATAAAATTTTAAAATTTTAATTTAATTTTAACCCACATAAGGGACAAAAAAGTGGTTTTTGAGAGAGAAAAGTATAAAAAGTTGAAAAGTTTTTATATAATAATTAACAATTAAATTTATTCCAATGACCAAAATTTTATTATATGATATGTAATCAAAGTAATTTTATATTTAAAACCATTTTAAAATAAAATTTAGCATGTAAATTTTTTGAATGAAAGGGAAATTTTTAACAAAAACAAGTATTTTTAACTATTCACTAGTGAATTTCAGTTTCCAAAAAATTATTAAAAATAACCCAATGTTACTTTTTTCATTCTGATTTCAAAAACGAAGATAATTTTTTGCGATAATGTTTTTAAAATTGGAAAAATAATTTAAAAATAAGTATGTAGACTGTGATGAAATTTCATTTTAGAAAAATACAATTTTAAATATAAAATTGGATTTATTTTATATCATGTCTATAAAACAAATTAGATGAATAAAAAATATTATATTGAATATATAATTATATAAAATTTCATTAATTTAATTCCCCAAAATTTATTTCTTTAATTTATCTATGAAAAATAAATTTATGTTCATAAAAATAGTTTTTCAAAAAATAGATTTCTTTTATTTTTAAATTTTTCTTATTTTAATTTATAATTATTTTTTAAAAAAGTGAGACCTTTTCCCAAGGAAAATAATATTTATAAAAAATTGAAATTATACAATAATCTAATTCAGGGAATTATACATTTTACTATTTCAAAAATAGGCATTAGTTTCTTAAAGAGGGTGTTGGAAAATATGTGATAATCACAAATCGTCCCCTTTTTGAAAGACCATCAACAAGAGAGTTAGCTTCACAAAACTCATGTTGTGTTGAACTAACTCATTTATGAGATCCTTTATATACATTTGATCTATATTTTTATCATGTTCTAAGAAAGAATAATACTACCAGTTTAAACATATTTCACAACTGTGGAGGAGTCACAGTTGATCCATATATTATTCTAGCTTTATTCAATCCCTATATACACTAAATTAATTTAACTAGGAATTTCATATTATTAATAATAATAAACACCAAAAGGAATATAAATTTATCCCATGATATAATCGTTATGATCTCTAAATATTTCCCCAAAGCCCATATGGAAAGAATTCCCTTTGTAATCTCAATCAAAATTGAATTTAAACCATCCAAAAAATATTGAATCATTTATCGTTAATTGGTCACTAAATAATTCATTTTATATACAAATTTAATGTATATAATATCATAATTTTGTTAATATTATTCATACCCACCATTCCAATGGGTAACTAATAACTATCATATTAAATATTAATATTTTAATAGTATTTCATGTTTTATTTAAATTTAGTGTTTTGTGTAACACAAGCTACACTCAATGTTTCATGTAACATAAGCCAAACTTAGTTTTTCACATAACATATGGAAAAATAATTGTTTCATGTAATGAAATATAGATTTATTGTTTCATATAAATAAAAATATAAGAAATATTAAATTTATTTTTAAAAAATATATCACAAAATATCATGGTGTTATATTATACCCCTAAAATAAATTGCATCCCCCTAATTTGATATTGTTCCCAATAAATAGGGGGTTAACATTTAAAAATCCTATTGGGGGAAGCCTACATCACAAAACAGTTGAATAAAACTTCCTCTTGAAAAGAAAGAAATGGATGTGTAAAGTACATATATAATAACACATATTATGTTTCTAAATAGGAGAAATAAGTGGGAAGTAAATATTTGGACATGGAAGAAAAGGATAATGTCAAAATAATTATGGAGAATAAAAAATATGTTTGATCCCATGAATGTGAAGGACCATGGGAAAATCAACAACCATAAACCATAAACAAAAGTGGTGTGAAAATTTTCATTGATACCATCAGAAATAATGGAAATTAGAAATTTTTTATTTTGAGACCCTTTTAAAAAATGTAATTTTTCTGAGAATATATTCCTGATTTAATTAAATTTAATAATGAAAATATCATCTTTTTTAAGCCTAATAAATTTTCACTTCATCAGTTACTCTAGGAGATGAATTTTTCTGGTCTGAAGTACTAATATATTATAATTTCTATAAAATAATGATAATTAATTCCTTCTCTATATATTTATGATAAAAATCCATATTATTATCATAGGTTAAGACTAAATATTAATATGTTGAAATAATACATTAATCTATAAAACCTTATCTAATAATAAAATTTAACTATTATATACATGGTTAACCATATAACCCTTAAAAAATTTAAAATTTATAAATAAGTTCACTAAAATAACAAATATCAATTTAACATTATATCAAAATATATCTTAAAGTAACTCTTAATTTTAAAATTCAAAATCTATGAATACCTTAGACATATATTTTATTAAAACTTGTTAATAAATAGAATTACCATAAAATCTAAATCAAAATAAGAATACATCCTCATTCCATGCATAAAACTAAAAATTTTGGAATATAATAAATAAATACAACAATGATGTAAACTCTACCAATGATAAAAAAACCACCTTTTCACAAATCATTATTTTTTTCAAGTTCATAAATACTATCGAAATTAATTTAATCATATAAATATTCTTTTTACCTGGTCATCATTATCTCAAACTCAATAATATATTGAGGATCATATTCCCTTAATCACATGTTTTATGTAAAATTTCATCTTTCCATTAAATCACCTATCTAGGTCACTAGTACCGTTAAAAATATTCTTGAAAATACCCCATTAAAAATTATATAAAACAAGACTGATATATTTCATGATTAATATAACATAATTCATGAATTCTCATAGAAAAAATTCAAACATTACAATTCATTCATAAACCATGAACGAGGCTTCATCATCTTATTCCTTAAAACCTATTTCATACAATATGAAATATAAATAATGTATTAATATTCATCAATAACAATATAATCATGATTTAAACATTTTACACGAACAATATTGTTAGAATAGCCCTTAAATTTCATATTTCATTCATGGTATCTTCATCATAAGTAGTAGATACGTCACTCACACGACCTTGATAGTTCTCTACGTGATCTTTCACCCTAGAAAATTGATTTTTATAATAACCATAATTTCTAAATCTAAAACAGTTATATGTTAATAATTATTTAAGAAGACCAATATTACCATCCATTTTGTTGATCAAACTTTCCATTTTCCCATAGAAAAATCTTACTCTATATCATTCTTCTCCACACATAAAACATCTTTGTGTTTCATTGATACATTCTATGGAGTGATTCTTCCCACATCTATCACATAAAGGAAACAAGATACTCTTTTCTTCATGGTATCCTCTACCTTAGCTCTTTTGGAACTCTATCCTTATCTTCTTTAGTGATTCAGTGAGTTGGTTTAGGTGATAGATGTTAGTCATATATCATCATAACTGATTAGGAATAGTCATAATAATTTTTACCTATCCATCATCCCATTTGGATGATCATAAAAACATTATATATCACACTCAATGTTAATATAGTTCTTTCTGGTGAACTCAATTGACTACAACAAAAAAACCAAGAGTGAGTAATAATAATCAGAGCGAGAAATTGTATAATCATTAAAGGTTGGATAAAGGATTTATAAATCATGAATCATTCTATTTAATTTATCAAACCATAGGCTTAGCATTGGTTATTATTTAAATCATTCATTATGGTGTGTAAAGAGTTCATGAATTTACAAAACATATCCCCAAGATTATCAAAACTGGTGTGCAACAAAGCCTATTTTCAGGCACCAGGTGTTGATCAATTCCAGGTAAATATTCCCTTTTCGATGTTATAAACCCTATGTACCTCTATATCATAGACACATCCACTTTTAGTTTCCATAAAAAGATGCAATTATATTTAATCTACTCTCTCTATAATTTACTAAAATTATAGGACAAATTCCTATTATCTGACACATCATTATACTAATCCTTAAACATATCCCTAGACATATATATAGATATATCCCTTGGGATATCACTAATTCTTTCTCATCCTAGATTTCCAAGGTTCACTAAACCTTTCTCTAATACCAACTGCAGTGACCCAAACTTCTCATACATATATTATATCTTAAAAGATGAATATTCATTATATAACATTGTGATCCATTATATAATTGGTTGGTTCTAGTTCCTTTATAATCCTTAACACATAAACATCTAGTCCATAATTGAGATACATAATCTCCCATTACGTTCTTCAATGCTAGAACCCTTCTTAGACATATCATAAATAATATATTTAATCATAAACTAAGGATAATAAACATAAGAAAGTGAGGGATTAGATTCTCGTTAAGGGGTAAATAAGAGACAAATCAACTTATTATGAGCATAAGGGTTGGATAAAATGATAATAAAATTTTACAAAACATACTTTACATATCATAGATTAAAAATTTGAGTCATTGAATAAATCATGGGGGTTCATAATAATTGAATCATAATGGAATCATAGAACATGATCCATGAGAAAATATCACAGGCCTAAAACATAGATTCATAGAATACATGTATGATTATAACATTGTGAACAAATATAACTAGAAACAAGTTTATTCATTAAGTTAGGGACGTGAAATTAGGCCCTCACATAAAAATATGTACCTTAAACTAGGTCCATGCATAACCTTATTGACATGAAATAAGATTCCATGCATAATATTATGACGATATAATCAGGTTCACACATAACATTGAAAACATGTAATTATGTTCAATAATTTCATATTTACTCATGATTTATACATATTTACCCAATTATTTGGAGGGATATATAGGTCCCAACCATTATATAATGCATAATTATATGTGACATATGTCTACAAAATATTCATCATATTATAACCCATGAAAATAAATGGGTTTCATAAGAATTATATCATAGCATAACCCATGGAAATGAATCAGTTTTGTATACATTGAATCATTTCATCCCAGCATAACCCATAGAAAAATAATAAAAAACAATTTTATCATTGTATAACCCATGAAAACAAAATGTATTTCGTAAAACTAATTTCATTATAAATATAAATTATTAAGAGTAATAATAATAATGTTATCTTGGGATCATATCCCTAGTAAAGAATAATCAACAGCAAAGTATTTCATTTTAGATTGAAATTGATTTTGAATATACACCTGGAAAATTTATTGAGTAAAATAAATTTATTTAAAAATCACTTTTTAAAAGTAAAAATTCAAAAATCAATTTTAAAATCCATTTATTTTAAGAAAATAGTAAAACTAAAAATGGATTCTTTGAAAATAATTTAAAACATTAATTAAGGAAAATATACTTTCCACTTTTAAAATCTCAAATTAAACCATAAAACCTTCTAAAAAATATTTTTATCTATAAATAACCTTTTAAAATTATAAATTATGATTTGCTACATTAGGTGTTTATAATGACATAAAATAGCCTACATGTTAAAACAATTATTCCTTTAAATTTTTTGGTAGAATCTAAATGATTGTTTCTTTTTTTGGAAATGAAATTAGGATTAATTTTTAAACACTTTCTAAAAGTAAAAAATGGGTAAAAATTACATTAATAAATCCTTTGTAGAATGGAAAAACGTTTTATTGAAACAATTTTTAGAAAACATGGAAATATAATAAAAGGGGTTTATCAAATGAAAACAGAACTAAATTCTATTTAATTTAAAAACATTTTTTTGAATACTAAGTAAATAAAGTGTTTAAAATTAAGGTAAACCATGTATAATAATTAAATAATCATATTATAAAAAAATTCTTCATTTTATTGATATACGGATCATAATAATTCATTATCGGAAGCATAAACATAAAGAATCCAAATAAACAATGAGATTGTACCATAAAAACCATTACCACTTTGGTTACATTGAATCATAATCCCCATGAATTAATAAAATAAATTAATCATAAAATATTTTCTGTATAAATAAATTCATGATATTACATCACAAAGGTTCAAGTTTATATGCCTCAGAAAAAAAGATAGGTTCTTAACATGACATATGTCTCAAATAAGGAAGTTTGAGACAAAAATCCCATGCCGCTTTAGTAATATTTTGAATCATATGTCCCCAGAATGTATAACATTAAATGTAACATTAAATAGAATTAAAAGAATCATATTAATTATATAACTTGTTCAAGGTGAATTAGATATACCACACAAAAGAAAAGAGTGGTAAAATTGCATATGTCTCCCCGAAATAAAAGAGAGACATAAATCTCTTACCTTTAGTCTCAAATTCCTTATCCAAAGTTCAAATCTCATATATAAAAAATAAAAGTTTCTTATAAATATATTTTATTATCATAATTATATATTTCAGTCCATATATGATTTATTTATTAAAATTTTTTAATTGTTTATTAACAACTCCTTAAAATCACATTTCTAGTAACAACCACTTTGTTTCTCATATTTTTTTAGATTTTTTATTTTTTATAATGTAATGTTGACCATGTTTATATAATAATTTTAATGGTATAAATGATATAAATATAATATACATTCATTATATTTTTATTTATTTTAAACCATAAAGGTTAGAGATAGAAAATGAAATGCACCGTTCACAAAGATGGTAAGTCATACATATTCATGAACATTGATTACATTTTATCAAAGGATGAAAATAAATAATGGTAAATAATATATTAAAATTTAATAATAATAATTATTTGACATATTTTAATTAAAACTATCCATATTACAATTCATGTAAATAAATAACGAATCACATCATTTCGTGAGGCGTTAGTCATCTATACAATTGAATGACATTATCGTATCCCCATGATATGGAAAATAAGATTATATATTTGATATAATAATACCAGAAGTATAATTATGAAAAAAAATATAATATTTTTTTCATTTAATATATCTATATCAAAATATATTTAAAACAAAATTGAATAACACATCGCATCAATTCATGAGGTGGTAGTCTGCCAAACACATGAGCGACGTTATTTTTTTCCAAGGCGTTGGGAGGGGAGAAGTTAGATGTTTTATTATAATTAACCAGTTATAATAATATCATATATATATAATATATATACATGATATCTATCATTATATCCATCAACGATTAGTGGTGATGGAAAATGAATAACATTGGATTGCGAGGTGGCAATCCACTATACCCAAGAATGATGATTTAATAACTCATTTGATAGAATAGAAGAATGAATTATATAGTAAAATTAAAATAATAACATATAATTAAATTTAATATACTTATTTTATTATATAATCATGTTTTATGTATAATTTAAGGACATGGAGAAAGAAATAAAATAAACACTTACTTAGGGTCATAACCTCTTATTCAGTCTACTTCTTTTGGTTTGAATCATAACGATTAATAGGTTTTATTTTTAACCAAAAATAAATATTCTAGGATTATATATGGTAATTAATGAATTTATAAGGTTTTAAAAAAAATTAAGTTTGAAAGTGTGAAGAGAAGGAAATATTGAGTGGCCTTTTAGAAGTGAGGTGAGTAACACACTTTGAATTTGTGAAATGAAAACGGTGTACCCATATTATTAACATGATCTAGCACTCCAAAATAGAACATTATTGAACCTTAGATGTTATAAGTTGTAAATATTTCCATAAAGTTAGTGTTTGAAATGTTTACAAGTCATTATCCCCTTATATTTTTTGTTTTACCCCATAGTAAACCTGTTTTGACCTGAACTGTAGTAATTAATTTATACTGGTTTTACTATTCATTAATGTAAAAAAATAATCTAGAATTAATAGATAAAATAAAATATAATAAATAAAAATATGGAATAAATTTTTATAAATTATATACAAATAAGTGGATAATCAATATTTAAAATTATTCTCACAAACATGATAAAAACGTTGGTTTCCAAAGAGAATGGTTTCAAAGGATTAAATTATTTTCATATGTAAATTCAATATAAAATTTATTAAAATGAATTAAATTAGATTAATTGATATATAATTAAACTAATTTTACTTTTTATAACCATAATAAAAAATATTTATCTTATAATTTCCATTAATGAACAAGATGATTATTAATAAAAATGATTATTTTTCATTATTCATGGAAAAAATTATCATTATAGAATATTATCTAAAAACACACACCAAGATTTTTTGAAATTATGACTAAAAATTTGTTGAGAAATTTTTAAAATAATTTTTTTAAATTTTTTTGAAATTTATTTCATAAATAACTGCATAATATTCGAAAAAACAATTCATGAAAAATAGACCAACTAAGTGTAAAAATTGATTTATTTAATATCATACCTATAAAATACAAAAGATAGATGTTAAATATTATATTTAATATATAATATATATATTTCACTAAATTCATTCATTGAATGTGATTTTTTTAATTTATTAATGAAAAAAACATTTGTGAACATTAAAATTGTTTTTAAAAAACATTTATTTACTTTCCTATGGTTCTTATTTTCATTTCAAATTAATTAGAGTCAAAATAAATAATTTTATATACATTTGTAAAAAAAATTGTATTAATTTGCTTAATTTTACTCATTCCATCCATTCCAATGACTACGTGAAAACTATCATATTAAATAATAATATTTTAATAGCTTGTCACATTTCATGTGAACTCAGTGTTTTGTGTAACATAAGATAAAATAATTGTTCTATGGAACACAATCCAAATAGTCTAATATTTTGCTACACCACTACCCATAGAGCTTCATGGTATTGGTTTTTCTAGACAACTATATTAACTCGCAACTCCTGGATTTCTTTATTGAAGTCTCATCTTCTAAATGTGAAAAACTTGATTTTCTCATGTATTTTCTTCGAAAGATGAATATATCTATATGGATACTTATTTATAGAAATATTTATTTAATTTTACCCATATAATTCTAAAAAAATCATTAGTATTGGGAGGCACACTCAACTAGGTATTATGAACACCCACATACACCATGGTTTTTTAATTCAAATGATAGAAGGCATTATGACTTAATATTTCTTTGAGTGTTTTTATTATTTCTCAATGAATGAATTAATTTTTTTTTCTGATATTCATGTACAATGTGATCATAATCACAAATGAAAAATGTAGTAAATAAAATAAATTCATCATTTATTAAATATATTTAATCTATACAACATTTTTTTATTATTTTATGTGTTCAAATAATATTTCCAATTCAAAAAATACTAAATAGTTCATAAATTTAAAAAATAATGTGATTGATCTTGAGAATATGATGTTGGTTGATCCAATTACACTCCATAGATCAGCCTTCACCCCACGGGTGAAATATTTGAGCCATCTCTGACTTGTATCGCAGCTCATATTCTAGTCCAATGTCCAACCATCCTATCTAGAAGAAGTTCTCATATTGATTTAGTCCACATCATACAATTCCCTCATAATAATACATAAATACTCAATTTCAAGTGATGGGGTCTATGGAAGCACAAAATACATATAGAATAATTAAAATTATCTGGGTACGTAGTCCCATATACATATAATGAATATAATAGACAAACTAATGACCATAAAATTAACAAATTAACTATTAAAAATATGATTTCATGAAATAATTAATTAATCAATTATATCTAGGTATAAATTTCCTAGTCACCACTAATTATTAGTCAACTCATAAACTAAATGTATAATAAAAATTATATTTTTGATTAATCCATGTATAGGAAATTAAATAAATCAAAATAATCCCATTTAATTTTAATTTAAATAAAATTAATTTATGTCCTAATATATATATCAACAAATATAACATAATTCATTGATTGTTTTTATTTCCCTAGACCCGCGACACCCTAGAAATGTCTTGAAAGGGTTACAGGACTTGACTATACCTGTAAAGGGCCTGATTGGTTATTCTTGACCCATCATTCTTGACCATAATGAGTTGAGGTGATTTTTATGAGCTCATGTCTGGTGGGGATCGATCACTTCATGGCTAGAAATATTGCATGGGTCCAAGAAAATAGAGTAGGGTGGGGAAAACAAGTGGGGGAGGGCATTAATATTTTATATGGCTATATAGGAGGTTGTGCTAGTTGGAGGTCTGATGGGAGGAGATAACAGGGAGGTGGATATGCGTGATAGAGTGGCGAAGTGACCCTTATAGTGAGTGGTTGTGGCTAATTTTCTAGTTTCACCATCTTTATGGCAAGAAGATGTTTTCACCAGGTGGTGGAGGGCATGATTTATTGTGGGAGAGAGATAATGGTGGAGTTAATGTCTTGGAGTTCTCGCCAGAATGGGGTATCCTACATGCTGTTCAAGATGGGATAGTAGCTAGGTGGCAATGGGAAATGCACCTTAGGTGGTCTGTCAGTCATAGAGTGAAGTAAAAGGGCCATCTTGTGGTTATACACCATGAAAAGTCAATTTGTTTCTAGATAATTTTCATTATATATTGGAACTACCCCACCACCTTTGGATTATAATATATATTTTAGTTTTTTTTGTTTTCCCTTTTGGAACTTGTGGTAAGATTTCTCCTTAATTACTATCATATTTTATCTTTTTTAAAAGAAATATAGACCACACACTTATCCCATTTTCCATAATTTTTTGTTATTTTATTTCATTAACAGCTGCAGCCAACCCTTTTAGTTTTATTTCTTGATTTTTCTAACAAAAAATTTCCACACTAGTGTGGAACAATTTATTTGGCCTTAATTAATATTCCATCCATTAGATTTATAGTAACTAATATTAAAAAATGATTTTGAAGAATGACATAAAATGATTATGTCTATGCCTTCAGATAAAATTCACACACATCTCACAATTTTAATTTCGATCTAATTAATAATTTCAAATCCGCACAAAATGGTCGTTTGATGTCCGATTGAATCACAATACGTGACGTTGGGACTAGTGTGATTCCATCCACATGAATTTTTTTACAAATTTAATTTTTCATTGTCTTAAACAATCACATGATTTTTCTAATACCAATTAAAGGTATTGAGGTTCAAAAAAAGAATATGGACTATAGATTTAAAAAAAATCACTAAATTATCAATGTAACTACATCATCCCTAGAAAATAATATCCTTGTATGAATCCCTTAGGATCCCTTATAATGTTTTAAACAACAAAAACAATCCAATGGTTACATTTTTCTATCACCAAATCATGAACTCAATATTCTAGATCACCACTCCAATACTCAAATATTTCATGTTCCTAGATCACATAACATCATCCCTATTCCTTACCAAGATTCATCTAAAGTGAGGGGTACACTATCCATAACTTATGAAGGGATCCACCCATATTTCTTTACCTATAATACTCCTTGATCATTGACCCCAATAGGTATTTTATTTAACACATGTGTGTCTCTCACCCAATCCACACCCCTGGTAAACTATTACCTAAATTCCTCATCAAGGTTATCCACCTTAGATCATACATGGATTCTCTCTGATCCAGAATTTGGTAAGTACCATGTTTACTAATGTACAATACCTTAATCTACCGAAACAAAATAGGTGCACACTACTTCACACCAATAAAACGCGATTCTTGATACATTCTCCCAATATTTTCATCACATAAACTAGTATTGGAATATTAAACCACTAAATATTATCATGCACTTGTTATCCGTGCTTAATTGAGACTACCCTCAGTACTCATCATTAAAATTGGTCTTTTCACTTGTGTCTAGGTCCATTAAAAACTTACAACCAACATATATCATTCCAAGACTACAAGCATCTGACCCCACTCATACTAATATGATGGAAGCATACTAAAAAAATGGTATGTCTAGAATTTCGACTGATTATTCCCTATACCCCCCAACATTGATATCGAGTATAGGGAACCCAATTTATTATATATTTTAAACCATTCATGGCATAAACTCACCCATATCGGGCACTTATTCCCACCTCATGTGAACATAACCAATCCCCAAGTATCAATTTTAATTCATACAGAAAATAGATTCGTATTGTTACACTACCCGATATCATTGATGCTTGAATGTAATATATCCACTATAATCAATTTAAAAACCTGAGTCATCATCCCATGAGATGAGCTTCACAATTCATGGGTTCTCCCTCCCAACTAAGAAACAAATCATGAACCTGGTCTGTCACTTCCACTTACCAGTAGAATCTTATAAGCTATCTAATTATGACTTAGAACCCCACATGCATCAATTCAAATATCAAAAACACCACTCACCCCATGTGTCATTTCAGGAACCCCAAATACTTACCAATGAAACCACCACATACCCAAAACACATCCACAAATGTTAAGTCCATGCATCCAAATGATCATGTCAGGTCCTTAGAAACTATCCTAGTCCCAAGGATCTAACACCACAGGTTCTCAACCACAACTAAATTTCTAATTGTTATCACTGAACATGAAGCAAACACATAAAAATGGTATCTACCCATTCCTCACACACAAAAGGTATCACACATTTTTGGTTCAACACTTCTCATGGGATACCCTCACTGGTCATAAGTGATTGAATCACCCAAACTAAAATTCGACTAAGGGTCACTATGTTCTACCACATAACCTCTAAGCCAAACCTCATCAAAATTTCAGGTCAAAGGATGATACCCATCCTCATCTCAAGGTCACAAAAAATTTCCCATTACAAACACCCTTCTCAGGGTTCTCACAAATCATGCTCTTTCTCTATTCCAAATTACCATGAAAAGGTTCATTACCTCAATTACCATCTCACACCACCTTCATGTTGTGTACCTTAACACATAACATAGAAAGATTCATAACCTAGACACTCACAACATCCCTAAATTCTCATAACAGTGTAAAACTAAGCACATGAGGCTTCTAAATCACCTCATCCATTTAAGGTTTTACATATTACAAGAATAAATTTTTATGTCTTTACCATTTTAAAAGATAACCAAAATAGGGTTGGTTAAATAGAATGTCATCCTCTAGCTATAGAAAAATATATTTATAGGTTTCTAAGTGGAATTTTACTTAAACCAATTATCATTTTCCCATGAAACATTCCATAAGCCAAAATCAATATAAACATTTAATCGTTTATCAAAATATCCACTCTCAAAAGGTTTTATTAAATAGGGTGTCATTCATAATATATATAGAAATAATATTTAAAGGCTTCTTACTGAAACATTATTTTATTAAGACCACCATCTGTACATTTATATATTCTAATATACCAAGGATTAATCTTGGGAATTTTTCACGTATGATACCACCATATTGTAATATTAAAACACTATGTAATATGTTGTATACAATTTAAATAACCAATATCCTTTCAGAAAATATCTATAAAAAACTAGAATATTTAAAACAAATAAATAAAAATGTAACCCAAATGTGAATCTCATACACAAACCATATCAATCATAGAGAACAAAAAAATGAAACACAAATACTATGTTCCTAGAATGATGGATAAACACATAGAACCTTTTTTCTAAAATGGGTTATGATCCCAAAATACCAAAAATCACAACATCACATATCAAGTTCCATACCCAATGTGAAAATCAAATACAACCACAACCAGTGAAATCACGGAATGAAAAATCTCATCCCTGGAAACTTGGGGGTTCTCCTCATGTGTTGGATGACCACTCTTAGGCACAATATCATTAAAAATTTCTGAAAGATTCCAAATATCATGTCTATAATTCCCAAATAGTAATAAAAAATAAAAAAACTCTGAACCATTTTTTCACCCCACCATGGAATCCATCGAACCATTACTCTGGGATGGTGTGCAACATGAACTCGAGAATACCTTCTTATATTAAATAGGCTATTGACAACCATAGTGAGTCTAATGTGGTATTAAGGAGAACATATAATCACAGATAAGAGTCAAAAAAATAATAATAATAACAAACACTTGGAATAGTCCATAAAAACATCGAAGATAAGTTAGGAAAGTGCTAATAAATATGTACAACATCACATGATCTAGTAATAATAATAAAAGATATAACACCAGGATCCCCAATGGAAGATCAAATACACTAAGAGATAAAAATTCCCTAAAATAAAATCGATGATACAAACTCATCCCGACTAGTCTTGTGCCCTCTATAGTTCCATCAAATAAGTCCACACTAACATTCCATGAAAAACATAAAGCAATGGGCCTTTTACATAAACCTATTACCTAGAACTTGATAGTTTTATTCTAGAGTACCTAAGTTCTATGGAGGCCCGAGCAGAGTGTGAGTACTACTTAGTAGTCCACCAACTCTGAAATCCATAAAATAAATAGTACAGATATCAAATTCTTGAAATAGTATAATTGATATCTAAATATCACATGGCTAAAATAAATAGTAAATAAATTAAACATAGCCTATGATTTTGGTATACACAGTGAAACCCTAGGATAGTCTTACCCTCTTCAGCTAACTCCACATATCTTTGATATGGGTAATGGGTCTCATAGCTCATGTTAGTTCCAAGGTTCACCAACAAGGAAATTACAACCATGAAAACATAAGAGTATCAAAGGAGGATCTACCAATAATTCCCCTCTCATCATACTAATATGAATCTACAAAATTAATTAAATGTAATATTCTTTGTATAAATGAAGAAAATCTAAGGAATCCTATCTTTTAAATCTCTAAACTGAATCCCATAAACCACTTTTACATTTCATTAAAAGTGTGAGGATTGACAAAAATACTAGTACACACCCCATGGAATTCCATCAAATAAAATCAAGACGAAATCAAAGAGCTCAACCCCTGACATTCACATGGTTACCCTAATTGAATACTTAATATTAATTCATTTAATTAAACATTTAATACATCACATGAATCCTAGACGGTTAAATATATGGAATTTTTAATGATGAATTGGTGTAGAATCAAATGAAGATCATGTAATTCTTTATCTTTGGACATCCTTGAATCCAATGTGGTGTCCTACAATGTTATTAAAGAGAGTCCCCGAATTTAATCCACCATTAAACAAGGAATTTTATCTATCTTTTTATCCAAAAAAGAATATGAGGCATTGAAACATAGGAATTTCAATGATAATATTTATTTATATAATAAAAATATAACCACCAATAAATAATTACCATCAAACAATATCATTAATAGATCCCATGACATTACTCCATATCACTTATTTTCTCCTTGAATCCATGGCCCTCTTCCAAACACTTGGTTAAATTCCATTTCATTCACAATTTATAATGGAAAAATCTTTATAGTTCTTTATTAACACACTATTTAACCAAAAATAGAATTTAACATATCATCACAATTCAAAAGTTAATAATTCTCATTAAAACAATTGGTACCCACATCAAACCAATGATATACCATTTACATTACATCAGGGTTATCCCATATTCTCTTCCCATTACATAATGTTTAATCAAGTATTTAGATTATCATATAAACTGTTGAATTCAAACAATTTTATTAATCATTCAAATAGGTTTTATTAATTTGTATAAAAGATCCAACATTTAATTTTACTATCCTATATCATACATATACCTTCAAATTTAATTACCACTTACAATTCTATTAGATTAATTTTAAATATCAAATTCAATCTTATAATCCAACTTACACAATCAGTAGGTCCAAATCAAAGTCCCATACCTATTATGAAACTATCAATTGTTTTGAAATTTCATTTCTCAACAATAAATTTAAATTATAGACTCTCATATTACCATTATTATGAGATAAAAATTGATCACCTAAATCCCCATCATGTCCCAATTCCCATTGAGGCCATATATCTTGGAACTAACATTTTATAATGGTTAAAAAAATACAAAAAAGTGAATTAAACTAAGTTGAACTAAAAATATAATATTTAATTAATCCAAAGTCATCGAATTAAATGGATGGCGTGAAAACATAGTTCATTTATTTGGATAAATGTTTATACTATGGTTTAGAATTAAGGAACACTTAGCTTATCCTTATAGAAGTCTAGTTATCTGAAATAGACCATTTGTTTCACCTGAATCGAGTGAAAAAAATAAATAAAACAAACACAATAAAAATAGGCCATATTATTCTAAACAAGTGAGAAACATTATGTTTGAAAAAAAGAAAAATATATGTATAAATACATATAGTCTTATCTCCATCTTCAATTTTAATGAATCAAAATTTAAAACACGATAGATATGGGTGAGATCCCACAATGAGAAAATAAGAGAGGGAGGGTTTCATAATAGGAATTCTATGTGAGAAAATAAAGCAATATGGTATTAAACCATTATAAGTTAGTAAGGGAAAACCATAATTTTTCACCTTTTAATGGGGAAGATGGTTTTCTACATGGTTTTCTCAACCAAGAACAAACCATGCAATAAAAACTTCCACAAACATCCCAACTCACATTATTGATGCTTAATGTTTACAAACCAAGTGTTTACCATGAGAAATAGATATGGAACCCTCTTAAAAATTCACACAATTTTTTCTCAACCATAAAAAAATTATGTTCTAAGGACCAAGTCTAAGAAACTGTTCTTGATTTACCATGAAACTCACATGGTTTACCCAATACCGTGAACTATCCATGAAACTCAACCATACACTATATAATTTCAATTGAAAAGTGATTCATGATGTAGGTTCTACATGGTTTCAATAAAACCATTCACTATAAACCATTCACCTTCGAAAAAAACTCAAATAATCCCTAAAACTAAAAAATAATCTCTAGAGACTTATCCAGGAACCAAAAATAGTTATCAGCCTCAAACCATATACATAAACATTCTTTAAGACTTCTCATATCATGAATTCTTGATCATGAAATATATTTTAAAAATTAATTTTCCACTATGTGAAGGATCAAATTATCCACAAACCTCAAGGATCATCTTTACACCTGGGCCTTATAGGAGCTAGCAATATATCTTTTTTGATGGAACCAGTAGACGAGTTTAATTCTATGTAATCACCTATAGTATGGTTTTTTTTTATATATGTAATATTTTATTATTTAATATTATTCACTACCTAGGTTGATGCGGAAACCAACACCTAATGGTTTTGGAGGGTGTTCTTTCCCACATACAACATGGACATGGAATATATGAATGACTAATACCTCTCCCTCTCTCACCCTTTTGTTATAGTATATTGTGTAAAATCACAAATGTTGTGATGGGCATTATTTTTACTATACTTTTATGTGTTAACTGTAATGGTCTGATATTAAAGCACATACCTATATTTAGTCATGGTGGATCTAGCTTCCCATTGGTGTATATGAAAGGGATGTGATGGCTTGAGGTATGCTGATTATTATGAGGTTGTTTCTGGATACAATGGTTGAAGATTTACTTTGATATTTATGTATAGATTGGTGGATAAATTAAGGAACGGATGATCATAAGACATGAGTAGTTGGAGTGTTGGAATGAAAAACAAACATAGAATTAATATTTGGGTACCTTAATTTATATATACGATTTTATGTGTAATTATTTACTTATATGTGTTACCTGGTGAGTAAGGCATGGTGAGGATTTAAAAATAGTTTTATGTTTTTCGGTAATGAGTAGGTTTCATTTGATAATTCAACATACAATATTATTCATCTTTTATATTTTTTTGTGAGGTTTTGGGGAGGATTCTACTGATTATAAATGTTATGATCACCCTATGTATATAAAAACTATATTTCTGTACTATTGGAGTAAGTTGGTGATCCAGATTGAAATTTCTATCTTTAGGATTTATTTAAGAGATGTTGGAGGTTCATGGTCACTACCAATAATATTTTTTTGTATATTCAGTTGTGTTAGTTTTTTATGCCATTACATTATGCCTTTATATTGCTTCTAATTTAAGTGTGGTGCTTTTTGGTAGTTTCTCATCGTATCACAAACTCCTTAAATTTATATATGAGGATGACGCATCTCATTTGAATGGATTATATACCCTCAGAGTTAGTCACCAATATCTATCCTATACGATATTTTATTTAGAATTCATTATCCCTATCTTCATTTTTGAACTAGGTGTACCCTTATATGTAAGGGTTCCTCAAATTTCCACTACTATGATTGTTAAACACCAGTGTGTCGCATCACAAAACCCATGTGTCCCCCTTGTTTTGTTGCCTCACCCACCTTAAACCAATACAAAAATTCCTTGTTTTCACAGATCTCTTCTACATTTCACCGCCCCAACTATATCTCATACATCACATATCCCAAGTTATCATTTTCTGGACACACACCAAATCCCTTGAACCTACCATTAGATTTACATTTTATACCCCTATAACCGGTTGCTTCTTTCCCACTGATCATCATAAAAGGTTATTTAAAAACAAATAGTATATGGGGTGACCTCTATTGGTAGTTACAGAAGGGGTGTCTGCAACACCATTTACCACAATCGACAAAAGTATTTATAGTGTGATCACTCATAGAACAAATTCCTCTTTAGATGACGTTTTTAACATATACAGATAAATTTTCTTGGGGTTACTTCACTACAACTCAATATGAACATCCCATAGTACAAGAAGACATCCCCTTATCAATTTTTTAGGGAATGTATGATGTAAAAGAGACATATAAGAACAATACACACCAAAATTTTCTATGGTTAATTTAATGAAGGACGCCAAAACCAAATGTATCCCCCACCCACCATTCTAGTGTGTTAAAACACCCATTCGAAACCATGATAAGGGTTTTACATTAATCCAGTATAAATGGATTTTGATAAAGTGGAATAAAAAAGGGGAATAAGGGTGAATAGTTACTATTACCTACCCAGATCCCCTAAACCACCCTAAAATAATAATGTGAAAACATAATAAAAAAATAATGCGATATTTTTTGAAAACTCTTGGCCTTCTCCCTTAGTTTACTATCGATTAGTGTTTCATTATGAATAGGTGATTGAGATTTACTTTATGGAAGAATAACACAATAAATAATAAAATTATATAAAATAAATTCAATGCACTAGATTAAAAATAAACATAAAATTTCAAAGACTTAATTATTAAAAAACTTGTTTGATAGGCTATGTTTGGAATCCATTAAAAGAGGTGAATATGACTATTAAAATAAGAATTTTACGATCCTTCCAAAATATATTTATTGTTAATGGATAGTTATACATACCTATTATAAAGGTGAAATTTCTCTACATATATGGATTCTTTATTCATCAGCATCATAAACCCCACAAACTATCTATGTTATCCTATTTTTATTAAATTAAGGCATATAAGAATTTATAAAGATCATTACCCATTTAGGTGTAACAAAATAATCTATGAAATATTCCACACTTGATTAAATGTAAAATAATTCTTTATAATTTATTCTCCATGTATGTCCCTTTATTAAAGAGACCATGTTTATTATAATTTCATCGATGACCCATGTTTCCTTACATCCATCACAGTGAATTTTGGATTAAAACACTCACATGAGAATCCATTATTCTTGTGTTAGGGTTCGAGCTAAATGATAGATAGGTATACAAGCTTATATAATATGTTGATGTGTATTTAATTTTTAAATTGGTTGTGGTTAATTATATTTTTTCTTTGAAAATTATCATTTAATCTTACATAGATTAATTTTTATTTTACACAACCTCCTCCGTAAGCTTGGTTCCTTATTCTAGTTATCAAATCTGATATGGATAAATCAGAGAAGTATATATACATCACGAGATTCCCCTTGGAATAAATATTATTCATTGAAATTCCCTTGGGATACTATGAAACAACCCATTCACCCCCACCCAAATCTTACACAACTTTTACCTAAAATGAGTTACTATTACATACACTCGAGATTATTATTACACATGTATTGTAAAGACAGATTTAATATTATATAGTTAGGAATGTTCCTGAGTTATTCATACATGACTAGTATACAACATTTTTGTCTCTAACACAAGGCATATTTGTTCCTATGATAAACATGAAGAGAAATAATCCAATTTAATGTATGGGAATTACATATTAATATAGAAAAATAAATAAATTAATGAAATCATAAAATTGAATCATTTTCCCTACAAACCCCAAAATTCATTAATATATTAAAAATATGATTATTATTTGGCTCAATCATGTGAAAAAACATTTTCTAGTTATGTGGTGGAACATCTAGAAGGTTTGAATCTAGATTTCAAATTTTTTAAATTTTATGGAGATGGTGTAATTGAATGACTTAGGTTTGGATGCTCGGAAGCTGGTAGATTGAATGAAGTGAAACTAAAAGTATCTTGGATAATTTTAGATAGAGGTATATATATTAATATGTATTCATTGAAATTTGTAACATTAGTGGGGATAAAATAAATGTTCTTTAGAATTAAAACTATGGATTACTCACACAGTTTTTTGGAAGCATTAATAGTTCACTGAAAGGATAGATTAATTTGGTGGCTTACTTTTGAATTGGTGAAAGGATTACTATGATTTTTATATAGTTAAGTAATATTTGGATTAATAATCTTGAAATAATTATCATATTCATATATGAATTATAGCTGCAGGGTCTAGCTCAGTTAGAAGCGGCTATGCGAGGTTTCAGCGAGGTCTTAGTTTCGAGTTACACCAATTTATCTCCTATCTCAGTATATAAGGATTTTATTTGTATTTACCCCCCCCCCAAATATATATTTTGTAAAAAATATATCATTTATTCTTTTACTACCAATCATGAAATATAGTTTTTAGAAATGAACTATGTTACGATCATGGAGACGGTAGGTCGTGCACACACACGAGTAATGTTTTTATTTTTAAATGAATATTATGGAAAGAAGGAATGTAATATTTTATATTTATAGAATGATAAAAATATCATAAATACCATATTATATACTTATATATATAATTTATGTGGTGTGGTGATGAATAGAGAGTCACATCATTTCATGAAAGCAGTAGTCCACATGTACACGATCAAAGTTATCATCTTTATTTGAGTGAAAAGGTAAGAAATAAAATGATATATTATATTTAAATAATGATAAATGTTACATGAATATCATAATTATGTCATTTAAATCCCTTAAAATCATTAAAATTATACTTATCACCTTCCATGTAAAACAATAGTGAAAGATGAATCACATTGCTTCGTGAGCCAGTAGTATGTCATGCACACGATCAACATTATCGTATCCACTATGAAATGGAATGTAAAGAAAAGATATATACAATAAAATAACTATATATATATGTTATAAATATCATACATATAATTTTTATTCATCATTATTACAAACCGTGAGATATGATAATGGAAAAATGAATGATATCGGTTCGCAAGGTGGTAGTCCACCATACACACAAATGCTGATATCATAACCCATTTTACAGAAGTGAAGATGATTATAGTTAATAATATTATTATAATAACATATAATTATATGTAATATAATAAGAGTACTATAAAATAATTATTTAATAATAACTTACTAATAAGGAGGATGAAATCAAATAAAAATCCTCATTGAAGAATGTTACCTCTTCATCGGGTGTCCTCCTTGGGTTTTCACCAAAGACCTTCTTAGGATAGATTTATGCCCAAAATAAAGAATATAAGATGAGAGGATAGATGTTTGGAAGTTATTTTGGTTGCTATTTTCTGAACCAATAGGGTTTGAAGGTATGAATAAGAGATGATAAGGGTGGCCTTTTATAGGTGAGGTGAGTGGCACACTTGTAATTTTTTGGAAAAGATTCAATTTCACCCACATTGTATTCCGTGCCACAAGGATCTAAAATATTTCATTATCAATAATAGATGATATAAGGATGAAATATAGTCATCCAATGACTGTTATAAAATTATTAACATTATTGTTTCTAATATCCTATTAGTTTATCCCCTGGAAAATCCATTTTTACATTAACTATTGCAATTAATTTTTATTATTTTCACAATTAATATTGGTAAATATTTAAGTCAAATTAATTCTAAAATATAAATTATTGTATTTAAAAAATTTAATACACTTTTTCAAATAAAATTACATATTTTGAAAAATTTAAATAAACATTATTCACGCTGATGCAATAAGAAATCAAGGTTTTAAAAATTAAATATTCCAAATATCATAGAATTTTAATCTGAATATTTATTATAAAAAATGATTTAAATGAAATAAACTGATTTAATATATTTATATTTGAACTAATTTTACAATAAAAATAATTCACAATATAATTTAACCTTATATATAATTTAAATAAATAGGTAGTTTTCAATTAAATCTCAGCATTTTTCAATATTAATTTTAAAATAAAATATTTATAAAAAATTAAAAAAAATCACACTAAGAAAATTTTAATATTAAGATTTAAAAAATGAATATTATTTTATCATATAAATTTTCTAAAATTGTTAAATATTAATTTTCAATTATGTGTGCAAAGCATGACTAATCTGTCTTTTAGAAAAATATAATTTTTCAGAAACCATTTATTTTTATTTTAAATGATTCTTATTTTATTTCTAATCAATTGGTAAAAATAATTTTTATTTTTTAGTTATTCTTATTTATTCTCTCAAATTTAATCTATTAGTTATAACTATAATATTAAATAATAATATTTTAATAAAATTTCATGTTTCATTTAAACTCAGTGTTGCACATATCACAAGCTAAACTCGATGTTGCGTGTAACGAAAGCTAAAATAATTATTTCGTGTAATTAAATATATTTAACAGATTAAATTCATTTAAAAATAAACATGTTTTAGAGTCTCAGGCTGTTATATTTTCTACTAATCTTGGTGTTTCAAGTCATAAATTCTATCAAATACAATGTTCTTATTTTAAAATTTCAGGGTGTTATATTTTTCCCACCTTAAATAAATTTCATTCTCACAATTTTAACTTGATATTAGTAATAAATGGTTTGAAATTTAAAAATAAAATTATTGAAAACCCACATCATAAAAATATTTCTTAGAATATAATCATAATAATAGTTAAAGGGAAGTAAAAAAGGACATATAGAATGAATCGTCACTAGGTTTCTAAGTAAAAAAATCATTGGTGGAAAGTAAAGATATAAAAATGGAATAAATGCATAAATAATTATATAGAGTTATTTAGATCATTGATCATAATAAATTGAATGATGAAGTAATGTTAAGGGCCTCCAAACCATAAATATATGCCTATTTAAAAGACCATTTGATTCATCAGATATAAATGTAGAAGGATAAAAAATTTTCTAGATCCTTTCCATAAAGGTGTGAGATAATTTTAATATCCATAATTATAAGGAAATATTCTTACATGAAACATTTATATTTCATAAGAATAGTTTAATCCTTTGTTTGTTCTTTGATAAATATCCCATTCCCCACCTAATCAATCAAATGAATATGTAAAAATTAATTTGTATACATGAAGCACTAAAATTAACATTCAACAGATTGTAAGATCCATAAGAGAGTGACAAGTGTATCCATCAACATCAAAATATTTCATAATCCAATATGGTTATCACAAGTTATTAAATATAATACATTAATCTATAACCCACAACCGTAACACCCTTGGTTCATCATTAATATTTATTAATCAATTTTTTAACTAGAAAATGACATATTAACCAAGACATCATCTATTCTAGTGGTGGGTGAAAATGTGTTTCATCATTCGGTCATGGGTTTAAGACCCATGTACTTTTCCAAGGTGTTTATTTGTCACCCGATCAATGGGTTTTACTTATTCTAAAACTATAATACTATAATTACTATAATATTCCCAAAAAAATTATTATGGAAATATGGGAAATAAAATCAATCATTAAATAAACTTTTTACTTATGTTTTTAGTACTACTTTTTTTCATAATGTACGATAACTTTATTTTACTTTTAATATAATGCCATTAATGATCATATTAAAACTAAGGTTATCAATAACTTTAAACTTATGTCTATAAAATTTAAAGTAATTAGTACTAAAAAAAAATCCTCTAAATCATATACTTTCCAAAAATTTATACCAAAATATCCTTAATCAAGTTATATTCTTTCCATAAAAATATTTAAAATGGGTTTTGAAACATTGAACTTATGATCAACCTTAAACTCATAAACCCATAATGGAATAAATTACTTGTAAGTTAATAAATACAAATATTAATTTAATATTTAACACAATCCATATATATTTCATGATTCTAATTACCAAAATACCCTTGGTAAAATATGTCAAAAATTTAATTCTTGAATCAGAATATATAAATACTTCATCCATTTTATTTGAACATAAGTCCTTCCTTAGTCTAGGAGATAACATTAATAAGATTTAATTAACTTTGATAATTCTATAGTTCTCTAATTTTAATATAATAAACTATAAATGGATCCTTAGGATGATATGTATTTCTCCCATTGTACTCTTCATTTTTCCCCGACAATTCACTTCTTTATTCCCTTATTTTTCACTCATAAAACAATTTCCCATTCCTTTGAGACTCATTATTTTAAATCTAATAAATATTAGGTTTAATTGGGGTCATTAATTTTCAATATCTATTAAAATCTTTCACAATGTTTTATAAATAAAATTTTAATAAATATATGTATATCCCCAAGAGTGTAAAACTAGGTTCACAGTAAGACATGTTGTCATGTACCAGGTGAAAATAGGGTCTAGACCAATACACCCTTTTCATATTTATTACACCTAGGTACATCTATGCCAGAACCACATCCATATATAGTATCCAAAAAAGGGAAATATTTCAAGAAAAATAAAACATAATATCTACCTTACCAAAAAATTAGGATGTTCATCTACAAATATCCTCAATGTCTATCTTAAGGTAATGTTCCTTAATCTATGCTTTCTTAAATCCAGTTGAAAATGACTCAACTATACCTCTCATTGATACCAATTTTAGTGACCTTGAACCTAGTATCCTAGAGATTGTGCATGAATTAATACATTAGCCTAAGATACAATGAATCACATCCCAAATGAGGTAATAGTTTATTAGTCATAGTAAAATAGATACATTCATGATTCCCATATTACATTGGAAGAACAAAATTAAAACATATTTTTTAGGATATCATTATTCCGTATAAAATATTCTTATATATATTCCATAGTATGTTTCATGGATTACTGGGAAAGAAAAAAAATATAGGTGAGCTCAAATGCTCAGTCATGGTTAATTATAGTGGAAGATATCATAAATAATTGATAATAATCCACATGGTCAGGTAAAAAACTAAACACACATGCCATTTAAATAGTTTGAGTGGCATAATCAATATGGAATGGTAAATAACTAAAATTACATGCATTTAATCAATAACTTGACTATCATAAAAGGAAAAGGCATAATGAGTATGAAAATTTTAATAACGGAAAACACATGGAATTTAAACAATAAATTAATAATGAAATAGAAGAAGATATAATATCATGTAAAAAAATATGAATTCTTAATGAAGAAAAATAATAATTATTGGGTGTTATGTTTCACAAGCCCATAATACCCAAACCATCAAAATCTATCCTCATGAAATTTTGAAAATGATGGCTAGAAATCCATTTAATTATAGCTATTCAACTATTTCATCTCATTAGACATGTCGATTCCTTGAGGGGATTTCTATAACCAGGACCCACCCACGTCTTTCATGTCCAAATCATTCAACTTTTATTGAATTATCAATTTAATTTATAAAAATTGTCCCTGTCAATGGGGATTTATCAATTTTTCCCATATAAAAAATCAATATCAATATAGAACACAATATGTAGAAAAGATATAGGGTTTAATCAAAAAACATATCCATGATAAATAATATAGATATTTAGAGAAAATTTAATTTTCAATGATCACATGAAAGTTATCATTTTAAGGGAATGTTATTTATTACAAAAATTAATCATGAAATAAATGGAAATATTGTCCTTGGTAAAATAAATCTTAAACCGTCTAGAAGAAGATTATTGATGGAATCAGTAAAACATATCCACAGTGGAGTATATATAAAATAATATGTTGTTTTCATTGAAAAATATAAATACCATAAAATTTTATTTAAAAATCATTCATGATTAAAATAGACTTTTCATTTTTAAAATCTCATTTTATAATGTAAAACATTTTAAAAATACTTTTCCATGAAAAATAATTTTATAAAAAATGAATTTTCCGAATATTAGGGGGAATAATTACATAAAAATATCCTGGTAAACAAGAAAGGGATGCTTTGATGAAGTTATTTTCATGATGTTAGATAATTCCATAAATTTCATACATGTAAATAATAACAATCATTTTGTTTTGTTAAATTTTTATAAATGTGCCTTGTTTAGAAAACATCATGAACATTCCTTTCACATTTTTGATAAAAGCCAAATGAGTATTGTTTCAAAAATGAAAAAAAGATTCCATAAAAAAATTAAAATAGTATATGTAACGCCCCGACCCCAGAAGCCTAGAGTCGGTGCATTATTATGTATCATTGGCATGTTCACAAAAGAACAAGTCTCAAAAGATTGATTAGTTTAGTTTCCTTGGAAGTACTAGATACATTCATAAGGTTGACATTACAACATAAAATGGAAAACTACAACAACATTTTATCCATAGACAACACTGCGATCCCATAGACTATTTCCACTGGTCAGTCATAATATAATTATTCGCATCATAGTAAAAATGAAACATAGAAAGGGGTGAGATAATATGCTCAGTAAGGATAACAATATTGCAGAAACTTACATAAATAATCATAAACATTTAAGGCAATGTATAAAACTAAAACAAAAGCCTTTTAAACTTGAACTTCAGTATAATATGGCTAAGATAAAATCAAATAATTCCATTTACATATTCACATTGATATTAAACTAGTACAATGATAAAATTAAATATCAATATCCACTTTCATAATGATGGAATGCATAATGCCAGATTTTTATAACCACATAGTCAAGGCCTTGTGCCAAGACTAAAAATAAGATTTTGTCATGGCCTTATTCCAAGACAGTACTTTGTCTTATGAGACCTACCGATGCATCAAGGATCTATATTAGGCTCTGCCCATCACTTACTAAGTCTAATTCATTCTTCAAATGAGAAGCTTCAAACATAATCTAAACATTCGTACTAAAACTAGCATATGAAATGACAATATTTTAACCAGAAACCATGAATGGTATAAAAATAGCACATACACAGTCAATCATAACACATTAAATACAATATGGAAGATTTTAATATAATATATCAACCTCAATAGAAATAATGAATGATATTCATATAGATGAAAATAATCATAAAACGATTTGAGTGAAATATCTCCATTTTTCTTGAAAACATTTATAAGTCTCACTATTTATCAAGAAGATGTTTAAAATTTATTTTTTAATCAAAGTGTCTCATACCACATTGAAACTTTTAAATGGAATTTTAATTTTAAAACATTAATGTCCATATAAATAAATCCTTGAATCCATTTTTAAAACATGGAGATTAATGGGAAATATTTATAATAATAAATCATTAAAACATTTTAAAATGATTTTTTATTTAGAGTTTCTAACCAAAAGAAAGACACAAGAATAAAAATAAATGAGGTAATAAAAACATTATAATATCATGGGAATAAATGGATTCATGACATTCTATTTCAAAGTACATTATATACACCATATAAAAGTGAATTGGAGTATAACAATAAAGAAGTCTCAATGGAATGTAAATTGAGATGAAATCTATTATAAAGACCTTATACTTAGGTTAAGGATAAATCAACTACATAATTATGTGTGAAAAATATAAATACACTAAATATTATTGGATATTCAGGGTAAATAAATCATAGTACATTCACACATATTCTTGTAAAACAACACAAATGAATTGGTTGTTTAACTCAAGAAATGGAGATTGAGTTAAAATTATTCTTATCAAGTTCATATAAATGACTTGAGAATTTATCAATGGATTGATTATGTGTATCAAATTTATATCCACAGAAAGGGGAGATTAAATTACTACACAAATAAAAAATAGTGATTCCACACATAATCATGGAGTAAAATAATCAATGAATTATGCGTAAAGTCGAATGAGTGGAAATTTAAATTTGAAATTCCCTTAACAATTTGGTAACTTACGAAACATACATACCATGAAAGATGTATCATAAAATTAATATGTAATTACTCATAAATTAAATTATATTACACAATAATTACATTCATTAGACATTACATACACCACACAAAAGGAAATAGTGGTTGTATGGCATAAATCTCACGGAAATCGGCAGTGAGATGAAAACCCTTATTGCGTTGTAATAAATCGAGTCATATGGAAAACATTTAATAACAACCAAATTAATAAAATATTACCATGAATATAAAGACAATAATGATAATATATATATATCAAATGATAGTACATTGTACACCACTTTTAATAAATAAGTTTCTAACAACGGAAATCACACAGAATTAAATGTGAGATAAGAAGCCCCTTAATTTGTACATTTACTTGTTTAATGGTTGGTTAAACTCATGTATAATGGTTAAATAATTGTTATTAAATTATACAAGAATAATATACATTAATATGATTTCATATATGATCTTTTAATATTTCTTTATTAATAATATTTAGGTATTATCATCCTTTCAAGTGTTAACTGATTTGTTTTCCTTTATATGATTTGTTTTGTAAGTGGTGTTTGTTATGAATATGATGTGTCTTATTCATATTCAGAATTATATTAAGTCCTTAAACATAATTTCTGATCATCTAATGAACATTATTCTTGAATGGATTACGATCAGGAATGAATCCCATCGTGTTGGTGGAGACGGTAATCCGTACGTACGCACGAGCGACAATATCATTCTTTTGATATTAAAATAATATATAATTGGATAGTATATCATATATACAGAATAATTATCATGTTATTTTTATTATTTACATCAATTTCACATCCTTATTATACCCATCCAAATAATAATGTATTGAATAACAATTACACCACGACGTGGAGACGGTAAGCCGTTCGTACGCACGTATGGTGACATGTCATTCAAAGGATGGATAGAATAATGAATATGGTTGTACCATATTTATAATAGAATCATATTATATATAAGATACTATATTTATTATTTTATAATGGAAACAAAAAAGAAAGAGGAAGTGGAAGAATAAAGGAACTTCAAAGAGGTGATAAAATATTTACCTCTTCTTCGGGTTCTTCCATTTAATTTGATCAAAAGGGATCCTTAGGATGGATTTATGACTAAAGGAAGGCCTCTAGGTTGAAGGAAAGAAATTTTAGAGGGTATTTTTGTAGAGTTTGGCCAAGACAAAAGGCATTGATGTTGTGAATTTGAGGGACGAGGGAGTGACCTTTTATAAGAGGGGTGAAGGGCACCTTAGGAAAAGCTAGAAATATTATTTTATAATAACATCATTTTAGGTATATAATGGCTCCAAAATGATTTTTTAGAGGATAAAGTAGGTATGAGTCTAAAACCACTCAAAAAATACGTTTTAGAAAGTTTTGAGTCACTATATTAACCTTATCTTTTAGATTTAACTCTTAGATAAATAGTTTTACATTTACCATGTGTCTTTGTATTTTTTTATTATATGGTTAATATACATACAATATACTTCCAAAATAACCCCAAGTGGTTCATTAATGATACAACTATAATTATATAAGTATTTTTTCCGAACCTTAGATTTTTGAGAATATAATATCAATTAATAATATGATATTTATTAAAAAAACACTTTTATGTCAATTTTGACACTATTTGGTATTTTGTTCTTTCTAAATTAATAACAGCATTATTACTTAAAAAAATTCATATAACCAATTCTAAAATTTCATATTAACATATAAAATTATTTTAATTCATAAAAAGTATCAAATTACTTTTATTTTGATATTTATAATGTTAAATATTTTAATATTTCATTAATTAAGTAATTACTGCATCATCATTGTGTCATAAATAAATTAAATTATTCTATATCTAAAAAATATAAATAAAATACCATAATTTAGTAAATATTTTTATCTTTCTAATGAATATTTATAATCTAATTTATCTTATGTATAATATATATTAAAATGGTTTAGTTATTACTCTTTGAATTTAACACTTTTAACTCTTCTTTAAATTAAATAATAATAAATGTCCTAATCTAATCCAAGTGGACCTAAAGAATAATATTTTATTCATAAGGTTGTTTTTTTTCAAATTAATCATATCCATTAGAATTATTACATGTATTAGGATAATAATAATATCATTTTTACCCTTAAATACACTATTTACTTTTAACCGTGGTAAATAAAAGTTAAAAGTTACTATTCACCAAAAATTATTTTTATCTTATTGAACAACATGTTACTTAATGATATCAACCATGTCTCTTGGATTTCTGAAATTCAATTCACAGAAGCGGTAAAATTATATTTTATTAAAATTTGCAAATGCTCCAAGGAAGTGGGTAAAAGACGGTTAAAAAGTTCAATAAAATTTTTATATATCTAAAATATTTATATACTGACTCCAATGAATTACATTGAACTTATATAGGTATTATTTCTCTATTTTGACCTAAAATGATTTTATATTGAATAAATAATTATATAAATAGAAATTTGGTTTTAAACTATAACTCAGTGTTTTTCACTATTCATCGAAAATTGAATGTTTTCAGAAAAATAGAAAAAAACCACCATAAGATAATTTTGATATTCTAAATCCAAAAATGAAGTCCACTTTGAAAGATAAAATTTATAAAATTTCAAAAAGTGGGTATTACTATTAATAATGGCTAATTTGATTGGTCATGGTGTGTTAGAATCTCGAAGCTGCGTACAATGAAAGCTATTACATTATTCAAAGGGAAACATACCATGGAATCTTGGGGTGTTACATTCTTCCCCCTTTGGGAAATTTCATCCTCAAAATTTTTAAAATTTTTCTTGGGAACATAATTGAAATTACCAAATTTGAAAAAGAGTCAGTAGAACAATTACTTTAAATGAAATAAAGAGAAGTACAGAGGTCACCCAAGATAACATATACTAGGATTCCATGTATGAAAACATGGATATGGAAGATAAACTATGTGTCAAGTTCTAATGTAGAGTGATAGAAAACATGATCAAGAGAAATTTAACAACAAGAAAACCACAAAGTTGTGATGGGACAAATGGTTATTAGTTTCCCAGTAGGAAAAGTAAACGGAAAATGTTTTTTTTGTTTAATATACATTTAATAAAGATGAGGAATTTATTTATGAGATTGACTAATAAAATAAAGATATATACTTAATTTTTAATTATAGTTTCATTCATTAATAAATTTCTACCATTGACTCATTTTTTTTTCAAACGATGAGTATCCAATATGACTTGGTCACACCAGAAGAGCTATAATCACCTTCTAGAGAATCACATGATCCAAAAAGGATAAACTATATATTTACCTTGAATTTAGAGATTAATCAAATCCAAAACTGTTAGTAAATGATCAGATGATCCCCAAAAAGGATATTCATTTAGAGAAATAAACACTAATCTTAGTTTCGAAAATTAAACCAACAATACCCCAAAGTTAAATAAATACATTTCAATAAACAATTGTCCTTAAATCCACTAATATAATCCAAAATAATATTGAAACCCAAAACTTAGAAGGATTTGGTTATGTAGTCTTCCACGTTAAATTGTATCTCCAAATGACATCGACTACTCTTGATGTGAAATACTTAAATGAAATTAACCTAATAACATATTCTCTATTATAGGTTAATTATTTCCATAAATAACCAAAATCACTATAAATCCACTATAAAAACATAGATAAAAATCCACTATTAATCCTCAAATGAAATCCAATAGTACTCTATTTGTTTAGGCACATAGTGTTCCCCATAGAGTGAACATCTTCCAAAATAACATTTATCACTTAATCACTAAATCATTTTCCTATACTAATGGTATTCATTTGATAAGATGTAAGATCCCAAATCAACATATTATTGATCAATAAATCATTTAACTAAAAATAATTTTTCACACTAACTCAGGACTTCACGTAGTCCAGTGGTAGGAAATTAATCCCAATCGCACTATGGTTGTGAGTTTGATTCTCATAGCTTTTTCTGACGTGACCGGTTGTCACATGGTCTTCATATTTTCCTTTTTCAAAAATTATATTTTATAACATTACCAAAATGAGATAAATTCCTCAAAATAACTATAAGAAAATTTAACCACAAATGTTATCTCTTACCTTGCATTTTCATCCCAAAATATAATAACTTGTAATTTCCTAAAACCCAATGATCAAATAAAACCAAATGGTTATTTATAACTATATTCACAAGAGAAAATATAATTGTTCCTCAAATATAATTTTCACATGAAAAAATATAGGGTTACAAATACAACTGAAAATTATTCCAATGTAATCCCATCAACAAGGAGCACTACTACTTTTAAACATTTCTCCAACCGTTTATTTCCACATAGCTTCTTCACTGACCAAGAAAATATCCTATACAATAGTGCATTCACTCAGGTAATGGCAAGGTCCCCTACATTTACAGCAAATGATTGTTAATTGATTCTTGGGATCATTTTTATTTTCTTCCATATTACTCTTCATTTTTTCTCGACAATTATTTACTTTATGTCATTCTTTCCCTAACGTAAAGAATTTCTATGTTCCATTGTGACACTTTCTTGGGTATATCCTTCCACATTTCCCGCATGATGGAAATTGAGGATTATTTTCTCCATGGTCTCAACTACTATAGAACTTATCATTTATCACCTTTCTCTTCTTTATTGAGTCTGGGAGTTTGTTAATATATATGCTGTATATCATATTTTTGGAAAACTGATTTGGCATGAAAACGATATCTTTAACACCTATAAACATTCCATTTTGTTTCTCATTTCCACCACTATTCACACCTTGTACATCATGCTCAAAGATACTATTAATTCCTTAGAATCCATCCATTGACTAAAACCAAAAATCATTGTGTGAGTAATAGTATTTAAAATATCATTTAGAGAATATCATGACACCATATTTTCAATTTGAAACACCTTAGGATTAACCAAGGTCATTTATTCTCCTCTTATATTAAAATCCTTCAAAACGGTGTGTAACGAAAATGTAAATTATCCTAAACATATCCCCCAGGAGTTTCGTAACCAAGAGTGTAGTAAAGCCCATTGTCATGCACTAGTTCTTGTTCAAGTCTAGATTAAAGCGGGGTTTTCAGGTTTTACCCATAGGTACATCTGTGCTAGAGCTACCTCTACTTGCATGAATCCAGTCTGGGAGTTATTTCTTGGAAAATTCACAAAATCTCTACAATACCAAAATTTTAGGAAGTTCTTATATACTAATCATCAAAATCTATCTTAGGGCTATGTTCTCTAATCAGAGTTAATCTATATCAAGTTTCCATGGTTTGTACTAAAATTTCTCTGATACCAACTATAACGCCCCGACCTTAGAAGCCCAGAGTCAGTGCATTATTACGTATCATTGGCATGATCACAAAAGTTCATGTCTTGAAAGACTGATTAGTTTAGTATCCTTGGAAGTACTAGATATATTCATGAGGCTTACATTACATCATAAAATGGAAAACAACAAAAAAATCGTTTCCATTGACAACACTGAGATCTCATAGACTATCCCTGTAGATTAGTCATAATATACTTCTTCGCATCATGGAAAAAATAAAACATAGAAAGGGGTGAGATAAGATGCTCAGTAAGGATAACAATATAGTGAAAACATTCATAAATAAGCATAAACATTTAAGGAAATGTATAAGACTAAAACAAAGTCCTTTTAAATGTGAATATCTACATAATATGGCAAAGATGAAATCAAATAATTCGATTTATATATTTACATTGATATTCTACTAGTCTAATAATCACATGAAATATCAATAGCCACTTTTATAATGATGGAATTCATAATGCCAAACTTTCCCAACCATATAGTCAAGGCCTTGTGCCAATACTACAAATAAGATTTTGTCAAGGCCTTGTGCCAAGAAACTAGTTTTTCTCATGAGACCTACTGATGCATTGAGGAGCTATAGCAGGATCCACCTGTCACTTACTAAGTCAAATGCATTCCTCCTATGAAATGGTTGAAACATTATCTAAACATTCATATTAGAACTAGCATACGAAATGTCAATATTTTAACCACAAACCATGAATGGTATAAAAATAGAACATCCACAATTAGACATATCTCATTAAATACAATATGGAATATTTTATTATAATATATCAACCTCAACAGATATGTATTAATAATATTGAAATAGATTAAAATAATCATCAAAAATATTTGAGAGAAATATCCCCCCTTTTCTAGAAAACATTTAAAAGTCTCACTATTTATCAAGAAGCTGTTTAAAATAAATTTTTGAATCAAAGTGTCCCATAACATTTTGAAACTTTTAAAAGGAATTTTAATTTTAATACTTTAATGTCCATATAAATAAATCCTGAAAACCATTTTTAAAACATATACATTAATGAGAATGATTTAGAATAATAAATCTATAAAACATTTTAAAATGATATTTTTGTTAGGGTTCCTATCCAAAAGAGAAACACTTGAATACAAAAAACTGAGGCAATAAAAATATTATTATATCATTGGAATAAAGGGATTCATTATATACTATTTCAAAGTACATTATATACACCATAAAAAATTTAATTGGCGTGTAACAACAAAGAAGTCTCAATGGAATGTAAATTGCGATGAAATCTATTATAAATATTCTATCCTTAGGTTAAGGATAAATTAACAACATAATTATGTGTGAAAAATATAAATACACTCAATATTATTTGATATTCATTGTAAATAAATCAAAGGACATTCACACATGTTCTTGTAAAAACAACACCAATTATTTGAATGTTTAACTGAATAAATGGAGATTGAGATAAAATTACTCTTATAATGTTTATATCGATGACTGGATAATTTTTCAATGTAGTGATTATGTGTATCAAAAATATATCCACAGAAAGGGGAGTGGAAATTACTACAAAAATAATAAATCGTGATTCCAAACATAATTATGGAGGAAAATAATCAATGAAGTCTGTGTAAAGCTGATTGAGTGGAAATTGAAATTTGAAATTCCCTTAGTAATTGGGTAACTTACAAAACATACATCCCATGAAATATGGATCATAAAATAAATATGTAATTACTACTAAATTAAATTATATTAAACAATGAATTCAATCATTTGGCAGTACATACACCACACAAAAGGAAATAGTGGCAGTATGGCATGAATCTCACGGAAATAGGAAGTGAGATGAAAACCCTTAATTCATTATAATCAATCGATTCATATGGACAAAAGTTAACAAAAAATAAATTAATCACAAAATACCATGAATATAAAGATAATAATTATAATATATATATCAAATGACAGTACACAATACACCACATTTAATAAATAAGTGGCGAACAATGTAAATCTCGTGGAATTAAAAGTGAGATAAGAAACCCCTTACATTGTAATGTTTCTTTGGTTGAAGGTAGGTTAACCAATTTTATAATGGTTGAATAATTGTTATTAAATTATAAAAGAATAATATACATTAATATTATATCATATATGATCTTTTAATATTGCTTTGTTAATCATATATTAGTATTATCGTCGTTTCAGGTGTTAACTGATTCGTTTTACGTTATATGATTTGTTTTGTAAGTGGTGTTTGTTAGGAATAGGTTGTATATTATTCATATTCATAATTATATTTAGTGTTTACAAATATTTTTTAATCCTCTAATGAAAATTATTCTTGAATGGATTATGATGGGGAATGAATCTCATCGAGTTCGTGGAGACGGTAATCTGTATGTACGCACGAGCGAAAATATCATTCTTTTGATATTAAAATAATATATAATTGTATGGTATGTCATACTTTAATAATTATTATAATGTTATATTTATTATTTACATCAATTAGACATCATTATTATACCCATCCTCATAATAATGTATTGAATAACAATTACACCACGACGTGGAGACGGTAAGTCGTACGTACGCACGTATGGTGACATGTCATTCAAAGGATGGATAGAATAATGAATACGGTTGTAGAATATTTATAATAACATCAAAGTATATAGAAGATACTAGATTTATTATTTTATAATAGAAACAACAAACAGAGTGGAAGTGGATGAAGAAAGGAACTTGAAAGAGGTGATGAAATATATACCTCTTCTTCGGGTTCTTTTTTTGATTTGATCAAAAGGGATCCTTAGGTTGGATTTCTGACTAAATTAAGGCCTCTAGGATTAAGGGAGGACAGTTGAGATGGTATTTTGGCAGACTTTGGCTGAGAAAAAATCCTTTTAATGTGTGAATTTGAGGGAAGGGGGAGTGCCCATTTATAGGAGGGGTGAGGAGCACCTTAGGAAATGCTAGAAATATTATTTTATAATAAAATCATTTTCGGTTTCTAATGGCTCCAAAAAGAATTATTTAAAGTATAAGGTGGGTATGGGTCGAAAACCACTCAACTAATAGGTTTTTATCAAGTTTGAGTCACCATATTAACCTTATCTTTTAGATTTAACTTTTAGTTAAATAGTATGACATTTACCATGTCTCTTTGTATTTTTATATTATATGGTTAATAAACATAAAATATACATCCCAGAGAACCTCAAGTGGTTTAATAATGATACACATATCATTATATAAGTCCTTTGGCCGATACATAGATCTTTAGAAATATAATATCAATTAATAATATAATATGTTTTTAAAAAACTCTTTTATGACAAGTTTGACACTATTTGGTATTTTGTTTTTTCTAAATTCATAACTACATTATTACTTCGAACAAAATTTATCTACCAAACCCTAACATGTCATATTCACCTATAAAATTAGTCGAAATCATAAAAAGTCTCAAATTTTATTTTTATGGATATTTATAATAATAAAAAATTTAATATTTCATTAATTATGTAATTACTACATCATCATTGTGTAAAAAATAAAATAAATTATTTATTTTATAAAAAATATAAATAAAATATCAATATGTAGGAATTTTATTTACTTTTCTAATGAATATTTAAAATTGAATTTATCCTATGTATAACTATATATTAAAAATGTTTTAGTAATTAAGATTTGAATTTAACACTTTTAACTCTTCTTAGAAATAAATAATACTAAATGTCCTAATCTAATCCATGTGGACCTAAAGGATCGTATTTTTTCTCTAAGATTATTTTTGGTCAAATTAAACAAATGAAATATAATTTTGACATGTGTTACGGTAATAATAATATCATTTTTACCCTTAATTACCCTATTTACTTTTAAACGTGGTAAATAAAAGTCAAAAGTTACTATTCACCAAAAATTATTTTTATCCTATTGGTCCACATTTTACTTAATGATATAAACCATGTCTCTAAGATTTTTGAAATTAAATTCATAGAAGTGGTAAAATTAAGTTTTATTCAAATTTTCAAATGCTCATAGGTGTAGGGTAAACAACGGTTAAAAAGTTTAATAAATTTTTATATATCTAAAATCATTATAAACTGAATCCAATGAATTACATTGAACATATATAGGTGTTATGTATCTATTTTTACCTAAAATAAATTTATATAAAATAAAGAATTATTTATATAAAAATTTTGTTTTAAACTATAACTCATTGTTTTTCACTATTCATCAAAAATTGAATGTTTTCAGAAAAATACCCAAAATTCACCCTAAGCTAATTTCGATATTGTGAATCCAAAAATGAAATCCATTTTGAATGATAAAATTTATAAAATTACAAAAAGTGGGTAATACTATTCATAACAGCTAGATTGATTGGTCGCGGTGTGTTAGAATCTCGATGTTGCGTACAATGCAAGCTATTACATTATTCAAACGGAAACGTATCATGGATGATTGGGGTGTTACAGTAAATATAGTAAAACTTTCTTTAATAAATTACTTTAAAAATTTTAACCATATTTTTTAATCCATTTTTAGGAACCATGGTTTTGGAAGAAAACATATTTCTGACTAAAGAGAGAAATGATGTAGGATTTTCCTATAACAAAATCTCAATTATTTCTTGTGAAAAGGAGTTTAAAAATGGTAATATTACTATAAAATATAAGGAATAACTAGATGAATATAATATAAAATGGTTTTTTTATAAAAATATTAAATAATTATCAATATTGATTAGAATGATACTGTGAAACAAACCCTTACAATGATCATAACATTGATGTGAGGATTAATCAATGAATTTATTATGTGTATAAAATATAAATCAACATAAAACAAGTTAAAATAAATCATAAATTAATAAAATTTTATTACACACATAATCTTATCATCACATTATCAATGAAGAAGACGTTTAACCCAATGAATGAAAATTGAGTTAAGAAATCCCTTACTACACGCTTCATTTTGGTTGAATGTGCATTGACCTCCTCTATAGTGGTTTTAAAAATAATAATTAACTTATACCACAACCATATTAATATATATATAGTATCATATATGATCCTTTTATAACATCTTATCACCTGTTTGATAAAAATAATTCACTATTTTCATTGTTTTGGGTGTTTATTTCTTTATTTCCTCAAGCGTGTTTCATTATGAATGATAATGTTCCTGAAAATATAAGATATTTATATCATATAAAGAATAATAATAATTAAATAATTATCATATTCATTCTTCAATTATAATTTTACGAAAAACCATTAAAATGGATTTGATAAATGATGTACATTACTATCATGGATATTGTAGGTCATACAAATGCATGAGTTACATTACCAATTTTAAATGATAATTATGGAAAGGAGATAAGAAATTATTTATAATAAAATAATGATAATAATATCCTAAATACAATATTATGAACTTATTTATATATCATCCTTGTGTTTTGGTGATAAAAATACATTAACATCGATTCTTGAAGGTGGTAGTCCACATGTACACAAACAATGATATCATCTTTAAGTGAGTGAAAAGTTAATAAATTAAATTATATTGTATCATTAAATAATGATAAATTTATAATTAATAAAATAATTAATTATTTCATATCATATATTAACATTAAATTTATCTTTATCAATTCCCATGTAAAGCATTAGTGTATGAAGAATCACATCGCTTTGTGAGGCAGTAGTCCGCTGTACATAGGAGCGACGTTATCGTATCCCATAAAAAATGGAAAGTAAATAAATTTTGATATGATATATTGACTACAATGTTTTAATTATGTTATAAATATCATATATATATTATTAATACATAGTCATACCCATCTGTGAGTGGTGGTAATGGAAAAACATATGACATCAGTTTGTGATGAATTAATCCTCCATACATACGAATGATGATTTTGTAACACATTTCATGCAAGTGTAGATGTTTTTATGTCATACCATTATTATATAGATAGCTATGTATATTTTATATATTTAGGTTATTATATTAACATTTTTTAATAATAATTTTGGGATTATGGGGAAGAAATAGAATAAAAACACGCATTGAAGAATGTTACCTATTCATATGGTATCCTCTTATATTTCACTAAATTAACTCCTAGAATGGATTTATGACAAAAATAAGGATTCTAGTATTATATGAGGGAATTTGGGAAGTTTTTTTATTAAGTATTTGATGATCCAAGAGTGTTTGGGTAACGAACTAAACTGTTATAAGTGAAATTTCCCTTTTAGTTTAATTAAATGTATTACTTTGTAAAATGGTTATATAAAACACATGAAATTACTTGGTTTTATGTACTTGGATTTAAAATAAAATTAATAATTTTTTAACATTATTAATAAATTCATTTAAAAGTGACCACATGATTAGTATAAATATAGGGCTTTAACAAATCCAATTTTCTCATACAAAGGAAGTGAAGGCCTCGATATGTATAATTGTGCCATATTACGTCCATTTATTGAAGATTTAGAGGGTGATAGAGTCTCTAGGATTTTCACTTGACCATAAAAATGATGATATCAAGAAACTTTATCATGAGATATACCATTTATGAGATAATTTCATGCTCCTCGAGATCAAGGGCCAAACCATGTTCGTCGAACGACCCCATGATAATCTCATCATCCCACACCTTACACGTAAGGTATAAAATGGTGTAATAAATAGATACATATAAATATCTTAATCATGTAAATATATTTTATAATATATATATACATTATTATTGTTTCTTTTAAAATATTTTGGTTTTAAATAAATTAAACAAAAATTGTATTTTTTTGGAAATATTCAAATTCCATTAAGGGGTTAATTTTGAAGAATTAATGGATTATTGAAATAAATAGTATTTTATTAAAATATTAACATTAGGTAAGTATTATTAATTATAAATGTTTGTGTAATTTTTATTCAGTGATATTTATTTTTTTATAAGGGTTCAAAAACTATTACTGTCAAAAAAACCCAGTATTTTGCAATAAATATAAAATATTATTTTTAAAGTGAAAATAACTATATTTAGAAAATTATTCAAATTAAATTAATATTATTTTTGTAATCATAATGTTAAAATTATCCAAAAATTAATTATTTATATTTTACTGAGACATTCGAATTTTCGTGTAAAAATTACATACCGTATAAATATAATGTATGTTTTATGAAATCTTAATGAACCAAAAATGATATAAAAATAATATAATCTGTATTATATGACAAATATATTTTTTCACATTAAAATAATGCTATTTTAATGTAATTTTATTATTTTCATAATGCCCTTATGAATCCTCCTAAATGTATAATAAATTTTATGATTTTAAATATGTTTATTTAATAATTGGAATCACCTCCACATAATCTTGTGTGGTATTTTAATATCTTATTCCCTTTAACTAATAAAATAATTAAAAAATCCCATATTTGGAAAAAAAACCTTGATCAAAAACCATGGGAAGGTTTTTGTTTTTGAATATTTAATTACATAGATTCGAAAACCCAAGTTTATGGAATATTAAAGAATTCCCCTCTCGTTTCCTTTATAAAAGCACCCAATATCCCACTTATCTTAACTATAAATCCTTGCAGAATGTCCTTACACTATCATACCCACTTTAGAATATTCAAAAGGTTCCCCAATCTCTCAATAATCACCTCTTCAATCTTTTGAAGTCGCACACTCAAGTAAGGGTTCCTTCCTTTCTTATTTTTATCCATGTTTTCCTTATATTGTTACACCATTTTATTTTCAAATACATATGATGGGATATGTTTTAAAACCTACCCAATTTTGACCTTAATATTTTTTAATGATGATATACCCCTTTATCTCTCATTAATATTTCCCATTTACACCTATTACCATGCTGAAATTTCATAAGATTTATTCCATTCCTCCTCTTTTGTCAAGTTTATTTATTAGGTTATGCCTTCTATTTCAAAATTCCTTATGGTGGGACATGTATTTATATGATCCTATTACTTTCCATTTCATTTATATATTATAAGATACCACTTTCTCTCCCATCAACCATTTTTATGAATGCTTATGTCACATCATTAGGCTGTCGAAATGGCAATGTAAATTTCCATTCCAAAACAATTGAGTAGTGAATACCACACCCATTACCTATAAAGGGTGTTAAATGTTATGAGTATATACCTTTTTTAGGACTTAATTTTATTTATACACACTAATTAATAATGGAATAAATTATAATGATGAATGAATCCATGTTTTATGATCTATGTGGCACACTTATGCATAAGACTGAAAAGAAAGTGACAAGTGTGCCCAAAATTATATAGTGCTCCAATGTATTGGGTAAAGTTTAGTGTCATGATACATCATTTTGGGAAAGTTTTTTTCCTGATACGTTTATGAGAAATTATCCACTATGATGTCTTGGTAATTTTTTCATTTACATATGATGTAGTTTTTTAAGTTGTTTTCACATTTCTATGTTATGAATATCACGCTATATCATGATTTATGATTCATATTTATTTATTCCATACTGATATGTCTTGACTTATAAGTATTATTATTTTTATGTTATGCTATGTTTACTCCCTTTCTAGTCTTTATGGATAACCCCTTTAATATATATTTTCCCTAAGATATTCAGTGCAGTTTTAAGCACAAGCATGTTAAAGAAGTTTTCAATAAAGTTGTATTTTTTCATGTTTAATTTTTTAATGAAATGCAATTAATTTACAAATACACAATATTTTTCAATCTTTTGGGTTGTATTAAGTGTAATTTTATGTAATTAAATCATGTATGAATTTAATAAAAATTACACGGTTTTTATAGTTGGTATCGTAAGAAATATTACTTATTTTTGGGATCAGGATTAGAAAACTCTAGTGAAAGACTTAGGGATAAGACTAAGTACAAGGAAAAAATCATTAAATTTTTGTGAGTATAGAGTAAGTGGTTTATCAAGAAAATATATCCATGTCTAGATATGAACAAGTGGACGTGTCTTTGTTATAGATTTATCGAGGGGAAAAACCTGAAAACACCACTTTGAGCTAGAGTCAAACGAAAATTGGTGAATGAAAAATGGCCCTACAACACTCTTAGTATGATACTACTAGGGGATAAGATTTGGTAATTTCATAATATTAGTACGAACCATTTTAAGGGGAACAAAAATACCTCCATATAAATATTTTTTAGTAAATAGAACACGGATAACTTAGATTGAATCCCCGAAATTCATTAGTAAAGGAAATAAATGTGATTTACAAATTATCCTATTAATTTCATTGGATTCTCCTCTAAGTGTTTAATATTTTAAGATACATACCCATAATTTTCCTTTTGTTCTATCTAGTTTTCAGTAATAGGAGAAATAAATCTAATAATTGATGTGAAGATCAAGGTAATGACTTCCCTAATGAGATAACCAATCCGACGAGATATGTAATTACCAAAATAGTCTAAATAATATCTCAGTTAACTCAAGTTTTGAATTGAAACCTTGATCAATAGGAACTCCCCCGGATAAATAACAAGTCTTAATCGAGAGATTCATTAGATAAAGGAATCTTAATTTCAGTGGATCATCTGATCCATCAATCACCGAACAATAGATGAATTCCATTAAGAAGATATTCTACATCCTTAAATGATTTGAGAAAGAGAATGTTCTTCTGGTTTCTTATCATATGGAGGATGAAGCTGATCAATGGTGTATATATGTAAAAAATAAAAAACCTGAGGTAGAGATTGAGGCGATGGAATGGAAGGATTTCTAGTAAATGATTTCTTACAAATACATTCCTTGCACCCTACAACATAAGATGTAAAGGGATTTCCTTGACCTAAAGAAAAAAGATGATGAATATATTAGGATGTATGAAGAAAACCACATATGGATTTCATGATATGCCTCTGAATTTGTCTTTACCCCCAAATACAAGGTTGACTGCTTCGTTGGTGGGATAAAACCTAGGATTTTAATTTCCATGGTTATCTATGACTTTGAAAGATATGATGAAATTTTCGTATGTTCCCTCAAAGTCAAAATGGAAATTGGAAAATCATAGGGGTATCTTGGGGATAAGATATGGAAGGTGGATTCAAATTCTAGAAGTTCGACAGAGAGATATAATGGTTCCAAGATATTTCAACATAACACTTACCAATAGTGTGGAAAGAAGAACCCTAAAAATTTACTAAAGGGGACATGGAAATGCTTTATGTATGGGAATGAATGTCACTTAGATAGCGATTTTCGACAAGAAACACATGCTACTATGATAGAGTAATGGAATGCTCTAGTAAACCCATAACAAATTGTTCATTGATACCACTACAAGAAACCATGGTATTTCTCAAACTAAAGAACTAAGACAATGGTTTTCAGAAGAAACCCACAACTCCAAGGAAACAAGGGAGAAATTTGACAATCACAAATGCAAAAGTGAATACCACCAGTGTAGTGGTGACAAGTATACTAGTTATTAATTCATGATTAGAGAACATAATTTTTTTATTCTGGTTCTATGCATCTCTTCATATCACAAAAGTATAATAGAACTATTCACTCACCATCACAATGCTTGGAATTAGAGTTTTCAGTGAAAACAAAAATAAGGGCAAATTATTATGTCTCAAGTATATAAATCCTCCCTTGTCACAATTTATGGGATGAACTTACCCGTGAAATTTTTCATACCCCCTTGTGTAGATTGGTGAAATTAATTACATGGATTGTATTTTATTATACATAGCTAATATAATTTTCCATGAGAATAAAATCTCTCTCAGTTTTGTGAATTGTCTACTAATTCTATAAAAATATATGGAGACAGATGAATCATTTTTAGAACCATCATCTTAATCATGGATATTATTTCCCAATGAGAAAATGTATCTTTCTAAAATTATTGATTCTGAGGAAAGAATATTCCTTGAATACATTCCCATTGTGAGGGAATACACCATTGTGTTTCCTGAGGAATTTATTGGCATTCTTCCTAGCAGGGAAGATGAATTTTCATGTGAGCTTATAGTTGAGGCATTACCATTATAAAAGCCTCCACATTGAATGGTTGTTGTTTGACATGAGGAGCTAAAGAAACAACTAAAGGAGAATCTATATAAATGTTTCATATGCCCAACTACTTCACATTGGGGTGTAACAGTTCTCTTAGTTAAGAATAAGGATAGGTCAATGTGCTTCTTCAATGATTATCATGAGGTCAACAAGATCACGATGAAGAAAAGGTATCCTCTACCACAAGTTGATGAATTTTTCAATTAGGTATGTGGTGCACAATACTTTTCCAAGGTGGATCTATGGTCAGGATATTACCATGTTTGGTTTAATGAGGAGGGAATCCCCAAAACTTCTCTTCATACAAGGTACATGCACTATGAATTTATAATAATGCCTTTCAGACTCACTAATGCTCCATAAATATTCACAGACATGATGAATAATTTCATTAGAGATTATCTCAACATATATATAGAAGTATTTATTAATGATATTATAATATACTCTAAAAGTAAGGAGTATGAGTAGCATTTAAGTATTGTGTTAAATATATTTTAAAAGGAAAATATTTATGCCAAGTACAAAAAATGTGAGTTCTGGTTGATGGAACCATGGGAAATATCATCATAAAAAATAGTATATCTATAGACCCTTCAAATTATGAGGCCTTTAAAGGGTTGATAATTCCAATATATGTGACATATATCCATAGTTTCCTTGGATTAGCTGGGTATTATCGTCGATTTTTGAGAAATTTATCATGATTTTCAAACCTTATAACCACGATAACACAGAAGGGGGGAAGTTTTATTCGAATGGTGAATTAGAATAGGGCTTCAAGGAGTATAAATTGAGGTTTATCACTACTCATGTAATCACACTACCCACATGCGGAACCTTTTTGTGGTATTCATGTATGTTTCAAAGAAGGGAATGGGATGTGTGTTGATGAAAAATGATAAAGTCATTGACTATGCTTCAAGGAAGTTGAAAGATCATGAGACTAACTATCCATCACATGATCTGAAGTTGGATGAAGTGATCTTTGATTTGAAAATTTTGCGACATTACCTATTTGGTGAGAAGTGTGAAATATATGCAGATCACAAAACCCTCAAGTATGTATTCATACAGAAAGAGTTGAATACATGCAAATGAATATGGTTATAGTTGATCAAATACTGTGACTGCTCAATCAACTACCATCTAGGGAAAGAGAATAAAGTGGCATTCACACTATGTATAAAAGATCCAACAAATCTTTAATTGATAATTGAGAAGAATTAAATCTTCATATACTTGAAGAGGATGGACATGGGAATCATAAATGAAAGAAAATCACAAATCCTTTAACAAATGATTGCTCAATCGTCTATTCTGGAGAGGTTAAATGATTCTCAATGTGATGATGTGGGAATTTAGAATAAAGTGTAAACTATTCAAAAATTGAAATCTAGGGGGTTCAATGTTAAGGAAGAAGGTGTGGTAAGATTTTGGTCAACACTACGTATACAATCAAATAGTTATTTAAAGAAGGAGATCTTGGCTAATGCACATATCTCAATAATCTCTATCCATTATGGAAGCGCAAATATGTATCAATATCTCGGAGAACACTATTTATGGAAAAATATGAAGAGGGAGGTTGATTAATATACATCAAGATGTATTGTATGTCAGCATGTGAATGCAAAAAGGAAAAAATCATAGGGGATGATACAACCTTTACCCATACCTAAATGGAAATGGAAAAACATCATCATGTAATTTTTCACCAGGATTCCAAAGACATGTAAAGGAAACAATGTAATCTGGGTTGTAGTGGATCATCTTATAAAGAAATTACACTTCATTATGATTCGAGAGGATTTATCATTTGATAAAATTGTACATATATATATCATAGAGGTGGTTATGCTTTAGGATGTACAACTATTGATTCTATCTGATTGAGATCCAAGATTCACCTTTATGTTCTGGAAGAGTATGCAACATGATCTGAATAATGAGTTAAATTTCAGAATAACCTCTCACCCTCAAACTGATGCCTAGTCTTATCAGACTATCTAGAGACTTTAGGAAATGTTCAGATCATTTTCAATGGACTTTAATGAAGGATGGGATCATCATTTTTATATGGTTGAGTTCTCTTACAATAATAGTTTCCACTTAGGAATTCAAATGTATCCTTATTAGTCCTTTTATGGGAAGAGGTGAAGAACACCTGTATGTTGGGTTGATGTTGGGGGAAAAAATTTCTTGGTCCAGAAATAGTAGAGGAAATGGTTGGAGAAGGTTAATACCATTCTACATCACATCCATATTGCTCAATGTTGGTAGAAAATTCATTCTTACATTCATAAAAGAAACCTAGAGTTTGATGTTGGTGACTTGGATTTCCTCCATTATCTTCATGGGAGAAAGTGATTAGATTTTGGAAGAAGGGAAAGCTTAGTCTAAGATACATCGTCCCCTTAGAGATCCTTGATCACATTGGAGTGGTGGCCTACTGACTAGCACTCCCACCTAACCAATATAAATTACATGATATTCCATGTATCCTTATTTGGTAAGTACATACTAGACCCCTCACTAGTACTCAATCCATAGGTGGTACCATGGGAGAATGAACTCCCTTATGAGGAGAATCCAATAAAGATATTAGATCATAGTAATAATGTTCTATGTAATAAGAAAATGCACCCGGTCAATTTGTTTTAGAGAAACCAAAAGTTTAAAGAAGCAATGTGGGAACTAGATATGGGGATGAAACATAGTTACCCTTATCTATTTTAATGTGGGAAATGATACTTTTAGGGGTGAAATTTCTTAAGGGGAGAGATTTTAATGACCCGAACTGTTATAAGTGAAAATTTCCTTTTTATTTATTTAAATATATTATTTTTTAAAATGGTAATTTAAAACACACGAACTTCCTTGGTTTTATTTTTTTAATTTTAAAATACCATTAAAAATGCAGATCATTGTTAATATAGTTTTTGATAATTGATCACTTGATTAGTATTAATACAGGGCTCTAACAAATCCAATTGACTTAAAAAAGGAATTGATGGCTTCAACAAGTAGAATCGTGCCCTATGAATTCAATTTATCAGAGATTCTGTGGGAGATAAAACCTCTGGGATTTTTCCAACAATAACACCATGATGATATCTAGTGACTTAAGAATGAGGGTAAACATTTATGAGAGAAGTTCAAAGTCATTGAGATGATGACAAAATACTTTTTCGTCAAATGACCCCATGATAATCTAACCATTACACACTTTACTCTTAGGGAGTAAACTGGTGTAATAATGGTATATGTATCAAGAACATAATAATGTGAATATATTATATAATAGTTTATATTTTCATTTTAATTATTTCTTTTAAATGATTTTGGTTTTGATTCAATTAAATAGAAATTATATTTTTTGGTAATATTCAAATTCAATTAAGGGATTTATTTTGATAAATTAATATATTTTAAAAAAAATAATAATATTTAATAAAAATATAATATTAATTAAGTATTATTACTTATAAATGGTCATGTAATTTTTATGAATAGAAATGTGCTTTTTATATGGGCTCAAAAACTATTATTATAAAAAACCCATCATTTAACAATAATAGTTTATTATTATTTTAAAAGTGAAAATGCATATATTTAAAATTTTGTTTAGATAAAATTTATATTATATTTGGAAACATAATTATTAAATTATCCAATGGTGAATTTTTCATATGTTTCTAAGATAGTCAAATTTTCAGGTACAAAATAAATACCGTATAAATATAATGTGTGTTTGATGAAATCTTAATGACAAAAAAATGATGTATATAATACAGTAATGGTTATTATAGGCCTAATATATTTTTCCCATTAAAATAATTTTATTTTAAGAGAATTTTATCATTTTCCTAATGCTCTTTAGAATCCTCCAAAATGTATAATAGATTTTATCATTTTAAATTCATTTCATTTTTAATGTGACTCAACTCCACAAAAGCAATGATACTAATTTAACATCTTCAAACCATTTCCTAATATAATAATTAAAAAAATTCCATGTCTGGAAATAACCATGTGTAAAACCCATTTAATGGTTCTATGTTCTAAATATTTAATTATATAGATTCCAAAACCTAAGTTTGTTAAATATTAAATAATTCCTCTCTCATTTCCTATATAAACCCACCCAATCTCGAAATTCAAATCACTATAAATACATATAGAACATACTTAATCAGTCCTAAAATCTCTATAAACCTCCCAAGCCACCCCAAGCACTCAATAGCCCCCTCTTAAATCTTTTGAGGTCACACACTCCTATAAGGGTTTTTCTTTTCTCATTTTATCGAACATTTCCATATATTGTTGCGCCGTTTTATTTTCAATAATAAACGGTAGAGTATTATTTAAAACCTCCCCCATACTTAACATATTGTGTTTTAATGATAATATACCCCTTTCTCTCACATTAATTCCTCCCATTTACACTTGTTTCCAAGATGAAATTTTATAAGAGTTATTACATTCCCCATATTTCTTAATGTTTATTTATTATGTTACACATTCTATTTCCAAATTCCATGAGTTGGTTTTTGTATTTATATAACCCACATACTTTTAATTTTTTATATATATGACAATATATCCATTTATCTCTCATCAGAACTTTTTACAAATTTTTATGTCACATAATTAGGTTTTTGAAATGGTACTGCGAATTTCCATTCCAAAACAATTTTGTAGTGAATACTATTCCCATTACCTATCAAGGCTGTTCACTTTTATACACATAGACCCTATTATTGTGGAAATACATGTTTTAATTCGACACTCCATTATCATTGAATGGATTATGATGATGAAAGAATCCATGTTTTATGATGTGTGTGACACACTTATGCATGAGAATGAAATAAAAGTGGCAGGTGCACATGAAATTATATAGCACTCCAATCATCACCATAAAAAATTATATCCATTTATAAATTATTATTTAATGGATTTATATATCATTTTTATAGGGACACATTCGATCTACCTTTTTATCTATGTTCTATCCACTTCCTAATCAGCTTTAAGCATCGATCCACAATATGTTCCCTCTATGTTGGTGTATAGCTTCAGGGAGAAATTTCAAGGTGACACACAAAACTCCAAATCGATATCCCCTTCTACATCTGTGAATGAAATTGAAATTTATCCCTTTTTTGAATCCATCATGTCTATTTAATGTCCATTTAGATGAAAAAAATCCCTCTCAGCCCCAAAGAACTTCCCATGTGATAACGAATCCTCATTTAGAACTACTTAACTATTCTGAACTCCCTAGAAAATGAAGCCCATATTATAAACTATCCAAATTATACACTCCATAGAAGTGGAATCCCCCTTTTATCGAAATCCCAAAGTGATAGGGAGCATACAATAATCTCAATCATTATCTGACATTGAAAACTATTCAATCACATTAGTGAATCATATCATTGAAAAAAAAATGTTAAAAACCCTCCATTATAAAATATAAAATAAATGGGTTTACCTAAGGGATTTCTCATCCTTTGAAAAAAAACATGGTTCCCATAAATTTAAACCCATTTTAAAAATATATTAAAATTTATAGACCCTAAATAGGTATAGGTTAATAAGGTATTGGTCCATTTAGTGTCGACCTATTAAAAAAAATTTGGATCTCCAGTGAAAAATGATTCCAAGATAGAGTAAATGGGTAAAAAAATATAGAATAAGAATAAGATTCATATAGAGATTTATGTGGTTCTGGAAGAATCCCTAACTCCATGGAGAGAAAAATTAATTTCACTATTTTATGAAGAAAATTATATGGCGCACACACACACAATGTTCAAAAACCTTAACTTGAAATGAGCTCACAAATCATTGTCACGTAATAGACACCCATGTTTCTCTAGTGCATATAAACATAGGTCGACCATTGTGCTATATTAACTATGACGATAGTATTTTTGAAGATGAAATCTGTATGATCTGAGGTTTTTTATTGATGTAAAAATCTTTTCTTTTAGTTAAATGCTTTTTAAACTTCCCTTTTTGGCATAGACCCTATGTTGGGACATGGTCCAGTTGTGTATTTTTTGGGAAAGAAGAGGTTGGAGGGATATGTATTGGCTAAATTCCTATTACAAGACTAGTAATTGGGATACGTGTTGTGTAATTGAATTTTATGACATTTAATGGACTATAAAAGAACTTTCATGACATTTATTTTTTTTTCTACAATGGGAAAAGACGGCATTGCACTCTAGGTATGGAAATTACACAAAATTTAATTTCCTGACATTGTTTTTTTAAATGAGATAATGGCCTCCTATTTTTTAAAAAACAGAAGCATTGACCCCTCTTTTACATATAATAGAAACAAAAATGATCCTAGGGTTGACTTTTATCCATATTACAGATCCAAACTCTATTTCTTTTTTTGTTAGTCTCATTGGAACTGTGCTGGTATGATCTTGATTCATTTTTCTCTGTTCATGATTCTTCAAGACAACAGTTTCACTATTTGGGTTTTAGCTCATATGACCATATTTTTCGTTCTTCATATTTTCTTTATATTACTACTAAAATTCTAAGAATCAAGACATGATATAGCACATTCATTCCACTAATGATCTAAGGTTTGTGGTCTATACTTTTCTTTCGATTTTTATGCTTTATAGAGATATCAACCTTTTTTACCCACCAAACATTTTGATGTGGGATAATTTTTGAAATTTTAACCAGAAATATATGTAGTTGGACCTATTCGGGATTCTATAAGGTTCCTTGATATATGATTGTGGTTTTTCCCCAATCAGAGGCCATCCATGGGGTTTCCCATGCATTTTCTCTTGTTTTGACCTTTGATAAACTACCCAAGTGTTGTGTACTCGAGCATGCCTAGTTTATGGAAGCTCAATTATAATTAAATGTGATTAAATTACATGTTGAGGTGATGTTCTACCTCATTTCCTTGCGTTAGCATATTATTTCATGCCTAACTTGTTATTAAATGGAAGTTTTCAAACAAGTGGGTATACTTGTTGGTTTTTTATAGATTTTATAAATGTATTTTCATGATTAATCATTAGGTATACCCAAGTGATGTATTAAAGGATAATTTGTGATAAATGGGTGGGTATACCCATGTGACTCGATTAAATGGAAGTGAAGTACATGAATGGGTATACACATAAGATGTTTTTGTTTGAATGATTGGTTAGACTAATATGGTTTGAACTATTAAATGGTATGAATTATTTTATGTTTGTATAGATTCCATGGACGGATCTCAATAGATCTATAATGCGGTAGTGGATTCCTTGGATAGAGTATTTTATTAGGGAATTTATTCCCCGAGATTCCTAATGTTGTTTATCCCTTGGATCTAGATTTCTTGGAATCATGTAGGACATTTTGTTACACATGATCCTAGGACTCCAACCATTTCCTATCCCAAGGTTCCATTGAGATGCTTCTAGGACTTGATGATGATACCTTGGTATTCAACACCTCGAATCCATCTCTTCATGGTCTACACTTCATTAAATGGAAGGGCTGTGGAAACTAGGATACACTTCATTATATGAAAAGGTTAGGGTATTTGGATATATTTTATTTATATAGAAAGGATGTTTTGACTAGATATGTAATGATATATAGAGATGTTGTGTTAATTGATTACTTTCCTTATTTTTGATGTGTTAGAAAATAAAAAATGGTGTAGGGATCCTTGAGAGGTAGTTGAGTATTACTTTTTACAGTAGGCTTATTCCATGGGCATTCACATTTATGTTATTCCTTACTTAAACTTGTTTAGCATATTCAATTGTGATGGATATAATTTTATAGATCATTGTGTGGAAACCTATGAGGATGTTTATCTCACTCCCTATTTGGACCTCATTGGGGACCCAAATAGACTATATGGTGGTAGGTATGGTAGGGGAAACCACCTTAGTACAGGTTATTGATATTTTTTTTGGAGCATGGGATCATAAGATCATAATGAGGCATGCAATTCTAGGGGAAAGTTTTGGTATTTTTGTCATTTTGGATACTTATATTGTATTTTATTTCCATGAAAATGTTTTGGTTATTTTTTAGATTCATCGTTCCTTTGGATCATTTCATATAATCCATCTTTTGAGATTTCTATCTATTCTTACATTGTATCTGTTGTATAACTATTTTACTACTTACACTCTCTATATGTTATTGATTTATATTGTGATATACTCTAGTATTGAGGGAATAGTCTCCTCACTAACACACATAGTCCATCAATTCTAGTTAGCAGCCTCTGGAATTTGGGGAGATGCTCTTGAGGCCATGTAAACAACTGAGATCGGGGAACTATTGAGTTGCATCTAGGTCGAGAACATTACAATGTGGTATCACAGATATTTTCTGGTTTGCCTTACTATTTGGAGACATTAGAAAGATATAGAAATGTAATGATTCTTGGTAATGATTTGAACCTGGGAGAAACTGGCCCATGTATAGGGAAAACCCAAAGTTCCTAGAATTGAATTTCGATTTATGGATTTTAAGGATTGAATTTGATTTGATTCCACCATTGGGTGATGCACGTGGGTTTGGATGGTACAATTAATATGATGGAAGTTCTATTTTTGTTGCAACCTGGTGATATGAGGGTGTTCCATATCATGAATCATAAAGGAACCTTGTTATAAATATCATGTTATGAATTATTCCATGCTATTTAGGATGCATTACTCAATTAATGAAGTTGTGATAGGTTCTATGATAGCTATATTTTTTGTTGTGATAAAATCTGTGTAGAGGATAGTGAATTGATGTCATATTTCAATTCAAAAGGAGTATGAGACCTTATGGATTGGAAAAAGTTGCATCATTTAAAATAAATTTATAATATAAATGATATATGGTTTGAATTATATGGGTATCGAAGTTTAGTTCATAAGGTTTTATGGTCCCACATGGATCAGAACAGGTTGAACCATTGGCTAAATCCTTTCAACAATTGAATGTAAAATGAAAATGTAATGGATATTGGAGACCTAACCTAGTCCTAATTTTTGTGTGGACAAGATTCAGAGTTTATAATGATTTGGTAATTTTTCTTTATACATTCCAATATTTAAGAGCAGTCTATGGGTTATAATTTGGTTTTAGGAGGGTTTTGACCTATCCTAATCTTTTGAGTTGCAACACTTTGATATTGTTCTTCTCTAAGGTGTGGGTTTGGAATTGTTGAGACATTCCACCCTGATGACCTCCAATAGTATTCTATGAGGGAGGAGACAACCATAATCTGAAGGTGGTAGACCATGGAATTCTGATTGATCCTCCTTCAGTTCCAAAAGTGACATAAAAACTATTATAGATGTAGGTTTTGTGGTACAGTTTAGTGAGGGTTTATTTTTCTATATTTAGACTTTTCGAGGGGCACCATCGCCATTCATAACTATAGATATGATGAAATGGGTGTTCCAGCAGTAGAATCTCCCTATGTTTTTAGGGTATGGAGGTGAATAGGCTACTAAGTGGTGGCCTAAGACCACACTAGCTATCTAAATTCATTTGTAGGAACCTATTGAGAGGAGGGTCAAAATGTCCACTTATATGATATGTGGATTAGAAAATCACTAGTGGGATATTCTGAACACAGAAGATGGGATATGAGATTTGGTTTGGATTGATTTTTAGACCCAATTATACCATTAATTTTATCATAAGACTATGTGAGAAAATCGGGCTAGTGAGTTCATTTGTCTAGAGTAGGGCATGATGATGGTTTTGGAGAAAACATCATGCTTTACAGAGTTGCAGCGTTTTACCCCGATGTACCTTGTTGATGATATTTAGAGAGCGGGATGCTTCAAGGAAGGTATCTGAAAAGCTATCAAATCATTGGCCAATGTCTTCAGGTTGACCTATATAACTGAAATTGTGAATCACGCGCCAATTATAGAGAAGAACCATAGGGAATCTGGGAGCATAGAGCTTGGTAGTAATGTTTCTCAACCTAGTTGTTCTACATCATCAAGCTGTGAGTACAAATAAAGAATTAGTGTGATTGTTACCCAGTCGAGTACCAACCTTGTGGAAGGATGGGCCACATGCAGTAGTTTTCAGGACCTTCCCTCTAGCTGTGAGTGGTAGGGGTCAGCTTTGACAACAATGGACACCAATTTGAGGAGAGAGTTCATTGGATACATGTCAGGTAGGTAGATGGAGCAGTGAAGGATGATCTGGTTGAGGTGGTAGTTGTCATGGTAGAGGTATCCAGATGCCAATTACATCTAGAAATTTGTGTGGACCTACTTCGGGCAGTGAGGTTGTGTCACAGGGCCATGGTGTTGGCCAGTTATTTTCTGTACTGTATTCCCCTTGGGAGACTGGTTCTAGACCGTATATGTTGAGAGGTACGATCTTAGTACCCTCTACATTTTCATTTTATCTTTTTTTTATAGTGGTGCATCTCATAGTTTCATATCTTCACCTATGGTGAAAAGCCTTTGGATTATTGTGTCATATTTTGATGGTGTTTTGATGATATACATGCCATTGGGGTTCAGAACAGATTATGTGTTCAAGTGAATGGAGTTCCCCCTTGAGGTTGGTGGGTGTTACTTCATTTTGGATCTTTATGTCCTTGAGATAAAAAGGTTTGATGTAATTCTCAGGATGTAATAGTTAGTAGCTTATTGAGGTGAAAAATATTTCTATCATTAGAAGATGACATTCATATCACCATAGGGTGAAGTGTTTACTCAAAAGGTTGAATGGTGTGTCTATGAATGTCAAGATGGACCCGAGAATCATGGGCTAGGAAGAATGAAAGCCGAGATTACTAGTTTGTTCCTAGATGAACAAAAAGTGAGTCATGCAAACATTCCACCAGTGGTGGATCATTTTAGGGATATGTTCCCGAATGAATGTTCTTTTATACCTTTTAATAGATAGGTTAATTTCTCGATTGAACTATTTCTAGGATGTACACCAGTTTCTATTCCTTATTACAGGATGACTATGATAGAGTTGCAAGAGCTTAAACGGCAGCTAGAGGATTTGGATGTGAAGGGTTTTATCCAATCCAATACTTCTCTATGGGGTTCTCTAGTCCTTTCATGAAAATGGTATATATAACTCTTAAGTTATTAATGGATTAATAGAAACTAAACATGTTGATGGTTAAAAACTAATATCCCTTTGCATGGATAGATGATTTTTTTGATCATCTGTGAGGAGCCCGAGTGTTCTCAATGATCGATCTGTGGTCCAGATATCACAATTGCATGTTTGACCTATAAAAATACCCCATATATAATTTATTAGTAGATATGATCTATAATAGTATTTTTAATATAGTTTTATCTCACAAATATTCCAACAGTTATCATGGAATTGATTAACCGAGTTTTCCATCCTTAGTTGGATTCTTTTGTGGTGGCTTTCATGGATGATATTCTTGAAATCAGCATGACATTGCCAACAATCATGATATCATTTTTAATAAACTGAGGTAGCATCATTTATATTCTAATCCCACAAATTTCCACTTCTATATGGATCAGATTGACTTATTGGGTTATATCATCTCAGATATGGGAGTGTCAGTGGACCCAGAGAAGGTGAGATCAGTAGATACATAAAAACAACCCAAGAATTTTGTTGATATAAAGATTTTCTTGGGTATAGATGGTTACTATATGTGTTTTATATAGGGATTATAACACTTAGTAATGTCATTGAAAATATTTACAAAAAATGGTGTAATTTTTGTATGGTCATATTCTTGCAAGACATCCTTTCAGGAAATGAAAGAAAGGTTGACATCTGCACTGGTAAAAATTCTACCAGATCAGGGTTGGATATACACTATGTATTATGACACATTAGGTATTGGGATTATGTAAATTTCTAATTAAATGGTATAGAGTCATGATATATGAGTCTCAGTAGTTGAGGCCACACGGGAGGAATTACCTGATACACAGTCTTAAGTTATCAACAATTGTTCACGCATTGCAATGTTGGAGAAAATATTTACTGGGTAAGAATTTTTTGGTGTACAGGGATAGGAAAATCCTCTAGTATGTTTTTAAATAGCAAGATTTGAATTTTAGGTAGCACTGGTGGGTTGATTACCTTAAATATTTTGACATTGAGCATTCTTACATGCCTATTAAAGGCAATGTAGAGGCCGATGCACAGAGTAGGATGACTCAGATATAAGTAGTCTAATGGGACAATAGAAAGTGGTGGCTTGTGGTGTTTATTTATGAGATGCATTAGGAGGTTCATGATAGTCATGGATAGTCTTTTCTATCATCCTGAATTGTGTCCTCTACCCTACCAGACAGAGTTAGGATGAGGAAGCTATTATATTTGGAGTTCCTAGTCTTATGGGAGTATGTGGATGGTGAGTATCCACCTCTTGGTTGGACGGTAGTTGGGGATGATATAATACATATCCATGGACACATTTAGGTTATAGGGGATATACGTGAGGAGCTGATGCTAGAGTTTCATGGTTCTGCCTGGGCAGTGCACCCCGGAGTCACCAAGACGTACTGTGACTTGTGACATTAGTACTGGTGGTCGGGTATGAAGTGAGAAGTAGTTGATTATGTTACAAGGTGTTCTATCTATATATTGGTGAAAATATAACACTATCTACCATCTAGTATTTTACAGTTTTTAAATATTACCATATGGAAATGGGATGATATCATGATGGATTTTTTTACAGGTTTATAGATGTCGCCTTGAGGTAATTATTATGTGTGTGATGTTGTTTATTGGATCACAAAGGATGATCATTTCTTTTCGATCCAGTAGATATTTAGTGTTGATGAGATTTAAAGGTTTCATATCAACGAGATATAATGAACTCATGGGGTTCTATATACTATAATTTCATATAGGGACTCCTTAATTACGTCTGATTTTTGGAAGAGTTTTCAAAGGGTGTTGGGTACACATGTGCTTCTAAGAATAACATACCACCCTATAACTAATGGAAATAAAGAGTGTACACTATAGGTTCTAGAGGACATGCTATAAGAATTCTTATTAGATTTTGGGGGCTCTTGGGAGAGGTACGTTCCCCTAGTTGAGTTCACATACAATAATATTTATCATGTGATGATAGAGATTGAACCATATGATGCTTTGTATGGTAGTCCATTCCAATAACCCCTGTATTGGCTAGAGGTAGGTGAGGAACAATTATTAGGACCATGTCTGTGGTAGTATATTTCTGAGTAGGTCTAGTTTATTCAAAAGTGAATGGATACTGCACTGTCAAAATAAAAATCTTACACTGATGGAAATAAAATATCTCTAGAGTTCATGGATGGGGATTATGTTTTCTTGTATGCTTCACCAAGGCTAGAACACAGATGGATCATGAGACATGGTAATCTTTCACCATGATATTTTGGTTCATTTTAGATTTTGGACAGAGATGGGTTGGTAACCTATCAATTGTAGTTACGTCAGAGTTACCAATCCATACACAATATCTTCCATGCATCTCAGTTTCACCATTATCATTTAGAATAATCTCATGTTTTTCAGCCTAGGGAGGTTGAGCAAGAGGTTGATTAATCATTTGAAGGTCATCTAATTCATATATTTTATTGGAGAATGAAGGTTTTTCAAGGTTGGCCAGTTCCTCTAGTATGGATTCTATGGAATCATGTTCATTTATAGGAAGAGACTTGGGAGTGGCAGGACGACGTACCTGCTCTGTATCAAGAATTTTTTTTCCAGATGAATCATGAAAATACTTTAGAGGTAAATTAGAGGAATAAGTTCTTTAAGGGGAGAGGATTGTAAGATCCTAGGTTTTTCATGAGGTACGGAACTTTTCATTCTGTTAAAACTCTTGTTAAACATCTCTTTTTGGCTTAGACCATAAGTCGTACCATGGGCTAGTTGGGTTTTTTTCAGAAAGAAGAAGTTAGAGGGCTGTGTACTAGTAGTAATAAAATTACACGATGTGTAATTGGGATAAAAATCATGTTTTCCAATTTCATGACACATAATTTTCTATCCAGGACCATTCACCACATGTGTGTTTTATTTTCCTGAAATGGAAAATAGAGAATTACAGACCATATTATGAAATTACACAACATGTAATTTCATTACTGTGTTTTTTAAAATGATTCAGTGGCCTTTTGTTTTTTAAAAATAGAATCGCCCACCCATATTTTACATAATAGAGAAACCAAGAGGTGGCTAGGGTAGGATTTCCTTCTATTTTTAGATCCAAACTCGGTTTCCTTCACTATTGGCCTCATTGGAATGGTTCTTTTAAATATCTTTATTCATTTTTAGCTATTTTTTATTCTTCAGAACAATGTCCATGCTGTTAGGGTTTAGGCTCATATTCACTAATTTCTCATTCATCGTATATTCTCTAGATTTCTCCTAAACTGAGGTGAATCAGGGTTGGATATAGTACAATCACTCCACTACTGAGCTAAGGTGGGTGGTTTATACTATTCTTTCAGTTTTTGATAATTTATAAAGCTATCATCCTTTTTGTTTCCCATTATAATTTTTATCTTGGGCCCGGTAATGAAATGTTAATATGAAATAGACATAGTAGGACATGTTAGGAATACCATTAGGTTCTTTGAGATATGTGGGAGGTTTTTTCTCTAATCTGAGTCCACCCATGGCATAGAATATTCCTTTTCTTTGGTTTTGACCTTTGATGAACTACCCAAGGGTTGTGTTCTGATGATTTTCTAGACTAAAGAAGCTAATTTATAATTAAATGGGAACAAATTACATGATGAGGAGATGTTATGCCTCCTTGTCTTGTATTACAATATTATTTTATGCCTGCCTTGATTAGAATGCGTAATTGGAACTTATTAAATGAGTGGGTATAATCATTGGTTTTTTAAAAACAATTTATTAAATAGATCTTCATGATTATTGGTTGGGTATACCCATGTGAGGTGTTGAATGAATTTTTGTGAGAAATGGGTGGGTATACCCATTTGAATCAGTTAAATAGAAATGGAGTACATGATTGGTCATACTAATTAGATGCTTTTGTTTATATGATTGGTTATAATCGTATGGTTTTAACAATAAAATCGTATGAAATGGTTGATGTTTTCATAGATACCATTGATGGATCTCCCTGGATCTATAACAAATTAGTGGACTTCGTGGATGCAGTATGCTCCTAAGTTCTTGAATCCATGGGATGTCATAGGCATTTCTACCCCTTGGATCAAGACTTCTTTGACATTCATTGGACATGATGGAACACATGCTCCTAGGACTTAAACCGATGCCTATACAGAGTTTCTATTGAGATGCTCCAAGGACTCGATGAATATTCCTTGGTCTTTGACACCTTAAATATGACCATTCATGGTCTACATTTCATTATACTAGATGTTCAAGGGAATTATGATACACATAATTATATGTAAATTCCATGTGATTTGTACATGGTTTCTTCATATGGAATGGTTATGCAGATGGGATAAGGATAGATATATGGTGATGTTGTGTTACTGGTTTAATTATTTTATAGATTCCTTATTAGGAGCTAAAACTATTTGTAGCTATCCTTGGGCGGATGATTGGTATTACGTTATGTAGTATACATATTCCCTTGGAATTCACAATAACATTAATGTCTACTTACACTTGTTTACATATTGCATTTTTCTTCTTAAACCTATATTGATTGTTGGGTGGTAACAGATTGGGATGTTTTTCTCACACCCTATTTGGCCCTCCCTGGGGACCCAAATATACTATATCGTTGTAGGTGATTGTAGTGGAAATAACCCAATTAAATGTTGTTGATTATTTCATTAGATCATGGGATCATGTAACCAAGATATAGTGTATAATGTTAGTGATACTTTTTGTTCTTTTTGTCATTTTGGAAACTTGTATTATATTGTGTTTATACGCACCTATTTGGATTTTTTATAGATACATGTATCATCTTCATCATTTTTTATGATCCATATTTTGAGATTTCTACATATCACTACTATGTATCTTTTATTTTTTGTTTTACTACTTCCATTATCGGTATTTTATTGAATTCCAATGTGATATACTCTCGTAATGAGGGAATTGTATCCCCACATACACAACTAGTCCCTCACTTCATGTTAGAAGCCTCTCGAGTTTGGGGAGATGCACTTGATACCATTTAAAAAACTAGGCTCATGGAACTATTGAGTGGCTTTGGGTCTTGGACGTCACACAATGTCTAGTTTGGTAAGATTCAGAAGGTTATATAACAAATTATTGATTTCCATAACATAGTTATATCATTATCAATGTATATGATAGTATTTGTAACCACTTAATCTAATGTATATAACACCACCATTTGAATAATATCCCACTAAGAACATGATTTAGAAAACTGGTATGCTTTAATAGTTCCACCTAGGGAAAATAGTAAATTTTAGTTACTCATCTTCTTCAGTCATTGATGGGCATGTTTCCTTTAAATATTCAATTTTACGAAGAAGATTCATGAATGGTCGAGTGATTTTCTTTCAAATATTCAATTTCAAGATGATGATTCGTGGATGATTGGATAATTTAACTTTAAAGTTCACACAACATGATTCCATATTCTCTCACTCAACCTGTATTCATAAATAATAAATAATAGAGAAACAATAGTTCCTTAACATCCTGGACACCATCATTATCATAAACATATAGTCTAAATTATTGGTTCTTATAATGTTCAACAATTTCAACAACCCATCTTGTATTAATATATTGATAGAGTGTCACATAAAATTAATATCCTTAATTTAGTAACAAAACATTAAGTTATTTTCAAGATGTATAACACCATGACATTCATAGTGTAATAAATTTTCATTTTTCTTTCTATGTAAATCCTCTAATAATTATTTCATCTAATTCAACTCCTTCCCAGATTCGATTATAAAAATAAAATCTTCCACTATAGCTTATAGAGACACCACCAACTGCAATTGAGTTATAAAACTTATGATCGTTGATCAATATGTAAAAAATGAATTATTTATACTCCTTATGGTACTGAAATCACCACTAAGTCCGTCATCCATATACACCTATAAAGATTTTCATTTCTGAGACCACATTGATATTTTATTGATTCCATTCATAAACCTTGATATCCACTTCGTAGACTCATAATATTACATTAGGTTGTTATTAATTCCCTTTCTCACAACTTGTAATATATGAAAAATGTCAGTTCATGTCTGAGCCAGGACATACAACAATATTATAACTATTTATTCATAAGAAAAAAAATTATTTTACTCAATCACTTCTTCTATCCTTAGTTTATAATTTTTTGAAAGTTTAAAACATATTTCCTAAGGAATACAAATTATTTTAGTATTTATAATAGAAAATATAATAAAAACATTTCTAATACAATCATTATATGATAACATCAAGGTTTCAACTACACAATGCCTCTTGATCTTTATTCCCAAAGTATTACTAGCTTCTTTATGATATTTTATTTTGAAATCCTCAACCATCTACACATTTATCTCATCAGAACTATACATACATGATCCTATAGTGATCATGACATCCATTACAAAATAAATACAATTTATTATTCAAAAAAATATTTTTTATTAATAACATTAATCCATACCACACAATTTGTATCTATTTTAACCCATCAATTCATCAAACTTATTGTTCCTCTATAGGAGTCTTATTTAAATCATATAATTTGTTTAGAGTTTTCACATTATGTATTTATTTCTTAACTCAATTAAAAAATTTGGTCTCTCTGAATAAATTTCATCCTCTAGATCACCATGATATAAAAAATAAATCACATTAAAAACTACTCATAATTTAAATCTATTAATGAAAAGCCCTTAAAAACACTCAGATAGTGGTAGGATTTAATACATGTGATAGAATTTTAGTGAAATCACATCATTGTCATGTATATACTTCTATCATCATTTATTTAATGGGCAAGGTATATACATATATTCCAAGATTCTTTATTTCCATGGGAAAAAGGATTCAATTGATAAGTATTTTTACTAGGAAATTATTAAATCTCCGCTTGTATACCTAGATCCCATATTATCATCTCTTTTAGATACATTTTCCATTCAAATAATATGATATATCTATCATTTGAAGGTTAAAAATAGTTTAGGGATGAAGAATATATTTTCACATGTCTTATCACCCTTTTTTATCCCCTTTTATGATATAAAAGGATAGAAATATAAAATAATTAAATTACATTATCTAAAACCTTCATAGAAAATAAACATTTCATGATTAAAATAAAATTTTTGAAAAAAGTAATCATTGGTGAAATGTGAAAAATAAGTACATCATGTGATTTGATATAATAATTAATATATAAAAAAATATAAATACTAAAATATGAATATTAAATGATATGTAATATTATAGAAAAATATATGATGATACAAAATAACATTAAATAAAAGAAATATGTATTTTAAAAATATAAATTAAATAAATAAGTGATGACCCCCTCACACCCAAGTTATTTTTTCAAACTAAGATATTTATTTAGACACATGATTCAAGGTGGGACTTCCATTGATTATGGTTAATGAGTGCTTATAGCACCCCAAAAAATACAACTAGAACCCTAGGGTTATATATCCATCATGATCTGATTACCTCCAAATTTACTCCTCCACTTAAAATATTCCTCTAAATCTTGTTCTATCCCATGTGGTGGAAGTATACATTCAGATGAACAGAGGTGAATTTGGAACTTCCATTTCCTGCATGCCAAATATTGGCCCCCTTGGTCTCTCCCCGAAAGAATAATTTTTAAAAAATTTTGAAGGATACATCCAAGTATTATATGGGCCTCTAAGTTATGGTCAAGATAACTATTATGAACTGAAAAGTGAAGGTATATTTCATTCCCTCATCCACTACTCACATCATTAAGTCTCTTAAGGAGGCCAATCATAACAATTTGAAGACAGAAGGACATCAATAAAAATAAAAATATATTGTTGAATGATGTCCTCAAAATTACCAAGGTTATGTGGATGGGATCCATGTATAATGACTTGTTTGATACCATAAAGGAGATCCTTGGGACCTATGTATCTATTGTATATACTATTGATGGGAGTGACCTAAATGATTTGCAGCATCAGATCACCTATGATGATATAGAAGTTTATATAGAATGAATCAATCTAGAGTTATCTAATATTGTTATTCTATTCTGGTATTTGGGAACTGTAACATCAATATATTTTACAACTTACAAATACCAGGTCCTCATGGAATTCATTTTTATTACTTTATAATTTTTTAATACAATCAATATAGTTTTTCCCTAGTTATATACAATATGATAATATGATTTTATTTTATTGTGAGCACCCTTATAGAAAAACATAATGGATAAATGGATTTCTTTTACACAAATTGTTTCTTTAAAGGTTTTTATAATGTTGATTGATAATGTAATTAAGATTTAAAATTTATGAACTCGCACACATCCTGGGGATTGAAAATTAACATGGAAGCTATGTGTATTATCATATTCCATTCAGCAATTATTATTTTATCTTGATGCCTTATTCTATCTCATTTTTTCTATCTGGTAATCCTAAAATTGAAAGATTTTTTTTCTTGTCTTAAATACCAAAATATTGTAAACCAAGTGTTCTATCATTGAAGTTTAAAACACACTTTTAAGTTATTTAAAAAATCATTTATTATATGTCCTCTTGATTTTTTTGGAAATTTTGTCTCAAATATGTGTTGATATTTATATTTGAGTAGACATAGTATTCATTTAATTTTTTTAATATAATAATCACCCACTTAGTATACATAAATGTTTCTCCATTGAGTTGTTATTTGGAAAACCTATTTTTTAAACAATGGGGTGTGAATTTTCTTAAAAATAAATTATATTTTCTATTCAAACATTATAAGGTGGGTTTGTTAATACCCATATATGAATCTCATCTAGTAGAAAATTGATCCTTGTTTGTGTCCCAATTAAACAATTAATCTTAAGAAAATATTCCTGGGTTTTTATTTTTTCTATATTATTATTCCCCTCCAAGTTAAAATTAATTTTTATTATATTTAGAATATCTTTACTATATATATTTGTATATATTTCTTTATATAACTCCCAAGATGTTTTGGTTCATTTTTTCAATATTTCAATATCTATTTTTAGATAAAGTTACTTGGAGGAACATTGAAGAACTTAGAGATGTTTAAATAAAGTGTTATAACATAGTTTACAAAAAAATTATCATGTCAAATAATGATTTACTTATATTTAAAGTATCAAACAACTTGATTACTAAAAGTGAGAATGATTCAAAATTGAATTCAATGAGGGATATTGAGATAGTTCAAAGGGGGAGATTTAGATTCAATTTAATAGAGTTACATCTACAAAGACGTATGTAGTACAATTAGATGGACCATACTGATGCTACAAAAAAATATTATATAAAATTTGAATCATAATGTTGAATTCGCAGTTATACAATGTTTAAGTTATGAAGTGATTGGATGGAGAATTTTTTATTTCATGTTAAGGACTTTATTGGTGGAACATAATAGAAAAAGGATAGCCATTAAATTCTATTAGATGGAGGAAACATGTGTATGGAACCATATAATGATTTCCATGATGTGTTATTGAAAGGTAAATGGTGAATTTTTGTCAAAAAGGGAGAAAAAATTACCATGATAAATATTAGATAGAGTTTACCATATAGATAAACTTGGTTTGATTTGAAATATAACTGTAATGGAATCAGACAGAGAAATATAAATGTATTCCGATGAATATTTGAGCGATGATCAGATCAAGGAAATCCCAATGAAGCTATACTAGATGAAGATATCCAAATATTTATAGATAGATAGTTCCTAAAAAAGTTATAAATTAAAATGTTATATCAAATTTATTAATAGATTTGTGGGTCCAATAGATAGAGAAAACTAAAAGAGTAGCTCGAATGTGTTCATCAGATAAAGGAGTTCTTATAAAGACATATTAGATTGAGATTCCTTAATGTTTGTACACTAAATGAATGTTATTTATGATATTTACAAGGTATTTTAACATCATAAACATGATTATACAAACATGTTATTTGAAAGATCATAAATATAGATGATATTTAAAGAATGTTTGAAGGGATCATTGATGTCGAGATTGAAAGAATCTTAATCCAAATAAATTTGACATCAATGATTTGTTATAATTAAGGGAGATCAAACTAATTTTGAGATGACTGGGATGTTTGAATTTAGATAATTTTCTCCTTTCTTAATTTATGGTGGATTTTTACTTATAAAAAGTGAAGATCTAATTTAGATAAAGAGTTATTTATTCCATCAAAAAGTGAAAGTGATTATGGTTTTGTGACAGAGTACAACATGAGATTCCAAAAAATATTATTTCTTGGTTTAATAAGAGGAGATCTAGAAGGATGATGTGCCATAGGAATATAGAGAACCAGACCAAGGTTATTTAAAAATCATTGTATCAGAACAAGGTTTTCTAGATTATTTGAATCAAACGAAGAAAATAGAATAGAATAGTACCAACCATAGTTCATAAAACATAACACAATGGACTAATAATATTTTAATAGATCATATTTGATAGAACATTACCAGAAAAATAATTATGATGAATATTTTTTTATTTTATTGAAAAAAAGATATTTTGAGTATATCCCAATCTTTAGAAGATCATGTGGAATTATTGAGACCAAAAAACTCTTAAAAGAGTTGTTAAAGATCATAAATAATTTTTACACATTAAAATTAAATACAAATTACTTATATAGATGTAAAATAAATAAAAAGATATTTATATAGTGGATCACCAAAAAAAGAATAAGGATCTTATAGATTGGAGTACATAACTGATTACTGGAGAATGTTATGTGAAGGAATATGATATAAAAAAGAAATTTAGGGGTATAAAAAAATTTGGGAGAAGAGAGACTAGTTATGATGTAGAACTAGGGTTTTGTAGAGTCATTATTACTAAAATTTAAAACTAGTTTCATCCCATGCCTTTGTAATCCTAAAATAATTAAGTAAAGAATTCATGTTGGTGTGGATAACCAACTTGTAAAAAAGTTGTTATTTGAACCAAAACATTAAATATTATGTGGTGATATCAATTTATATTTTCTGATTAAGAAGTGGTGTTTAGATATATATTTTAGTAGATAAAAAATATAACATGTTTTATAAGTTTTGTTTTCTAGAAGAATTTATAAAATAAAAGGGATCACTGATTCAATATCTCCCCCTTTCAGTGATCTCTCACTCATATGAGAACATTAATTGATATAAAAGGGTTGGTTTCCTATGAAATATCCAACTTTATACTATGGATAGAGAATATAAATCCATTTAATAACATGGGTGATATTATATTTGTGATGAAAACTATAAATTTTATAAGAATAACATGTTACCCTATCTTCTATCCATATGACTTGATGTGAGAGATTATATAATAGTAATATTTCTTCCCATTAATGATAATTTTATTACAGATACTCATAATAGAAATATATATGTTTATGTAAAAGTTAAATATTCCATTTTTATAGATCTCTTTGAGAATTTTTATACAAATAGTATTTTATTTCCAAAAAATAAATTTATGTGGGATTAGTTGAGAAACAATTATTAAAGAAATGTGAAAGTCAATGAAGATAAGTTACAAATCTGGAAGAGCATATTTGAAGATATAAAAATGGATGATGATTTAAGTATCAATGAATACCTTGTAAGAGTCAATGATATTTTTAGGAATATTTAAGGTTTTATGGAGAAGCTAGAAAATTATATTATTTTCAAGAAACTCATGGGAAACATTCTATATAGGTTTGATTCCAAGGAATTAACCCTACATTATTGATAGTACATTTTTATATATGAAATTAATAATATTATCATAGAATATTAAATTATTAAAATAATAGCTTCAATAAGATTGAAAATTTTGAAATTTCCCTTAAATTAATGTTATAAGGGATGTTTAGGGATAAAAAATAGAAGAAGAATCAAGTTATTAAGATTATAAAGAGGATAAATAATACTTCGAAGAAAACATTTCTCTTCTTTATAAGAGATACAAATAGAGAAGTTTTGAATGAAAATGTTGGAAATTTCATAAATTCTAAAATTTTAATGACAATGGTCATTTTGTAGTAAGCTATACTAAAACAAAGAATGATTATTTGTTGTTTGAAAAAGAAAAATATATATTTCAAAAACAAAAGTCAAGAAAAACATAGATTAGTTTTCCAAGAACGATTAGGAATATTTTTACCATAATTGTCTAATGATGAATGTGATCGTCATATAATCTTATTTTATTATTTTAAAATAATAAGTTGTTCATCAAGAAGTAATGATGATAATTGATAAAATAGAACAAAACTAGAGTGGATCCTAAAAGAAAATTTAGAAGCATCTCTTAAAAAAAACACTACTTATGAAGGGGATGAAAAGGATAAATAAATAATTTAAGGAGAAAACATTTGAGAATGATGAGAATATAAAAAAGGAAGTTACATTATTTAGTGGGATAATTTTATATAAAATAAATATGGTTGAGATATAAAGGAAGATTGAAGATCATAATGAAACACTAGATAGATAGGATAAGCTCAACAATGAATAAACCACACTTGTTGAATAATGTAAGTAGAATAGATTAATGCTGGTTGTATTATAGAAGATGGTAAAATATCATGAAGAAATATTAACTAAGAAATAGGATGAGTTATTTTAGAGAAAAAAAATGTTTCATACAACATAATGTTAGTTAAATAATATCATATATGACTTAACCATAGTAGTTGATGTTATAGGTTTTTCTTCTTATGATGCTAAAAATAAGGGTCTATAGAGGCAGGTTGCTTCTATCACCAAACGATCTCAATGAAAATCTATTATTACAATCAATTCATGTTTAAAATAAAATATATATTTATCAAGGACTATGAAGATTAGTGATAAATCACTTTCTACAAATAAATAGTGGAATTAATCAAGAAAGTTTACCCCTAAAAAAAGGAAAAATAATTTTTAAAAAGAAATCAACAAAAAAACATAGAGTTTCACTACTATCAATATGAATGATCAATATTAAAAAGTTCACTTATGGTGTATTGGAGTATCCAGGAACAAATCATACTCATATTGAAATAATATGTCTTTACTAGGGAAATGAAATGAATCTAGGGGGTTATGGGAAGTAGATAAGAATAATCTTTTGTAGAAATTATGATGATCAAGAAAATAAAATTTATAAAGTGAAGAATATTAAAGTTTCAAGTGAGGTAGGTATGAATATTTTTTAATTTGTTAAATTAAATAAAAATTTGTTTGTTATTTTTTTATATTAGACATCTATATATTGAAAGATTGAGAATAAAAAAATACTATTGATGAAAAATTGAAGAGATATAATTTATAAGATGAGAAAAAAATTGATGATAATATAACTAAATATGGTATTTGGAATATTTATAATAATTGAAAAAGGATATAGAAACTAGGACATGGTAATAAATATTATACTATTATCTTACAAGACTAGGAGTAAAGCATGAAAATTATATTTCTAACACAAGGAAGTGAAGATGTTTCTAAAAGTAAAATGAAGTTCAAAACATCATCTAAAGAATAATAATATGATAAGAAATCCATTAAAAAAAATTTGGTGGCTGAGAAAAATTAATTAATTATATCCAATTTTAAATCATAGAAGTTGAAATAGTTTAGCCTAAGAGACTACTCTTAGTCTGATTGTTACTTCTTGGGAACAATAAGGTTTCTCCTCATTCCCATTATTCATTTTTATTTGAACTAACTTAAAGGGAATTGAGGTAGAAAAAATAAATCAGGATGATGTTGTAACAACTCATATAATTATTGAATGAATCAATTACACATTTATTAATATGAATTAGAGAGTTATAATAGTAATAAAAATATAAAGTAATTTTAAAATAAAAATGGAAACTGTTTAACTAAACTTCTTTCTTATATGTTTTTATTTAAAAGATTATTTTCTAAATATTATATTTTCAACTTTATAAAATTAATACCAATTTTTAAATCCTTATATAATAATTTACTATGGGTGATATTTTGGGATTTTACAGGAAAATTGATTTCTCAATGAATAGTGAAAAAATATCGATTTTTATAAATGTTCATTTATTTTTAGAAATTTACGTAATTTAAAATTATAAATATGTTTCCAATATGATTTAAGGTAACCTAATTATTTTTAATTATATTTAATCAAATTAAGTACTATTTAATCAAATTTATATTTTTGTCAGGGTAAGTTTGTTTTTTTGTTTTAAAAAGGTGTTTTCCAAAAAACTATTTTAACATACAGAATTTTTCTCCTTATTAATTAATTGAAATAACACAATATTAATAGTCTTTTAAATTAAATTTATAGATTATATATCTATATATATTTTTAAATTTTCGTACAATTATTATTTTTATTCATTGAGTTAATATATATCATCTTTTTCTAAAAAATATCCTCTTAAAAACCTGCTCCCTCACCATGTCATTAGGATTAATATTAAATTTTCATTTTCCCCTGACGTAAAATTATTTTGGAAAGATTTATTCCATATTTTGAAAAATTATACTCTATAATTTATAATAAAGTTAACTTATTTTTTTCAAAGTGACTAGTGAAAACAATTAAAATTAATTAGAGTGATTATGTTAAAAATGAATTTACATAATGGTTGTGCATAGAATATAAGTTGTAAAAATGACCAAAAACTTCTTGAAAACCCATTTCATGGAAATATATGTACCTTAAAACTTATATTAATTATATATACAAATTATTGGGCCAGATGACATGAGAAAAACATGGGTAAAATTCACTCTTTGAAAAACAAATACTGGTGTACCACTCACCCCACTTGTAAAAGGACACATACTCTCCTCCATTATTCACACCATAAAAACAATTTTTTTGGCCATGAACTACGAAAATAAATTCTACAATTATCTTCTCTCATACAAATTCTTTAAATTGGTCATAAATCTAACCATGCAAGGCCTTTCGTGCAGACAAAAAGAAGATACCTGAAGAAGGGTTACCATTCATTAACTAGAATTTTTTATTTTATATCTTCCTAAATCCCATTAAATTGTTAGTATATTATGATGATATAATAACCTCAGTATCATAAATATACTTAGATTTTTTTAATTTATGGTTATTATCTACAACCACACACTCTTTTATCAAACATGTAGTGAAATATTATTTTTGTACGGAAGACTACTGCCTCGTGAAAGTATATACTTTGTTTTTCCATTACGACCTCTCATGTTTAGGTTTGATGATGGATCTAAAGATTAAATATCTTATTTATAAAATAATCATACAAATTGAGTCATTGTATCATATATATACACAACCATGTTATATTACTTTTCACAAGAGATACCATAATGCCACTCATGTGTACGAAAGACTACCGCCTCACGAATCGATGGGATTTGTTTTTCACTAATCATTTTAATAAAAGTTAATAAGGGTAATTATATTGAATACATGTCATATACATGAAATATTATTTATATTAATGAAATATTTATATTTTTTTAAATATAACATTTCATTTTTTTTACTTTTCACTCACAAAAATGATGATAACATTGTTCATAGATGTGTGGATTAATGCCTCCTGAAAGCGATGAGATTCTTTTTCATCACCATATCAAAATAATAATATATATAAGAATATATAATTAAATAATTTTTTATTTATGATATAATTATAATTATATTAATTTAATGTTTTACAAACCTTCTTTCTATAATGATCATTGAAAAATGGGAATGTTACTCATGCATATGTATGACCAACTATATCCATGCTTGAAACATTTGTTCATTTTTCATAACAATATTTCATGATTGGTTTTAAAATTATAATTTATTGGTAAATATTATAGTTAATTAATTATTATTATTCTTGATAATCAAAAATAATAATCTAATTGACCATAGTTGATCAACAAAGTTATTCTTGATACAAAAAACTAAATATGGTCAAAACATATTTCTTAAACATAATTGTTTAAGTAATTATATAAGACTTGTTACTAAGTGAAATAAAAGTAATAATGAAATTAATAAATGTTTCAATAAATTAAAATATTAGTATAAATTAATTTCTTTGGAAGATAATGATACATAGTAGAATTCAAACTCAAGGTAATAATTTCATCTCAATTTCATTTCATTGAGGCATATTTTGATGTTATACACCTACATTATTTTAATAGGTGTATACACAGCCCCTTTTATAATGTATATCATGAATTTATCTATTATCATAGTGTTTAATTTTTTAAAATGTTAATCATTCATGGGGTTTGTGATTTAGGTGTTTCTTAAGTGATAAGGGACATATTCATAAAAATTCCTCTTTTATTGTTTTTCATTAATCACTTTCTCTTCCACATTCATACATTTAAAATAAAATTATTAATGTTTTTATATTAACATTATATATATATAAATTATATTCCATGCCTATTTTTACTTTATTTTGAATAGTTTTCAAAGGGCTTCCTTTTATGTGTTGCATATGGAATGTTTTGACGAACTACAAAATGAATGTTCTATTCTTAATATACATGGAGGCAATGAATTTTATTCTACTATAACGATTATTTTATTTCTAGATTTCATTTCATTATTTCATGTTTTATTCAAAGAAAAAACTTCCCCATTTTGGTTATTTTGGTATTGAAAATGGTTTTTCAAAATAAAATTTTATTTTGGTATTGAAGAGGACTTTTTAAAAAAAGGGTATTTTGATATTTAAAAGGGGTTTTTACGAGGTTAAAAGAATTTTTCCAAATTAAAAGAATAAAATTTTTTTATTCATGTTATTTTATTTGATTATTATACCAGATAAATGTTTATTCCTAAATATATTTGGGTGATCCCATTACAACATATATGATGGGGCAGCCTAGATAACAATAGGTGACCTTATTATAGCTTATATGATGGGGTAGCCCTTATAGGGTTAGGAGATCATTTGATAGCTTAAATGAAGGGTGCTCCCAAATAGTGCTTAAATTAACTATGTAATGAATATATTTTTATTAGGTTTTGTAACACACCAATATTTAATGAGATAGATTCTTTTTAATTTCATTGATGTCTTGTGTTGTATGTTACACCAAGGTTAGATGACAGTTTACGAAACACTATAGTTGGCTTGTGTTACACAAAATTTCAAGGTATTTTAATAGAATTTATTTCACTCAAAACTAATTATAGATTTTTTTCAATGTATAAAGTAAATATGTTTGGATTATATTATATGTAACACCAATGGAAGTTGGCACTGCACAGAACACAAACTTGGCTTGCGTTACATGCCAGAGTGACCATCCTTGATAGCTTGTGTTGTACGAAATACCGAGTTTCACTAAAAAGTTTTATATTATTAAAATATTTTTATTTAATGAGATTTAAACTATATTTTATGAATATTAGTAACCATATTTTGAATTTTTATATAACATTAAAATTAATCTTATGTATTTTTTAGATATTATTTGACAACTAATTCAATTTTTCGGATAAAAGAAGTATTATTCAAAAAATGAAATTTTGCCACATTTTGATGGAGTGAAAAATTTAAATCTATTTTTTAACACTTTAATATATTATATTTCAAAAATTAAATGTCTTATTTGGATTTAGGAAATCCAAATTTACTTTGGCTGAATTTTTGGTATTTTCAGATAAAATGTATATCTTAATTAATATTGAAAAATACTACATTTAAATTAAAAACTAAATATTCATCTAATTTGATTATATTTTTAATTGGGTTTAAATTGTAATTGGATTCTTATTTTGTCATTTAATCTTTTTTTTTAATTGGATGTAATTTCACACTTAAATTGGACATAAACACATGTCAATATTTTGATAGTTTTTATTTCCTAAAAACCCGCTATCTTGTTTTGACAACGTGAATTAATTTTAAATTAATTAATACAACATCTATGTTTTAAATATTGAAAATTTTATTCCATATCTGAATCATTGGGTCCATATTATATTAATAGGTTACTTTTATTTTTTTGGATATTATGAATTGAAACTAGAACTACTGGAAAATGGGTCTATAACTACAGTTTTCCTAAAAACCAAGGGTATAGTCTCATCTATACCCATGGTTTTCATGAAATATTTGTATAGGTGAAATTTTATAACCTATAACCATGGTTCTTAGTAATATATGGGTATAGGGTACCCCCGTAAGTGCAAGAAACCAAACAAATGCACAGGAATGTTGCGGGAAAACCTATACCCATCATTCACACTAAACCATGGGTTCAGGTGACATATATACCCAAGAATTTCATGAAAAGTGGGTATATCAATGATATATAAAACTATACCCATGGTTCACATGAACTAAGAGTCTAGATATTACCTATACCCATGGTCTAGTGTGAACCATTGTTTTAGAGTACCTTATGTTTTCTGTCCAAAAAAATATAAGATAAAATATATTTTGATTGCAATGATTCCACTTTGTATAGTGATTGGATGCTTCAGTATTGTATAAGAGGTGAAGGTTCGAAACCCACCCACAAATATTTATAATTACCTACCATTTATATTAATATATTTTGACATATACAGAATTATGTAATCAAAAAATATAACTAGTTGAGTTGGTTAGGTGCTGTGTGATTTTATCTAGAGTTGTGGGTTAGAAACTTATCGGCTTCAATTATCGAATCCGACGATTTAAATTAATATATTTTCATAAAATATATTTATATTAAAATATTTTTGGTATCTTGGCTAGTGAAGTGGTACATTATTAAATTGGAGGTCCCGCATTTAAAACTGTTGAACTTTAATTTTCTAACATGGACAACGAAATTAATATAAATATATTAATTCAGATTCATATGTATGTAAAGGATGTATGTTTATTAGTGATTCAGATTGAGATTGAATAGATAATCATGTGATGAAAACTAGTAGGTAATGTTTTACTTAATATGTATACCCACGGATTTAAAACAGTGGGTATAAGTTAATTATAGGTGGGAAGTGTGTACAAGGTTATGAAACAGTAGCAAGAAAAACTATTCCAATGGTTTTTAAAGCTATGGGGATATGAAATGGGGCTATATCAATGCCTCAATTTCCCATGGTTCCCAAAACCGTGGTTATAGGTTATTTTTCCAGTGGTGTACGATAACTTTTATTTAACACAATTAAAGGTAAATCGAGCATATTATGGTAAAAACAATATGACAAAGATAATAAAAGTATCCTAACACCTGCTAAAATCCTATTAGATGAATTAATGTTGACCAATATCACCTAAGGGTTGGAATTGATCAATTTAATGGATTTTTTTTCCATGAAAGTGATCAAATTATAATAAAAACAAAAGAAATTGAGAACATGTCACTCTCTTCTATCTTTTAAGTATAATAAATTTAATGTAGAGATCAACTTATTAAAATATAGAACATAAATATTCTACAAAAATATAATGAAATTATCTACATCATGTGAATTGATTTATAATTTTTAGAGACTATAAAATTACCATTAATGATGCCACCCTTGTGATGTAGATATTATTTTATTGATAGAAGTCTCAAATAAATAGTTTCATAAAATTTTAAAAATAAATATCATATGAACTAATTAATGTGCCCCACAAATTATATAGGTTATTATTAAATGTTAAGAGTCTAATAAATATTTTGGTCTGAATTTATCTTCTTTTAGGATTTTTTTAATGTCAAATAAATGAATAGTGTTAAAATTAACACTATTGATATTTTATAGAAATAACTTATGATTAAATTATTTAAAACATACAAAAAATTTAAAATTTAAAATTTAAAATTATACGGTTTGAAATATCATAAATTATCCAATTTTGGACAATTGAAAACGAATATGTAAATATTTATATCCATTTAATATTTAGAATATTTTTAATACATTTAAAATTAAATAGATTAAATAAAGATAAATCAAGATTTTAAATTTTAAAATAAAATAAAAAATTTCTAGATTTTATTGTATGAGAGTATTTAGACCCATAATCATCTTATCATATAAATAAATGAGTTTAGAGATATTATTAAATTAAAATCAATTTATAATAAATAAATATTTCAAGACATTCCTATGGTGCCCCTCCACCATCATATTAAAGGCCACCACCTCTACCCACTTACTAACTTCTTTCAGGCCCTTTAGCTCATCAAATATCTTCTAAATTAATCTTACAACATCCCTATCTTCCTCCAAGATTCCTCACATTGGGTAGAAATCCATTCTAGGGAGACCTTTTGTGAAAATCAAAATGAGATACTTGAAAAGGAGGTAATTGTTTTATCCCCTCTTTCAAAATTCTTTTCTAATTATATTTATTCTTCTTATATTGTTCCCATAATAATTTAATAAATCTACTATATTATACATTATTTTATGTTATTATAAAAATTGGAAAACCATGTACCTCTTTTTTCCTTCCTACGAATTACTATATCACCATGCGTGCGTACATACGGCTTATCCTCTCCACGCCATGGTGTAATTGTTATTCAAAAATACTTAATTTGGATGGGTATATTTATGAGTATAATGGATATAAATAATTTATATGAGATAACAATTATTCATTAAAATTCATATACCATCCAATTCCATAGTAATTAACCATATAGGGAAAGATATCGTCCCTCGGGTGTGCATACGACTTACCGTCTCCACGACGCAATGAGATTCATTCCCCACGTTAACCATTCGAGAATGAATGTAATATATATATATATAATAACTAAGAATGAAATATATGACATAATAATTATACTAGATATATATATATATATATATATATGTCATTTACTTTCTTATATTCAATTCAATTAATAAATGGAAACAATGTTCATGCATACGTATGGCCTACAATCTCCATGAACACTATATTCCATTTCATTTATCTATCTATTAAATATATTTTTAAATTGAATATTTATGATATATAAATCATGTTTTACATTCTATAAGCATGTAAATCTTGATCTATCTAATTAGATTAAGAATACCGGTCAAAAAACATATGATAAATAAAATAATTATTACCCACAATGTTGCTTTAACAAGTAATTGATAAATTAATGTGTAATATAAAATCATAATTGAATCATATATGATATCATATATGTTATTATGGTTATGTTAAAATTTAAAAATATTTTTAACTTTTCTGGAAAAGTATGAGGAGAATGTTTTTTTAACATACACGACATGAATGGATTTTTACATCTTCATAATGCCTTATTTTCATGAACCTTTATTTAAATAATTTTAATTTTTTTTCAACTAAATTATTTTATTTTAAAATTGCACGATATTTTGAGAGAACAAAATGTTTTTGAAGAAGAAAGTATATTTTCCTGATGAATTAATTTCAAGTATTTTATCAAAATTATTTTCCATATAAGATGAAATATGTTTATGTTTATATACACATTTATTATATTTAGTTTATTGTGTTTATAATGAAATTATTTTTAGTAAATCCATTTATTTTATATATATTATGATCAAATGATGTTTAAGAAACACATTTTTTGTTCCTTAGGTTATGATATGATGAATGATTTATGTTTTTATGGAACATGTAATAATAATTTTTGTAACGCCCCGACCCTAGTTGCCTAGAGTCGGTGCATTATTACATAACATCGGCATGATCACAAGAATGATCAAATCTCGAAAGACAGATTGGTTTAGTAGCCTTGGAAACACTAGATATATTCATAAGTTTTACATTACATCATAAAATGAAAAAAAATACTACAACAACATAATGTTTCCACAGTCCACACTATAATCCCCTCATAATATCCCTGCAGGTCATTCATAACTTACATCTTCACTTCCTGGGAAAAATAAAACATAGAAAAGGGGTGAGCTCAAATGCCCAGTAAGGATAACAATATAGCATAAACTTTTATAAATAAGAATAAACTTTTAAGGAAATGTATAACTAAAACAAAATCCTTTCAAACATGAACTTTCAACATGGTATGGCATAAATAAAATGAAATAATTCCATTTACTTATTCACATGGATATTCTACTAATCGAATAATCACATGAAAAAATCAATAACCACTTTCATAATGTTGGAATGCATAATGCCAGACTATCATAACCACATAGCCAAGGCCTCGTGCCAAGACTACAAATAAGATTTTGTCAAGGCCTTGTGCCAAGACACTAGTTTGTCTCATGAGACCTACCGATGCATCGAGGAGCTATAGCGGGCTCCACCCGTCACATATTAAGTCCAATGGATTCCCATATGAAAAGGTTTAAACATAACATAAACATTCGTATTAAAACTAGCATACGAAATGTCAATACTTTCACCATAAACTATGAATGGTATATAAATAGCACATCCACAGTCAAACATATCACAAAACCTTCAATACAATATAGAAGTTTTCTATCATAATAAATCAACTTCAAATAATCTTAAAATCCATCAAAGGATGTTGACATAGATGAAATCAAAATTCTTTTTAAAGAAATATCTTATTTTATTTTGAAATAATTTAAGATCCATATAAAATAAAACATTTTCTTTGAAAATATTCTTATAAGCTTGTAAGGGAAGCTTTGAAGATTTTATAACGGCGGAAAATAGCCGCACCCGCCGTATAAGTTAAAAAAAACATTCTTACCTTAATTCTGTCGAAAAGGTTAAAAAGGACCTTGTTTTGAAAACGACCGAAAGATTCCTTTATAAACCACTTATAAAAGTCAAAAAGGGTATAAATGACTTTAACTCATATTCTAGTAAATAGTAAAAATGTTTTTAAATGCATTTTTAAGAAACATGGATGTGGATGATAAAGAGATCCCAGTAGATTATTACGTATAAACAACCTTGGATAATGAAGAGGTTGTAAAGTAAACCCTTACCTTGTACTTTTCCTTGGTTTGGGTAGGTTAACCTCCTGTATAATGGTGAAATAGTTGTTATTAAATTATACAAGAATCATATATAATAATATGATATCATATATGATCTTTTAACATTGATTTGTTAATAATATCTTAGAATTATCGTCGTTTCGGGAGTTAACTTACTCATTTTATTTTATATGTTTTGTTACATAAGCCATGGTTGTTGTATCTTATTCATATCCAGAATGATATCCAGTCCTTAAACATCATTTTTAAATCATCAAATGATAATTATACTTGAATGGATACGATGGAGAATGAATCTCATCGCGTTCGTGGAGACGGTAGTCCGTACGTACGCACGAGTGACAATATCATTCTTTTGATATTAAAATAATATATAAATGGATGGTATATCATATATAAAGAATCATTAACATGTTATATTTATTATTTACATGAGTTACACATCATTATTATACCCATCCAAATAATATTATATTGAATAACAATTACACCACGACGTGGAGACGGTAAGCCGTACGTACGCACGTATGGTGACATGTTATTCAAAGGGTGGATTATAATACTGAATATGATTGTACCATATTTATAATAACATCACAGTATATGTGAGATACTGGAGTTATTATTTTAGAATGGTAAGAACAAAGGAAGAAGAAGTGGAAGAAGAAATGAACTTGGAGAAGGGTGGTGAAATCATTACCTCTTCTTCGGGTTATTTATTTTGATTTGATCAAAAGGGATCCTTAGGTTGGATTTCTGATCAAACTAAGGCCTCTAGGTTGTAGTGAGGGATGTTGGGAGAGTATTTGGGCAGAGTTTGGCCGAACCAAAAGGCTTTGAAGGTGTGAAGAAATGAGAAGGATGAGTGCCCTTTTATAAGAGGGGTGAAGGGCACCTTTGGAAAAGCTAGAAATATTAATTTATAATAAATTCATATTCGGTTTCTAATGGCTAAAAAGTTTATTATTCAAAGGTTAAGGTGGGGATAGGTCGAAAACCACTCAACCAATAGAATTTAGACATGTTTGGGTACTTATATTAACCTTATTTTTAAGTATTAACTCTAAGTTAATTAGTTTCACTTTTTCAATGTCTCTTTGTATTTTTATATAATATGGTTAATAAACTTACTATATACATCCAAGCGACCCCCAAGTGGTACATTAATGATGAACCTATCATGATATAAGTCTCTTGGCCGAACCTTAGATTTTTAGGAATTTAATATCAATTAATAATATAATATTTGTTTAAGAACTCTTTTATGTCAATTTTGACACTATTCAATAGTTGATTTTTGTGAAACTCATAACAGATTGATTACTTCGAACAAAGTCAATTAAATCAATCCTAATATATCATATTATCCTATAAAATTAGTTTAATTCATTAAAAGTTTCATATTATATTTATTTGGGTATTTATAATATCAATTATTTTAATTTTTCACTATTATAGTAATTACAGCATCATCATTGTGTCATATATAAAATAAATTATTTAATGTTTAAAAATTATAAATAAAATATCATTATGTAGGAAATCGTTTTAGCTTTCTAATGAATATTTATAATCTAAAATCCAACATATATAACCCTATGTAACAATTGTTGTTCTAAAAGATATATGCTTGTGTCATTTTTGTATTCATTTTAACTAAATTAAAATAAAGTGTCATTATCACTTACAAGTGGATCCATGGGGTCCCAAAATAGACCCAAAGATTCCCATGGTAGACCATGTATCAACCAATAGGGTTAAGACACGTTTTAGGGTAATTTAGTATTATTATAATATTATTTGTTAACCCTTATTTACCGGATTTACCCTTAACCATGGTAAATAAAATATTTACCGCAGTAATTATTCAAAATGTCTAAAAATAAAAGTTACCTATTTACACAATTTGAACATCCTGATTCCAAATATGGAATCCATTTTTCTAAATTCAAAACATAGAAGTGGCAGAAATTAATTTAAAATTAATTCCCGCTGTCAAAACAAAAAGCGTGTTTTTAAGAGATAATAACTATCAAAAGATTGACACATGTTTATGTTCGGTTTAATTGTAAAATTATGTCTAATGACCAACATTATATTAAATTGAAAAAATATATTCTAAATATACTTTAAGAACACTCAAATTCATAATTTATCACTATTAATTATTTTGATTAAAAAAGTTGTTTTTAATTAAAATTTAGTAATTTTCACTATTCATCAAAATATGAAAGTTATCCGAAAAGTACCAAAATTTCACCTTAGGCTAAATTCGATATTCCGAATCCAAAAATGAAGTCCATTTCAAAATATAAAATATATATAATTTCAAAATTTAGGTATTACTATTCATAACGGCTAGTTTGATCGGTTGTGGTGTGTGTTAAAACTCGACGTTGCGTACAACACACGCTACTGTTTTATTAAAAGGTAAGCGTACCGTGGAAGCTTGGGATGTTTCATTCTAAATTTTTTGATGTCTCCATTTAGTCAAAAAGCTTAAAATATTGTATTTAAAAAGGTTTCACTATCAAAAGTTGATAAAAGTGCAATACTGAAAATGAATCTGTTCTTGCATTATGACTAAGAAACTCATAATATGGATTCTAAAATTATAAGGATTATATAAAGTTAAAAATGTAGTTAATGCTATTCATGACCTCTTTTAATGGCTTTTTTTGGTAAGTCATGGTGAAATTGAACTCGGTGTTGCGTGTAGTGCAATTTATTGAATTATTTTGAAGAAATAACACACTATGAAATCTTGGGGTGTTACATTCTTCCCTCCTTCAATAAATTGCGTCCTCGCAATTTGAAATTGTTCTTTGAAAATAAAAGGTTGAAAATAGATAATATATTTGTGGGAAAACCCACATCGGAAATTGGGTTACTAAAATTTAGTCTTAATATGAGTAAAAGAGAAATGAAAGGGTCACCACCAAATTATGATCTTGATTAGGAGAACATTGGTGGCAATTAGAGACATATAATCGGAGGAAAAACGTAAATATTTATAGGTAGTGATTGAGGTCATCAATCACAAACAAGTGTATAATTGAGGTCCTTAAACTCATAAATCTATGATGATTTGAAGTACCATCGGTTCAACAAAATATAGGGTATTGGGATAACACATTTTTGACGTTTCAAAATATCTTAGTTGAAATCCCACATCGAAAAATGAATTAACGAGGCCTCTATTTAAAATAAAGAGTCGAAAGTATGAAGATTACTGAAAATAACACATAATAGGGTTCCATGTAAGAAAATATGGATATGGAAGAAAAATCTAATCATCAATTATCTGATGGAGAGTGGTAGAGAACATGGCTATGAAAAGGCCAACAATCCAAAAGCCATAAATTAGTGATGATTTAAGGTACCATCTAGGAAAACATTTTTGTTCTAAGTTGATTTTCATAATATTGAGGAATTTATTTATGAGATTGGCTAAGATCATAAGGAGATATACTTACTTTATAATTAGAGTTTTATCCATTAATAAATTTATACCACAAACTCATCTTTCACTCTAAAAGATAATAGAATGTAAAAAAATTCTATTTACACTATTCGTATAGGGTTCCAAAATAAATGAATTTATAATTCATCTACAAGATCTTTTAATAAAAACTAAATTATTTAATCTAGGACATCTCGTGGGACAGTGGTAGGTGATACACCCTTGTCACCCTTCGGTTGCGGGTTCAAGTCTCGCAGCCTTGCCGGACGCGACGGGTTGCCGCCCGACCTCCGGGTTGTCCTTTTATGGCAATCCAAAATAATCCAAACTAGAACTATCCAAAATACTTCTATCCATACTCACAGTCCAACATTTATAAGTAAGGTAAACATAATGTAGAACCTTTTTACCCCGTAATAGCATATGAATACCTTCATCATGTATTCTTTTAATACACCGAAACATCCTGAATTACCATATTCCTTATTGATTACATTCATGCTCCCTTATTCCATATAGAAAGTTGGATATACTTCATTAATCCAAAAATGTTTTAAACCCCAACAATGATGGAATATACAAATCATTAATCAGTTCCAGGGTAGTCAAGAATATCCAATATAATTTATCCAAAACAATCACATATTATTCCAAAATCACTACCTCAGTATCAGAACTATATTATGATTTATCATTATCTCAACCATATATTTTCCAAAAATTTATCCTGCTATTGAGTCACTTTTCTTTGTTCCACACAATCTCAAGTCCTTAATGAAATAGTACTGCAGTACAATCCTTATATACTCCATGATTATTGTAACAAGTACATTGTTGATACAACACTCAATTGACATAATCAACATAAGAACTCTAATAATTCCTCTTCATCTGTGGTAGTATCATAACATGATTATTATCCAATAACATCATTTGCGGCATAGTCTGATGACTGGTACATAGGTTCGCGTAGTGTCCAAACTCCTTGCAAATGAAGCATTGTACATTTGAAACCATTTTCTTACCCTTGCAGTCACGTACTTTGTGCCCTTTTCCTCCACACTTATAACAAACTCCCATTCCTTTCAGGCAAGTTCCAGGGTGTTTCTTTCCACAGTTACCACATATGGGAAAATTCTTCTTTTCCCTCTTCCCTTTATCCATCTTTCTCTCTTCCATCCTTTTCTTCTCTTGCTTCCCTTCAAAGCCATAGGACTCAGTAAACTCTTTACTTATCTTATCAACACATGATATTATTTCTTCATATGATGATAATACATGGGAGACTATTTCTCTTATAAATTCTAGCTTAAGACCATGAGAGATATGATCCTTCTTTCTCTTTGAATCATGTGCATTTCTGGAGTTATCATTCCTTCTACTGGGCGCCATTTCTAAACAATGGCATAAACTAGATTAGTTTATGAGTCAAAATACATAATCCCATACTTATAAAACACTTAACATAAATTGAACTATTTATGGATATAATCCATAATCATAAAAATGTTTTCTTTGAGGAAGTATATACTCATAAACCCTTCATAATGGTTTGTAAAGAAAATGAGAATTATCCTAAGCATATCCCCCGGGAGTGTCGTAACCAAGAGTGCAGCAAGGCCCGTTGTCGTGCACCAGTTCCCGTTCGAGTCTAGCTCAAAGCGGTGTTTTCGGGTTTTACCCCTAGGTACATCTGTGCCAGAGCCGCCTCTACCTGCTCGTATCCAGACAGGGATGTATTGCTCGGAAAACTCACAAAATCTCTACAATACCAAAATTCTAGGAAGTTCTTCTACACTAATCCTCAAAGTTCATCTTAGGTCTACGTGCTCTAATCAGAGTTTATCTAAATCTAGCTTCCAAGGTTTGTACTAAAATTCCTCTGATACCAACTGTAACGCCCCGACCCTAGTTTTCTAGAGTCGGTGCATTACTTCGTAACATTGGCATGATCACAAGAAAGATCAAATCTCGAAAGACCGATTGGTTTAGTAGCCTTGGAAACACTAGATATATTCATAAGTTTTACATTACATCATAAAATGAAAAACTACTACAACAACATAATGTTTCCACAGTCCACACTATAATCCCCTCATAATATCCCTGCAGGTCATTCATAACTTACATCTTCACTTCCTGGGAAAAATAAAACATAGAAAAGCGGTGAGCTCAAATGCCCAGTAAGGATAACAATATAGAGGAAACTTTTATAAATAAGAATAAACTTTTAAGGCAATGTATAACTAAAACAAAATCCTTTCAAACATGAACTTTCAACATGGTATGGCATAAATAAAATGAAATAATGCCATTTACTTATTCACATGGATATTCTACTAATCGAATAATCACATGCAAAAATCAATAACCACTTTCATAATGTTGGAATGCATAATGCCAGACTATCATAACCACATAGCCAAGGCCTCGTGCCAAGACTACAAATAATATTTTGTCAAGGCCTTGTGCCAAGACACTAGTTTGTCTCATGATACCTACCGATGCATCGAGGAGCTATAGCGGGCTCCACCCGTCACATATTAAGTCCAATGCATTCCCATATGAAAAGGTTTAAACATAACATAAACATTCGTATTAAAACTAGCATACGAAATGTCAATACTTTCACCATAAACTATGAATGGTATAAAAATAGCACATCCACAGTCAAACATATCACAAAACCTTCAATACAATATAGAAGTTTTGTATCATAATAAATCAACTTCAAATAATCTTAAAATCCATCAAAGGATTTTGACATAGATGAAATCAAACTTCTTTTTAAAGAAATATCTCCTTTTATTTTGAAATAATTTAAGATCCATATAAAATAAAACATTTTCTTTGAAAATATTATTATAATCTTGTAAGGGAAGCTTTGAAGATTTTATAACGGCGGAAAATAGCCGCACCCGCCGTATAAGTTAAAAAAACATTCTTACCTTAATTCTGTCGAAAAGGTTAAAAAGGACCATGTTTTGAAAACGACCGAAAGATTCATTTATAAACCACTTATAAAAGTCAAAAATGGTATAAATGACTTTAACTCATATTCTAGTAAATATTAAAAATGTTTTGAAATGCATTTTTAAGAAACATGGATGTGGATGATAAAGAGATCCCAGTAGATTATTACGTATAAACAACCTTGGATAATGAAGAGGTTGTAAAATAAACCCTTACCTTGTACTTTTCCTTGGTTGGGGTAGGTTAACCTCCTGTATAATGGTGAAATAGTTGTTATTAAATTATACAAGAATCATATATAATAATATGATATCATATATGATCTTTTAACATTGATTTGTTAATAATATCTTAGAATTATCGTCGTTTCGGGAGTTAACTTACTCATTTTCTTTTATATGTTTTGTTACATAAGCCATGGTTGTTGTATCTTATTCATATCCAGAATGATATCCAGTCCTTAAACATCATTTTTAAATCATCAAATGATAATTATACTTGAATGGATACGATGGAGAATGAATCTCATCGCGTTCGTGGAGACGGTAGTCCGTACGTACGCACGAGCGACAATATCAATCTTTTGATATTAAAATAATATATAAATGGATGGTATATCATATATAAAGAATAATTAACATGTTATATTTATTATTTACATGAGTTACACATCATTATTATACCCATCCAAATAATATTATATTGAATAACAATTACACCACGACGTGGAGACGGTAAGCCGTACGTACGCACGTATGGTGACATGTTATTCAAAGGGTGGATTAGAATACTGAATATGATTGTACCATATTTATAATAACATCACAGTATATGTGAGATACTGGAGTTATTATTTTAGAATGGTAAGAACAAAGGAAGAAGAAGTGGAAGAAGAAATGAACTTGGAGAAGGGTGGTGAAATCATTACCTCTTCTTCGGGTTCTTCCTTTTGATTTGATCAAAAGGGCTCCTTAGGTTGGCTTTCTGATCCAACTAAGGCCTCTAGGTTGTAGTGAGGGATGTTGGGAGAGTATTTGGGCAGAGTTTTGCCGAACAAAAAGGCTTTGAAGGTGTGAAGAAATGAGAAGGAGGAGTGCCCTTTTATAAGAGGGGTGAGGGGAACCTTTGGAAAAGATAGAAATATTAATTTATAATAAATTCATATTCGGTTTCTAATGGCTCCAAAGTTGATTATTCAAAGTTTAAGGTGGGGATAGGTCGAAAAACGCTCAACCAATAGAATTTAGACAGGTTTGGGTACTTATATTAACCTTATCTTTAAGTATTAACTCTAAGTTAATTAGTTTCACTTTTACAATGTCTCTTTGTATTTTTATATAATATGGTTAATAAACTTACTATATACATCCAAGCGACCCCCAAGTGGTACATTAATGATGAACCTATCATTATATAAGTCTCTTGGCCGATCCTTAGATTTTTAGGAATTTAATATCAATTAATAATATAATATTTGTTTAAGAACTCTTTTATGTCAATTTTGACACTATTCAATAGTTGATTTTTGTGAAACTCATAACAGATTGATTACTTCGAAAAAAGTCAATTAAATAAATCCTAATATATCCTATTATCCTATAAAATTAGTTTAATTCATTAAAAGTTTCATATTATATTTATTTGGGTATTTATAATATCAATTATTTTAATTTTTCACTATTATAGTAATTACTGCATCATCATTGTGTCATATATAAAATAAATTATTTAATGTCTAAAAATTATAAATAAAATATCATTATTTAGGAAATCTTTTTATCTTTCTAATGAATATTTATAATCTAAAATCCAACATATATAACCCTATGTAACAATTGTTGTTCTAAAAGATATATGCTTGTGTCATTTTTGTATTCATTTTAACTAAATTAAAATAAAGTGTCATTATCACTTACAAGTGGATCCATGGGGTCCCAAAATAGACCCAAAGATTCCCATGGTCGACCATGTATCAACCAATAGGGTTAAGACACGTTTTAGGGTAATTTAGTATTATTATAATATTATTTTTTAACCCTTATTTACCGGATTTACCCTAAACCATGGTAAATAAAATATTTACCGCAGTAATTATTCAAAATGTATAAAAATAAAAGTTACCTATTTATACAATTTGAAAATCCTGATTCCAAATATTGAATCCATTTTTCTAAATTTAAAACACATAAGTGGCAGAAATTAATTTAAAATTAATTCCCGCTGTCAAAACAAAAAAACGTGTTTTTAAGAGATAATAACTATCAAAAGATTGACACTTGTTTATGTTCGGTTTAATTGTAAAATTATGTCTAATGACCAACATTATATTAAATTGTAAAAATATATTCTAAATATACTTTAAAACCACTCAAATTCATAATTTATCACTATTAATTATTTTGATTAAAAAAGTTGTTTTTAATTAAAATTTAGTAATTTTCACTATTCATCAAAATATGAAAGTTATCCGAAAAGTACCAAAATTTCACCTTAGGCTAAATTTGATATTCTGAATCCAAAAATGAAGTCCATTTCAAAATATAAAATATATATAATTTCAAAATTTAGGTATTACTATTCATAACGGCTAGTTTGATCGGTTGTGGTGTGTGTTAAAACTCGACGTTGCGTACAACACACGCTACTGTTTTATTCAAAGGAAAGCGTACCGTGGAAGCTTGGGATGTTTCATTCTAAATTTTTTGATGTCTCCATTTAGTCAAAAAGCTTAAAATATTGTATTTAAAAAGGTTTCACTATCAAAAGTTGATAAAAGTGCAATACTGAAAATGAATCTGTTCTTGCATTATGACTAAGAAACTCATAATATGGATTCTAAAATTATAAAGATTATATAAAGTTAAAAATGTAGTTAATGCTATTCATGACCTCTTTTAATGGCTTTTTTTTGGTAAGTCATGGTGCAATTGAACTCGGTGTTGCGTGTAGTGCAAGTTATTGAATTATTTTGAAGAAATAACACACTATGAAATCTTGGGGTGTTACAATTTTAATCATGAGATGGGTATGGACTATATATTCTTCCAATCAATTGGGTAAATGTTTATATCTCATAATATAAACATGACTGTAATGACAAGTAAATCTAGTTATTTATTACAGGGCCGGAATGACATGTAAATCATGTTTAGTAATACATGGTTGGATTGACAAGTAATCCCGAATCATTAATGGATTTTTCCACTATTATGGTATTTAATAAATTTCCTTGACCACTATAGAAATAACATTTTGTTCTTATTAGTTTTCTACCATTCCATGTTTCTTTCCAATGCTATTTCATTATGATTAATGTTCCTTTATGATCTATACATTACGTACTGGCATGACTTATTTCTTAACTCAAGATTCTGATATTTAAACTTTATTTTCATGTTTTTACCTTTTATTTTTATGGTTGTTATCCATATTTACCCTTACTGATCATTTAAGATAACTTTTTTTATGTTTTATATTCCCTAAGAATTAAAGAAAGGTTTTAGGTAAGAAGACAAAAGGGGACGATATTTATGGGAGATGTTGAAGATCTTGCACTATGTTAGAAGATTATGTTCTAAGTTTTCAATGACACTAAACTAATATGGTCTTTGGGTGTCTATTTTGGTAATATATTATGTATTACGAATAAGAAATGTTATGTCTACTTATGTGAATCTTGGGTCTCTATAGTTGGTATGAGAGCGAAGGTTTAGTTAAACTTTGGAAACTAGGATGAAAAAAAATTAGTGAGATCCCTAGAGATATTTATAAGGTATATCTAGGGATGTGACTAAGGGTATTTTAAACTATAGGTTATATTCCTAGAATTATGGTAACAATCATGAATAACCTAGTATTAAACCTATGATGTTTGATATTGAAAGTACTCCCTATAATTCTGTTGTTTTCCTAGTATGATTTTGCCTCTCATACTCTTCTTTTTGGTCTTTTGATAATGGTTGTATCCAAAATAAATTTTTTAAATGATAAATGCACTAGGAAATGCAATGATTTTCCTAATTCAAAACAAAATTTTATGGGATATGGAATAGAAAACATATTTCTAAACATACACCAGCTATGAATCATTAGGGACTTCCAAATGAGCAGAGAGGGGACTAGCATTTTGTTGAGTCCATCATGAGGCAGCTTCAACCTTCTTTTAGTGGGTCTTATGATCCAATTTTTGCTGAATAATTGATCAGTACAATTTAAATGATATTTCCCATCCTTCACTATTCAGAAAACGAAAAAGTCATTTTTGTTGTTTATTGTTTAGTAGGTGAAGCAGACCAGTGGTGGATGTAAGAACCTGGTTCTTATTTTTGAGGTACGAGTTTCTTCTTTTCCCTTTTCCATATGTGTTTTTGAGAAAATAAAGAAAATTGGGAAAATTAAAAATTTTGGGGGTACACGCCTTATACTTTCCAGATGCCATATACTTTGGCCGTGTGGAATGAGTACCCGGGGATTGTAGGCCTGTCGGTGATGAAGGGTGTAAAAACTGACTACACAATGTGTACTTTGTACTTACACACCGTTTAATCAGTCGGTAGGTGAACATTAAGGTGGTGGAGGCAGCCGCTAGTGGAGCGACAATACACACCGTGTAATCACGAATACATGTTGTGTACTGTTGTCGACAGATAAACAGTGCTGCGGTGGAAAGAAGCTGCCAGAGGAACAGTTTGAAAAATGAAAAGTACACACTATGTACTTAAGAGTACATGTCGTGTAGTTTGTTATTTTCTATTAAAATGGGCAGTATCCTCTTAATTTGGTATAGGAGGCTTTGAGTTCATTTTGGAGCTGGGAGAGGGGTCCGGAGTTTCGGAGATCTCCCGACCACACACCGGGAATCCAAATCCTTCTCTGACAGGATCGATTGAACCGCGCAGGTGAGTTCTTCCCTCTCCTTGTGTGTTTCATACCAATTATTTCCCGAGGGAATGTTATTTTAGTTTGAATGAGTGAACGTTTATCCATGATCTATGTCATTCTTTGATGATTCAGGAGGCGTCATTCACGTATACCGATCAGAGACGATCAAGGTAGGTGGTCTGATGTTTATTTTCAACTATTGTGTTTAAATTTTGTATCATTGTGATACGCACCCATGGTTGGGGTGTCGTATTGCTAAGGCCTTTTCTGAAAAGATATCTAGAATTGTGTAGATAATCTAATGGTAAGTTTAAACTATTGTTTGGGATCACATCTTGGATCCAGGACCACCCTAGGGGTGCGTTCCTCTGTTTAGCCCTTTTCGCAGGATACCTGAAGGTATTCCATGATTATATTGTGCATTGAATTTTTCTTGAGAGAAAGTTTATATACATTTTTTTATGGTTTGGGCTTAGCCTAGTTATATTAGCCTGAGGGAAGTGTTCTATTATCCTTAGGGCAATGTTCTATTAGACTGAGGGCAGTGTTCTATTAGCCTGAGGGCAGTGTTGCTTAGCCTAATAGGATTGGTTGCTTGGCCTGAGGGTAACCTTCATTTATGACTGTGGTCAGTATTATTTGGGATTTAGGGAAATGGTCATTATGCCTGAGGGAAATCACCTGTGGTTATTTGATTCTATTACCTGAGGGTAAGGATAGTATGTCTGAGGACATGACTATTTAGTATATTCACTGTGGGGATTTTCTATGTTGTACCTGCCAAACAGAAGCACAAGCATGGAGGTGATAAGTTGTAATTAAAATGGAAATGAAACTCGTAGTGATATTTACTTTTGACTACTTACTAGTTTACTGCATTTTCTTTTGCACACTGTTGTTTCACATTTTCACCGACAGTTGGGCACGGACCTTTGGTGGGTGTCTACATGGATTTATTTCAGACACCTTGTTTGGTTCATGTCTTCGGCCCAAACAGACTATGTTTTTCAGGTTTCGATAGGGGAAAGGGTCACTATACAAGTACATGATTATAGAAGAGGATAAGAAGAACGTGGGACCGAGCGTAGGCTTATGATGCAGCTACGTCCTGTTTACTCTGCTTTGTTTTATTTGGTTGTACCATGTACATGAGTTGTATTGTATTGTATTGCAGTGTATCATGTTCTGGATGTTTTCATATAATTAGTGACATGTTGCAACTTTGTATAAATATGACTACTAGTTCTCTTTTGCTTCTTTTGTCCATTTCAGTTTTATATTTTTTACTACTTCCACTATTGTATGCTACTTATATTTTCTGCTGCACTACACTTTGACAAATGAGGGCATAGATTCTCCACTATCAGACCTGGGTCCTCACTGCTAGTCGGCAGCCTCTCTCATTTTGGGAAATTCGCTTGAGGTCTTGTGACCAACCCGGTTAGGGGAACCCGTTGTGTGGCTTCCAAATCTGGGATGTTACAAAGTGGTATCAGAGAAGTTATTTTCTTTAACTTATATTTTGGAGCCTTAGTCAGGGATAGGACAGAGATGGTAGTTGGTAATAAGTTGTGTTCAGGAGTAGCTAACCCATGTACAGGGAAAATCCAATCTACCTCGTTATTTCAATTATTACTGGTTTTTCAATTTTACAGTTGATTTGATTTTCACCGTTGGGTGACACACTTGTGATTGTGATGTTTATATGTTATACATGGGTTCTATTTAGTTGAAACTTGATTAGATGAGGGTGTTCCACCTCATTCATCATTTATGCACATGCTAGAAATCACATGTCATTCATTCGTTCCATTCCATGTAGGTGCATTAGAAATTGCATGTTGTTATGATAGTTGTTGTGCTATAAAATCATGTTTTTTATAGCTTCTTTGATAAATACATACTATTTAATAGGGTATTGTTATGAGAGATTTTGATAGAATTAACACCAAACACTGGTTCTTGAGAAGTATGGTCCCACATTAATTGGAATTTGGTGGATCATCAAATTTCTATAACATGTATAAGATTCCAAGCTTTGATTCGCGGGGAGTATGGGTCCTCACAGATCGAAATTTTGCACTAAGGTGTTTGTTCCTTGTTTTTTCTGTGTTCTGGAGTAGTTTCTGAGGCCTACTATCTGGAAAACCCAGCAGACATGTCGTGTAGTTCTATAGACACACGCCAGGTGTTCTTTTGTTTGGGAAGAAAGGAAAAAAATTTATGTACATGCCGTGTACCCTACGTACACACTGTGTAGTCTCTTACCATGTCATAGGCCATGTGGGTAGAGACACTGGATAAATAAGTTTTGGGGGGAACACGCCATGTACCGGTTGTACACTCTTTGTAGTGTCGACCTAGTATCCACCCATGTAACTAACCCCACGGTCTGCGGAACCTAAAGTCATACACGTCGTGTCAACCTTGAACATGTCATGTAGTCTGACCTAGGTACCCGGCCGTGTCACTAATTACACGGGTCATTGTTACCCTACCTATTACACGTCGTGTGCCTGTGGAACACGCCGTGAAGTGTCAATTGTGTAGCCGTCCATCTAGCGAGCAACAAGGGTCGGTCGGGGGCTTCATTGAACATGTCATGCCTTTTTGGAACATGCCTTGTAGTGAGACCTGGGGACACAGGCCGTGTGAAGAACAACACGGGCCGTTAAAAGCCTATCAAGTATACATCATGTGCCTTTGGGACACGTTGTGTAGTTTTTTAGAAGATTCGTGTGGCTTTTCTGTGTATAAATACATGGTTAGGGAAGGAATATTTAAGTACAAGATGTGTTTTCAAAAGGCACACCTTGTGTTTGGGGTGTTATACAACTAGTTTTAGCTGGAGTACATGCCCATGTGGATGACCTATGAGGACACTTTGTGTATTATTTATACATGCCGTGTAGTCAAGTTTTGTAAAAAATGAATAATTTTCTTCTCTAGTTCCCTTCTTACACTCCTTGTTTTCAGTCCCTGATAACCTTAATATAAGGCACGTATTTGACCTTGTAGAGTCATTCCACCGAGATGACCACTTGTTCTTTTACAGGAGAGTGGCAACGAGTATACTCTAGAGACGGTAGGCCACGGGCTTCCGATGGATCCTCCAGCAGAGCCAGATGCGGTGCCAGCCGTTATACCAGACACATGCATTGAGGCGTAGTTCTGTGAAGGCTTCATGCAGTTCATGCAGACCATCCAGGGAGCATCGTAGGCTGCCACATCTATGGTAGAGCTGACACGTATCTTCCAGCAGTAGCATCCACCTACGATTTTGGGGGATGGCGGACCATAGGCTGCGGAGTCATGGCTGGATTCATTGCGGACTATATTCGATCATCTAGATATGCCTCCATGGAGGAGGGTCAAGCTCGCTACATACATGTTGAGTGATTCCCCCAAGAGGTGATCAGATGTTACCACCCAATCTGAGAATCATCGAGACATGGCGTGGGAATATATTTAGGCATCTTTCTATGAATTCTTCTTCCCGGAGATGCTGAGGGCATATCAAGCTCAAGAGTTCATTAATCTACAGTAGGGTGCCATGTTGGTGATGGATTATTCTTCCCACTTCACTAAGATACAACATTTTTCACCATTTCTGGTAGGTGATGAGACGTTGAGGGCTAGGCGCTTTGAGGATGGTCTTCAGTGTGACATCTGAGCGATGGAAAATGTTTTCAGGATTCCTATAATATATTCTACTGTGAACCAGGAACAGATTACTGAGTGGAACCTATGGGAACCAAGTGGCATGGGTCAGGGATGTTTGACACCCATTGCTGGTACTATTCCTACTGGTTAGAGGAAGAGGCAGATGGACTTCTCTCACGGTGGTAGTACTAGTCAGGAGAATACTTCAGGTGGCCAGGTCATGTGTTACGAGTGTGGTAGCGAGGGGCACAAGGGACCTTAGTGTTCGTGTGACCTAGTGGAGTGCCAAGCTTGCAGCATGATGGGTCTTTTACAGAATTTCTATAGGGCGATCGAGTTGTTGCATACAGGTCTCGACATTTGAGGCCACATGAGAAGAATTATTGAACGCATGACCTCGAGTTGGTTTCATTTTTTCATGTCTTGCGTTGTTGGAGAAATTATCTCTTGGGAGATAATTTTGTGGTTTTCACTGACCACAATAGTCTAAATACATCTTTACTCAGTGTGACTTGAACCTGATATAGCGAAGGTGGGTCTAATGCCTTCAGTCCTTTGACATTGAGCTTGTCTATACACGTGGTAAGGGTAATGAAGTGGCTGATGCACTGAGTAGGAAGACTCAGACACAGGCAGTGCAGGAGGCCAATGGTGAGTGGCAGCTTATGGCTTTGTTCTCTAAGATGCATTTGGAGGTGAAAGATAGTCAGGGGAAAACCTATCTTTCATCCTTATCTGTGACTTCTACCCTCCTGGATAGAGTGAGGATTAGATAGCTATCAGATTCAGAAGGACTAGTTCTACAGGAATCAGTGGCATGTGAGGACGCTCTTCCGGGATGGACGATAGGCGATGACGAGGTACAGTGTGTCCATGGACGAGTGTGGGTTCCATGGGATATATGCAAAGAGCTGATGTGGGAGTTTTATACTTCAGCCTGGGCAGTGCATTTTAGAGTTACCAAAATTTGCAGTGACTCGAGACATCATTATTGGTGGTCGGGTATGAAATGGGAAGTAGTTGGTTTTGTTGCAAGATGTTCTACCTATCAATAGGTGAAGGCCTAGCATCATATTCCAGCCATACTGTTACAATAGTTACCCATTCCATAGTGGAAATGGGATGAGGTCGCGATGGACTTCATGACCGGGTTTCTGAGGTCACCTCGAGGCAGTGATGCCGTGTGGGTTGCTGTGGACAGAATTACGAAGGTAGCTCACTTTTTTCTGATCAAGGAGACGTTCGGTGTTGAAGATCCTAGAATGTTGTATATCCAAGAGGCAGTACGCCTTCATGGGGTCCCTCGTTCTATCATTTTAGATAGGGACGCCCGCTTTACGTCTCATTTCTGGCAGAGTTTTCAGAGGGCACTGTATACACATGTGCTTCTGAGCACAGCTTACCACCCTAAGACCAATGGCCAATCAGAGCGTACGATACAGGTGCTAGAGGACATGCTGTGTGCATGCGTCCCAGACTTTGGGGGATATTGGGAGAAGCATAGACCCCTGGTCAAGTTTTCCTATAATAATAGTTTTCCGGCAACTATTAAGATGACACCATATGAGGATTTATATGGTAGGCCATGTCGATCAGCTTTGTGCTGGTTGGAGGTAGGTGAGATAGATTTAATGGGACCACGTCTCGTGAAGGAGACTTCTGAGTAGGTCCAGTTGATTCAGAAGTGGATGGCTACTACACAGTCTCGTCCTAAATCTTATGTTGATCATCGCAGATGATCCTTGGAGTTTGTGGTCGGGTATTAGGTTTTCTTTCATTTTCCACCAAGGTTTGGACATAGGAGAATCAAGAGATAGGGTAAAATTTCTCTAAGGTATGTGAGGCCGTTTGAAATTATAGAGAGTGCCAGGTCGGTTGCCTACCAGTTGCAGTTACCACAGTGGTACCGGTCCATGCACGACATCTTCCATGTCTCTCAGCTGTGCCACTATCATTCAGACCCATCCCACGTTTTTCAGCCCAAGGAGGTTGAGCTGCAAGTCGATGCATCCTTTGAGGAGCATCTGATTCATATTGTTTCTTGGAGCATGAAGGATCTCTGAGGCCGGTCAGTTCCTCTCATTCAGGTGCTATTATAGCATGGCTGAGTGCAGGACGAAACCTGGGAGCGGGATACCAACGTACGAGCTCAGTGGCTAGAGTTTTTCACTGCTGTATCTTCACCACCCTTAGAAGGAAAATTCAGGGATGCATTGTTTTAAGGTGGGTGAGTTTGTAAGAACCAGGTTCTTATTTTTGAGGTATGAGTTTCTTCTTATCCCTTTTCCTTATTTTTTTTTGAGAAAATAAGGAAAATGGTTATAAATCCCAAATTTTGTAGGTACACGCCATGTACTTTGGCCGTGTGGGATGAGTACACCGGGTGTGTAGTCATGTCGGCAATGAAAGGTGTAAAAACTGACTACACACCATGTACTTTGTACTTACACTCCGTGTAATTAGTCAGAAAATGAACAGTAAGGTGATGTAGGTAGCCACTAGTAGAGTGACAATACACGCCATGTACAGATGTTGATGGATGAACAGTGCCACGGTGTAAAGAAGTCGCTAGAGTAATAGTTTAAAAAATGAAAAGTACATCCTATGTACTTAATAGTACACGCCGTGTCATTTGTTTTTTCTCTTAAAATAGGAACTAACCTCTTCATTCGGTAGAGGAGTATTTGAGTTAGTTTTGGATCGAGGAGAGGAGGCGAGAGCTTCAGAGATCTCCCGACTACACACTGAGAATTCGATTCCTTCTCTGATGGTCTCGATTGAACCACGCGGGTGAGCTCTTCCCTCTCCTTCTGTGTATGTTACCAATTATTTCGTGAGGTAAAGTGATTTGAGTTTGAATGACTGAATTTTTATCCCAGATCTATGTCATTATTGGACGATTGGGGAGGTGTCGTTCACGTATACCGATTAGAGACTATCGAGTTAGGTGGTATGATGTTTATTTTCAACTATTGTGTTGAAATTGTGTATCATTGTGCTATGTTCCCATGGTTAGCGTGTCATATGGATGATGAATTTTTTGAAAAGTTATCTAGAATTGTGTAGATAATCTTATGATAGGTTTAAACTGCTGTTTGGGATCACTGCATGAATCCAGGACCACCCAGGGTGTGCATTCCTCTGTTTAGACATTTTTCCAAGATACCTGAGGGTATTCCATGATTATATTGTGCATTGAATTTTTATTGAGATAAAGATAATATAATTTTTTTTGTTTATGCATTGGGCTCGGCCCGGTTCTATTATCCTGAGGGCAGTGTTCTATTAGCTTGAGGGCGGTGTTTTATTAGACTGAGGGCAGTGTTCTATTAGCTTGATGGGAGTGTTTCCTAGCCTGAGGGAAATGGTTGGTTGGCCTGAGGGTAACCTTCATTTATGGCTATGGGCAGTAGTATCTGGGCCTAAGGGAAATGATCATTCTGCCTAAGGGAAATCACCTGCGGGTATTTGATTTTGTTACCTGAGGGTAAGGATAGTATGTCTAAGGACACGGCTATTTAGAATATTCACTGTGGTGATTTTATATGTTGAACTGCATCCCGAATCACAAGCTTTGAAGTGATAAGTAATAATTAAAATAGAAATTAAATTGGTAGTGATAGTTACTTTTGAGTACTTACTAGTTTACTATATTTACTTTTACACATTGTTGTTGCAAACTTTCACCGACAATTGGGCACGAGCCTTTGGTGGGTGCCTAATAGGATTTATTTCTCACACAATGTTTGGGTCATGTCTTCGGCCCAAACAGACTATATTTCTACAGGTTTCGATAGGGGAATGGGTCCATATACAAGTGCATTATTGTAGTAGAGGAGTAGGAGAGCATGTGACCGAGCTTAGGCTTGCAATGCTACTGCGATCTATTTACTCTTCTTTGTTTTGTTTGGATATACCTTTTAATTGAGTTGTATTGTATTGTATTGTATTGTATCCTATTATGGATTCTTTCATAGAATTAGTGACATGCTACATCTTTGAATATATATGATTACTGGTTATTTTATTTCTTCAATTGTCCATTTCAGTTGTATATTGTTTACTGCTTCTTCTATGGTATGTTACTTATCTTTTCCGCTACGCTAGACTTTGAAAAATGAGGGCATAGTCTCCCCACTATCAGACTTGGGCCCTCACTGCTAGAAGGCAGCCTCTGGCATTTAGGGAAGTGCACTTGAGGTTATCTGATCAAACGTTTTTTTGGGCACTTGTGTTGTAGCTTCCAGATCCTTTATGTTACAATGGACTCTAATCAAGAATACAAGGCATAATATAAAATTGAATCCATGGAATAGGACAAGTTCAAGAACATATTTTTCAATAATTACTTCCCTCATATTCATCAAACAAAGATATAAAAAATCTCCTTTATCTTATAAAAAAGGATGATGAATCCATTGGTACGTATGAGGAAAATTTTACAAGACATGCAATGTATACTTATGGATTTATCATCCAACATGAAAGTGAAGTTGATTTATTCTTCAGTGGATTAAAAATAAGTATTTGAAGGGAATTATATATAAGATACATTATTATATATGAATTGATTGTGTGTTGTGATATCAAGGTAGAACTAGAAGTTGGTGTTACATATCAATCCCATGGTTTTGACAAGAAACTAAAGATGGAGTTGAAGGGATAATATCAAAACAATGGTGAAAAAAAAGATGAATATTTCATTAATCTCAATGTGTTGAAATAAGTATGGTGGGTATTGTCTTAATGTTACTAGAAAAAGTTTCATGTGTGGAAAAGAAGGTCATCGAGCATTTGAGTGCTGAATTAATGGGAAAAAGTTTGCTAATGATGTGAATAGAGTAAACACTACAGAGAATGAACCACCAAAACGTCAATGCTACAAGTTCATGAAATGGGGAATTATGCTATCCAATGCGCTAATCTAAGGGTTAATGATGATCTACATCAAAAATCTATTAATAAAAAAAAAAGAAAAAACAGAAGTCACATGCAATAACTATTGGCGACGTGGAGTACGATAATGAAGTGGTGGAATGATTATGTTTTTATGTAATGGGAATCCAAAATAGTGTTGTGGAAACTCATTTATAGTATTTTAGAATATTAAAATATATTTTTATTGGTCCATTGTTTTCTTCCATAATTATATGCTACTAGTAACCATTAAAAGTGATTGAAATATTATTGGAATGCGCGTGAATTGTGAATAATGATGGGATAAAGAATTTATGAGATGTTTGATAGTATTAATGACATCACAACTGAAATAAGGACAAAGTGATATCATGGAATGAGTATATATATATATTTTTTTATTTTTCTTGTGTGGAAATAGATAATTTTGAAAGATTACATATTTTTACTACGGTTCTATGGTAATTTATGTTATTATCACGTTTCAAGAGAATACATGATTAAGGTATTCACATGTATGGAATGTGACAACCATGAACTTCCTAATCAGATATGGGATGAAAATTTTAAGTCGATTTTGTTTACAAGTTTTAAATTTTTTATATTTTCAGTTTCTGGAAGGATTGAAATGTTATCAATTTATGGATAATATAAGTAATTTTTTGATTGAAGTATGTTAGATTAATGTATTATCCCACTATAGGTGGTCTTATGCATATTTAAATACTTGTGATAACATTTTTTGGGATTTTTTGAATGACCTATCATTCTATTCATGATCTAATAATATTTAAAAAATTAAAAATTCAACTTCATTTATTTAAATAAGAGATTAAGTGGAAATTTTTCAAGGAATGATCAATTTTGATATTTTACTGAAATAAAGTATCTATTTTTTCTCATGTTCTTCAAAATTAAGGAATGGATATTGAAATCCAAAAAATTTATCTTAGTACCTTCTTATTCAATGAATCAAATGGTCTCTCAAATCATTATGGATTTATGGATTTCTTGTTTTTAAATTTCTCCAACCTTGTTCTTTATCCCTATCCATCAAAACATAGCAATGATATTTCTCATCCATATCCATGTTTTTACATCCCACCTATGTTATGTTATGTGTAAACCTATTGATTGTTTACTTTGGATAATTGTTATGATTATTAATTTTACTTTTAAAATGACTTTTCAGTATTCTTTTTTACAATGTGGGTTTCTATGAAAGAAACATTGAAGTGTTAAACAATTTATTACCCTGAGGAATTTCAAGGTATAAATTCATTTTAAGGTGATATAATGTAACACCCCATGATTTTATGAGATATATTATTTTTTACATTCTTTAATTTCTTGTGTTGTATGCTACACCAAGATTAGCTTGTAGTATATGCTACACTATACTTGGCTTGTGTTACACACGATTTCAAGTTCATTTGATAGAATTCTTTTCACGCAACACTGAGTAAGATATTTTTTGATGTATAAAAGAACCATGTTATGATTATGTTATATGTAATACCAAAGGAAGATTTCACTACACATAACACTGAACTGTCTTGGGTTATACGCAATAGCAACCTTCCTCGATAGCTTATGTTTTACATAATACCATGTTTCACTAAACAACGATATATTATTAAAATATTATTATTTAAGAGGATATAAACTAGTTTATATGAATATTATTAACCACATTTTGAATTTTTATATCACACTAACATTAATCATATGTATTTTCTAGACCTGATATATAAACAAATTCAATTTTTCAGATAAAAGAAGTATAATCCAAAAATTGTTGTTTTGCCACCCATTGATGGTGCACCAATTCTAAATCTAGTTTTTAACAATATCATGTATTCTATTTGAAAAAATAAATTTCTTATTTGGAATCAGGACATCAAAATTTATTTTGGTTAAATATTTGCTATTTTTCTGATAAAATTTGTATTTTAATGAATAGTGAAAAATACTGCATTTTAATTAAAAACTATCTTTTCATCTAATTATATGATCTTTTTTACTTGGTTTTCAGTTTAATTAGATAATATTTTTATAATTTAATCCAAATTTGGTCATTTTACGTAATTTAACATTTAAATTTTATATAAACACATGACAATCTTATGGTAGTTTTACTTCTTAAAAATCTGCTTTCTCGTTTTGACAACCGAAATTAATTTTAAATTAATTAATGAAACTATCATATTTTTAATTTTAAAAAATGGATTACATATTTTTAATCAGTGGGTATAAATTATTTTAATAGGTTACTTTTATTTTTTTGTATATTATGAATAATATCTACATTAATTTTCATTTACCAAAGATAATGGTAAATAGGGTAAATTAGTGTAGAAAACAATATGATAAAGATAATAAAATTATCCTTACACGTTAAAAAATAATGTTGGATGAATTAATGTTAATAAATATCACCTAATGGTTAGAATTTATACATTTAATATACTTTTTTACATGAAAGTGATGTAATTATAATTTAAACAAAACAAAGTGACAACATGTCACTCTCTTATATCTTACAAGTATAATAATCTTAATACAGTGATAAACATAATAAAACAGAAAATCTAAATATTATTTATAAATATAATGAAATTATATTCATCATTGAAATTTATTTATAATTTTTAGATACTAAATTATTACCAATAATGATGCCACAATAGTGATGTAGAAATTATTTTATTGATAGAAAGTTAAAATAAATGGTTTTAAAGATGGTGAAGTAAATATCATATGAACTAATTAATGTGATCCACGAATTTTTTGGTTTAACATGACATGTTAGGAGCTTATTAACTTTTTTTATAATTTATATTATGTGTGTATTTTTTAAATTCAAATAAATAAATAGTGTCAAAATTAACACTATTGATATTTTATAAAAATATCAAATTATTAAATTATTTAAAAATCACAAAAACATTTAAAAATTATAAAGTGAGATTTATATGGTCTAAAATGTCATATATTATCCAATTATTGACAATTAAAAACACATAAGTAAATATTTATAACCATTTAATATGTAGAATATTATAACCATAAATAAAATTAAAAATATTAAATAGGGATAAATAAAAATAGTATGGATTAAAGTAAGATCAAAACATGTATAAATTTTATTTTTTGAGAGTATTTAGACCCATAATCATCTTATAATATAAATAAATGCAATTTGGAGTATTTTAAACTGAAAATAAATTTATTTTTCAAGACATTCATAAAGTGACCCTCCTCCATCTTATTCAAGGCCACAACCTCTACCCACTTATTGACACCTTTCAAACCCTATAACTCATTCATAAACTACTAAAATACTATTAAAACATCCCTAACGTATTCTTAGAGACCAAAATGTCGGTAGAAAGCCATCCCAGAGAGATCTTTTGTGCAAATCAAAGGGAGATACTTGAAAAAGAGGAAATCGTTTTATCACCTCTTTAAAAATTAGTTTCTTCTTATAATTACTATTATTATGTTTTTTCCTTACTAAATTAATAAATACAGTATATTCTACATGATTTTATGTTATTATAATTATGATACAACCTTATACCTCATTTTATATGTCCTACGAATAACAATATCACCATGTTTGCGTACGTACACCTTACCATCTCCATGTTGTGGTGTAATTGTAATTAAATAATAAATTATTAGGATGGGTATATTGATGAGTTTAAAAGATGTAAATAATTAATATAATATAATAATTATTCTTTACAATTCATATACTATCCAATTCCATACTATTTAACCATCAAGGGAAAGATATCATTGTTCGTGCCTACGTATGGCTTATCGTCTCCATGACGTGATGAGATTTATTCCTCACGTTAACCGTTCAAGAATGATTATAAATATATATAACAAATAAGCATGAACTATATGACATAATAATATTAAAAGATTTATTTATATATATATATTTCATTTACAATCTTCTTATTCAATTCAATAAGGAAACGGAAACAACGTTTATGTGTACGTATAGTCTACCATCTCCATGAACGATGTCTTCGATTTCATTTATCTATCTATTATATATATTTATATATTGAATATTTATGATTTATTAATAATTTTTTACATTCTGGAATTAAGTAAATAATGATATATGTATTAATATCAAGAATAAAAAGTCATAAAACATTGGATAAATAAAATTATTATTACCCAATACATTTCTTTAATATGGAATTGATAAATAAATGTCTAATATACAATCATAAGTGAATCGTATATGATATCATAGATATTATTATGGTTATTTAATAGTTAATAATATTTTTAAACCCACTATACAGCATTTTTAGTCACATTTGTTAGAAATTAGACCTAAGGTAAGGGATAATTTTTCAATCTCATTTTTTTTCTGAGATTGTTTATACTTAAATATTTACTGAGGTATATTTATCATCCCTGTCCATGATTTATATAAATATTTTTCTTAATATGTATACTATTCTTATATGTATTTTAAAGTCATTTTTACCCATTTTTGGCTTTTACTACATGGTTTGGAAGGAATATTTCTTTCATTTACCATACAAGGTGCTTTTTGTCTTTTCGAGAAAAATTATAAGGATAATGTTTTTTTAAATTATATGGAATGAGTGGATTTTTATATCTTTATAGCTCCTTATTTACATGATTCTTCCTTTACATGATTTAATTTTTAGTTTCAACAAAAATTAATTATTTTAAAATTGCATGGTATTAAGAGAAAATAAAATTTTTTGAAGAAGAAAGGATATTTTCCTCTAAAAATAATTTTAATTATTTTATCAAAATTATTTTTCATCTAAAGATGACATAGGGTTATGTTTCAATAACTATTATTACATTTATTTGATTGTGTTTATTATGTAATTATTTTAATTAAATAAATATTTTTTAATGGATTTTGAGGGAATGATGTTTAAGAAATCCATTTTTTGTTCCTTGGGTTGTGCTATGGTGAATGGTTTATGTTTTTATAGAACAAGTAATAATGATTCCATTATGAGATGGGTGGTACCTATGTCTCCTTCAAATTCATTGGGTAACAATTCATATCTAATGAAGTATACATGACTATAATGGAAAGTAATTCTAGTCTAGTAATACCGGGTTGGAACAACAAGTAAATCAAGTTTAGTAATACATGGCTGGAACAACATGTAATCCCATTTCAGCAAAGGAATTTCTCCATTATGATGGTCCTAGCAACAATTCCTTGGATACTATAGAAATCATATTATGTGATTATTATTTTTTGACAATTCCATGTTTTATGTCAATGTTATTTTATCATGGTTAATGTTCATTTGTGATCTATTCCTTACATACTGCAAGATTTATTTATGGACGTAAGATTTTTATATTTAAACTTTATGTTCATGTTTTTACATTCTTATGTTTATGGTTTTTCCTCCATGTTTACCCTTACTGGGCCTTTCAGCTCACCCATTTTTATGGTTTCTTTTCCCTAAGATATAAAGAATGGTTTTATGTAGGAAAGAAAAATGGGAAGACCTTTATGCAAGATATTTAATATCTTTCACCACATTATAAGATTATGTTCCATGTTTCCAAATACACTACACTAATATTTTCTTTAGGAATCCTTTTGTGTAATGTATTAAGTAATTCACAAAATAAATGTAATTTTCATGTACAAGAAGCTTTGTTCACTATAGGTTGTATGGCTATTCTAGTTAAAAAGGGTCATGAAAGTGTTTTTTGGATATGATGCTCTAATTAAAAAAAAGTTTTTATTTACATTATATGGGTTTTAATGATTTTCTTAGAAACAATTGTGTTATTTTTTTATGTTAAAATGTTTTATTTCATATGATCAATAAAGTTTCAAGATAAAGGTAAAAATTATAAGATTTTTCATCTTTTCACTAGTCTGATGGTCTCTATTATCTTATATCCCTTATTGAGATTTTTTCTCATCCCATGTTTTTAAATTTTATTCCTATGATTTATAAGGGAAAGGATTAAGTCAAGGTAAAATTATTAAATATTTTCCTTAAAAATAATTCATGCTTTATATGAAAAATTTTACATTATGGGAGAAATAATTACTGATCAGAAACATACACTTTGTATTATATATTTTTGTAATGTAAGAGTTATTACCGGATTATCTAAAAATATAAAACTAAAAAAGATCCTCAAATGTAATAAAATGAATTCTTGAATTAAATCCCAAGATTGTTTAAGGTTTAAGGTTGTGTCCTTAAAGTTAGTATAATAGGAAAGGTTTAGATAAATATATTGGTTATGACAATGATAATAACTTTTACTTGACATATTTTTCCTTATGGTCCTGTTGAAATGATATAGAATTTAAATATTACCATGTTGCTTCATCTAACCTATTTATGTTCATAATGGTTTTAAATAGATGAAATAGTGAGAATATAGTGGGTAGGAATCAATAGGAATGTATCATTCCAATTCTACATCTTGAGATGGTTTGAGTTGGAGTAGAACATTTTTTTATAGTGATGGATTAATTGATACAAGCTATAAATGGTGTTATTATCCATGGTAGAGGGAAACCCAATCAACCATGGAGGAACATGTCTTTTTTTGTTCATTTCATATGGAAACATCCCCCATCATTTAGTGGATCATCAGAACCTATGGTAGATAAAGGATATATCAATGCTCTGGAAAATATATTAAAAGTCCTATGATATTTGTAATATCATAAGGTAACTCTTATCATTTGTCATTTTGAAGGTGAAGTTGATCGATGCTGGTATTTGGTTAATAATAATAGAGAAAAATAATATCTTGATGACATGGAATGGGAAATATTAAAGGATATTTTACATCATAATTGTTTCCTTATGGGTTTTTGGCTCTGAATGGGAAGAAAATTACACGAATTGAGATAGAAAGATGAATATTTTTTCAAATCAAATGCATAAAACATCAAATGATTTTTAAAAATGTGTTATATTTTATTCGAGACATAGATAGTAGAATTAATTGATTTTAATTAGGGTTTAAACCGTGTTTATGATTAGACATGGCCACATGAAAATTTAAAATTTATGATAAATTGGTTTTTGTGATGAGAATGTTGAGATGGTGTTTACTAATACGTTTTCTTCTTTGGATAACAAAAGTAAGAAAATGTCATGTTTGAATGAAATGGAGAAGAAACCAACTAATATGTATGGTGGTAATCCACCAAAATGTTCCATGTATGGAAAATAAAATTTCAAGTAATGTTTAATAGGATCTGGGCTGTTTATTTAGTGTGGTTAGTGTTGTCATTAGGATTGTGACTATAAAGAAAAGAGTCCTAAAAAACAAAAGAATAATGTAATTGAAATCCATCCAATATTGTGGTTTCTTAGTTTCAAAGAGTAGTTTCATTAGGATAATTCATGTTTGGAGTTATTTTCATAGGATAGAACTCATCGTGATCAAAAATTGAATAATTCAGTGAAGTAATTTTATACTACTACAGTTGATGTTGGGACATAAAATGAAGTTGTAAATGTTTTGTGACATGATTATTCAAATTATTCCAACACCCATTTTGACTCTAGAACATCTCATTCTTTAATTTATGATAAATTTACAACTATACTAGAAATATTACCAATCTAATGTAAGATAGAAATTTTGATGAAAACTATAGGTGGAAGTATCAAGGTAACCATCATTTATATAAATCTTCTTAATGTTATCGGTGAGATGGCCTTTACTAAAATCTTGTCAAACTGGCCATATTATAGTTTGATATCATTCTTTTTATGGACTATATTTTATTTTTATGGCTAAGATATATTTCGAAGCTATGAATGTTGTGTTCAGTGATTCCATACCTTTGATAATATACCAAGGAGATAAGAAATTTATTAGAGATGATAATGAATGTTATCTGGATCACACTTTTGAAAAGAATGAAACATTTCAAATTAGTGACATGACTGTAGTAAATGAATATGTAGATGTATTTCATGATGATTTTCCTATTTCTATTTATGATCAGAAGGTTGAGTTTACTATCAACTAAGTACCTAATGTTATGAATATTGTTAAACCCCCTTATCGAATAACTCTAATAATACATTTAGAATTGAAAATATATTATAGTAATTATTAGATAATGGTTTCATCTGACCGAGAACATCACCACGGTGTATTCCTGTTTTTTTAAATAAATATAGTTCCATTAGTGTTTACAGTGATTATATATATATATAGATAACTGAAATGTTAAAAACAAGTAACATTTTCCACATATCAATGATTTTATTGATCATCTCTTTGGGGCTCAATATTTTTTAAAGGCCAACCAAAGTTTGAGGGTACCATCATCAGAAAGTGAAGGAAGAAAAAAATCTGAAGTTTACATTTCATGTAATATATAAGAACTATGAGTTTGTAGTTATTCCATATGGGTTATCTAATGAACTTACTATATTTATATACATTTTGGATATAATTTGTAATGAGTTCTTGGAAAAAAAATTAATTGTGTTTATTGATGTAATTTCTTATATTCTTAAAGTCTGGAAGAACATGAAATAAACAGAAGGGTTATTTTTTAATCCATAAGAAAATTATATGGGTTAATTAAAATTTGTGAATTGTAGAAGCAACAAATTTCATTCCTTGGACATATTGTCTCTAAAGATGGAACAACTATTTACCATGAAAAAAATTGTTGAAAATGGCCAAGACACAACAAAATCATAGAGGTTTTTTAGTTTTCTTGGATAAATATGTTAATACACATAGTTTGTTGGAAACATTACTCAGTTGTTTATCCCACTAAGTAAAATAAAAAAAAGATATTAAATTCATCTTTAAAAAATAATTCAATGTTTTCTTTCAGGAACTGAAAATAATATTGGTGAATTCTTCAATTTTGGACTTGCCATCCAGAAATGGTGAATTTTTCATCAAGATTAATGCTCTATTGAATGTATTTTGTTTTTTTCTAACGAAAAATGACCATTTAATTATATATTCAATGACTCAGTTTAATCCTCATGTGTTAAATTACCCTACACATTATTTGTAATTAGTGTTTGTGTATTTTGATTTATAAATTTGTAAGAATCACTCATATGGAGTATATTTTTAAATATATTATATTCACAAAATTTTGAAGTATATATTCACTCAGAAAGAATTGAACATGAGATAGATAATATGGATGGAACTGATCTAGGATATTGATTGCATGATTCATTATCATTCTCAAAGAAAACAAAGTGGTCGATGCTTTGAGTCAAAAAAATAATGTTACATTAACCATGTTATGTTTGGACTATGCACATTTTGTTAATGAATTGATAAATTTTTATGTTTAACTTGTGGATATAGGGACCTCCTTTTCTTAGTTTTTAGTGTAGTCTAATTTTTTAGAAAGAATTTAGAAAGCTCAGAATAGAGATCGATATTTGTAGGGAAAGGTAGAATCCATTAAGTAGGTTAATTTTCCTAATTTTAATACTGACAAAGAATATATTTAATTATATTGGAAAATGTTATTCATTCCTTGAGATTATTATTTTAGGAAAGAGTTGTTGAGTGAATCTCAAAATTATATGCCTTCCATTCATCTGGGAAGTACTAAGATGTATGGAGACCATGTAACGTATTACTAGTGGGATGGAATGAAAAGAGTCATTTTTAGGATTATGATGAAGTGTTTTACTTGTTAGTAAGATAAGAATGGTAGTTTCTAAAAGGAATGAGTCAAAATTTTCCAATACATTAGGGGAAATGGGAAAATATATCCACAGATTTCATGTTTTTAATTCCAAAGACATCAAAATGTGATTAGGGTTATCATTGATTGATTTAATAAATATAAAACATTCGTTCGCATTCAAGATATAATATTTTTATATTTTCATTCCCAAATTTATCTAAAGGAGATAGTTATGTTAAATGGGGTGACCATTCCATTGTATCATACCATGATCCTAAATAAACATCCAATTTTTTGAAATGACTTTAGAATTTGTTGGGTACTGAATTAAATTTCAGTAAAAAATTTCATCCTTAATTTGATGGGCAGTCTAAGTGGATGATTCAATCCGTATACGATATTATTTTTTATTCTTCAATGGATTACCAAGGAAGTTGGTATCGAAATATTTTTTTGGTTTATTTATCATATTATAAAAGATTTCATTCCATCATTCAAATGAAACCATTAGTTGAATTACTTGGAAAGTAGTGTTAAACGACAACTTTTTGGGATAATTTAGAAGAAATGATGTTTATGGGAACATTGTTGGTAGTGAACATGGATGCGAATAGGTAGTTGATTTAATAATATATGAGGTTGAATCAAATTAGCCCTAAAAGATATGTAGATATCATGATAAAATATCTTTCATTTAAGGTAGGTGATCATATGTTTCCAAAAGTTTTTATATGGAAAAGTGTTCTATATTTTGGTAAAAATGGAAATCAATGTCTTTGGTTCGTTAAAAAACATAAAATTCTTGGTAGATCCATATTTTTTTTCAACTGAGTGCCTTTACCACCATTTTTACCCTAGGTATACAACATATCTCGTGTCCCAATGTTAAGGAAATATATTCTAGATTTGTATCATGTTTTGATCCCTTCAGTTGTCCAGTTGGAAGAGAATATTTCTTATGAGAAATAACCAATTAAAATTATTGACCCTATAGAGTATCTGTTGTTGGAAAAGGTGATTCACCAAGTCATGGTTTTATGGAAAAACCATATGGTCGAAGTAACAACATGGGAATATGAAAATTTTATAAGGGAAATATATCCCCACTTGTTTAAGAAGTGAGTAAAATTATGGGGGAAAATTATAAAGGGGTGGATGTAATAACCCAAGTAATTATAGAATAAATGATTTACATATTTATTAATATGAATTATATTTTTTATTAGTTATAAAAATATTAAGTAATTCTTAAATAATAAAAGAAATCAATAAACTAAATTATTTTTTTATATGGTACTACATAAAAGACAAATTTTCATAATTTATAACATTAATTTGATAAAATAAATACAATTTTTGAAATAATCATATCAAAATTTACATCTGGTGTTGTTTTTTTGATTTTTTGGAAAATATTGATATGTGTGTGAATAGTTAAAAATACAGATTTTTTTGTAAAAAGTATTTTATTATTAATAAATAAAGTTATTTCAAAGACTCTATATGTTATTAATATTTTTAAATGTAAAATAATAATAATTAAGTTATTTTTGAAACAATTTATTACGTTTTAATAATCCTATCATATTTTTTACTATAAGTTTTTCTGTTTGTTTAAAAACGGGTTTTTCTAAAAATTATTTTAAAATGAATAATGTTTCTTTATTTTTATTAATTAAAGTAATACATATTGTGGAATTTTTTAAATAAAATTTATAGATTATATACCATGAAATATTATTTATTTTTATGTAGTGATTAATATTAGTCATATAGTTAATATAGAACCACCTTTTTCATTAAATTACTCTTCTTAAAAACCTGCAGTCATGCTGCCTCAGTGCGATTTATATTAAACTAAAATTTGACACTTTTGTGTATTGAATTTTAAAAATGAATTAATGATATTTAATATTTATAATTTATAATTTTTTATAATTTTAACTTAATTTTTTACAATATTGATTAGTGAAAAAAATAATTATTATCAAGATCATGGTAAAAATTAGTTTACATACAAGTTATGTAGAGAATATAAGGTGTAAAAATATCCCAAAACATGTAAAAAACTCATTTTTTGGAATTATTTAGACCATAAACCCTATAATATCTAGAATGAACCATTATTGGGACCTGATTACATGAATAATATGTTGTTGGAATTCACTCTTTCAAAAATAATTACAATTGTGCCACTCACCCCACTTATAAAAGGCCACCCCACACCTCCTATCCTAACACATTTAAAACAAATTGTTTTGACCAATATATGCTCAAATAAAATATCCAATTTCCTTATATCATTATATAATACTTACTTTGTTCATAAATATAACCATGTAAGGCCTTTGGTGCAAACCATAAGAAGATACCCAAAGAAGATGTAGTGTTCATCAATGATCTTTTCTATTTTATTTATTCCTACAACCCTTAAATTATTATTATAAAATGGTAATTTAATACCATAAATATCCTCCATGTACTAATATTTTTTATGTAATTTTTACTACCTACAACCTCACAAACTTCCATTAAATGGGTTTTGAAATCATCGTTCATTTATATAGTGGTCTACTGCCTCACAAAACGGTGCCATGGGTTTTTCCATTACCACATATAAGGGTTGGTTACGATAATGGATGTAAAGTATATATATGATATTTATAACATAATTATAAAAATTTAGTGATTATATCATATAAACCCTTTTATATTACATACAATAAGAGATACTATAATGTTTCTCGTGTTTTTGGAAGACTACAACCAAATGAAAGGATGTGCTTAGTTTTTCACTAACACATTATATGGAAGGTAATAATAGTAAATATAATTAATATATATGAGACAAATGAAATATTTATGATATAAATGACATATTTATATTTATTTTGAATATAATTATGTCATTTATATCTTACTTTTTTTACTCACTGAAAAAAATATAATGTCATTCTTGAACATATGGACTACCACTTCCTGGAAATGATGTGATTCATTTTCATCACCACATCATAGTAATTATATATATGAGTTCATAAAATTAAATTATAAAGTATTTATTATGTAATTATAATTCCATAAAATTAAAATTTTACACACATTCTTTCCAAAATGATCAAAAAAATGGAAAGGTTACGCATACGTACGTACGCCCTACCGTCTCCATGGTCATAACGCTAGTTAATTTTTCATATAAATCATTAATGATTTGTTTTAAAACTATAATTTATATGTATATATGATAATTATTTCATGATTAATCCTCTTAAAATTCTTAAATAATGATCCCTTTCACCAAAGTCGACCTATGAAATTCATTTTCGACACATTAACAGAATATCGTCAAAACATATGACATAAGTTTAATTAGATAATTAATTGTGTATAAATTATTAATAAGTGAAATAAAATTATTATTAAACTTAAAAAATGTTTTCAATAAATTAAATAATTAACATAATTTTATTATTTAGGAAAATAAAGACACATGTGACATGTCGGACTCTAGGTAAGGGTCATCATCTCAATTTTCATTCACTGAAGCATATTTTGATGTTATGTACCTACATTATTTTAAGAGGTGTATATACAACACATATAACTTTTTATATCATGAATAAACTATTATAAGGATATTAAATGGCTTATTTAATGTTATTATTTAATGCAGCTTATGGTTCAAGTGTTTCCAAAGTGGTAAGGGACTTTTTCTTTTCTTTTTTTTAAATCAACTTTTAATGTTTTTCATTTAAATATTTATCTTCCATGTATATGTTTCAAAAAAATTTATTAATTTTTTTATATTTACTTATAATAATTATAAATTAAATTTTATATCTATTTTTACAATATTTTCAGGAAAATTCAAAAGTTATCTTTTTACTTGTTTTATATGGAATTTTTTGACAAACTACCGAAGGAATAATCTATTTTTAACACATATGGAGACAATGAATTTTCCAACATCATTACCATTTTTTTCTATATAACATTTTCAATATTTCATATTAATCTAATAGTAACCAATTGTTTCCCTTCTTGGGTATTTTGGTATTGAAAGTTGATTTTCAATGAAAAATTCTATTTCGGTAAATAAAATGATTTTTTAAAAGGAAATCATACATTGATTTCCAAAATTAATTTTTTACATTTTTAAAATAGTTTCTAAAAAGTGAAATAATAAAAAATTAATTTATGTTATGGTACTCGAGCATTGTACTTTATAAATGGGTGTTCCTAGATAGCATTAGGTGAGCCTGTTATAGATTATACGATGGGGTGTCCATGATAGCACTGGGTGAGACCATTTTTTATTATACAATGAGGAAGCCCAGATAGTGTTGGGTGATCCTGTTAGAGCTTATGTGAAGTGGAGTCCTATATGGAACTTGTTGATCCCATTATTGCTTAAATGATGGGTGTTTCTAGATATAACTCCAATGCATTGGGTATTTATTATATTGGAAGTAAGAAACATTATTATTATAGTTAACTATGATTTTGAAAGGGTTTTATTAATATAATTCTAAAAGTCATTAATAGTGATTTTAATTTCATTTTTTGGGTTTTAATGATTTTTTTTACAAAATACTACTTTTAATGTGAAAATGTTTTATTTGATACACTCAAATAACATTAAAGATAATGGTAAATATTATATGAGATTTCCTATTTTCACTAGACTAACTATCACCATTCTTTTTTATCCCTTTCTGAGATTATTGTACTCATCCTTTATGTTTAAATGTTTTTCAAAATATGGGTAAGGGAAAGGATGAATTCAAGTTGAAATTCATGAATATTTTACAAGAAATGAAGTCATTATTTATTTTAAAAGTTTTAAATCATGGGGAAATGAGTACTAATCGTAAGTGACTACTTTGTATTATATGGATCTATAATGTATTTGTTATGATCTAATTATCCAAAACTATAAACATGAATTGATCCTAAAATGTAAGAGAATTAATTGTTGACTTAACAATCAATCTTTTTTAATGTTTATGGTTGGGTCCTTATAGTTGTAGTAGATATTATAGTAATAGGAGATATCAATCATGGAGAAATACTCCACCATGATGAAATATGGTGTGCTACCCTTCAGGGGTATCAATGTTAATTCTATGGTATGAGAGTCACATTTTTCTTGTTTACATCGAACCAGATTTCAAGTAGGGATGATGATTGATAACAAAGGTGAAATAAAAGGGGAGTGGTGTTTATACACCTGAACTATTTTTATGTGTTTATTTAATTTTAATGTAGTACATATAATAAAAGACTTACACGCATTTTCTATATCATAAAGTTGATGAAATTAACTTAAAAAGTTATTACATAAGAATGGTGTCATGAAAAAAAATTGATCACCTTTATTATAAACACTTGTTTTCTATATTGTGTTCCCTAATGTAGATATAGAGTTTTCTAATTAATGTATATTTATTTGGAAATTTATGACACATTTTTATGGTCCTTATTTGAAGGAAGATGAGTTGAGGTGAACCTTATGTTAACCTTTTCATATTATTGTCAAAATGGGGGAGGAAGAACATTGTCAGAGGGAAAAAACATGGGGAGAAATAATTGAACCCACATATTAACGTCAAATGTGTTTGAATAAGTGTGGAAGTATTTAAAACATACAAAAAGTGGGGATTGTTATTACCATGGTGGTCTTTAATTTTAGGTTAAGGAAGATAGTGTAAGATAGTAGATATCAGATAGAAGATATATTATTAATCCCATCGAATGTAGGAAACCCATGTGGAGCACCAGACAAAGAAATATATGAAGCTACATGAGAAGAAAAAATAGAAAGTTATACTATACAGAATGCTATGATTATTAACTAGATAAAATGGTATGTGGAGTTTTATATATAGATAACCTTGATTCCATATTATATAGAATTTCAATGAAATCAGATGTAGAAATATAAATCTTTACGGATGAACATTTGAGAGACGATTAGTAGAAATAAATTATAGGGAATTAGTACCAGATAAAGATATTCCAATATTATAAGATAGAGGATTCTTAAAAAATGGAACTAGATTAAGGTATATCAAACATATGAATAGTTTTTTGAGTCTATTTGATAGGTAATGTTGATGGTGAACCAAATAATGTTAACTGAACAAATGATTTATTATGAAGAGATATCAAAAAAATATACAATAAATTTTTTCCACCAAAAGAAATTTTTTAGGGATATTTAATGATAATTACAAAATTGTAAATATAAACCTGATGAGATATTATTTTAAAAATCACATATCTAGATGATATTTAAGGAAGGTTTGTAGAGAAAAATGATGTTGATATTTAAAGAAACTTTATACATCGGTTTCTACTGCATTGATGGTGGTAAAATGAAATATGATTTGAGTAGTAAGTTTGAATTTGGATCCTCTTCTTCTCTCTTAATGTGTGGTGGAATTTTTCCTATAAGAGTATCATAGTTCATTCAGATATAGAGTTGTTTTTTATATCAAAGTGTCATATTTTATTGCTAAAATGGGTATCTAGGACTATCCCTATATGATCTTCTCAAGCATGGGTTCCCCTCTCTCCAAGAAGGATATCCTTATTTTTATTGACTACATTGGTTTATATTAAATTATACCCCATAAATATCATGGGATTTGTATTCTTATTCTTCTTCTATTGATAAAAATTTAATCCTTAACTCACTATTTGGATGAAGTAGAGGAGAACTAGATAGATGAGGTACTGGATGAAGCAAGAGAATTGGAATGAGGTGCTTAATATTTGGTATCATCAGACCAAGGTTCATTAGATGACTTGAATCAAACTTAGTACAATATTCAAAAGAGTACGATATGCACTGCATCAGATAAACCACATCAGATTAAGTAGAAGTGGAAAAATTATATTAGACGAAGCATTACTGGATGAACATTAACTATGGAAGATTCCTTGGCAATGTTCTCGAAAGGTGTTTTTAGAACATCTATGTTTTTAAAATATATGGTGGATGTTTGAGACTAACAAAATATTCCAAGAGTTTTGAAATACATAGATGAAGTTATATTAAGGAGTACGAAATCCAACCTACTTGTGGATAAAGAAAATCTAAATAAGAATATATCTCTACACCAAATCAGAAAAAAACAATGAAGATATTTTAGCTAGGGAATATAACCACTTATTGGTGAAGCATGTGTGAAGGAATATGAGAGAAGAAGGAACATTAGTGAGTATAACTAACTAGAAATAATAGATCAATTTTGGGTTGTAGAACCCGCACTAGTGGGAGGATTGATTACTAGGGTGTAGAATGAGTTATTTCCTATTCCTTTGTAACCCAGAATGAATTATACAATCAATGTTAGAATAGACACAAAACATGTAAAATAGTAGAACTTTGTACCAAACCATGTAAATATCTTTTGATTATGTATATTTATATTTACTTCATATGATGTGAGGTTGAGAGATATATTTGAGTGGACCAAAAGTATAACATTATTTAGAGGTTGAGTTTAGTATAATAATTCATAAAAGAAAATGGATCACTGATTAACCTCACCACCTCTATCACGATCACATCCCTTTAATGTGTACCCCTCCTAGGCCGACAATGTGAAAAGGGATATAATGACCCCAGAGTCCCACCTTTAGTAGGCCCCGGGTTGGTGACTAGCACCTAGGGTATAATAAACACTCAAATGGGAGGCATTACCCTCTAAGAGAACACAAGCGGAAGAGAGAGATAAGATAGACACCAACCAACTCCAACTCAGAAATGAAATCTAAAAGAAACCCAAGAACATATATGAAATTCCATGAAAAAGTACTTCAACTGAAAGGGAATACTATAAATACCCAAAAGAAAGTAAAACGACAGCGACCACAAACCCGAATAGCTCCTCCAACCACAAGCTAGTAGAAACCAGCTTGATCTCCAACCTGCTCCAAGTGACCTAAAAATAGTTTATATAAATGTAGGGTGAGTATAACAGTATAGTCAGTAGGACCCTCCCTGAAGCCTCTCGTGCAAAGGTAAAGAAAGCATGCTAAAGCACAATGAACAACAAAGGAAACTAACTCATCACCTAAATAGGTATACTAAGTTCTCAACCTCACCATGGCTACTCCCACCAAGTAACACATACAAGAGTATAGCATATATTAAAGAATATCAAGGGTACCCCACTACTACTTCCCCACTGGTTTGCCACTTTTCCCCAACGACATACGTCATGTGCATCTCTCTCCAATGGATTACCCATATACACTTGGGCTAAGCTCCACAATCTGCACCACGTGCACCAAAATGGTTTGCTCGTAGACACCCGGGCTAAGCACTACACCATCCTCACAACCAAAAGTAACCAGGTAGTTTCTGATAGCCACCACAACTTGTATAACGTGTATCATACGTTGGTTATTATTCCTCAAGCCATTACAGCCCATACACCGAGTAATGATCTTCAAGACATCACAGCCTATACACGTTACACCTATAGTAGTCCATAGGATACTATATCCAGAATATATGTGTGCGAATAACCACAAGCCATTACATCCCTCTACACACATATATAGGAAAAACTAACCACTGTGCCGCATGGCACTAGTATCTACCATGAGAAGAGAGCATGGTCAAAGGGGGTAGTCAGCCATTCATCCTCCCATCAGAATGTTGGGGAAAACACCCCCAGGGCTCAGAATCCCTGGGGTGTCGGTTTCCCCTACTGACAAGGTGGAGTGGAGTATAGAAACACAAAAAGTACATAATATATTATAACTCAAAACCACACTATGGGCATAACCTAGTCTTAGTTTCAACTGCAGCTAACGTCTCTCAGACTCCGGGCTGCTATTTCTAAGACTAGGTATTCCATAAGTACACAACAAATTAAAGAACATCATTAGATTAATTCATCCCCTTTTTCATCAATTCCACTTTAAATTAATATATTCTTCACACATTAATTAACTATGATAAAAAACACATTAAATTCATCAACATCACAGCCAATGTCAAATGTTCCTTCAATGTTAAAACTTCATCATTATATTCTAGTATCTCCATCCCCATGGGTTAACATCAATTCTTCAAACATTTATTACAGAATTACTTTCCCATATTCCCAGGCATTTGAGAAAATCATCCTATGCTACTAAACATAAGGGGCTCAACACGGTGAGTAGATGTACTACCCGTCGAGTCTATGCTGCCTATAGAAAGAGCATAGACTCATTCTCCCTAGAGAGGCTAATCATGGAAAGCCCGTGGCATACCCCGCGTGTCTTCGCCCCTTTCGGAAAAAGGGAAAGCCAGACCTCCTGGAGCAGTGGGGAAAAGCAAAGTTGATAAACAATGATAGAATCCAAAAGCATCCAACAACCACATCCATCCAATTCCATCATCCCTGGTGTCCTCCCCGACAACCACATGAATAAACCAATGCATCTTGCCACTCTAGGCGTCATCCGCTGCCACAACCACAAGACCTCCATGCCCCCACATATGACAACACCCTTCTAGGGTCACATCACCACACAAGTAGTACGAAAACAAACATTACAACAATTTGGGCTCTTGGCCCTTTATCAAGGCATCTGCTCTTAAAACAACAAACATCAATAGATTTCAGGTTTACCAACCAGCTGAATTAAACACATCATCGGCCCCAATTTTATTGACACCAAGTTGGAACAACATCCAAAACAACAACAAACGAATTCATTTACATGCTTCATTATCTTTATCTAATTAATTATCAATTAATTTCGGATTTACGTTACTTATCAATTTCATCAAGAGCAACATGCTAACAATCAAGGCATACATGTCACACTATCTAGCAAATCAAGAGGCGAACCATTATCACGGTACAAAGCAACAACATGCGATCAAAACAATTCTTTTAATCCGGTTCAAGTATTTAATTAGGTCAATTCCATCATGTTCCAAAGGGATAAATCATGCTAACTCTACGACTACACATAAACAATTAGAGAATCCATGAATCCTCTACCACAACGATTTTGACGGAAACCACAACAGTCAATGAATGCCCATGAAGACTGGGTTGATTCACCAAGGATCCTCCCTAGACCTCTTCTCCTAACACAACAAAGACCAAAGCTCATCATAATCGACATACAGACACATAGATCTACCCATAATAGGTATATATCTAAGATCCCGAGAGAAGAGGGGGAGCATATCTTGGTAGATCTAAGAAACCAAACCAAAGGATCACATACCTCGAGAAACCGACTTCGATTCACGAAGAGAAGCCTTTGGATCACCTCCAAAACGCTTGTTAGAGGTTCTTCTACCTCCAAGGAATGGTAATCCCGAGTTATAGATGCTTAGGGGCTTAAACGAACCATTTAGAGGAAAAAAAGTTTAGATCCACAATTTTAGGATCTAACTTTCAATGCCCGCATGGTTAGTCCGCAGGATTTAACAACCCATGCGCTAACCGTGCGTTACCTTTTGCCTTGCCCAAAACTCCTCACATGGTTAGTCCGCACAGTTAGACAAATTGTGCGCTAACCGTGCGTTAGACACTACCTCCAACAAAAACCTTGCACTGTTTGGCTGCACGGTTTAGGAAAACTGTGCGCCAACCATGCGATGACCATAACCCTTTAACTCTCTTTAAATGTCCACCCAAATGTACAACAAGTCGCCTTGTCCTCCCAGAACACTTCCAGAACCAAATTTTCAAAACGGAATGGACTGGAGAGATCCGGTCCATTACATCATATACCTCTCAAAACATTCTCGTCCTCGAGAATCCAAAACCAGCCTAAAGAAAAAATAAAACAGGGTCTGAACAACCACCCACCGAGATACCTCTCAAAAGAGAGCAAGACAAAAAAGAAATAAAGGGTTCCATATCATGAATGTTCCACAACCACATCAGTTACAACGATACATGAAAAGAGTAAAACATCAATCATCTCTAGGTACTGAGCACATATCTGTTATTCACATTCCCAGGAACTCTCCTCCATGCCACCGTGTCAACACAAGACACGAACTAAGGGGATGGAATGCCCATGAAACACCTTCTCCTTTACATCAGGGATCTCCACAGGTTTCTCCTCAGTGGTGGCATCATCATAAACATCAATCTCTCCCCAATCGATGATGTGGGAGTCTTCATGAAGATAATGACGTAGTTCTGAAACATGGAAAACATCATGTTTCTGAATCATCTGAGGGGGAAGCGCTACTCGATACTCCACAACTCCAACACGAGCTAGAACCACGAAACTCCCAACAAAACGGGGAGAAATCTTAATCCCACGACCAAACCTTCACTTCCCATGATGGGGAGTCACCTTCAGAAACACATGATCCCCAACATTAAACTCTAGGGGCCTCCTTATTTGATCGGAATATGATTTCTGATGATCTTGCACTGTCTTCATCCTCTCACGAATCACTTGAATCATCTCTGTTGTATTTTGAACTAGTTCATGTCTAAGAATTGTTGACTCTCTGACCCCAGTCCAACACAACAGAGAACGGAAAGGCCGTCCATACAATGCTTCGAACGGCACCATACTGATTGTGAAGTGAAAAATATTATTATAAGATAACTCTGCCAAGGGTAATTGCCTCATCCATGAACCTCCAAAATCAAGAACACAAGAGTGCAACATGTCTCCAAGAGTCTGGATAGATCATTCTGTCTGACCATCTGTTTGAGGATGAAAAGCAGGTCTAAGGCATAGTTCAGAACCAAAAGCATGTTGTAGATCTCTCCACACCCTAGAGGTAAAATGAGGATCTCGATCAGAAATGATCTTCCTTGGGACTCCATGAAGTATCACCACCTTCTCTAGATACTACCTTGACAAAAGCTCCACTGAGCTCAACTCCTTGATTGCTATGAAGTGGGCTGATTTTGTAAAGCGATCCACTACCACCCAAATAGAATCATGTCCTCCTGGAGCTCGAGGTAAACCTATAACAAAGTCCATTGAGATGTCCTCCCACTTCCAATGAGGAATATTTAATGGTTGTAGAAGACCACCAGGAACACAGTGTTCGGCCTTCACCTTCTGGAAGAGTAAACATCGAGGCACAAACTCCGCAACTGCACACTTCAGCCCAAGCCACCAAAACTGAATCCTCAAATATCGATAAATATTTTCCACAACATGATGCACCGCTAATGTAGAACCATCGATCTCTCTGAGGATCATCTCACACATCACCGAGGGAACAAAAATCCTCCCATGATACAACTCTCTGTGTTGTTTATCCTCATAACAACCATCAGGGGCCTCACCACAAACAACTCGGTCTCTCCAGACCTCCACCTCAAGATCCCCCAACTGGGACTCTTCCAGATTCTGTACCAAGGATTATTGTACTGTCATCTGGAAAAGACAACCTCTACCCCCAACTTCTCCCATATCAAGATGCAATGCTAACAGTTCTTCAATTACTCTCCACGAATCACTGGATTCACACACAGCATCACTGTGTGACTTTCGGCTCAACGCATCAGCTACAACATTCCATTTTCTATGGGTATATGATATTTCAAAGTCATATTCTTGTAAGAACTCCATCTGTCGATGTTGTCGTAAGTTCAAGTCACACTGGGAGAAAACATACCTCAAACTCTTATGATCAGTGAAAACCACAAAGCATTCACCAATGAGGTAATGTCTCCACAACATCAGAGAAAACACCACGACTGCCAACTCAAGATCATGGGTGACATAGTTGCATTCATGGAGACATAACAGCCGAGACCCGTAAGAAATGACTGACCTCTACTGCATAAGAACATAGCTTAATCCCAGATGTGAAGCATCACATAAGACATCAAACTGAACTCCTTCAGTTGGAAGACAAAGGACTGGAGAACTTACTAACTTCTTCTTTGGATACTCGAAAGCTTCCTGACACTGATCGGTCCATATGAAAGCCTGATATTTCCTGATCAAACCTGTCATAGGAGTTGCAACCCGTGAGAAATCGGATACGAACCTCCTATAGCGGCATGCGAAACCAAGGAAACTTCGCACCTCTGACACTGTCTTGGGGGATTCCCAAGACAAAACTGCTTCAATATTCGATGGATCCACAAGTACTCCCTGTTGGGACACAACATGCCCCAAGAAACAGACTTCTCGAGCCCAAAACTCACACTTCGACAACTTCCCGAATTGCTTATGTTGACGAAGAACTCCCAAAATGGCTCGTAGATTCTCTGCATGCTCCTCTTCAGATGTGGAGTACACAAGGATGTAGTCAATAAAAAATACCACAAACATGTACAAGAACTCACTGAACACAACATTTATCAAACCCATGAACACATTTGGAGCATTCGTCACACCAAATATCATTAGAATGAACTCATAATGCCCATGACAACAACAGAAAGTAGTCTTTGGGATATCCTTATCCTTCACACGAATCTGATGATATTCTGACCACAAGTCGATCTTTGATGACCAACATGCACCCTTCAGTTGATCAAATAAGTCATCAACACGCAGAATAGGATAGAGATTCTTTATTGTAACTTTTTTTACGCGACGTTAATCGACACACAATAGAAAACTGCCATTGGCCTTCTTCACGAACAAAACTGGTGCACCCCATGGTGACACACTTGGCCGAACAAAACCACACTGCAACAGACCATCAAGATGTATATGAAGCTCTCGTAACTCAGAAGGGGCCATCCTATATGGAGACATTGAGATAGAAGATGCTCCTAGTTGTAGCTCGATCCTGAACTCAATCTCCCATTGAGGGGGTAAGGCTACAACCTCTTCTGAAAATACATCAGGTTACTCTTCTATGACCCTGGGAAACACCAACCACTAAACCTCTGAAGAACATAACATCATCTCATCTGCCAGGGATGATAAGGATGAAACATACCTATGACCCATCCGAGGGTCTCGCTCACCAACAAACACCACTTTCTCTCTATCCACACCAATGAAAACAACCTTCTTCCCAAAGTAATCTATGATATGCTGCACCAAATACAACTAATCCATGCCAAGGATGACATCATATGGTTGTATCCGTAAACATAGGAAATCTCCCCAAGAGCGGTGTTTCCCCAACACTAGCTCATAGTCTCTACATACTTCAAACAAGCTAGCTCGACCTCCAACTGGCGTAGTCAACGCCAAGGGACCTGGAAGCCTCTCCACCTACAGTCCCAAAGCATGCACAAGGGTAGATGATATGAAGGAGTGTGTCACTCCTAAATCAAACAGGGCATACACCAAGGTAGAAAACAAGAAAAGGGTACCTCGAACGACATCTGGATCATCTGGTGCTAGCAACGCTAGAGAATGAAGTTGACCACAACCTCCTCCATGGCCTATCAAACCCTGATGACGACCACCACTACCACCATGGCTGCACTATGCTCTCTTAGGATGGGGAGCATCATGGGGATGTCTGCTGCCTGCCTCATCTACCCTCAGCTGATCTAAAGTTGGTGCAACTGGCTGCTGATGCCTCAGTTGAAACTACCTCAACGGGGAACCTAGAGTGAAACACCTGGTGCACGATGACTGCTCCGAAATTTCAGGTACTCCCACTATTGATGACCATGACGACCATAAGAAAAACAAGCACCTGATCTGTTGGCATGGGCCTGAGAGATTCTACCTCTAGAGAAACAAGGTGTGAAGGGCTGGGACCTACCCCTGGCTGAATAGAAACTCATCTACCCTAAAATCCAGGAACCCCAGACCACAACCTTGCATCATGAGGAATCATGCATATTCCCCTCTCGTGATGATCCGGTCCTGGCCAAAGTCTTCTCGACAACGTCCGCCCTCGCCATCACCTTGAGATATGTCTTCATCATAAATGGGGTGACCTGGCACTAGATCTCTGGATGCAATGCCTCCCCAAAATGCCTTGCTATGGCCTCCTCATATGCTAACAAGTCTAAAGCATACCGTAAAAGGATTCAGAAATAGATTCCAAACTCTCGAATAGTGGAGCTCCCCTGTCGAAGGGTAAGAAGCTCCTGGCGACTGGACGCCTTTGTAGTCGAGGAAAGGAACTCGACTCTGAACTTATCTCGGAACTCCTCCCATGATATCGTTGACTCATCATGATCCCTGAGGAACAAGAACCACCACTGCCTTGCTGCTCTACACAGTATCGTCACAGCTAAGGACACCCAGTGCTCCTTCCGAGCACAGATTAAACTGAATCCTATCTCGACCTCCTCCAACAAGTCTTCTCTGACTACATCTGAAATGGATCCCTTGTACTTATGCAAACTCTAGCACTGAAACTCTCAGATTTTCTTCCTCCAAGTGTCGTCGTCGTCAACCTCTACTCTACGTCGTCCAGCTAGAATAGCCTGCTGGACATCTTATACGAAAACCTGATGAGGACGTTGACTTTGATCCATACCTACGAAAATAACAAACACTTAAAGCTCCTAATCCTGGAATATGGAAGAATTAACATTTATTATTTAATTGTTTTCTTTAATTCATTTTAGGTTAACCAATCCCAAGTTCTACCCATTCAAACACATGAAAAATGAAGAATGATGCATGATCCTTCCCTAGGTCTCTACCCTGCAACCTGTATCACCCTGTTTAGTAGCCATTGTAAACATAAATGTCCATAAATCAGATCATAGGGGGCCCTAAACGCCTATGTCTCAGCCGGTCTTCAGTGTTTACCACACTTGCTAGACATGAATGACGATGTTTCCCTACCAACCCATGCAACCTCACCTGTGCCTAACTCCAAACTCCATTCTATCTCTCAACCTACCTCAGATACCACTCTGTCATGACCCCCTCACCAGAAAGTGTACACCTCCTAGGCCAGCAATGTGAAAAGCGAGATAATGACCCCCAAGTCCTGCCTCCAGTAGGTCCCAGGTTGGAGACTGGCACCGAGGGTTTAATAAACACTAAAATGGGAGGCATTACCCTCTAAGAGAACACATGCTGAAGAGAGAGATAAGATAGACACCAACCAAATACAACTCAAAACTGAAATCTAAAATAAACCCAAGAACATATATGAAATGCCCTGAAAAAGTACTACAACTGAAAGGGAAAACTACAAGTACACAAAAGAAAGTAAAACGGCAGCGACCACAAGCCCGAACAGCTACTCCAACCACAGGATATTAGTAACCATCTTGATCTACAAACTGCTCCAAGTGACCTGAATAACCATTTATATAAAAGTAGGGTGAGTATAACAGTATACTCCATAGGATCCTCCTCTAAGCCTCTCAAGTAAAGGTAAAGAAATCATGCTAAAGTATTGTGAACAACAAGTGAAACTAACTCGTCACTTAAACAGGTATACTAAGTTCCCAACCTCACCATGGCTACTCTCACCAAGAAACACATACAAGAGTATATCATATAGTAAATAATATTAAGTATACCCCACTATTACTTCCCCATGAGTTTTCCGCTTTTCCCCAATGACATACGTCATGTGCATCTCTCTCCAAAGGCTTTCCCGTATACACCTGGACTAATCTATACAATCTGCACCATGTGCACCACAAAGGCTTTCCCGCAGACACATGGGCTAAGCACCACACCATACTCACAACCAAAAGTAACCAGGTAGTTTCTGGGAGCCACCACGGCTCGCATAACATGTATCATACGTCGGGTATTATACCTCAAGCCATTACATCCCACACACCGAGTAAGGATCATCAATCCATCAGAACCTATACATGTTACGCCTATAGTATTCCATAGGATACTATATCCAGAATATATGTGTGTGAATAACCACAATCCATTACAGCCCTCTATACACATATATGGGGAAAACTAATCGTTGTGCCTCATGGAACTAGTATCTATCAAGAGAAGAGAGCGGGGTCAAAGGGGTTAGTCAGCCATTCATCCTCCCACCGGAATGTTGGGGGAAAAAACCCCTCAGGGATCAGAATCCCTAAGGTATCAGTTTCCCTTACTGACAGGGTGGAGTAGAATATAGGGAAAAAAAGTACAGAATAAATTATAACTCACAACCACACTATGGGAATAACCTAGTTTTAGTTTCAACTGCAGCTAAAATCTCTCAGTCTCCAGGCCGCTATTACTAAGACTAGGTATCCTATAAGCTCACAACCAATTAAAGAACATAGTTAGATTACTCCATCCCGTTTTTCATCAATTCCACTTTACGTTAATTATTTCTTTACACATTAATTATCTATGAACAAAACCACATTAAATTCATCAACATCACAACCAATGGAAAATGTTTCTTCAATGTTACAACCTCATCATTATATTCCAAAATTTCTATCCCCATGGGTTAGCATCAATTCATCAAAAATTCATTACAGAATTACTTTCCCATATTCTGAGGCATTCTAGAAAATCATCATATGCTACTAAACAAAAGGGGCTCAAAATGGTGAGTAGATGTACTACCCGTAGAGTATGTTCTGCCTATAGCAAGAGCGTAGACCCATTCTCCCTGGAGAGGCTAAACACGGAAATAACGTGGCATACCCTACGTGTCTTCGCCCCTTTCGGAAGAAGGGTAAGCAAGACCAGCTTCATGGATCAGTGGGGAAAATCAAATAAGATAAACAACCAAAGAATCCATAGGCATCCAACAACCACATCCATCACATTCCATCATCCCTGGTGTCCTCCCCGACACCCACATGCATAAACTGATGCATCTCACCACTCTAGGCGTCATCCTCTTCCACAACCACAAGGCCTCCATACCCCCACATATCACAACACCCTCCCAGGGTCACATCACTGCACAAGTAGCAAGAAAACAAACATTACAACAATTTGGGATCTTGGCCCTTTATCAAGGCATTCAGTCTCTAAACAACAAGAACCAACAGATTTCAAGTTTACCAACCAACTAAATTAAACACATCATCGGCCCCAATTTGATTGACACCAAGTTGGAACAACATCCACAACAACAACAACCAGATTCATTTACATGCCTCTTTATCTTTATCCAATTAATTATTAATTAATTTTGGCTTTACATTCATTGTCAATTTCCTCAAGAGAAACATGCTAACAAACAAGGCATATATATCCCACTATCTATCAAATCAAGAGGCGAACCGTTATCACGGTACAATGAAACAACATGAGATCAAACCAATTCTTTTCATCTGGTTCAAGTATTTAATTAGGTCAATTCCATCGAGATCCAAAGGGATAAATCATGCTAACTCTACGATGGCACATAAATAATTAGAGAATCCACGAATCCCCTACCTCAATGGTTTTGACGGAAACCACAATGGTCGAAGAAAGCCTAATAAGACCGGGCCGATTCACCAAGGATCCTCCCTAGACCTCTTCTCCTAACACAACCAAGATCAAATCTCATCATAATCGACATATACACACCTAGATCTACTAATAACAGGCATAGATCTAAGATCCCAAGAGAAGTGGGGGAGAAGATCGTGGTATATCTAAGAAACCAAACAAATGGATCACATACCTCAAGAAACTGGCTTCGATTTACGAAGAGAAGCCTCTAGATCGCCTCCAAAACTCTTGGGAGAGGTTCTTCTACCTCAAAGGGAGGGTAATATAGAGTTATGGCTTCTTAGGGGCTTAAACGAACCATTTAGAGGTAAAATAGTTCAGATCCACAATTTTAGGATCTAACTTTATGTGCCCGCATGGTTAGTCCGAACGGTTTAACAAACCGTATGCTAACCATGCGTTACCTTCTGCCTCGCCCAACACTCCCCGCATGGTTAGTCCGCATGATTAGACAAACCATGTGTTAACTGTGCGTTAGCCACTGCCTACAACACCGGCCTTGCACTGTTTGGCCGCACGATTTAGGCAAACCGTGTGCCAACCGTGCAAAGACCATAACCCTTTAACGTTCCTTAAAAGTACACTCAAATGTACACCAAGTCACCTTTTCCTCCTGGAACACCTCCAGCACCACATTTTCACAAAGGAACGGACCGGAGAGGTCCGTTCCATTACACCCTCTATGTGGTCTCACATCAATTTTGAAAATTCAATTTAATTTTTCTTGTATAATAGGAACATGTTTGGTATTTATTTTAATTTATAATGTGAAATTGATCATTTTTTATCTTAATTAAATACCCATCTACAAATTTGAGTTTTTCCATCATGCATATATTTATATTGTAGAAATATTATAAGAAATATTCAAAATCCATATTTTTTTGAAGATTAATATTTTTTATTATTTACCATTTAAATTTTTTATAAAGAAATTTGTTACTAAAATCATATATAGTGGGGTTTTTCCATAATTAATTGTTTGTTTGTATTTATTGATTTACATGATTTGTATATGTTTTCACAAGTAATTTTATCGATCTTTTATTTCACTCAATTTTAAGTGTTTTGATTTATAATTTAAAAAATTGGTTTAAGAACAAAAATTATAACATATATTAATGTTTTTATTTTTTCATATTGAATAACCTTTTCATGTTTTTTTAGTAATCAGATTTTTTGGAATCATCTTTTTTATTTTTTTTCAATTTATTTTTTTATTAAATTTTATGAATCATTTGTGGCCTTGTTTATTTTAAACCATATGTATATTATATATTTTTTTCATATAATTATTTAAATAATATCCTTCAAAAATTTTGTCTTTAGTTTTATATCATATGTGTTTTTTTCCTGAAAATATTTAGAGTTATATTTAGAAACATTGTTTGACTGATGTGTTATCGGCCATATCATTAAAGTTATATTCTTTTATAAGATGTTTTGTGTATGAGACCCATGAAAAACCCCAATATTTATTATAAAAACTGACAAAGAAGAGGAGTTGGAACAACCATAGGCTAAATTAGTTACATCTCACCTGGATGAATATTGGGAGAAACATTTGATGGAAACTTATTAAGAGGAGATACCCTCACTTTGTTTCCATTGTAAAACATGCGACTGATAGATTTTGTAGAGAAACTAGACAATCACTAGACTTGGTGAGGATTTTTTGCAACATAATGATGCAATAATGGTGGCGCATGATACTATGATGAAAACTTTCAATTTCTTGATAACTAAAGAATAAAAAAGAGTCCATCAATCTCTTGGTATGATATAACAAGTTGTTTCTTATCCCAACATGGGTCACAAAGATGAGGATTATGGGAGATGATTTTGATTCTCTTGGTTTTGGTTGTGACCATTCTATGGCACATTTCAGATTTCCAAAACTAATAATCACCCCATTTTAGCATTATAGAACTTCAAAAACATTGGTTGGTATAAAAAAATTTCAATGACCCACAAAAATATCATGTTTAATTTACAACAAAATATTGTGAACTATGAAAAATTCTACAAAATGTGCTTATATGCGAATAGACTAAAAAGGAAGTAAAAATTAACCACTTGATAAACATTCAATACACATAACATTTCTTATAATTATATAATTTATTGTTCCATACAACATGATGAGGAGTCTTTAGAAATACATTGAAATCAATGGAGGAACAAATGGGAAATTGATATGAGATTTAGGTTTCTTGTTTTCAATAGAAAAAAAGATTCAATACTGCTAAGAAAAACAAGAAATCCATGATTTTAGTGTTCATTTAGACTCTTTGTAAAATTTTACCACAACTATTCACCATATTACAAATTCATCTAGAAATATAATTGGGGGAAATTTTTCTACTTTGTTTTTGTTTTGGGAATGAGGTAGAGATTTGAGGTTGTCAAGGAAAGGCTTTGGTTTGGATAGTTTCACCTTTTCCTAGGGCTTGTCATAGTAGCTAATGATGGCATGAAACTATTAATTTTTATTTCACCAAATAATTTTTTTATCCTTAGGAAAATGGTTAATTTATTAACTAGGGAGGGGGATGCATGTATAAATTGGGGTACTGGTGTTTTCCATAACATCATATAACAAAATTTGAAAATCAAGCTAGTAGAGAATCTATGAAATAGGTTGGTGTCTCTTAAGAGATAAAATATTTAAAAAAAATTGCAATAAATTGGGATGATTTGGATGTCCCACACTTGTTTAAGAAAAACGTTCAGGGTTGTCCGGAGGAGTAATCTTTGTGGGAAGAAGGTTTCTCCAAATAAAATCACATTGATTTCATCATTATCATATATTAGAATGATTTTGATGGTGAAGTGAGTGAAAAAGACCTGGACACCTTAGATATTCTAGTAAAAATAGATTATATAAGGGCTTGAGAAACAAACATCTTGGGAAGCTAGTAGGTTATATCTTGCCACAAATAAATATTATAGTACGGGAAGTTCTTTCTATAAGAGGGATGAGGGGTGATAGAGAACATGGATATTTTTTGTTTGGTGGATTTTACTATTGGGCTTGGTATAGATAGTGATGCATATAAGACATCCTGTTATTCATGGTCATGAAAAAGGGAATAAATAAAAAATTTTGGTTTCGGATTATTTTGAGAATTACAATGGTCATTTTCGTCAATTTTATGAACTCATATAATTTTTTAACAACAAAGTTGGCCAGAGAATATGGTTTTTACCATAGGATATAAGTTTAGTGGAAATCCAATCAGATCAAATTTAGGAGGAATATTTAATATGGAATATTTTAATTTATAAATTTTTTAACTGGGAGTGGATGGTGATATATTTTTAATAGAGCATAAAATTGATATTATGACTTAATGGTTGAATCTAGAATAGCTTTTTTCTTGGGAGATGCGTAAATTTATGTTGTGCATCAGACCCCTTGTTCTATTCATCTCTATTTTTATCCTTTTATTTTTCTCAATTCTCCTCCTCCATTTTACTTATCGTGCAAACCCCTAATGGATTAAATTAATTTTAGTCAATAGATATATAAATGGATATGTATGGAGTGGGAATGGGGTGAGGTAGGTTCCACCATGTAACATAGGTCATACTGGATTGGGGGGAATCTATGAAGTGAAGATCAGATTGAAGCTTCAGTATTTTCACCACAGGGCTGGCCTATTTAAAATTTTTTGTCACAAATAACTATATTGTAGTTTTTTATGTTTTAATATTTTTATGGGTTTTAGGGTGTATCATCCCGGGCCCGGGTTCCATTCAACAGGTGCCTCGAACCCAGTTCTCCACGTGTCCTCAAGCGCATTTCCCCAAATGCCAGATGCTGTCGACTAGCAGTGAGGGCCCAGGTATGATAGTGGGGAAACTATGCCCCCATTTTTCAAAGTATAGCACAACGGAATGAAATAAAACATACAACGACAGCGGAAGCAGTAATCATACACAATGGAAATAACAACTGCAGGTGATATAAACAACAGTATATAAATGATGATGCTACATGTTTCAAGTTCTAAGAAAACATCCAGAACATGTTATACATCAATATAGTACAACAGAAAGAAAAGTACAGAAAAGCAAAGAAAATAGCTTGCAGCGGCATCGTGAGCCTAGGCTCGGTCCCATGCACTACTACTCCTCTACAGAAATCATGTACCTATATAGGGACTCTTTCCCCTATCTACACTTGCAGCAACGTAATCTGTTTCGGCTAAAAAGCGTGACCCAAACAGCGTGTGAGAAATATTTCTCAGTAGGCACCCACCGAAGGCCCGTGCCCAACTGCATATAAGCATGCAACAACAGTGTGCAATAGTAAAATTCAATAATGTAAGAAGTACTGAAAAGTAACTAACTTAACAATTAGATTGACATTTTATTATTCATTTAATCCATTAAATATTAGAAATCACCACAGTGCATTTCTAAGTAAACAGTCCACATCCTCAGACAAGCAAACCTTACCCTCCGAGAAGCAGAATCCAACACGCAGGTATAGCCCTTAGGCGTAATAGAATTTTCCCTCAGGCATTGGAAGTGTCTCCCTCAGGCACAGAAGTCAAGCCCTCAGGCACGAAAGGTTTCCCTCAGGTGAAATAAATACAGCCCTTAGGCTAAACAGTGTAGGTCCCTCAAGCTAATCACAATAATGCCCTCAGGCCAAACAGGTAATCGGGCCACGCCCAACAGGTAAACAAGCAGTAACAAGCAATTCCCCTCAAGGCAATTCTAGAATTACTACAAAAAGGCATACCCTTGGGTTTCCTGGATAAATGTCTAAACAACGGAACACACCCCTGGGGTGGTTCTAGATCCAAGAAACGATCCCAACCAGCATTTTATTATCACAATTTAATCACCTATGCAATTATAGGCATTAAATATAGCAACAGACTCAGCCACATGACACCCGAACATGACTTTGTGGCATGAAAATGCACAAATCGCACGATAGTTGGAAAAACTAACACAAAGACACCTACCTTATATTCCAATGAACTTTATACCAGAACGCCGACTCTAGAAACACCCAATAACGACGTAGATCTGGCAAAGAATAAAACCCATTAAAATGTAAATAACTTCCCCTCAGGAAATAATCGGTAAGAATGGTTCTAGGAGAGGAGAGGGCTTACCCGTTCGGTTCAAACGAGATCTTATGATGCCGAATCAGATTCTAGACGAACACCCAGTGGATATTTAAAGGTACAGCCTCCTCTTTTGGCTCGAAATCGGCACAAGTGTCTTCTCTACCTAATGAGGAGGCTACTGCCTATTTTAAGCTGAAAAAAAATTACACGATGTGTAATTCTGAGTACACGGTGTGTACTTCATTCATTTAAATTGTCATTTGGCGGCACCACCACACTGTTCATCTGTCGACATGAGTACAGGACATGTACTCCCATGTACACGGCATGTACAATCACCCAGCTGGCGGCGACTCCACCGCCTTACTGTTTAAGCCTGCCGACTGACTACACGGTGTGTAAGGTACCACTACACGGTGTGTAGTTGGTTCCTACACCCCTCGTCGCCGACATGGCTACACGCCCAGTGTACTCATCCCCACACGGCCAAAAGTACACAGCGGGTGGAAATGTACACGGCGTGTAGTTCCAAAATTTAGGAGTTTTCACCATTTTCTATATTTTTCTCAAAAACACTTAAGAAAAATGAAAAAGAAGAACCTCGTACCTCAAATCTAAGAATCGGGTTCTTAAAAACTTCCCCCTTATATGAATTCATCCCCGAATTTCCCTTCCATGGGTGGAAAAGATATATCCGTGAACAACTCCGACCACTGAGCACATACGTCAGTCTCCCGCTCCCAGGTTTCATCCTGCACTCAGCCATGCTGCCATAGCACCCGTACGAGAGGAACTGACCGGCCATGGAGAACCTTCGTGATCCTTTCAATGATATGAATCAGATGCTCCTCAAAGGACACATCTGCCTCCAGCTCAACATCCTCTGGCTGAAAGGTGTGAGATGGGTCTGAATGATAGCGACACAACTGAGATACGTGGAAGACGTCATGCATGGCTCAGTACTACTATGGTAACTGCAACCGATAGGCAACTAGCCCGACTCTCTCAAGAATCTAAAATGGTCCCACATATCGTGGTGAAATGTTTACCCTGTATCATGATCTGCTTGTGTCCCATCCTCGGCGAAACACGCAAGAAAACCAGATCCCCGACCACGAACTCCAAAGGTCATCTACGGCGATCAGCATAAGACTTCTGACGAGATTGCGCGGTAGCCATCCGCTTCTCAATCAACTGGACCTACTCAGATGTCTCCTGTATGAGACATGGTCCCAGTAAAGATGCCTCACCTGCCTCTAACCAACACAAGGGTGGTCGGCACGGCCTACTATATAAAGCCTCATATGGTTCCATCTCAATAGTGGCCTGGAAGATATTGTTATAGGAAAACTCAACAAAGGGTATATGCTTCTCCCATGAGCCCCCAAAGTCTAGGACGCATGCACACAACATGTCCTCTAGAACCTGTATCGTATGCTTTGACTAGCCATCTGTCTGATGGTGGTATGATGTACTCAGAAGCACCTATGTACCCAGCGCCCTCTGAAAACCTTGTCAGAAACGAGAGGTAAAGTGGGCATCCCTATATGAAACGATAGAATGAGGGACCCCATGAAGACGTACGATCTCTCGGATATACAGCCTTCTGATCTCGTCAATACTGAATGTCTCCTTGATCGGCATGAAGTGAGATACCTTCGTGAGTCTTTCCACAACAACCCACACAACATCATTTCCACGAGGTGACCTTGGTAACCCCGTCATGAAATACATCACGACATCGTCCCATTTCCACTCTGGAATGGGTAACTGCTATAACTGCCCAGCTAGTCTTTGATGCTCTTCCTTGACCTATTGACAGGTGGAACACCTCGTAACAAAACCAGCTATCTCTCTCTTCATACCCAGCCACCAGAACTGACATCTCAAGTCACGGTACATCTTGGTAACCCCGAGATGAACTGCCCAAGCTGAAGCAAGAATCTCCCGCATCAGCTCCTTGTGTATATCCCATGGAACCCACACTCTTCCATGGAAACAAAAAACCTCATCATCGCCTATCGTCCACCCAGGAGGAGGGTCCTCACTTTCCACTGACTCCCGTAGAACTAGGCCTTCTGAATCAGATAGTTGTCTCATCCTCCCTCTGTCCAGGAGGGTAGAAGTCACAGCTAAAGATGAAAGATATGTCTTCCCCTGACTGTCGTGCACCTCCAAATGCATTTCAAAGAACAAAGCCATGAGATTCCACTCACCATTGGTCTCCTGCACTGCCTGTATGCTCAGTGCATCAGCTATTGCATTATCTTTACTAGATGTATAGGAAAGCTCAAAATTGAAGGATTGTAGGTACTCGACCCACCTTAGTTGCCTCAGATTTAGGTCATGATGTGTAAATGTGTACTTTAGGCTTTTGTGGTTAGTGAAAACCACAAAATGCTCCCCCAATAGATAATTTCTCCAACAATGCAACGCATGTACAACTGCAGCAAAATCGAGATCATGCATCGAGTAATTCCTCTCATGCGGCCTCAACTGTCGAGACCCGTACGCAATAACTCGATCGCCCTGCATCAACACTACTCCCAGCCCAATACCTGATGCATCACAGTAAACTGTATAGCTCTTCCCCTGCTCTGGGAGTATCAGGATCAGTGTTGATGTCGACCTTCCCTTCAGGTCCTGAAAAGCTGCCTCGCAAGCTTCCGACCAAACGAACTTCACTCCCTTCTTAGTCAAGCTCATCAACGGTGCTGCTAAGCGGGAGAAGTCCTGTATAAAATGCCTGTAGTAACCATACATCCCTAAGAAACTCCATATATCAAACACGTTCTTAGGCTGCTCCCAGGAAACTACTGCTCTCACCTTCTCTGGGTCTACTGAAACTCCTGCCTCTGAGATGATATGACCCAAGAAGTGAATCTGGTCCATCCAAAAGTGGCACTTTGAGATCTTAGCATATATCTGATGCTCTCTCAGTGTACTCAATACAATCTCAAGATTGGTGGCACGGTCATGTCGATTGTGAGAGTACACCAAGATGTCATCCACGAATAATACCACAAAAGAATCAATATACGGATGAAACACACAATTCATCATATCCATGAAAACCACTGGAGAGTTCGTGAGTCCGAACAGCATAACCATATACTTTTATAAACTATACCTGCTTTTGAAAGCCATGAGAGATATATCATATGGTCTCACAAGCAGCTGATGATATCTTGATCTCAGGTCAATCTTCGAGAACACTCATTCTCTACGAAGCTGATCAAAAAGATAATCAATCCTTGTTAAGGGATATCGTTTCTTAACCATAAATTGGTTCAGCTTCCGATAATCCACGAAAATTTAAGGGTATCATCCGCATTCTTTGCAAAAAGGACTGGCAAACCCCAAAGAGAAGTACTGGGTCGGATAAATCCCATTTCTTGCAACTCCTCCAACTGCCTCTTGAGCTCCTGCAACTCAGGTGTAGCCATCCTATAAGGAGGAATGGACACCATTGTTGCTCTTGGCACAAGCTCAGTGGAGAAATCCACCTCTCTCTCTGGAGGTAGACCCAGAAAGTCGTCCAGGAAGACATCCTTGAAACAATCAACAACATGAGGGAAATCTCTCTGACAATTCCCCTGATCATCTAGATATAATCTCGTAATTTGGGTTGTGACTCCACCTCTCCCATGATGCTCTGCTCTGGTTCGACTCGCCAGAACATCCCATTCTCCCTTGTATAGAAACTCTCTGCCCTCTTATGACGTGAAACACACCCTACAATGATAGAAGTATTCAAAGGCTTCAAGGGGAACCAACCAGTCTATCCTAAGAATGATGTCATAACTCGTCGTCTCTAAGACATAGTGGTCCCAAAGGAAGTGACACACACCAACCTCAAGGGGGAACTCCTTGCACTGATGCACACCAGTCGTCCTCATCCCCAATGGAGTGTCTAGCATCATGATAACAGAAGAAGTAGAAATACAGATCCCAAGTCTCTCCACAATGTGTACAGATACAAAACTATGTGTAGCACCCGTATCAAAAAGTACTGTAGACAAGAAAGAAGCTACTAGAATAGTACCTCTGACTATAGAAGGTCTGAGATCCTGCTCCGACTGGGACTGTTGCACTGTATATGCCTGCCCAGTGTCGCGGCCTTGCGACACAGCCTGGCTACCCTGAGCTGTCCCGCCCTGCTGCCTCTATGATCCTGGGGTATGGCTACCATGGCCATAGCCACCATCTCTACCTACACGCCCTGACACATTCCAGTTCCCCGACTGGTAAGAAGCCACGGGTCCCGCTCCCACACGCAGAGTCTTTACGGAACCCCTCTCACTATCCATCGGTGGAAATGCCCTGCAAAAGCACTACAGATGACCCATCTTGCCGTATGCTCGGCACTCCAATGTGACTTGTCGACACTGTGGTCTCTTGTGCCCCTCTCTGCCACACTAGTTGCACCTAATCAGACCACCTGAAGAAACTGCATGGATGGTACTGCGACCCTGAGAGAAGTCTATTTGTCTCTTCCTCTTGCCAGCAGAAATAGTACCAGTAACTAGTACTGAACCACCCTGGCCCACACCACTAGATTCCCGCAGGTTTTTCTTCGTAATCAGTTCCTGGTTCACGATGGCATGTACAGTAGGCAACCTTAAGACATTCACCAGTTCTTGGATGTCATACCGAAGACCATACTCAAAACGTCTGGCTCTCAGCGTCTCATCACCCAACAGCAAAGGTGCAAAGCGCTGAAGCTCCATAAAATGAGCAGAATAGTCCATCACTGACATAGCGCCCTGTTGTAGATTCATGAACTCTCGAGCTCTTTCTACCCTCAGCGTCTCGGGAAAGAAAAAGTCATAAAAGTCTGCCTGAAAGTCTTCCCATGCCATGTCCCAGTGATGCTCTGACTCGGTGGTAACATCCTACCACCTCTTGGCGGAATCACACAGCATGTATGTCGCGAGCTTGACCCTCCCCCCTGGAGGCATCTCAAGATGCTCAAAAATAGTTTGCATCGATCCTAGCCAAGACTCTGTAGCCTATGGTTCGCCATCCCCAGAAAACTTAGGCCGATCCTGCTGCTAAAAGATACGCGTCAACTCAGCCATAGATGTAACAGCCTGCGGTGCTCCCTAAAAGGTCCGCATATAACGCATAAAACCTTCACGGAATTGCGCCTATGTGCTTGTGTCCGGTATAACAACTGGTTTTGCATCTAGCTCTGCTAGAGGATCAAATGGTAGCCCATGGCCTACGATCTCCGGAGTATAATCATCGTCGCTCTCCTGGAGAACAACTCGCGGTCGTCTAGGCGGCATGACACTACAGGGTCAAAAGCACGCCTCAGATTTCAAGTTATTAAGTCTGAAACGAAGAAACCACAAAAGAAACAAGAGTAATAAGGCATCTCAAAATTTGAAAAACAAGACTACACGCTGTGTACACTGACTACACTGTGTTTACTTGACTTCACTTCCCCTGCCCGGGTCCTTCTGCACGGCTAAGCCACACGGCTCCCGTTAAAAAAAACTACACGGCGTGTACTTAATCTACACGGCGTGTATGGTGTTATTTTCAAACTTCCCGTGTCGTCTGTGACATGGCCAACTACTCGTCTTGACACTACATGGCGTGTTACTCCAGCACACGGCATGTAAACCACCCATCTTCCCTAGACACACGGCTATGTCCACACGGTCTGTCATCGGACAAGACTACACGACGTGTCCCCCAAAGGCACACGGCGTGTTCAAGGAATGGTGACATCGACCCGTGTTGTTAGTTACATGGTCGAGTCCCCAGGTCACACAACACGGCGTGTTCATAATTGAGATGGCGTGTTCTATAAAAGAGTTCACTGACTCGTGTTTTTAGTTACACGGCCGGACTCCAGGTCTACACTACACTGTGTGTATATAACGTACACGGTGTGTTTTTCCCAAGAACTTCCCCATCCCGTGTTGCCGCCCACACGGTTTGTGACACAGTAAGAGACTACACGGTGTGTACAGAATCTACACGGTAAGTTCCCCCTAAGCTCTTCCCTCCCTGTGTCACCGCCAACTCGGTCTGTGACACGGGAAGAGACAACACGGAATGTACTTAAAATGTTCATTTTCTTTCCGAACATATGGCCATACACGGCACGTGTAAGGATACTAAACGGCGTGTATACTAGGTTTCCAGATAGTATGCCTCAGAAACTTCTCTGGAACCCAGAAAATACCGAAAAATAACACCCAAGTGTCAAATTCTGACCTGTGAGGGCCCATACTCCCCACGAATCAAAATTTGACATCTTATCTGTGTTATTACAAATAAATAGTCAATGATCTACCAAATTCCGGTCAATCGGGCCCATACTCCCCAAAATCCAATGTTTGGCATCCATTCTATGAACAACTCACACATAAATTACCCTATCAAACAGCAGGTATTTATCAAGAAGCTATCACAACAGCTTGTTTTACTAGCATAACAACTATCACAAAAACATGGAATTTCTAATGCACCTACATGGCATTGAAACTATACATGGCATGTGATATATAGCATGTGCCTAAATGATGCATGAGATGGCATACCCTCATCTCATCAGGTTGCAACAAAATATAACCCACTGATAAAATATAAACAGCATAATACAAGTGCGTCAGACAACGGTGAAATCATATCAACAGTAAAATTTTCAAAATCAGAAAAATTGCAAAATACGAGGTAGACTGGATTTTCCCTGTACATGGGTTAGCTACGCCTGGGCATAGCTTATTACCAACTACCATTCGTCCTATCCCTCTCTACGGCTCCAAATAGTAATTCAACGAAAAGAACCCACTTTGATACAACTTTGTAACGTCCCGGACTCTGGTGCCACCCAACGGGTGGCCCGAACCCGGTTCACCACGTGACCTCAAGCGCATTTCCCCAAATGCCAGAGGCTGCCGACTAGCAGCGAGGGCCCAAGTCTGATAGTGGGGAAACTATGCCCTCATTTTTCAAAGTATAGCGTAGTAGAATGAAATAAAACATACAATGATAGCGGAAGTAGTAATCATACACAATGGAAATAACAACAGCCGATGATATAAACAACAGTATATAAATGATGATGCTACATGTTTCACATTCTATGAAAATAGCCAAAACATTTTATACATCAATACAGTACAACAGAAAGCAGAGTACATCAAAGAAAAGCAAACAGTTGGCAGCGGCATCACGAGCCTAGGCTTGGTCCCGTGCCCTCCTACTCCTCTGCAGCAATCATGTACCTGTATAGGGACTCTTTCCCCTATCTACACCTTTAGCAACGTAATTTGTTTGGGCTGAAAAGTTTGACCCAAACAGGGTGTGAGAAATATATCTCAGTAGGCACCCACCAAAGGCCCGTGGCCAACTGCGTGTAAGCATACAACAATAGTGTGGAATAGTAAAATGCAATAAAGTAAGTAGTACTGAAAAGTAACTAACTTAACAATTAAATTTCCATTTTATTATTCATTTAATCCCTTAAATATTAGAAATCACCACAGTGCATTTCTAAGTAAACAGTCCACGTCCTCAGACAAGAAAACCTTACCCTCAGGTAAGCAGAATCCAACCCGCAGGTATAGCCCTTAGGCGTAATAGAATTTACCCTCAGGCATAGGAAGTGTCTCCCTCAGGCATAGAAGTCAAGCCCTTAGGCCCGAAAGGTTGCCCTCGGGCGAAATAACTACAGTCCTCAGGCTAAACAGTGCAGTGCCCTCAGGCTAATCACAACAACACCCTCAGGCCAAACAGGTAACCGGGCCATGCCCAACAGGTAAACAAGTAGTTACAAGCAATTCCTCTCAAGACAATTCTACAATTACTACTTAAAGTCATACCCTCGGGTATCCTAGCTAAATGGCTAAATAGTGGAACACACCCCCAGGGTGGTTCCAGATCCAAGCAACGATCTCAACCAGCATTTTATTATCACAATTTAATCACCTATGCAAGTCTAGGCATTAAATATAGCAACGAACTCAGTCACATGACACCCCAACATGGGTTCGTGGCACAAAAACACACAAAACGCACGAAAGCTGGAAAAACTAACAAAAATCCACCTACCTTATACGCCAACGAACGTTATACCCAAACGTCAACTCTAGAAACACCCAAGAACGGCGTAGATCTGATGAAGACAAAACCCCCTAAAATGTAAATAACTTCCCCTCGGGAAATAATTGGTAAGAACGGTTCCAAGAGAGGAGAGGTCTTACCTGTGCGGTTCCAATGAGATCGTCCAAAGCTAAATCGGATTCCAGATGAACACCCGACGGATCTTCAAAGGCCAGGCCTCCTCCATTGGCTCCAAATCAGCTCAAGTGTCTCCTCTGCCAAATGAGGAGTCTGCTGCCTATTTTAAGCCGAAATAAACAAAGTAAACAGCGTGTACTTCTGAGTAAATGGTGTGTATTTCTTTCATTTAACTGCCAATTTGGCGGCACCGCCACACTGTTCATCAGTTGACATGAGTACACGACATGTACTCCCATGTACACGGTGTGTACTGTCGCCCAGCTAGCGGCGACTCCACCGCCTTACTGTTTAAGCCTGCCGACTGACTACATGGCGTGTAACATACCACTACACAGTGTGTAGTCGGTTCCTACACCCCTCGTCGCCGACATGGCTACACGCCCCGTGTACGCATCCCAACACGACCAAAAGTACATGGTGTGTGGAAAAGTACATGATGTGTAGTTCCAAAATTTAGGAGTTTTCCCAATTTTCCATATTTTTCTCAAAAACACTTAAGGAAAAGGAAAAAAAGAAACTCGTACCTCAAAACTAAGAACCAGGTTCTTACATAGGGGGGGAGAAGGGTATGTCTAGTGGGGTTTTTGGAAAAACATGGGTTTTAGGTTGATTATAGGAGTTTTTGTATGGGTGATTTCAATCAAATTATGTGTTGTGTTAAGAAAATTCTACATGTTTTCTTATTGTTTGGGGAAGATTGTTTTTTGAGACAACACAATGTGTATGAAAAATACGTGCCATCATTTATGAAAAGACCATGTGGTCGGGTAATTTTCATGACACCCAATGTAAGAGGGAATTGACCATGTAGTAATACACGATCAGACCCAAAGTGTCCTTCAACCATGTAGTAGTACATGGATAGAACCCATGTGTTACATATCCTTGTAGTACCACATGGATAGACCATGGGTATTTCCAGTTAGTGTATAATTACATGGCCATGGAATTTATTTTGGAGTACATTTTGTGTAATTATCTCATGCTACCTATTTTAGTTGTTTGGGTGATTTTTCACAATAATGAATTAATTGAAAATAATATATTTCTATTAATAGTATTTTTTTCATGTATAAAATTATGTTGTAATCCTTGGGTGTTTTAAGGACTTCCAAGGGGCGGTTCAGTGAACGTTTTTCATGATGAATTTGTTTTCCTCAATTAATTAATTCTTGTTGTCTCAAAAGAGTGATAAATTTATTGAGACCTAGAAAACAGTCATACAATTTGTTGGAGAAAATTGTATGGGATCACAATGGTCCTATACTGGTGTAGTTTGGGATAGTCCTTGGCTAGAGGTACTAGGAGGAAAATATGTTTGGAGTTCTATCTCACATAGAGTGGCATGTTATGGGTATTAGCTTGGGTCTATATCCTTTTTTTTGGGTTTACCTTTTTGGAATGGGTGGTCATAAGTTATTAGAGAATGGTTTGAGGGAGGAGTGAACCCCAAGAGGTAGTCATTATGTCATTAGACTAGTTATCATAGAGGATCCCAATAGGAATGAATCTGCATATGTATTTACCCATAGGGTCCCAAAAAAATTCACTTACTTATGAGTAGACTTAGAAGACCCCATGGGGTTCCCTGGTGTTTGGCTAAACCTAACTGGGTTCTTGTGTTTGGGTAGAGATAGTTACAAGTGACACCTATAACCCAAACCAATGTGTAATCTAGATGGGGATAAGATGATGATGATGGGAATGAGCATTCAGGTTGCATTGATAATACACAACATTCCTTTATAACCTTATGAAATTATCCTCATAATCATCTATCGTATCTTATTTATGTTATCTTAAATCTAAAAATTATATTTCCATTTCAGTATTTTTCTCTACAGGAAAATATTTTTCCAATCAAATTACCTTAAATTCATTCCGCTCCATGTTTTTATTCTCATATACCATCTTAGTATTTTTAATCAAGGACTACCATTGGTCAATAAATTTCCTTCAATGATACACATCCATTACACATGTTTCCCTTCCAAGGACACCCCTATAATATATATATACTCTCTAGAGAATTTTTTATTTTCTCTACCAGAGTTCAATTAGTGCACCTTTAAAAAGAAAAATGTTGTTGCCTCATAAAATGATATAAAGTGGTTGATCATTATAAAGGGGAAACAAGTTTCTCCCTACTGGTAAGGTTGTTTTTCATAACATAATATAATTACCCAAGGATAGTAATAATTTTCTCAACACAATCATTAATTAAATTGTCCTTACTATCCATAAAATTCCCAGATTTTTCAAAATTATTGATTTTCGTTCCATTTATTCTAGCTATCACCATTATATAAAAAATGGAATAACTTTATTTATAAAATTATAAAATAATAATTTATAGAAACTAACTTATATATATATATATCATATTTTCCTATAATTTCGTCTTATGTACATGGTGCCTATAGAACCAATTCTAGAATAATATCATGAATTTTCTAGTGGTAAAATCTATGAATTCTTCCTCAGTTTTTTTAAAAATAATGTTAAAAATATTTATACCAAACCTTACTCGGATACCAACTATAGTGTCTCAGCTTTGGTCTCCCAGAACTAGTGGGTTATTTATTAAATGGGCATCCGATTATATGAGATTACATTTCCAATATTATGGTTCAGTAGTCCTTAAAAGACAAGATTTAAAATCATAACATCACAACATGACATATTACATCATTTGAGTATAAATAATTATTACCTAGTTCTATACATAATGATGATCATATAAATCATTTCACTTCATTGCATGGGAGAGTGGGAAAAAATTAAATATTGAGATCAAATTCTCAATAAAGGTTGAGGAATATTAGAAGATAAAATGGAATATTGATGGTATAAGAAATATAATAGGTATAGATAAAAAAATGATGTAATATCAATTAATACATAAACATTACATAATACATAGTGGAAAAATTACATATATATTAATAGAGGTAAATTAAATGAGCACATAATGATGGGATTACATAATACCTATCATTAAAAACATATCGTCGATTCCTTATTCCTACACATCCAATTAAAAGGGTAAGGTTTCTCCAATTATTCTATCATAGATGTCTCATGTGAGCTAAAAATTCACTTATGGGCTATATAATTTTAGGTCCCACTATTCAAATTAATGGCCAATACATTCTATTAAATATAAAAATTGAATGTGAAATACATGGGATAATGTTCAAGATTGAATAACATAGAAACACTTTTCATAATTTCTTGATGAATCTTATTTTACAATATTTACCATATTAAATAAAGGATTATACAAGAATTTAAATAAATCTACCAAGTAAATTAGTTAAAAAGGATTTCTTTGTGAATTAACCTGAAACTTATTACAGATTCACAATTTTTAAATAAGCACCCTTATTTGGTTAAAGCATGGAATTTTAGTTATGAGGTACTTATATTGATTAAGATGATATAAGTGTTTAGCTAATAAAACACATGTATATATATTGGTAGGATACTAAATAAATTATGGATAAATACCCTATAATAAAGGAGTATGTAATCACACCTATATGATACACATTAGGGATATATAATATTCTTGGGGTGAAACATCCAAGTGGGCATGAATTGGTGGAAAATGTGATCTTGTTCCAAAATCAAGTTTAATTCACTTGAGACTTGATAGAGGAACCACCAGAAACATTATTATCATATTCACATAAAAACCACACTTATAAAAGATAGTACATCGATAATACCACAAATACATTTCATTTTTAGGGATTTGGATGATGGAGTTTATGGATATATGTATGTTTAAGGAATGTAACAACTTATATATGAATATTGATGTTAGTGAAATGGGTAATAATATGGTTAAGATATATTAATGGATTTAATTAAAATTATATCATTGTAATAATATAGTATAACTTATAAATTCAAATGGATAAAACAATGGACATGTAAATAGGATTTGGAAAGAGAGGGAAATAAGACCCCTACTCCATCCTGCTAACGACTTATAAAAGGGTAATATAAGAAGGATTTGGTTATTTTAACATTAGTAATAGATCAAAGGAGTGTTTAGAGAAATTATATGTAATCATGGAATCATATGAAATTGAATTTTAAATAGGATTACAACAAAATAAATTCAAATAAGTAATCAAGAGGTAGAAATAACTTCTTATCATAGATTTAACCAATAGTTAAAACCAAGATCTTCATGATTGAGGAGTGTGTTATGATAGAGACTAATTGGGAGAGATATGAAGAGGTTAATTTTAATTCGGTGTGAGAGAAATAAAGAGAGGCGGTTGGTATTTATGGTTTTGTGGGAATAATTCCATGGAATAAAGTAATATATATATTATTTTTCAACTTTATTTAGTTTTCCACTCCCCCTCAAAGTACCCCATTACCCCCTAAGTTATCCCATATAATGGTTAGTGAAAATATTAGGTTAAGAGAACTAATCTGGTCAACTTGAGTCATTCCTACACTTTTAGGATGTCATATTTTACTGTATATCACAATTTTTTACCATATTTTATTATTTTTGACAAAAATATCCAATTTTAGGCCTACATAATTTAAAAACAGGATTATAAATATGTACTCATTTTTATTAAATTCATTATATGATTATGTGAATTTTAAATTTTATATAAGGATGATGTGTTTGAGGAATATGAAGCAACAAAGTAATCACCATTTTTTTTTCTAAAATAATATATAAACTAATACTTACTAACCCTAAGATACATAATCCCTTATCAAACAAGAATTATACTTCAGGATATTGTGTGAAATAGTGGTAATTTGAGGGGTTATTTTGACCAAGATTGATTTATTTCCAATAACTTCAAAATCTATAACAAATGATTCAACTCAAACTTCAATTGTTGAAGTTTGACCTAGTCATGTTAAAGGGAGATCCCTATTGATGATATCTACTTTCCATGATCTGATAAATGAGATTTAAAATGTTTGTTCTTACTAGTTGTGGCCATAGTTTCCCTATTCTACATCTATTATCTATCATCATTACTATTAATAGACTAATTATATTAGTCTCTTTATAGATTCTATGTTACAAATGTTCTTAATGACCAATTATGTCCAATGATAATTTAATTACAATATTTACTTTCTACAAATTCATTTAAATGACCCACTAAATAATTATTATCATTATTATTTCATTAAATATGTTGATTCCATTGTTTTTATTATTCTTTTTTATATGTTTATTATTATAGTTGTGATGTTCATCAGAGAATATCATCCCAGAGAAATGTAAATTGTACAAACATTATTATATTTTCTTATATTTTCCATTATTAGTTATAATAGTTAAATTTGGATCATATCTTTATAGTATATATTTTTTATAAAAATATGATAATTTATTAAATTAATTTATTGGGTACTACATTCTCCCCTTTATAATAATTTTTCATTGAAATGGTAAATCTACACAGGAAAAAAAGGATAATCATTTATCATTATATCATAAAGATTCCATGTTATCTCTTCTATCTAGCAATTCTTCCAAATAACCATCACTGGATGAATTCTATATTTTTATTTCGAATGATATCTCAAATTAATAACTTTAATTGTATCTTATTTATATGATAAACTAGGCTCCAATGGAACATAATCCTTTAGAATATGAAAAGGTTATTTTATATACTTCTGTTGAAGTGATATACAGAATAATTCAAGTACTTGATACTTCTTTTGTGTAATGATAAAATGATATGCCACAATTTATATCAACTCCAATGTTTAGAAAAACACAATATAACATGGACTATATTCCATTTAGTGTTAAACCTCATGAACCCTTTATATGGATATATCGTTATAAATACATGGTCCCACACATGGAATTCAAGATACCTCCTTTGGTTTCTTGTATAAAATTTATATATAGTTTGAGTTGTCATGACATGTTTTTAGATATATCTTATCTTCTCTAATGATTCTTCCATAATTTATGGACCAAATAAATTTATTTCTTTAAATTTATCCCAACATATTAGTGTTTGAAATCTGTTTCCATAAATGGATTCATATAGTGTAATTTAAATACTGGAGTAGTAACTGTACTTTTATGAACAATCAACTAGGGGTATATATTGATCCCAATATCATTGGAAGTAAAGTGAATATGACCATAGAATGTCCTCCAATGATTATATAGTCCTTTAAAATTGTCTATATATTTGATTGTGATAGGTTTTCCTAGGATTAATCTAGGTATTTAATTCCTTTTGGAGAATCCTCAAAAATTTTTATGGAAAACATAGGTCATGATTACATACTATTTATTAGGAAGTTGCATGAAATATCGTAATAATTTATATAAATTATTTTAAGAAAATTTAGAGGAAATATTATCAAATTTCTAAGAAATGGGTTTAATTTTTAAGATGAAATACAATAACCCCTATTGAATTTTTTAAAATGGTTCTGTTAGGTATACCAATGATGAAATCCATAGTGATATTATTCCATGTCCACTCTAATATCAGTAAAAGATTCACAACCCCATTAGGAAACTATATTTTATCCTTTACTTGTTATTATGTAAAACATATTACAAAAACTTTTTTTCTAATTGGTTGAATGAAAAATATATTATCACAAAAAGATACCTAGAAGGTACTCTCAAGTTACATTCCAAAAATTACTATAATCCTATTCTGATTTTAGAGTATATCCTAAAAGAAAATTTTCTATCAAATACCTTGGTATTTCTTATAATCAGGATCTCTTTATATATCGGTAGATTAATATGATTTAATTTTAACTCATTATATACATTTATTGTTGTCTTTTTTACAGTTTTATGTTCATGCTAAATATGGTAATCTATTATTACTAAAGTTTATCTATAGAGATTGTTACCTCAACTAAAATTTTAAACTTACATTTATTTTATTATTTTTTTAATGTGATTTTAGAGCATCCATAATAAATTTTCTTTTGAATTTCTATTTACATTATTATGTGGATCTCATGGTTGTGGCCATACTTAATTCTGTAGTTAATAGTCATTTGGTTCATGTATCAGAGGTTATCAACTTGTTTTTAGATCACCTATAAATTATTTATTTCCATTTCACCTTAGATGTGTTGCTAATACACATAGTTAGACAACATTTTATTTTTTAGGAACTGGTAATTTATGTATTTATTGATTATTTATGATTAAAATGATTCAATTTGATTATAGATTAGAGGATTATTTGTGGATTTTATAATGTACAATGGTTTTTTTCAATAAAAATGGTGAAATATAGAATTCATTAGATTATTCTTTTCATATATTTATATTTATTTTTCAATTAAATTTTCCACTTTTTATTATGAAATTAAGAATCAAGTTTAAATACACATATTTGGTATTGGTCCATTTCTTATTATCTATATGTTTATCCATTAATGATTCTAGGTTTAAGGAAACATAATATTATACTAATATTTGGCTTTAATAATAAAATAAAAATTCAAAAATATAAAATTTAGATAATATATGCTCCAATTAACTTGTTCATAATCATTTTTCTTAATACTCTAATAGATCTAAAATTATGTATATCAATCTCGTAAAAGATTGGCTTCTTGATAAATTGATAAATTCAATAGAAAAAATCTAAAAAATTATTTTTTTTCAATAAAACATTTTTGATGTAGAATAACTATTCTACATACCATAAGTTGAGTCAATCCTAGTTGATCTTGAAGAATCTATGTTAATATTTCCTATGCTATGATGAACCAAGTTAGTATAAGTTAAGCTAGGTGAATCCAGGCCATGATCTACTAAAATGTGTGAATTCCAACTTCACATATATGTTAAATGGGATCATCATAACCATTAAATATTATTTAAATCTTTAAAAATATTTAAAAACATACAAAATCATTGTTTTATCATTTCATATATGATAAACTATTGTATCAACCTTATAGTTGAAACACATTTGGGGTTTTGTTAAGACATTTTAGAATATCTAATTAATGTTACATTTTTATGTGACCATCTAATTTCAACACCCCACAAAAATATTTATTGATAAAAATATTTTATATAAGCTAGTTTGAATACTGGTGATATTCAAGATTCTTTTTCAAAACTATTCAACTTTTGTACATATTCAAATTTATTAATTTAACAATAACAAATGTTATGATGAAATCTTCGATTTCCTATTAAGAACTCTTTTTAATCTCATCACCATCATCAACATTGAAACCCTATTCCATTAATATATTCCTTGAAATAATCTAAATTATTACTAAAACATCCTTAAACTTTTAGGATATTAATTAAAATTCACATTAAACTTATATAGGTGTAATTACATATTTTTTAAAATTGAAAAACATACTCCAACAAGAATTTTATACATTATATTATATTCTGAATATCTTGTTAAGATATAAAACCCATTTTTCGGTTAAGAAACACCATTAATTTTTATTTTATTTTGAAAATTTAAAAAATATACTATATCTTGTATGGTATTCTATGTGTTTGTAACATTTTTATTTGAAATGAAGACTATATTAAAATATACCACTGATGATTGGTGGGAAAACATTCCCATTTATTTTACCAGTTTCTCATATCACATAATATAAATGAGATGAAGAAACAAATATTTTACTTAGGTTCATTTGATCTTGATAAAATCCATTACAATCATAACCTAGATCTAGTAACTATCTACCGCATCTCATGAATATAAACTACAAGATTAATCAATTATTCATTTTATTTAGAAATCTTGTATATTTATAACACTTTTTAAAACATACATTTAGTGTCACATACCCTTTAAAATAGAATATTTTCTTTCTATAACATACATACATGATATTGAAATTCCATTTAGTTTCCTGAACTCCATAAGGTATATATTTGATATTCTAATCATATGTAATTATTACAATTCTATCCTGACAACCCTAGGTTTCAATGACTATGATTGGATTTTTAATGACACATTTTTTAACATTTCAAGGAATTTATTCTTCTATTTTTAACTTTTCACACTTTTTCTATCCATACAATACCATAAAAAAGATATAATATTCATAGTTCATCCATTATCAAAACTTTGATAATGTTGGGTATAATTTTACTCAATTAAATCATATTATTGTAAAATTTTCATAGAATGAAATTGGAAAAATTCATTAACCAGAATAATCCATTTTTCATATAATTCCATTGAAACTAGATTGTGTAACTCTATGCTTCCATAACATCTATATTCACATGTTAAACAATTTTAACACTAGGTTTCGATGGAAAGAACCTTTATAACACATATAATTTTCCTTAAGAATTTTTTCTATTAAATCACTAATATTTATTAAGGACAATCCTTAGGTTTCCTTTATTATGAGCTACTTAAATTAAAATTCTAATCTCCAAGAATTAATTAAAAACGTATCTTGATTATGATAATGATATCATATACCCAAAAAATTATAACACGACTATGATGAATTAATAACCTTTTTATAAGGGGTTTTATTAAATGGTAACCTTCTAAAAAAATGTCCCCATTTAAAATTCATCATATCCATTAGTGTGGAAAGAACCATAGTTCACTAAGAAATGAGTATAAATTAGTGTTCCTCCCATCACTTCATTGTTTTGGAAAGACATCATCCCAATCATATCAAATATGATTCATGGATAATAGAGAAGATAACCCATTTTCTAATATATCATGTGGATAAAATCAACTTCATTCATATGATATCTTTCCTAATGTTTTCCTAGCTAAGTGTAACCTAATGAAAACCAACAAATAGAGAAAAAAAGGAAAATTAGGGGCTCCCTCATTTTGAAGAACCAACACAAGGATGATCTAGTTTCACCCATTTAGTTCTTTCCTAACACAAGATAATTCAAGGAATCCCAACTTTAACAGATCTTACTTGGTTGAGTGATTATGATATGGAAAAGTGCTGGATTGGAAGGAATCTCTCGCATAGTATTTTAATGGGTTCATAATCTCATAATATTATCTCATGTTATTCCATTTTATGTTTTCATGATTCTAGTAAATTATTTTGGAATCATATTCCCTCCACTAAATTAATATGGTCAAATAATGTTGATATGAAACTTTTTATATAACAAAAAAGTTTGTGTTGATCACCCAATCAGATAAATCAAGTATATTTATAAATATATGAATTCATCATATGCATAAGGTTAATTAAAATTTCTTCTAAATGTTTAGAATTATATGATATTGAAAATATTCCTATGATTTTTTACAGAGCAATAGATTGTAAACTACATTCACCAAACATGATAAGTCATAATCCTCCATGTAAGAATGTATTCCAACACCAAGTCCTTCTACCCTGAGATACTTTGCACAATATTGAATCAAATTCATCATAACTCTAACACCAGATATTCACAAACTATATTTAGTAACTAAATTTATTTTATTAACTTTAGTTAAAAACTAAGATTAAGGTAGATGAAAGACTAAATTCATTATCGATACATTCCTAACCTGTAATCCAAAGCTCTATCATAGAACCAATTTATCATATAATTTTGTGCATATATACTTTCATTATATAAATAATTTATAACTATGAATAAAATAGGAAATAACCTTTACATAAATTATCATTTAAAATATATAAACATCATATAAAAATATATGAATAATTCCTAAAAAAGATAATTATAAACCTTTTATAATTTTTATCTTTATCATTAAGGAAATTACATAATTTTTAATATAAAAATTTTATATTTAATATAATAAGTTTGATTATAAAGAAATTATATTTAATAAAAAATGAACTCTTTCATATTTATAATTATATGGAATTTATTTTTAAATATATGATACTATATAAATTATAAACAATTTGTAATGAATTTTTTATGTAAACATTTTAGATAATCTAAATATCATATAAATAATATTTATTTGTAACTTGATCATATCAATCATCAAAACATTTTTTACGAGGATTAAATAATATCCAAATAAGGCCCGTTTTGATTTTAAAAAATTCAAAATAATTAATTATGAATAATTAATAAATTTCAATACTTTTATTTAAATTTTTTCCCGTATTTCATAATTTATAACTCTTTGTAAACTATTCATTATGATTTATAAATAATAACTTATATTTATAGGTTATATGGAATGACATATAATTTGTTAAAAGATATTTAAAATATTAACATCTAATATTTGGAAATATAGATGTTTCAAAAATATTTATTTTATGTAATTATAATATATTTATAATTAATTAATTTATAAAAATTTTATAAATTATTAAATTCAAAAATAAATTTTATAATGATTTATAATCATTTTATAAATCATTAATATAATTTAACATGTCAAATACATTTTTTAACAATTTTTTTACGCTTACGATGGAACCCATTCCTACATAATGGTATGCTCGCCTACCCCTATACAAGCACTTTAAAAATGGGGAAACCATTTGTGGAGTTGTTTCATAAAATTATGTGAGCTCATACCTTTAACTAATTTGTATTGTGTAAGGGTGCACTTATTTTTACCTTTATGTGGCCTTTTGGCACCAATGCGTAAGGGTACTATATTGGTTACCTCTATGCAGGTACAACTTGTGTAAGGTTAAGAGAACAATTTCCTTTATTCAAGCCTTTAACACCCATCATTTCCACTATATAAAAAATATATATTATATTAAATAAGTACTTAACTTTACATGGATTTAGGAAAAACCCAATCACCCTTACGTACTACCTTTATGAAAACCATATGCGTAAGGATATCTATACAGACTACCTTTATGTGTAACAATCATGTAAAGGTAAGCCTATACTTTCATTATTTTAGTAAGGGTAATTATAGGTGGACCATTTATAAATTGCTAAACATAAAGGTAAGAGGTAATTCCCCTTATATATACAACTTTACATAAGGGTAAAGCCTTAACTACCCTTACACATCTCAGCTGGATAAGGGTATGTCATGGGTTACCTTTATATAACCCACCTATATAAGGGTAAGACCTTTATTTAAAATTGAATTTCCTAAAATAAGAAACTACTCTATTTTTTATTTGACACTTTATTTCACAAGTTATTTCATAAAAATAAAACATGGATCACTCTAATACCATTGAAGGGTTTTTTGAGATTCTAAAAAAAATTTCATAAGTAACAGAAGCTATTTAAATCCATATTTCCAAGGATATCAATGAAATATAATATGAAACTGCATAAATGATGAAATAAATAAATACTTTTATAAAAGGTGTACCTTACACCAAATAATATTCCAAAAACCTTGATCTTCATTGGTGGATTTGATAAATATCACAGAGTTGAAAACCTATGAATCCAACCTCTATAGGTATCCATGGGTTGATCTAAATAAAATTCAAAATAATTAGTATTCTTATTTAACCCATGATTTACTATAATCTCATCCTATAATGGAAGATGGATATGAGAGCTTTGGGTTAGGGAGTATCATCCAAGATTCATCATAATTTGCACACACTACCAACAAATAGTAGTGGTTTAAATAGGATAACCCTATGCCACTCCTTATGTGATGTTGTATTTATTAATGTGTTATAACACATTAATAAATTCTATTTCCAATATCATAAATCTAATGCATTAATGAACCTCCATAACATTTCATCTAAATATTTAAAAAAACACTTAATGACAACTTTCATGGGTAAAACATAAAAAGATAAATTTTTTATAATTTTACTACAATCACATATTGCATAAAATAGTATACCCATATGTGCATGAAAATCATAATTTTCATGATATATATATAGACACCACATATATATAAGGCTTTATAAATATTCCAATTACATTGATCATGACTATGAAATTACCTATGGTAGCTTCTTTCATATATTAGTTGTCATTAACCTTTCCTTTTTCAAATTATAGATTCTTCAATCATCCAAAAAACTTGGAGTTTCATGAATTGGAGCCTTTTTTAGTCTATATAATTATTTCTTCAATTAACAAACCATGATTCCATATTTTTCAAGGATAAACACATTAATATGCTCATGGAAAAATTCATCTACATGATCTCCATTGGGGAAATAATAAATTGCATCTATTTGTTAAAATCTATATTTTCATTGAGTTTCCATTTAAAATAAATTCCCAATGGATTATATCCTTGCAACTATATATATATTTTTTGATTCCCTCAATTTTAGAGTATCTGTTGAAAGCAATTTAGTCTTTTTTCACAGACACATCTCCTTTCAAATTGAGTTTATTTCTAAAAACCAACTTGGTTCCAGTAACATTGTTATTTTATTTCCTTGTAACAATATTCCAAGTCTATATCTTCATTTTACAAATCAATTTATTATTTATAATAGTCCTCTCATTATGATGAACTACCTCAACAACTGAATGAGTCTCGATATGCGATATATGTGAAGCTTGGATCTCTAATCTCATTCATCTTTGGGTCTAGATAGGTGTATCCTACAATCCAATAATATTGTTAGATTAAATATGTTTCCTCATACTTCTATGTCTATTCCCCTGATTATAAGTCTCCACTCCCTTATAGGTAACACTATAATCAATATCTACTTTAACCGGATCTATGAAGATTCCTCAAAAATCTATTTTTTATAATTTTAAAAGTTTTCAGCCCTTATTGATTCCTCATAAATCTCAATAAGAATTTTTTTTATAATTTTTTAATTATTTAAATATCTAAATATTACATCATGTCATATTAATTTTTTATCCAGAACTTGTAACTAGATACATTTGAAATATACCCTATAAAGGTTCCTTCTTCAACCTTTTCCTCAAAAATACCGAGATATATCTGTTTGATCATTATGAAATAGTGTCTTATAAATTCTTAAACTTATTTTATGGTCATCTATTTTATTCAAAATATCATATGTGTTTTTATGTGTTTTAGGTATTAGGAATCACTAGTTTTGAGTATAAATGGTGGTACAAACAACTTCTCTACAAAAGGACATTGAAATATTATTCCTAGCTAGAATGGTTTTTCCCATTTTCATAATACTTCGTTTATTTTTTTATCTATATCATTTTATTGAGGGGTGTATAGTGTGATATATTTAAGTTTACACCTAAATTTATGTATATATATATATATATATCAATATAGTGGATTTAATATGCCTATCCATTTTCTAACATAATCATTTTTTTAAACATCATGCTTCTTTTCAACCTTTCTCCTGATGTTTTTGAACAATTGGAGAGATTTATAATTTTTTATCATTAATAAGACATTGCATGTTTGGGTGAAAAAATATATGAATGTAAAGAAAAAAATATCACCCCTAGTTTACATTTTCTTCATGGGACAACATAAATTGACATGTATTAGTTACAATGGTTTGGTGGATTGTATATTCATATTCTGTTGTGTTTTTTTCCAATCATCCCCTTCTGATATGTTTCTAAAACAAATTATCTTTTTATCTCTTTTTAATTTGGTAATTCCTTTAAAAACACCAAATTTTTATATCTTTCTCATATTTCCTTTGATGAGGGGACCAAGTATACTATTCCAATGTTTATTTTTATCTTTTGTACTCATGTAGAAAGAGTTGGATCAGTCTCTAATCTAAAAAAAGTTTCCTATTTTTATATAAAATCTTATAATAATTCTTCCATCATTTGAATTGTTTTTTAAAAAAATGAATTATTTTGAAATAAAACTTCATTTCCACAATCACACATTTTTTTGAAACAAATAAAATTATTTTTCATCCATTCCAGTAATAGATTATCTTTTCAATTGAGATTATTAGTCTCAATTTCTATAGTCATTATTCTATTTATTTTTAGTGAGTTTTCATTTTCAGAATTAGCTTCTCCTTAATCATGTTGAAAAATTCCTTTTAGGTTTTTAGTGTCACCAGTCATATGTGAATAGAACCCACCATCAAGTATCCAAGGTGTCTCTTATTTCTTACCATCAATTATTCCCCTTAAAATAAGGACATTCACATCATATTTTTTTAACTCTCATTCCCTTTTCTTGGGATGAGATTTATAATGACATAGAATCTAATAACCCAGATTGGGTGCCTAATTTAATACATTTGAATAGATACAAGGTTTGAAATCATGAAGGACCGATCATTTTAGCAGTTTTGGATTACCAAATAAATACATGGTACCCATTTTAAAAAGGGATAAAAAATAAAAAACAATAGCACTCGATAACATTTTGTATCCTTGAACTCATTCCATGAATTATTCATCATATACTAGGTAAAGGAATCAAAATAAGGATGATCTCAAATTCTTATCATGGGTTAAGTATCATGGAATCTATCATTAATCAATAAGAGTAATCAACATGAAATGGTAAATAATTTAACATACATAAAATTTAAATAACTTTAATATCATGATAAGATAAAGAATAATCAATATAGGAAGGTAAATTACTGAAAACACAAGTCATTTAATCAATAAACTAGGAATTAAAATAATTTATAGATAATATCATTGTGAAAATATTAGGTATAATATGATAAGGCATAATGAATATGGAAAATTAAATAACAAAAAATACCTCCCATTTAATCAATAAATTGATAATTGAATTCAACCAAAGATAACATTATTGTAAAAATATCATATATAATAATTACTGAGTTCCTAATAAAGTAAATTCCTAATCATTAGATTTGATTTTCTCTAAAACATGATACCTCTATGACCGATACCTTTCATAAGATGGTTTAATAACTCTTGTAGAGATCTCATTAATTTGGCCAGTTGATTTTCCTCATGAGACCTCTCAATTCACCAAGAGGATATATAATTATAGGTCCCACCCATCATTTCATATCCCAATAATTCCTCATATATTGAATAATCATTTTAATTAATAAATAATATGACTTATCAAAAAATATATGCATTGAGTAAAAAAAATATTTATTAATATCTCCCTAGTTAATCAAATAACTTTTAAACAAAACACCATATGTAAGAATGGTATGCCGTTTTGAAAATATTCATATGTATGATACAAATAATATAGATAAATTTGAATTGAAACATTAACAATCAGGAATAAATTTTTATTCATGAAAAATACATAAAATGGTTAGTATATATAATAGATTAATTTGAATAGGTTAATATTAACAAATATTTCTAAATGAAATGGAAATCGATACAAAATTCATTATAATGATCATAATGATGATGTTTTAATTAATCAATGAATATGTTTCATGTATCAAATTGAAATCCAGATATAACAATTTTAAATTCAACATATGATAATTAGAAATCAATATACACGTATTCTTATAATATAAATGGAAAATAAAGATGTAATATAACCCAAAAAAATAAATTGAGTTATGATATTCTTTTCCACTATGTAACATTCATTTTAAATCCCCTTGGTTGAAATAATTAATATTGAAACATAAAATACTGTGCATTATTAATGAATCATTAAATTACATGTCATGGGGGAAGTATATACACTATAAAAAAATAAATTTGGTGCATATCATTTCAATATGCCTCAGTGAAGAGAAACTTAGACGGAATCACTTAGGTTGAGTTAGACTCATTATGTGCAATATTTATCTTCCTGAATAATAAAATTAAATTAATTATTTTATTATTTCTGAATTATTTTTGTTTATTATTCCTTTTATTTCACTAACTACCATGTTATATATAATTACTCAATCAATTAAATTTACATCAGGTGTTTTGATGATATTTTACTTATGTGTCAAAAATGACATCAGTAGGTTGATTATTGGTATAATAATTCATTTTTACATAATATAAAGAATAAAAAACATTAAATAATTATCATATTTTTACATCAAATATACTTTTAATACTATTCAAGGAATATGGTTTTTATAAATGAAGTATGTTATAATCACGGAGATAGTAGGTTGTACACACACATGAGTAACATTTATATTCATAAATGATTATTATGTAAATGTGTTAAGTAAAATTTTATATTTAAAGAGTGTTAATAATATCATAAATACCATTTTTTTTAAATACACATATATATATCACCCATGTGGTGTGGTTATAAAAGAGTGTCACATTGCTTTGTGAGGGTTGTAGTCCCCACGTACATGTACGACGTTATCATCTTTCAATGAGTGAAGAGGTAAGAAATAAAATGTTATATTATATTTTAAGAAGGATAAATATATTGTTAATATAATAATTATTTCATTTATATCACATATATTCATTAACTTTATCCCTATTACCTTTCATGTAAAGTGTTAGTGAAAAAAAATCACATCACTTTACAAGGTTGTGTTTAACCGTACACAGCGATGATGATATCATATACCAAAAATAATGGGAATTGAAAATATTATATATGATATAATAACTCCATACATATAATTATTTTATAAATATAATATATATACTTTATATCCATCGTCGTACCCAACCATTAGGGGTGTTGGTGGAAAACGTTTCACATCAGATAACATCCTTAAAATTATTCCTAATGTTTTCCTCTAATGTATTTATGAAAGAAATAATTATTTTTTATGGTTATTGAATTTTGGAAGTAAATTGGTCAGGTATTTTCTAAACCAAAAATGTTTTGAATATATAAAGAAGATAGGATAGTGGGTGTCCTTTTATGTGTGAGGTGACTGGCACACTTGTAATTTTTGAATATAAAATGATTTACCCACATTATTCACATGAAAAAAGGGTATTAAATGGTTTATTATAAAGTATTAAACATGAAAAGGTAAAAATATTTCCATCCAATAGATTTTATACAGGTTTTTATGTAATTTAAACCCTTATAAGTTTAGTTTAACCCTCCGGTAAACCAATTTTTAACTTAACTACGATAATTAATTTTTATAGTTTTCACTATTAATTTTGGAATAAATTTAAGGATAAATTTTTATATAATATAAATTATACCGATTCTGCATATTGAATACATTTTTACAAATTAAAATCTCATAAATGGTAGAATTAAATTTAAAATTGTAAACCCCGACCCAATAAAAAACAGGGTTTCCAAAGACAAACTTCTCTTAAGTATAGATTGTTTTAAAATAAAATTTCAATATGGAATTGATTCTAATGATGTAAAAGAGTTAAATTAAAATATAATTGAACTAAATTTAATTTAAATAAAATTTAAAATGTAATTTAACATTTTAAATTATTTAAAAAAATGTATTTTTCAATAATAATCAGTACTTTTCACTATTCATCAAAAAATAAAACTTTTTAGAAAAAACAAAAAAATCGTCATATCTAATTTTTCTATATTCATTTAAAAAATCATTTTATAAGATAAATTTTCTAAAATTTTTAAATTTTAATTTTATATTATGTGCGCAAAATGTAACTAAAATGACTTTTAGAAAAAAAAAATATATAGTTTTTTCGAAAAAAAAATCTCTTTATTTAAAATGATTATTATTTTATTTATAATCAATAGATAACCATAATTTAAATAGTTTATTTTTAACTACTCATACCCACCAACAATAAACCTGGTTCATGATTGTCATGTTTAAAAAATATTTTAATAGAGTATTTTCATTTAAACTCGGTGTTGCGTGCATCTTAAGTTATTTAAGTGATTAAATTTTTTTGAATAGAAATAAGTTGTAAAGTGTCAGTGTGATAAAATATTTTCCTAGAAATTTTTTTCATGCATTTTTTGCATAATTTCATTTTTTCACATCTACCACATATTTCATTGAAGAATTCAAACATGTTTTGAGTTGATTTATTTCATGCAACTTTTTAATTATTTTATTATGTGGTGACACACTTATTAACATATCTAGACTAATTCCCCTTGATTCCTATATCCTTCCAAATAGAGACATGTTGTTCTATCATGTTTAGGCCTTTTATAAGTACCCTTAACTAGGACTCCTGAATCCAATTCTAAAAACATAAAATTCACTTTTATAGATTTCATATAAAAAATGTGGCATATTTTTTCCCATCCAAACATTAAAATATAAAATATTAATATTTGATCACTTACATATTAAATGACCTTTTTCTTTTATAATGTTAGAAATTTAGGAAAAAAATTTACATAAATAACACTCATGAATTCATGAGATAATTTTTCTCAATAAAACGATCTTTTTATATTAAATATTAATTATTCATAATATCCCACAAATTTAATCACATGTGAAACCTTTCTTGAAAATAAAATTTTATTATCATTCTTCCTAACCATGGGAAAATGAAACATAAGAATGGTGAGATCAAATTATTAGTAAGGTTAAATATAAGTATTAATAATTGAATAACATTAGAGAGATTAGGGTGAGAATCAGGGTATGGTGAAATAATCATAGTGCATGAGAATACCATAAGGGTATTCATAACTACCAATACTATTGGAAACAGGGTTGTTATTTACTAAACATAGAGTCTGGTTTGTGTTTTTTATCAATCCACTCTTGGATGATCTGGAATCAACTCTTCATTAATATGGTAAAGGCATGGGATTCGTGAAGACTAGGTTTCAAAAAGATATATTTTATGAGTTCATGATGGGTTGATGGTGTTCTCGATGATTTTGATAAGTGGAGCTTTGCGAGTGTTTGATGGATTGACGAAGATCTTTACAATGAATAAAAATATAAATGGGGATTTTTGAATGTAGGATCACCACAAATATAAATATTTAGGATGATCCTGAAAATGAACTGGAGGTAGTGGAGCATCATGAATGGTTGATCACATATATATGAGGGTACCCACCACTTGATTAGACATGAAAATAATCAGAGAAAATAGGGAGTTGATTTGATTTAGTGATGTTCAGGAGCTTCGAGAATCTTGTACTTTATAAAATCACGAGCATCACGAAAAGACTATGTAATTCTTCACCAATACCAATGATTCTGAATAATTTATGAATCATGATGATGGGGTATTTCATGATGGATCATTGATCTTTGTGAATAAAATTTGTTCCATGAATGAATGTTTCTTTACAAAGGTAGTGAGATTCATTAATGGTATTTTTGAACATCATATTTTCAGTGAACATTACTTTTAAATAAAATCAAATCTGGTATATGGTGAAAGAAGAGTCTCATTCTAGTTAGGGAAAAATACATTAATGCTAATCTATTGAAGTGATATTCATGTTGATAAATTTATTAATACTTCACCCAAGGTAGTGATAAAGTTATATTCGATAGAATTGATCTGAAGGATTTAGTGTGTTATTACTAAAATCTTGTTAAGTCTTCCTGGTATAGAGTGACTATGTCTGAAAATATATATTCAACAACTAGTGGGGATTACTGGATTTAAGTAAGACTGACACATTGTCAATGTATTCTTCTTGGACTAGGCCTCAGTGGTTAACCAAGTAAAATTGTTGTGTTATTCTTTTTGTTTGATTGTTTATATACTGAAAATTTCCATTAGGTGAGTTTAACACACTCCTACCAATATAGAAACAAGTTCTACAACATTGGAAGAACAAATTGAAACATTGGTTCACCCCTCTCATCTCAAGGTGTTCTGGGGTCCATCAAGTTGTATTAGAGCCTATAATTTTCACTTATACCATGATCCATTTTAACCACGCCATGTTAAAATTTTTCCTTGATAAAGTTATTTTTTATTTCAATATTTTTTTTATGATAATTCTGAATAGGATTATTCTTAATATTGATCATGCACTTTTTATCACAGTGAATCACCACTGGATATTTCACTTAATCACCAATATAAGTCATTTATTTCTTCATCCATAATAGTTGATTCCAAGACTTTGTAGTATAGATATACCCTACATCAATGGTAATAAAAGAAGTGATTTAATGTTTCTTACTCAACTATCCCTTACTTTTATTATAAGGCCCCAACCTTTAACATTACATTATCTTTAGTTAAGTCAATACTTATTTGTATTTCATATTTTGGATCTTTTTAAGTTTAAATATTTATATAATTATGTAATAACTCGTAAATAACTACTCAAATATTATAAAGTAGACACTTCTACTCACTATCCATTTTTTAGAAAACAAAAACTTTTAAAAATAAACTTGGATTTGTTTCATGTTTAACCATCGTAACTTTTCGTTGATCCCAAAATTGACGCTATTCTTTTTTAAATCCAATAAAAAATTCAAAACATGGGATGATCATAAAAAACCTTAGTAATTAATACACAAAGATGAAAAAATATAAGTCTTTTAGGAATAAGAAAACCATGAATACTTTCTCATAGAGTAAAAATTTCACATTGGAGAAGTAGTGAATACTCTTCATATAAGATAATATATTTGATTACCCTTTTTGTAATAAAAACAATTTCCATAAAACCCATAGAAAACACATATAGCAGATGAAAGAATCTTAAAACATAATTATAATTAAATGGAATAACAATACAGTCGACTTCCACACATGTCACTCCTATAAATGGAATAGCTATATGATTGACTTCTATACCAAAATCATTGGAGGTTATAACATAACCATGAATTCTTGGTTTATCACGGAAGCACTCGGATTTGGTTTATTATGAAACCACTCGTATTTAATTTATCATGTAACCAAATGTCAAATTTCTAACTACCATTGTATAATCTTAACACATACATAGAATGTTGCAATTATCTACAGTTCACTCATAAAATTCCATTTGAAATCACAAAAAATTATTTTAGGATATTGAAATAGTAAATCCATTTTCAAAACCAGTATCAATAACAAAATACCCAAAAATGTAATATGTTGTTTCTTTTCCCTTAATATAAATCATTAAGGCTTATAGAGGAGGCCAAATATTAATAACTGTTATGGCGGTGGAGAAGTCATTGTCGCTGTATATGTTAAAAAACATTCCTTTCATAATTTTGTAAAGAAAATAAAATGATTCATATTGAAATATTATATTTCAAAACAATTTAATTTAATTAAAATTCAAAAGGCCTAATTATACCCATAATAAAAGAATGTTTTCTATAACATCAAAAATATGCCTCAATGAAAGGAGATTGAGATGAATCCCCTTACAAAAATCATTTTGTTAGTAAAATATATCAATTAGATGTATTCACTGTAAATCTACAATAAAAAGTATAAATACAATATAATATAACCAAAATTTATTTTTCACATAATATTATCATGATATAATCATGAAGTATAAGTTTAAACCAATGAATTTAAATTGGGTTAATAAATTCTCTCACAACTTGTAATATATTGAATCGTATGAACCATAAATGTAATAATTATTGAAAGAAAAATTTAATAACATGAATATAAATATATTCATGATATTTTATATCAAATATAATTATATATACCCCACCCAAAATAAATTGGTCATGAATAATTCATATGTCTCATAGATGTATAAAGTGAGACGAGTAAATCCTTACAGTGTTCATATCAATGAAGTATGAATTTATAAATGGGGTGATTATGTGTATAAATAGTAAATACACACAAATGGATTTTTAAATTTAAACATAAATAAATAAACAACTATTCCACACATAATCTTGTCATAATATAATCAATGAAGTATGCGTAAAACCCAATGAGTGGAAATTGAGTTAAGAAATTCCCTTACACCGAGTCTGACTCATCTCATATGTTCTTTGTTATTTCTGAATATTAAAATTAGGTTAATTTATACTTTACTAGTCACATTTTAATGTTTATTATTCCTTTTATATTACTAATTAACTTGTTATAATAATTAAATAAATATTTATGCTCATGTTGGATGCTTTTCCGATATTCGGTTCTTGAGTTGAAAATGAACTTGATAAGATGTCAATAGTCCATGTGGTAAAAATTACATCATCTCCAAAATAGAAAACATGATATAAATATCTTATATATTAATTTATGAAAATATTTAATGAAAAATAAAAAAAATATTTCATGGAGATGGTAGTTTGTACGTACGTATGAAAGCTATTTTTATTTTTCCTTTCATATTGAAAGAAGAAAATTAAAATAACTGTACATATATATATATATATATATATATATATTTATCAATACCATAGATTTAATATGTCATTTATATCATATATTTTTACTGAAACAATATTTTATACATTCCATGTAATGTGTGAATGAATCACATCATTTTTAGGAGGCGGTAGTCCACACGTCCCGAAACGAAGTTATCGTATAAACATCGTATAGAAATCATTACTGTTTGTTTAATATAACAATTCAAAAACCTTAAACAGGTTATAATATACATATTAAAATATTATTTGACCATAAAAATAATTCTAATACCGGCCACGAAGGTGGAAATGGAAAAAAGAACAAAAACATTATTCACAGAATAGATTTACTAATATTACTTGGATAATAATTTTGTTTCTTTGATTAAGGGGAGATGAGAAATGAAATGGATTTGAAATAATAAATTATAAAAATAATACTTTATTATATATATTATTATGAATTTATAATGTATTTATGGATGAAGTAGGTTTGGGTAAATTATAAAAAAAATTAAGAGAGGTACTTTTGGAAAATTACCTCTTGAATAACAACTCCTTGAGAGACCCTTGCGGACATTGGATTTAGTATGTTGTTGAGAAAAAAGGAAATTGAACATTTGTAGAGTGATTAGGATATTTTTGGGTAGATATTTGAGGATCTAAAAGACTTTTTGGATCAAAATGAGGAGGTAAGGGTTGGTATTTATGCTTGAGGAGAGGTGGGTTTATGTGATTAATTTATTGATTATTGTATATTTAATGCTAAACACATTGAGGTGGCATTAATTTAAAGTAATTATACATTAAATTAATATTTTTAGGCATGTTAAGGTCAATATACACCTCAAATAACATTTAAATTCGTATTTTTTAGTTATTTTAAGCCTTTACCCTTTTACCTTTAACATGTATCATTTTTTACCTATATCATGGTAAATATTTTTTTTACAATGGTAAATTTTTGTATACCATAAAATGAAATTGACCTTAACATAATTTTTAACTTATTATTTCAAATATGGAATCCATTTTTCCAAATTCAATTCATATAATTTGAAGAATTAAATTTAAAATTAATTCCATAGACAAAAATGAAAAGTGATAATTTTAAAGGGAAACACTAAAAAGTTTGAAATGTTCTTATATATTTTTTAAATTTTAAATTGATTAAAACAACCTAAATTGGATTAAATTTTAAAATTTTATTTTAATTACACTATAAAACCAATTAAAAGGATAATCTGACTACCTAAATAAATTAGATGAAAAATAAATTTTGAATTAAACTATAATATATTTAACTATTCATTAAAAAATGAATATTATCAGAAAAAACCACAAATTTTATCCAGAAGAAAAATTTTGTTTAAAAATTCCAAATATAAATTTTATTTTTCCAATAGAACTTATAAAAGTGTTAAAAACTAGATTTAAAATGGATTTTTCATCAAAAGAATGCCAAATGCCTTTTTTGAAAAATACTTCTTTTATTTGAAAAATTGAATTTTTTCTTATATAATATCTAAAAAATACATAAATTTAATTAGAAACATTAAATTTAGGATATATATATATATATTATTAATATAATCCAACATGTTTTATTTATTATTTTGTGAGATCAATTATTCTCATTTTTATATTTTTTCATAAAAACACATAATTTTTATACAATTGGTTTTTATTTACTTTCTTGAGTAATTTGGTAACCAATGAGTCGTTATATAAAAAATTCTAAATTCTATTTTAATAATTAAATTAATATTGTTCATTCCCCCCATTCCAAAGGCTAGGTTTTAACAATAACATTTAAATAAAAATACTGATTTGTTCATTTAAGCTCGATGTGGCATATCATGTATGCTATCGAACATAGATTATTTTTCATAAAACTTATGATGTTACATTCTCCCACAATTTTAGAAATTGTGTCCTTGAAACATGAATTCAGGGTTGGTAACTTGGGTATGAATTTTCAAAATAACATTATTATAATCCATCATTGGTAAAAAAATTTATAAAAGTACTACTTTAAAATATAGAAGGTAAGTACGAAGATCACCAGAGATAACACATACTAGGTTTCCATATAAGAATACAAGGACATGAAGAATAAAACTAACTCTCAAAGACTAATATATAGTGATAGAGAACATAATCAAGGGAAAGTTATCAATCCCAAAACAATAAATATGTGATGGGTCAAAATTACATTGAGAAAATTAAATGAATAATGTTTTTTTAATGATCCTTTTGAGGGATTAAAATACTTCCTAGACTAATAACATAAGAAAAACATCCTTACATGACAAGAATTGTTTTATCCTTTCATAAAATTCATCCAAAAACTCATATTGTTTCTCCAAATTATGTCTATTCAAGATTAATTATTCATGCCTCAATCACTAGCAAAATCTTTCATATAATTAAATAACCCAAAATAGATTAAATATATTTTTCTCATTTCTTTAGATTATAACCAAAACATAAATTGGTAGTACATGAAAAGATAATTCCCCAAATATTATAAGCCTTATATGAAAAACTACTTCAATATACAATGTTCAACAGTAATATCCAAAGTTCAATATAGACCATTTAATAAATAACTTTACTTATAATTAAAACCTAAAAATCCAAAGGATTTAGTCACATAATCATAAAAAAAATTAACATTTATCTCCAAATAACATCAATTAAACATAATGGGTCATACCAAAAAGTGAGTACCCAGATCACATATTCTCCATGTTAGGTTAATTATTTCCATAAATAACTCAGTTCCCTATATATCTGCAAAAAGATATATATTCTAACAAAATAAAATTAAACCATTACTCCTTAAATAAAATAACATAGTATTCTATTTACCTTAGTCATATAGGGTTCCCAAAATCAACTTATTCTTATTATATAAACTCATTTAATAAAAAAGAAAAATTTATTCTAACTATGGACTTCATATAGGCAAGTGTTATGAGATGCACCCTTGTCACCCTTTGTTTGTGGGTTAAAGCCTCATAGACTTTCAAGAAGTGATAGGTTGTCACCCATCTTACCGGTTGTATTTTTTTTATAAAACTCAAAAATAACCATAATATGTTTGAACCTGAAAGGATATATTATACCTCTCACTTTCATACCAACACATTATGACATCTGTATCTTAATTATTGAAGTTTTATATATATTAAACTTTTTTTATTTCACCTCCATATGATTTAACAAAACTATTACCAAAAGAAATAATATTGTATCTTAATCATGGCGTCCACCTGGTTTTATCATCATTTTGTTTTCGTGGATAGAGGGTCCATGCATTGCCACAATGATTTAGAGACTCTTGAAAATCACATTCTTCCTTTGTCCAAATATATCATGTACAACTTGGTTCAAATGGGTGTTTGTAGAGAAATTGTTTTGGTAAATAATCATGTTTGACATATAATTTAATGATATCATATAAGAATTGATTTTTATTAAAGATTCAAACCAAGTTTGATTTGAATATTTCAATCAAGGTTACTTTAATGATACCATAAGTTTGTATTGAAATACTATAAGTTAAAATAAAATATAAATAGATTGTGTATGGATCTCTATATTTAGCATCGTTTTCAAAATCATAATATCCTTCATAATCATATAATAAGGTAAAATATTTGAAAATTCCTTGGTGATATTACCTTTTGAAAATATGAGAATATTGAGAAAAAATGATTTGATTGAAAACAACCCTTGACCAATGATGGTATCGAGGTATTTAGGATGTGTTTTATACATCATACTACTGTTTTCAAAAGATTTGTTTGTTAGAAAAAGTTTCAGAATTATCCAAACAAGACTTTGTAATAATTATTACAATCATGTAATTAGGTAGTGATTGGAATGATGTTTGAGATCCTCTTCCTTCCACTTTACCTAAATTTGATTGATCTAAAAAAGTTATAAAACAAGGAATAATAGACATACAAACTTACCATATGTTTAACCAAAACTCGTAATCCCTAAAGTTGTCTAAATCTTTCCTTCGATACCAACTATAAGGCCCCATCCTTAAACATTACATAATATTTTTTTAAGAAAATAATTTTTTCTTATTTGAAATTGAGGATATTTTTTAGTTTATAGCTTTAGATAATTTTTCCATAAATCATAAATAAAAACTCAAATATTACAAAGCGGACACTTCTACTCACTATCCATGTTTTCATAAACTAAAAACTGGTAAAAAGAAACATGGTTTGGTTCTAGGTTTAATAATCATATGTTTCTTTTATCCCATTCATTAATATATTCTCTATTAAATCCTATGAAAAAACATTTAAAAACATGGTATGAGCATAAAAATCTCTGTAATGGATACATAGAAAAGGAAAACTATTAGTCTTGCAGAAACATTTAAACCATGAATACTTTATCCTAAAGTAATACCTTCACCTTTAAGAAGTAGTAAATACTCTTCACTAAATATAAGATCTTTTCTTACAGTTTTTTACTAAAAATACTACCATAAAACCTATAGAAAGAAAATATAACATATAAAGTTAACATGGTACATAATTAATCATAAAAGGAATAACCATACATTTGACTTCCACACAAGTAACTCTTATAAATGGAATAACCATATGACAGATTTCCTTACCCAATGCATTACGGGTTATAACGTAACCACCCATATGTGGTTTATCATAGAAAAAATATTTGGTTTATTATGGAACCACCCATACTTTTTTCACATAAATACACATAAAATTTCAATGAACAATTTTATAATCATAACACATACATACAAAATTGCAATTTTCAACATTTTCACTCATAATATTCCATTTTCAATCACATGAAATCATTTCTAGATAATGAAATAGTCAATCCATTTTTATAACCGTTTTCAATACCAAAATACTCCAAAAAATGGAATATGTTATTTATTTTCCATTTTCAAAACATTATGTATTATAGAGGAATCCAAATATCAATAACGGTTAGGGTGGAAGAGAAATCATTGTTTCTATATATTTAAAAAAATTAAAATTTTCATTTTTTTAAATTAATTAAAATGATTTGAATGGAAATATTACTTTTCAAAATATTTTAATAAAATTAAAATTCAAAGGTATTTATTATACACCTTGTAAAATAAGGTGGTGTATAACATAAAAAATATGCCTCAATGAAAGGAGATTGAGCTGAAGTTCCTTACAGAGATTATTTTCTTAATCAAATAGATAAATTATATGTGTTCACTATAAATAATAATTATAAAAGTATAAATAAAGTAAAAGATAACCAAATTTCAATTCTTGTGTAATCTTAGCAAGACATAATCATAATTTATATGTTTAACCCAATGAATAAGAATTGGGATAATAAATTCCTTTACCAATTGTAATCTGCCAGATCGTGTGACCCATAAAAGTAATAATTATTGCATGAAACATTTAATATAATGAATATAAATAGTTTAAAGATAATTCCTATAATATATAATTATATATACACCACAAAAAATAAATTATTAGGTAATAATGCATATGTCACACAGAGGTAAAAACAAAAGACGAGTAAATCCCTATAATGTTTGTATCAATGATGTTAGAATTTATCGATGAGTTTATTATGTATAGAAATAGTAAATACACAAAAAAAGAGTAATGTATAAAAAAATATACAATTATTTCATACATAATCATGGAATAATATAATCATGAAATAATGTATAAAACCCAATGAGTAGAAATTGAGTTAATAAATTCCCTTACCTCGAGTCTGACTCATCTCGTATGTCCCCTATTCTTCATAAATAATAAACATAGATTAATTTATACTTTCTTATAAAATGTTTAATATTTATTATTAATTTTATATCATTAATTACAATGTTATAACAATTACATAATTATTTAAGTTCATGTCGGACGCCTTATCAATATTAAGTTCTTGAGTTGAAAATGAACTTATTAAGATGTCAATCGTCCATGTGGTCATAATTAAATCATCATAAGAATATAAAATATGTTATAAATATATTATATATCAATTTTATAAGTATTTATAATAATATTTAAAGAAAAAATAAAACCATTTCTCATTGAGACGGTAGGACGTAAGTACGCATGAACATTATTTTCATTTTTCCTGTCGTATTGAATGAATGAAATTAAATAAGACGAATGTAAATATATATATATATATAATACAATTAAATTATCATTAAAATTAATTTATTTAATAGATTTTTGATATAAAAATCCTTAATACATTCTATGTGATGTATGAACAAATCACTTCGTTTTGAGGAGGTGATAGTCCACACATCCCCAAAGTGAGTTATCTTATACCAACAATATGAAAAGCATGAAGGAACGTTTAATATAAAATTACATAATATTAACTATTGTATTTTATACATATGAAAATATTTTTTTACCATAAAAATAGTTTTATGACCATCCATTAAGGGGGTAATGGAAAAAGAACAAAAACTTTATTCACGAATGTGATTAACCAACATAACTTGGATAATAATTTTTTTTTATTGATTAAGATGATATGAGAAATGAAATGGATATTATATATTATATTATAAACATAAAACATTAGTATATACATTATATTTTCGTTATCATGAATTTATAGATGAATTCGGTGAGGGAAAAGTATAAAAAAAATTAAGAGAGGTACTTTGTGAATATTAATTCATGAATAAAACCTCCTTGAGAGACTTTTGGGGACCTTGGATTTGGTCTTTTGGTGAGAATAGAATGTTTTTACATGGGTAGAGTTAGGATCAGAGTATTGGGTAGATATTTTAAGAGATAAAGGTATGTTTGGGTCTAAATGGGGAGGTGAGGGTGGTATTAATACTTGAGGAGAGGTGGGTTTTAGTGAGTAAATTATTGATTATTTTATATTTAAAGCTAACCACATTGAGGTGGAAGTAATTTAAACGAATTATAATTTCCAATAATGTTTTTTAGGATGTTTAGGGTATATAAACACCACAACATACATTTAAATGTCATATTTTTAGGTATTTTGAGCCTTTTCCCGTTAAACGTTGACATGTTTCATTTTTTACCTATACCGTAACAAATATTTTTTTACCATGGTAATTTTTTTTACTAAAATATTAAATTAGCCTTAAAAATTAATTTTTAATTTATTATTATGAATATTTAATCCATTTTACACATTTAAATTTACATATTTCAAGGAATTATATTTAAAATTAGTTCTGCAGAAAAAACGGAAAAGTATGTTTTTAAAAGTGAAACATTCGAAAGTTTTAAATGTTTTCATATATATTTTAAATTTGAATTTGTTTAAAATGACCTAAATTGGATTAAATGATAAAAAATTAATTTAATTATAATCTAAAACCAACTAAAATTACAATATATATTTATAAATAAATCAGATGAAGAAGCAGTTTGGAAATAAAATACAATATTTTTCACTTTTCATTAAAAAAATTATTATCATAAAAATACCAAAAAATTATCAAAAGTGAAATTTTATGACACTCATTCAAATAAGAAGTTTATTTCTTAAAATATAACTTATAATAGTCTTAAAAACTAGATTTAAAATGGGTTCTCATTCAAAAGATAGTAAAATTCCTTTTTTGAAAAATACTTTTATTCGTAAAATTGAACTTGTTCCTATAAAATTTCTAAACAACACATTAATTGAATTGTAAAAATTAAATTTAATATATCATATATATTTTTTATTAATATAATCCAACAAGAGTGATTCATTATTTTATAAACATGATTATTCTCATTTAAATAGTTTTTCATAAAAACACATACTTTATGTTAAATTGTTTATTATTTTCTTTTATAAATAATTTTGTAACAAATGAATAATTATATAAATATGTGTGGAACCTATTTTCATAATTCATTTAATACTACTCATTACTACCATTCCAACAACTATTTTATAACAGTAACATTTAAATAAAAATAATTAGTTGTTTGTTTAAGCTCGATGTGGCATATCATGTACTCAATCAAACATTGTGTTTATTTATTAAAACTATATATGTTCCACTTAATAATAATAAATAATGATCCACAACTTTTGGAATTTCTATCCACCATGTAACCAGCCCATTCAGCATAAAAAAAATACTGATAGTTCATTATCTATTCATGCAGCAATATATAAGCCATAATTGTGAGTACCTTGAATTTACCTCATTATTCTTTTAACTGCCATTGTATGTTCTTACTTTAGATTACATTGAATGTGTGCCACTATGAATTTTGAAATACAATATATGGTCATGTTTTAGATAATTATAATAGTATTCTAATGATTATCTTATATGTGGTGGGATCCACGTAAATCCCATCCTCATGCATCCCATGTTTTTTCCAAATCGTAATCGAAGTCAAAATTGGTTTGGAGTCATGTATATTGAATCTATTCAAAAAATATCTTACATACATTGATTAATAAACTAATGTATAATCCCTATTCTTAATTACCTGAATCCCTAAGATGTATTTGAGTTCACCAATTATAGTCATTTCAAACACTTATTTCATATGATTTTTAAATTCTACTATTGATATCTGTCTACATATACTAAATATTATACCATCCATGTACACTAGCACCATAAATTTATCTTCCTTTGAATTTATCACATAGATATTATGGTCAAATACTCCTCTTTTAAATTAAATATTCTTCTAATAATAATCCAGATGATGATACAATTCTCCTGGTACCTCCTTCAGACCAGAGAGTTCCTTTTTCATTCTACAAAACATCAATTAATAATTACTAAATTGAAACCCCACTGTTTGTTCAATTTAGTCTTATTATTAAACAATACCATTTAAGAATTTTGTTTCCACATCTATCTAATACACTTTATATCCTCTTTGGATTTCCAAATCAAGGAAAAGCCTAATCAACTCTAGTCTCACCACTGTAGAAAACATTTCTTCATTATCAACTCCTTCAATATGTGCATAGCCTTTACACACCAAGCATTTCTTAATTTTGATCACATTTCCATTATCATTGATTTTTTTAAATCCACTTTATTCAAACCAATTTGTGATTTTTGGTTCTCTTAATAAGATCCCATGTTTAGTTCTTATCAAACTAGTAAAATTATTCATTCATGGACTTAAACCATGATTCATCATTCACAAGTTATTCAAATTAGTTTGCTTCTACAATTTACAAGAAGGAAGAATGGGATTCACTCTACATTATCCTTATCTATGTCGGAGATGTCCCATATCCAATGATGTTGGATTGATCAATTTTTTATAGTCTACTTCTCAGGTGATGTGAGGATGATATTTATTCATCCATGGTTTCCTCTTCCGATTATTCTTCTAAATAATCATCGTTTTGTGACCCATGAATGTTTTTTCAATCATTCATCGAATTCTGAATTTGCATATACTCTTGTTACACATTCTAATTCATCTTTTATCATATCAGCATATAAATTCTTGGTGGTGTTTGTGATTTTATGTTAAATATTATTTACATCACTGCATTCCGCAATTCATTCAAGATAATTATTGAATCATTTTTAGACATTATTCTTCATTGAATATCTAATTAATATTCCCTCATCACCAGCATCACCATAAATTCCTTGATTTCCTTATTTATTTGATTGGATGAAACATTTCCTTCTAAAAACAAAAAAAATCTTCAAATAAATATTTCTTCCCTGCCACATATCATATAGTGTGTTGGTTTCTCCCATATAAATCTATATTCAATTTTTCTGTATACACTGCTGCGTAAACAGCCTCTTTTAAATAACAGTGAGAGATATGACTCTCAATCAGCATAGTTCTGGCCATATTGTTTACCTATCTATTTTTATGTTCAATAACCCCATTTTTTGTGGGGTTTTAATAATAGCCACCTTATGAATTATTCCATGTTTCTTTTGGTAATTTTCAAACTCAATGGACATATGTTCAGCTACATTTCTATATTGTAGAACTTTGATTATATGAACTGTATCATTATCATCAATTTAGTGATAATTTTTATGTTGTCAAAGAATATGTTATTTTCTATATATAACCATAAAACAATACATTATACAATAATAATACAATAAAATTATTAATCACCTCTTCCCATATGTTCCAGCTACATTTATTAGACCACATACATCTATGTGGTTGAGATCAAGATGATTTTTGTCATTTTATTCTTTAGCTGATTTGAGCAACTGACCAACTTTCCACATATAAAAGAATCATGATTATTTTCTTAATCATGATTTATATTGGAGATATCCAATACAATATTCAACATAGATATATTTTCTATGTCTTGTAGATTGATGTTGTCCAACCTTATATGCCACAAGTTGTTTTATTCTTCATCTGTCAAGTAGTAGATGATCTCTTTATGATCAACCTAATATAAGTTGTCATCTGTTAGGCACCCTTTCATGATAGAATTATCTATCTATCCTTTGATATTGAACCCCTTTTTATTGAATGTAACTATGAGTCCCGAGTCATAGATTTGACTGAAACATAAGATATTATGACATAATACATCTATATAGAAAACATTGGTTTTCTTAAACTCTTCATTTTAATGTTTTTTACATTCATTAGATTTAATCTTCAAAGCACCTTTACTCTCAAACATGATTGTTCCATAAACCCCTTTCTTTTCACTATTAAATAGATATTCATTTAACATTATATGAGATAATTAACCACTATAAAGAATCTATGTTCTGTTATTCTTTGGGTCTTTAATAGAAACTTCTATAAGGTAGGATTTATCAATTTTACTTTTTTCCTTCCATTTAATATTTGATTGAGTGGAGGATAATGATTGTATTTCCAAAATATTTTCCATTTTCATTGCTTCTTCATACTGATATTATTCATAGAGAGAGGAATACCTATTTCAAGAGAAAATCCATCTAGTTGGTGGGTATTTACATTTCTCTAAGATCAGTAGGTAATAATTTAGCCTTGTTTCTACCTTCAATCAATAACTTTATAACCATAGGTAGAGTGGTGAAAACAATAACCATAAAATATATTTCTTATATAAGATGTGTTATATGAATGCATTCTCTTTTTTTGACTTCCTAGCTCCTATCTATTAAAATATCTTCTTTACTCTGCACAGTTCGACATAGTATGACACGGAAAGCCGCATAATTGACATTTCATAAGAGGAAATGTCTTCTCAATTATATTCCTCCTCAGGCCCCCTACCTTAGGAAAAGTAGTTTACGGGAGAAATTTTCTTAATACTTATGTTTGGTTTTTAGTTATCTTTTTAGTTTTATTTAAGTGGTTTTTTATTATTTTAGGCAAATTTATGGTATGTTCAACTTTTAACCTCCCTTTATTTGGGATCATCTTGTTTCTAGCCTTTAATGTTTTAGCATCACATTCAATTCCACACTTTCCAAGGTATGTGGATCTTTGATCATTTAAATCATTATATAAGCCCTTATAACCATGCCTATCTCCCTCTAACAACATTGAATCTGAGAATATTTCAAACTATATTTTATGCATTTTTTCCATTGAATTTGATTCACTTTCAAGTTTAGTCATTAGTGTAATGACTTCTTTAAGACCCTAAACTTTCATGGACTTCTAGTCAAATTTGGATGTACGTTTATTTATGACCTTTGCATGTTCATCAAACCTGAGCTTAAGTTCTACTACATCTTCTAGGTATTTGATATTTGTTGAATGTTCTTTTAGAACTTCTTCCATTTGATCAATTTCAGCTTCATGTCGATCAATATATTATGATGACTCTTCCAGATTTTCCCTCTACTTTTGGTTTCTATTTCTATGATTTTAAATCTTACTAAAAGAATCCTCCAGTTACAAATTAAGATCAACATCATCTATCAATTGATTATCTTTTGATGGTTTCGAATTTTCAACAGTAGCCCTCACATATGCTTAAGTTAAATATTTAAACTCAAGTTTATCATCCTCAAAAAATTAATTATCATCATCTTCTTAATAGACAAAACAATTCCACTATAATTTATTTCTTAATTTGTATTATTCCATTTTGGGAATCCTTTTCGGAGGATTTTGTAATGTTTTTAGCATCACTTTCTCTATCATCAAACTTTCTAGAGCACTGAAAGGAATTTCTACCGACTATATCACATTGAAAAAATGGATAAAGGTTGTTTCCTTCAAATATTTCTTTTCTTATATTTGATTTTTTATTCAAAAGAGAAAGGATTACATCTTCCTCATTAACATCATCAACTATATCTTCAGAAACATCATGTTTTTAATGGATTTGAATGCCATTTCCTTGATTTCTCGAGTCTTTGCATCTTCATGTTTTACTCTCATTTCATAAGCCACTAGACTACTTAGAAGATCATCAAGTGAAATTTTATATAGATCCATTTATTCTAGGGATGATACTTTTAGATTGTAGAGAGGTATAAGACTTATTAATGTTATAATAATAATGTAAATATCAATAATTTCTTCACCAAGATATCTAATTTCTCCATCTACTTCAATTATCTAATTAAAAAACGGGTCTATATTTTCATTAGGATGCATCTTCATCAAATTGAACCTATTGTGAAAAACTAAGAGGTTTTCTTCCTTCTCAATTTTTTCACCTTCATAAATATTTTCTATTTTTTCCACATTGATTTTAATGATCTGAAATTAATTACCTTTATATAGATTTGATCATATTGAGCTTAAATAAGGGACCTTTATTCTTTAGTATCTATATCAAGAATTTTCCTATCTATTTCAGTCATAGAAATTTTTTTATAGTAGTTAACTCCTCCCCATATTTAGTTGAAAAAATTACTTCTATTATAATATTTATTAGATGTGATCTTATACTATTCTTCAAAATATATAACTTTCTTCTATCAAAGAGTGGGAATTCAATAATGTTTACTGAATTCTCTATGTTAATAAAATATGATAAATTTAACTCCAGCAACATATAGGATTTGACACCACTTGATGGACCTTAGAACACCTTGAGAGGGGAGGGTTGAATCAAATACATGGATCATCATTAATGAAACATTGAATATATCTTTAATAAAGGATATAATCATTGGAATTAGTAATCATGATCCATATTTTATCAATATTGATACAAGGAATCATTAAAAATATATATTTTCACGCACAATAAGTAGTAAATTTTATTCTTTAAACATAAACTAATTATCTTACCTTGATAAATCATAAGATTTTTCATAAAATCCCCTAGAAAGCATAGATAAATCATGTATTTAACTTGGGACATCATTCTATATATCACTCTTACAAATGGAATAAACATATGGTAAACTTCTATACCCAATGCATTGGAGGGCTATAACAGACCCACCTATCCTTGGTTTTAACAGAGTCATCCATGATTAGTTAAAAACGTAACCAACCATCCATAGTTTTCAACAGAACCACCCATAGTTATTCAATAGTGGTACCATCCATCATCATAAACAATTTTTGAGAACCATAACATTAAAAAAGTACATAGATCAGAAATATCATCATAAAACTCATATAAATTCCATTATTCCTTCCATAACTTGATTGACCCATTGAAAAAATAGGTTCCATAAAAATGTCTTTAAAAAATTCATAATATATCTATATAATTAATAATAATGAAATCATTAAAAAATATAACTAGTGAAGCATAAGTAAAATTAATTTTTATTAATAATGATGTATTTAAATGCCATTAAAATTATATTAAAACCATTTTTGGGGAAAATAACATTTGAACATTGAAAATCACTTTAAAAAATTCAAAAAACGTAAAAAATACTTTTCCTAAGAAATAACTTTGGAAGCATATAAAGGATACTTTAATGAAAATAATGGATGTGATGGAAAGAAAATCTACTCAAGTTGTAAATGTTTTAAATAATCATTCATTTCACACATTTTGTTAAGGGATTCTAAAGTGACCAATTTAGAAAATGTTAAGAAATATGAAATTTTAAACCATTTAAATCTACGTAAAAGATAAAGTTAAATAGTTTTAGAAAAAAAATTATGTTTATAAAAGGTAATTTTTTAAAACATTTTATAAAACTAGGATGTAAAAGATAAAACTTCTCTATTTGAAAGTAAACACAAGATCGATATCACTTAAAAACAACTTTCATAATGATTTTTTAATAAATAAGAGATGAAATATAAATTATAAATGTAAACAAACATTTATAATATATTTTATTTGGTTCAATAAAGTAATAACACATGATTTTACTCACAATGAATCTTTGGACATAAATAATCCTTAAACAGAAAAGATATTGTAACATTAAGCCTTTTCTACTTTGGTAACTTTCAATCCTATGATCCATGAAATAATAATTTCAAATGAAACATAAAATATCATGAAAATAATGAGATTCATGATATAACATATAAATGATGATGTATATTCACCTTATAAAAGAATATAATGGAATATCATTAACATATGTTCCAAGGAAAGGGAGTTGGAAAAAATAACCCTTACAAAAATCATTTCATTGAATTGAAAACTAATAAATTAAGAGATTTTGTGGAAAAAAATTAAATAAAAAAGTTTAAATATTGAACAAAAAAATTTATATATATATTCACACATAAAAAATGGCATACCAAAGTCAATGAAAAAGATTTATAATGAAAAAAAAGTAAATTAAGTTATGAAACCCTTTACCACTTTGTAACATTGATGTCAAATCCCCTTAGATAAAATAATAAAAAATGAAATTTAAAATATCCTGAAGTATGAAGGATTTGTGATATATCATGTAAATGGAATTTATATTCACTATATAAAAGAACTTAGTTCCATAATAATAAAATATGTCTCAATAAAGAAAAAATAAGATAAAATCCCTTACCATGAGTCCATCCATTGCATGTATATCATTTAAATTCTCTATTATAAAATTATATCAAGTATTTAATTGTTTTATATGATATTATATTTTTTTTAAATTTATTAGGAAACAATTTCAATCATTTATTTCAATGAAATATTTAATTTCTTAATCAGTTAAGTCCACATTGAGTGTTTTGTGGACGTTCAGTTAACAAATTCAAAATGACATCATCATGTTGACCATTGAAAAAGGTTCATTATTCCATAATATACTAAATAATAATTATTACATAATTATAATTATTATACAAAAATTATAATTTTATCACCATTCGTGAAATATGGTTATGAAAAATGAACTACCTTACAAACATTGAGATGATAGGTTGTACATATGCATGAGTGACATTTTCATGTTCAATGAGTATTATGGGAAGAAGGTAAGTATTATTTTATATTACTATAATGATAATTATATCATCAATACCATATTATTTATGTAAAAATACTTATATATATCATCTATTTGATGTGGTGGTAAAAAAATGAATCACATGGATTTATGGAGATGGTAGACCACACGTACCAAAAGATGTCGTTATCATTATTCAGTGTATGGAATGTTAAGAATATATATGATATATTACATATATATAATAATAAATATTTCCTTAATATAATATATATATACATTAAATATATCATTATAACTAGATCTGAAATGTGATAAAGGAAAAAAAATTACATATGTCTGTGTGATGGTAGTCCACCGTACACATGAACGATGTTTTCCTTTCCCATTTGAAAATGGTTAGAGATGTATATGGGAAATTACATTAACATAATAACTTATTGGTATATGGTAAATATTTTAATTATTATTTAATCATTTTTTAATTATATTTTAAGGTGGTGTAAAAGGAAATAAAACAAAAACATTTGGATAATAAATATACCTTTGATTCAAACAACCTAAAAAGCATTACACCAATAGCTTTTATAGGATGGTTTAATAATAAAAAATCCTCTAGGAAATGGTAAGGGATTTAAATAAGAAATTTTTTCTGGTATTGGATGAAAAAGGCTTTTTATTTTGGAATATAACAGGGGTGTTGGTACCCATTTATAAGTGAGAATTAGTGAAATTTTTTTGTAAATACCCCAAACTATTCAAGAATGAAGAGTCACTATCAAGCCAAGTGACACCAAAATTGAAAAATAATGAAATTTAAGGAAGATAATTTCTATCCAAACCTCCAAAATAAAAAACATTTTAAACATGTTATTCTTTAACAACTAAGGTTATTCACGGTTACAATTTTATTTTTTCACTATGGTAACTAGTGGTTTTACTCTTTAAGGGTCAAGATAGTTATAGTAAATAAAAAATTGTCACATAATTGAACCATGGTTAATATCAAAAAACTTATTCTTAGAATTTTTTTATATAGGTTTTTTATAATGTGTATATTATATAATAAAAAATTATTTATTATAAAATATCATTAATGGAAATTGAACACTATTAATTTAATTTTACTTTAAAAACATCAATAAAAGAATGGAATTGGATTATATAAATTTTAAACACCTAGAAAAACTTTAATTTTTTATTTAAAATTTGTGGAAAAATATAATTCAATAAAATTTTATTACTTTTAACTTTTTTAAATCATTTTATATATTACCCATTTAGTAAAACTAATATTGCATCGAGGTTATGTAAGAATCTAAGGTAATTAGTTAACCACAAAAAATTATAAATAAATTAACATGATGAAGAAAAATAATTTAAATTAAAAAGTGTTTTCTTAACAAAATATATGTAGTATATATCCCTATCATATAATATTAATGAAATGAAAATCACGAATATGGAAATTAATACTTTTTACTCTATAATGTAATATAAAGCTCACAATCATTGACATATGATAAAAAAGGTCATATATTTGATTATTGGATTAATATAGATGAAATATAATCATTGAATAAAATTTATAAATCTATTGTGGTTTTTTTAGTCCTTGTCTTATTATTTTTAACTGTAATTAACTTATTTTACATTTACCGTGATAAAGACTAATTACAATAGTTTCCATTCATAATGACCAAAAAATTATGTTGAACTTATTACCTAATTTTTATTATTTTGATTAATAATATGGAATACATTTTATAAAATTCAATTTATAAACATGTCAAAATTTAATTTAAAATTAACCCACAAATGCATCAAAATAGTGATTTTCCAATGAAACATTTTCCTTAAATATATAATATTCTTATATAAATTATCATCATAAAATTGATTAAAATGTATAATTTGTCTTATTAATAATATATTTGAACCAATTATTATTTTAAAAATATTTTTTAAAAAACAAAACTTTTTAAATACTTTAAAATAAAAGACCGTTTTCAAAAGAAAAATTGTATCTTCATGATTTATCCATATATCAGTCTATTTAGAAAAATATTAAAATTTCACCATAGAATAATTTTGGTATGGTAATTTAAAATATAATATAAATTTTATAAAATAAAATTTCTTAAGTAACTACAAACTAATCATATCATTTTCACACAAAAATAAAAAAAACATTCTTGAAGAAAACATATCATTGAAAAATAAAATTTCTTTATTAAAAAATGAGTTCTTATTTCATAATAATATTTTAATAAATTTATATTGATTATAAATTATATATATATATATATATTAATAATTATTTTTTCCTATTCACACTTTCTAATTTAACACATTTGTTATTGTAGTTATATAATAATATTTAATATTTCTTTAGTACTCGGTGTTTCATGTCGTACACATTATCAAACACAATTCCATTCTTTTAAAATCATAGAATATTGCATTATCTTTCCCCTTAAAAAACATTTTCCTCAAAATTTGAACACGTGCTAGATAACTAGGGGTTTTACTTTTCAAAAAACCATTGTGAAGACCCACATCGTAAAAATGGTTAAAAACATTCCACTTTATAAGAGTGAAAGGGAAGTATAATGTTCATCGAGTACCTCACATAACTAGGTTTCTAAGTAGGAAGACATTAGTCGTTAGTGAAAATATAGATATTGAAGGAAAAATTAAAAATTTTGGACTAAAATAGAGTGATAGATAATATGGTCAAGATAATGTTAACAACCATATAATCAAAAACATTTGATGAGTGAAGAGACAACTAATTCTATGGAAATCAATGTGTTATCAAAAAATATTTGATTCATGATCCTTTTACCTATTATATAAGAATTCCTTTACCATATATAACGATAACAAAAATAAATATATTACATCATAAGTAGAATTTCATCATTTATTCAATTTCTACCACAATATAATATTTTTTCCAAAAAATGAGTATTCAAGATGATTTTTTATACCTAAAACATGAAAATCATCTTCCATCAGATCATATACTTAAAAAAAAGGAAAAAGGTTATTTCCCATATCATTATACATTAACCAAAACCATAATGTTTATAATAGGGGTTGATATTTCTCAAAAAGAATGAACCTTTATATGAATAAATAATACAATATTCTCAAAAATTCAATAGTAATAACCAATGTTAAAACTAAATGATTTCATAAATAACTATATTTAAAATTATTTAAAATATTATCAACCATGCTTGAAGCCTACAAATCAGAAGAATTTAATCCCATAAACTTCCAAGATAAATTTAAAATTTATATCTGAATTAAATTTGTCACTCAAATTGTAATATACCCAAAAATAAATATTAAATAGGAAAATATTCTCGAATATATGAAAATAAATTTCTTAAATTACATGAATCCTCATAAATCCATAAAAAATCATATAGGCCTCAAAAATACAATTCAACCTTTAATCCTCAAACAAAATAACATAATATTTTTCCCCTTAACAATATAATCTTCCCTAAAAAATATATTGATATTTCATTGAAATAATATTAAAAAATAATCAACAAATCAAATTTTTGTATCATAGTTTTCTATATGATAAAACATATGTTCTCAAATTATAATAACCTAGAATTACCTAAAAGGATCATCAAAATATTAAAGGAGGTAAACAAATTTAAAAATTATTTCTATAAAATGTAAATGAACTATTCCTTAATAATACTTCATGTTAAAAATAAGTGTTAAATAAACCTCAAAACAATAAAAAACTCCAATAATGTCATTAATCACCTCAAAATTAAATCACTTAAACCTAAAAATTTATGTAGAAAATGTTGAACTTTTGATAAACCACAAACATATAATCCCGTGATGGTATCCATAACTATCAATATTAAATCATAATAAAACATTCTAATCTCTAAATTTATCTAAAACTTCATCTGATACCAATTATAAATACCCATAATGTAAATAATCTGATATGGTGCTAAAAGAACAATATATTTTCGGATTGGATACTACTAAACGTGACTCAATTTTTTCCCTGAAAACCTTACAACATCGAAAGGAAATATTTGATCACTTACATACCTAAGGTATTTTTTTAGAGATTAAAAGATTTAGGAAACATAATTACATAAAAGATACTCATTACTTTGAAAAAATATTTTTACCACTAAACCCAAATTCTCATGTTCTATATTAATTATTCAACATCTCCCAAAAATTTATTAACATATGAAACATTCCTAAACTCAAAAAATTCATCATAAATATTCATAACCTGGTTAAATGGAAACATGTGATGGTGAGATCAAATGAAAATTAAGGTTAATAATAATATTTAATAATTAAATTTCATCAATGAGAGCACTATGAACATCAGGTTAGGATAAAATAATCATAGTGAATGAGAATAACATCATGCAATTAATACCAATCAAACCTTGATCGTAAATCATGAATCATAGAATAATGTTTTTACAAGTTAAAGAGTCATTTTAATCAATAATCCTAAACAAATTTATATCAATCGTGATCAAGGGAATCTTTTAAAATTTATAGAGTTTCACACATATGAAGAAGTAAAAACTTTTATTTGAACATAAAATCATTATATAACCTGAAAAAAATCATAATATTTTCATAAAATTCCATTGACTGAAAAGATAAATAATGTATATAACGTTGGACATCATTTTTTCTATCATACTTTCAAATGGAATAACCATACAGTCCTCAATGGATTGGAGGGCTATCGTGGGACCACCCATCCTTGGTTTATAACAGAACCACACATCCTAGGTTAATAACATAAATATATATCCTTGGTTTATAATAGGACCACCAATCCATGGTATATAATAGGAAATATATCATGATAAATAATTTATAAGAATCATAACATGAATAACGTTCATAAATATAGAATCTCATCATAAAACGCATAAAAAAATTTATCATTCCCTTCATAAAGATATTAATCCAAGGAAAAGAAACTGGTTCCATGAATATCCCACTAAAATAATCATAATCTATCTAGAGAAATAATAAGGATTGAATTATTACAAAATATCCCACATTGGATTATAATTAAAATCACGGTTTGTTGACGTTGATGAATTTAAATACCATTAAAGGGTTATTAAAATCATTCTTGAAGAATGTAAGCTTTCCACATTGAAAAAATTTTCAGAAAAATTATTAAAAATTATTAAAAATTATTTTTTTGAATGATAAATTTAGAAACATAAAAAGTATGAATCAATGAAAATTGTTGTAATGATAGTGGGTAGATCGGTTCTATTTGTAAATGTTAAAAATAAACATTCGTTTAAAACATTTTGTAAAGGGAGTCTAAAGTGACCCATTTAGAAAATGATAAGAAATTTATTTTTATAAATCATTTTAAATGTGTTCAAAAATCATGTTAAATATCTTTAGGATAAAAATTTATGTTTATAAAACATATTTTTTAAAAAATAATTAGAGAATAAGGATATTGAAGAGAATGTTTCTCTATCTAAAAGAAAATACAAGTTTGGTATCACTTACAAACAAATTTCTTAATGATTATTTAATAAATAATAAATTAAATGGAAATAAAACTTGAGAAACATGTAAAACATATTTATAATAATAGGAGAATAAAATTAAATTGGTTTATAAAAATTAAATAATATGATTTTCCTCCCAAAGAAACCTAAAATATAAATATTCCTAAAAATGAATGATATTGTAATATAAAGAAATTTCCACATTGGTAAATTTTCAATAACAGGAACCCTGAAAGAATAATATAAAATGAAACATAAAATACCATGAAAATAAGATAATTAATTATATAAATTTAAAAAGGGGCAGAATATACACTTTATAAAATAATATATGTGCATATCATTATTATATGTCTTAAGGAAGGGGAATTTAAGACGAATAACCATTACAAATATCATATCATTGAATTATTATTTAATAAATGAAGATATATGTGAAAAATATAAATTAACAAAAAAGTAGAAATACATAATAAATAAAATATATTTTTGTTCACACATAATCATGACATAATAAAGTTAACGAAGAATAATTATAACCCAACAAATTGAAATTGAGTTCGGAAACCTTTTACAAGTTGGTAACATTCAAGTATAATTCACATGGATAAAATAATTCAAATTGAAACATAAAATACACTAATTTTAGAAGGATTCATGATATATCATGTAAAATAGTAGTATATGCACCATAAAAACTAAATTACTTGTATAAAAATAAAATATTGCTCAATGAAGAAAAATTGAGGCAAAATACATTACCTTAAGTCCATACTATCCATGTATTCTATTTAACTCATATACAATAAACTTATATGAATAATTCAATTTTTAATAACATATTATTGGTTTATTAATTTTTCATTGCAATATTTTTTTATTTTTTATAATGACATATTAAATAGTAAATAATATCAATGGTGAGTGTTTTCATTAAATTCGGTTTGTAAATTCAAAACAACATCAACATGTTGATCGTGGTCCAAGGGTTCATTTTAAGATCATCTATATAACAACAATCATGAAATAATTATAAATTTTACATATCAATTATACATTAAAGTTCAATCGTGGAAGATGGTTATGAAAAATGAACAACATTACAATCATATATATGGTAGGCCATACGTATATATGAATAACATAGCCATTTTTCAGATATCATTATGCAAAGAGGGGGAGAATTATTTTACCGTTAAATAATTATAATTATATCATAAATACCATATTATTTCTTTAATCATAATTATATAAATCATCCATGTGATGTTGTGATGAAAAACAAATCATATCTCTCCATGGAGGTGATAGTCTACGCGTACGCACGAATGACATTATCCTTTTTTAGTGTATGAAAAGTAATGAAATAATATTATTTGTTAATTTTAAATAATTATAAATATTTCATAAATATAATATATATATATATATATAATAAATCCATAGTTACAACCATCCATTAATGGTGGTTATGGAAAACAAATTACGTTAGTTCGCTAGTCGGTAGTCCATCGTACAAATGAATGATGGATTTTGATCCCATTTGTTGGAGGTTGGAGATAGATACATATTATTCCATTAAAAAAAATCTTCTAATTATATTTCAGAATTTTTTTGATTCATCAAGGTTGGAACATATTTTAAGGAGGTGGAAGAATAAATTAAACCAAAACACTTGGTAAAGAATGGTACCTCTTATTCAAAAAAAACTTGAGGTTTACAGAAAAAGATTCCATAAAATGGTTCAATGTTTAGAACAAGGCCTCAATGAAATGGGTATGGATTTATAGATAATAATTTTTCAGTTATTGTCTTAACTAGAAGTCTTTTTATGTTTTTAAAAAAGATGATAAGAGGTTTTCTTTTCTAAATTAGAATGGGTGGCATTTTTTTAAATACTCAAATGTGTTCAATAAGTGGGAGTGACTCTCCAACCATGTTCCAATAAAATTTATAAATAATGAAGTTGGTAGAATATAAGTTCGATGCACACCTCATTAAATATATGAACATTTTCAAACATGTTATTCCTTAAATTCTAGGGTCACTCGCTTTTATGTATTGACTTTTTCACCATGGTAATAAGGTATTTTACTCTTTTGGGGTCATGATTATTACTATAACAGGACAATTGGCATGTAAATAGACAATTTTTAATATTTTAAATCATATCTTAATAACTTATCCGAATATATGGTTTTATAAAATTTTAAATAATTTAAGAAAATATTTTTTATTATAAAATATCTATTATGTCAATTTTGACATTATTCGTTTAATTTGACTTTAAAAACAAAAATATAGGTATCTAATTCCAATATATACTATTAAAGACCTCAAAAATGTTATAATTATTCTAAAAAATGGTGGAACACAATAATTCATTAAATATATATTACTTTTAACGTTTTTTAAATCATTAATTATATTTTCCTTTTAATTAAATAAATATTGTGTTGGTGTTGTGTAATAATATAAGTTAATTATTTAATCACTAAAAATTATAAATAATCTACCATGATGAAGAAAAAAAATTATATTGAAAATAAACTTTTATATGAAAACTTAATTTTTTATCCTTATCCCAAAATAGTAAAGCAATTTAAAGAAAGAAAATGTAATTTTTTTCTTTTCTTTATATAAAGTAATATAAAGGTCAAAATCATGGAAATTTGAAATAAGGACATTTATTTGATTATTGGAAGATATATAATCATAAAATAAAATTTATTCAAGTTATATCTTAAATTTTTGGTTCTTATTATGTTATTTTTATCTTTAATTAACCCTTTTTACTTTTACAGTGTTAACAGGTTTTTTACTACAGTTACCATTCAAAACAACTGGAAATTAAAATTAAATTATTACCTAATAGAAATTGTTTTGATTCTAAATATGTAATAAAATTTTATAGAATTAAATTAAATTAATTATAATAAATTAATTTAATACTAAACTCAGAAAAGTGTTGAATAAGTAGTTTTATAATAAGAATATTTCATTAAATAAAAAAATATTTTATATCAAATTTCATCATAAAATTGATTCTAATAAACCAAAATTATATTATTAATAATTTAATTGAACAAATTATCATTTTAAAAAAAATTATAAAAATTAACCTTTTTAATGATTTAAACAAAAATTCAATTTTCAATAAAAAATAGTATTTTTCACTATTAATCAAAAATTTAATCTTTCTAGAAAAATTTAAAAATTTCACCCTAGGATAATTTAGATATTATGATTTAAAAAATGATATTTAGTTTTTAAAATTAAATCTATAATATTAATATTAATTAATGATATTTTTCCCTCACAAGAAGCAATAAAATCAGTTTTGAAGAAAACATACCTTTAAAGAATAAACTATCTTTACTAAATACTGAGTTCTTATTTCCTAATAATTAACTAATAAATATGTATTAATTATAAATTTTATTATTATATCAATAATTATTTAATTCTATTCATACCCAAAAATTAAATGGATATGTTATAATGGTTATATAATAAGACATCATGGTTTTTTTATGCACAATGTTGGGTGTTGTACAAGTTATCGAACATAATATTCTTTTTATGTTTTGAGATATTACATTATCCTCCCCTATAATAAATTGGGACAAAATAATTGTTCTTAGGCTCAATAACTATGGGTTTTACTTTTCAAAATACATTTATGAAAACCCGAACTGTAAAAAGTGTTAATAAAACTTCTTCTTGATATGAGAGAAAGGGAAGTCTCAAGGTCATCTAGAATAAGACATAAATGTGTTTCTAAGTAAGAAAACATTAGTGGGAAGTGAAAATATGGACATTGATGAGAAAACTAACACCCACGTACTGATATAATGTGATAAATAATATGGTCATTAGAAACTTAATGACCCCAAAATCAAAAATATTGGATGGGTGAAGAGATAATAAATTATTTGGAAAGAAATTTAATATTATAAAAAAATCTAGATACTTTTCCCTAGATTTTAGGAATTCGTTTATCATATAGAGATAGAACATAAATATATATACTTACATAATATGTACAATTTCATCCTTTAATTAATTTTTACCACAATATCAACTTATTCATAAAACAATGAATCTTCAAGACAAATATTTTATATGCCTAAAGAAATAAAACTAGCTTTCATCAAACATATACTTCCAAAAATGATGAAAATTAATTTCCCCTATCTTTAGACATTAACCAAAACCCAAATAGTTATCATTAGTAGATATAATTCCCAAAATAATAAATCTTAATATGAAAAAATAGTTCAATAATCTCAAAAATAAATTATAATTTCAAAATTTTAAACTAAATCATTCAATAAATTACTAATCTTAAAATTATTCAAAATCCTCCCAACCAAGGTTGAAACCCAAAATCAGAAGGATTAAATCCCATATATTTCCATAATAAATTGAACATTTTAATCCAATTAATATTTATCACTGATAAAGAAGTATACCAAAAATTTATTTTACATAGTCATATAGTCTCTAATATATGATAATCATTTCCTTAAATGACCTAAATCACTACAAAGCCAAATATAAATCATCTATGATTCCAAAATATAATTCAACATTTAATTATAAAATAAAATCCCATAATATTTTTTTACCTTAACCATATAATGTTCTATAAAAATATAATGATATTTCCTGAAATAATATAAATCACTTAAACTCCAAATAACTTTTTAGTTTCATAGTTATCCATATGATAAAACATATGTTCCCCGATTGTAATAACCTATAATTAACCTAATAAAAAAGAACATATAGATCCAAAATACTATAAAAATCATCAAAACTTATTTCCAAAAAAATTTAATCAATTCCTATTAAAATAATACTTCATGTATGAGTCAAAGTGTATATAAAACTCAACCCAATAAAACATCAACCAAAATATCATTAATCACCTTAAAATTCAATCTTTTAAATCTTAAAAAGGTATTCTTAAAACATTTACCACATGATCAACATCCATCTTATGAAACATTTGTGGTTTCAATAAATCTTAACATAAACTCAAATGAAAAAATCATAATCTCTAAAGATTTGTAAACCTTCATCTGATATCAACTACATACACCATGAACCCACACTCTCAAGTTCGGTGCTAAAAATATAAACCTTACATTTCTAGATTTTATACCAATAAATGTGTCCCAATTTATTCCATCCAAACATTAAAACATAAAAATGAAAATATCAGATCACTTACACACCTAATGACCTTTTCAATTTATAGGTTCATATATTTTAGAAAAAATCTTACATAAATAATACTCATGAATTCAAAGGAGTATTTTTTGCATTAAACCCATATTTTTGTATTCCATATTAATTATTAAAAATGAATCAAAAGTTTATCAACATATTAATTCATTTTAGAATCAAAACATTTATCATCATTTTTTATAACCTAGGAAAAATAAAACATAGGAAGGGTGACATGAAATACTCTATAAGGATGAGTATAAGAATTAAAAAATAAATTTCATTAGTGAGAGTTAGATTAAAATAATAGTATGATGTCATAGTCATGGTTTATGATCATAAAATAAGGGAATTAATACCCATAAATATATGGATAATAAATTATGAAACAAATCAAAAAATATTAACCAAGGAAGGAGTCATTGGAATTGATAATAATGAGCCATGTGATGTTAATATGGATTAATAGAATCATTAAAAACTATATCTTTTCACCCATAAGAATTAGTAAAAAAAATTCTTTAAACATAATCTCATTATCTTAACTTTTGAAATCATATGGTTTATGTAAAATACCATAGAAATAATAGATAAATCATTTATATAAATTGAGATTTTATTTTTCATATCACTCTTACATGTGGTATTACTATAGAGTTGAACTCTATACCTAATTCAATAGATATCTATCAAGGAACCATCCATATTTGGTTTATAATAGAACTACCAATCCTTTTTTAATAATGTTACCACCCATCTTTGGTTTATAAAATAACTGCCCATCCTTGGACTATAATGGAACCACACATCATCATAATCAATTTCCAAAAACTATAAAATGAAAAAATTACACATAGCATGAATATAATCATAAAACTCATTAAAATATCCATTATTAAATTCATAAAATTATTAAAATATAGAAAAAATATGGGTTCCATGAAAATATCTTTTAATAATCATAATTCATCCAGAGAAAGAATAAGGATAGAATCATTAAAAAAATATCCCTAGTGGATCCTAAGTAACTTTATTAATTTTTGATGTTGTTGAACTGAAATACCATTAAAACATCATTAAAATAATTCTAAAAGAAAATATCCATTTCACTTTGAAAATCACTTTAAGAAAAATACAAATTTACAAAATTATTGTAAAAATATGTTTCTTGAAAAATAACTTTGGAAACATATAATGGAATATTAAAATCAAATAATGTCCATGGATACAGGAAAATCTAATCATGTTGTAAATGTTAAAAATAAATATTATTTTTATACATTTTTTATAGGGAGACTAAGGTGACCCATTTAGAAAATAGTAACAAATTTACATTTAAAAACATTTAAATGAGTGAAAATGATCATGTTAAATAGATTTATGAAAAAACAATTATGGTTATTAATGAATTTGTTTGAAAATATTTTGTAAATATTGATATGAAATAGAAATATTCCTGATCTAAAATAAAATACAATATCAATTTAGCTTAAAATAAACATTAATTATGTTCCTTTAATCAATAAAAGAGTGAAAAAATTAAACCTACAATTTTTTTCAAAAAAAGGATAATAAAATTTATTTGGTTCATGAATGTTATAGAATATGAGTTTCCTCTCAATGAAACCTTTAATGAAAATAATCATGAAAATAAAGCTAAATGTAACATATTTCCTTTTCACTTTGGAAACATTTCATTCATATGAACCATTAAAGAATAACATAAAATGAAACTCAAAAAATCATGAAAAAATAATATTCATGATATAACATATAAAAGTGGAAGTTTAGACACATTATAAAATAATATAGGTGCATATCATAACATATGTCCCAAAAAATGGAATTTGAGATGAAGAAACCGTATAGAAATCATATTATTAAATTTAGAATTAATCATTGATGAGATAATGTTCAACAAATACAATTTAAAAAAAATTGAATACATAATAAAACAATTTATAGATTTATTTACACATAAAAATGTCCTAAAAAAGTCAATAAATAATATTTATAACCCAATTATTGGAAATTGTGTTAAGAACCCTTTTATCACTTGGTATCTTTTAAGTTTAATCGTCGGGGATAAATATTTTTAAATTTAAAAATAAATATCGTGAAGTATGAAGGATTCCTGATATATCATGTAAATGTGTATTATATACACTATATAAAAGAAATTAGGTTCATAATAATAAAATATTCCTCAATGGATAAAAATTGAGATATAATCCCTTACCTCAAGTCTAGATATTCCATGTTTGTCATTTAGCTCTTGTATAATAAAATTATATCAATTATTTACCTATTAAATAAAATTTTCTATGTTTATGAATTTATCATTAAACCTTTTATTTTATATATTACAATGAAATATTTAATTACATAATTTGTTTAGTCCATGTTAGTTGGTTTGAGGATGCTTATTTCATAATTCAAAAAGACTTCAGTATGATGAAAATGATTAAAGTGGTCATTGTTCCGTAATTACTAAAATAATAATAATCAAATAAATAAAAATTTTACACAATTATACTTTTGAGACTTATCATGAAATACAGTTTTGAAAAATGGACTATGTTACAATCTTGGAGAAGGTAGGTCAAATTTACGCATGGGTTATGTTTCCATATTTTAGTGATCATTATGGAAAAAAGTTAAGTATTAATTTATATTTAAATAATTATATTTATATCATAAATACCATATTAGTTCCTTATACATAATTATATATATCATCTATGTGATTTAGTGATGAATAAAATAACATTACTTTGTAAAGGTGGTAGTCTACAAGTACGCACAAATGACCTTAACATTTTTCAATGTATGGAAGGTTAATAAAGTAGATGATATATTAATTTTATAAAAGGATAAATATTTCAAGAATACCATAAATTTAAATTAAATCCATAACTATGACCATCCATGAGAGCTATTTATAAAAACCAAATTACTTCGGTCCATGAGGCGGTAGTCCTTCATATAAAGAAATGGTGGATTCCTTTCCCATTTCATAGAGCTTGGAGATGTATGTGATTTATTAAATTAAAATAATAACATATATGTATACGAGATATATTTTTGTTTTTATATCAATATGATTTAATGACATTTTAATTAGGTGGAACAAGAAATAAAATAAAAATTATAAGTTAAGAACGGTACCTATTGTTTGGAAAACCTATAAATTTTTAAACCAAAATATTCCCTATGATTGTTTTTTGAACAACCCAAGTATGGTTGAAGGTTCAACATTCTCTAGGGAGAACCCTCTTTGTTCTCTTGATGACAACTAGGGTTTTCCCTTGAATACTATAGTGGCTGTAGCGGCTGCTCCTCTACACATAGCATTCTCCAGCTTTTCTAGACTCTCCTCTCTCCCTTTTCTCTTATTTTACATTCCCCTTTTAGTATTGATTTCCTTGTTTCTTCTTTCATGTTGTTCTAGGACCAAACCTTCAATATTCTTCCTCCACATCTCATTTCATTTTCCCTACCATGATAGTCCCCATATTGGTTTAGTGTGATGGTTCTAATGATGACTTTGGATGGTGTCGATGGAGTATTGGTTTGGGGATTTAATATTTTTGGTTTGGGGTTTTTTGTGTCTGTGGTGTCTTGATTTTCCATATTGGTTCTAGTTTTCTTCCTTTTTGATCTTGGTCCTTTTTTCTTCTTGGTGATGGTGCTCTGGTTTCCCTTCATTTCAAAACCAACTACTTTCATGGAGCCTCTTAGGCTCGATGGCGGTTGTGATGATGAACTCTTTGGCCGCTCTACCTGCTCTAACCCCATGTTCCTATGCACCTCCCATAGTTGGATCTGGCATTGTGGTTACTATGAGATTTTGGGATTTGTGGTTCAATGTTCGAAGGGATTCACGGTGGGCATTGATCAAGGTTTGAGCCCTTTGATTCTAGTGTAGTTCTATTTTGGATTCAACTACATATTTTGAAGATATTTCTGATGGTGAAAAGTAGATTGATTCATAAGATGGTGTCCCTGTAGGAAGATATTTTCTAGATTTTGTGGTTTTTTTCTATTTTTATGGTGTTCAGTTATGGTTATTATTGGTGGTGATGATGTTTTCTGGTGATCGGTTGCCTCCAATATCATGATGTGGTTCTAAATCAGTGATGACGATGATGTGGTGATTAATTAGGGACGATGAAAATGTGTTTGGAGATGAAGATAGGCAGAGAGAATATTAATGTTTCATATGATGGGATATATCTTTTTAGTGACTTCGACTGATGCGAGCATATTCATCATTTTGTGCTTATATATTTTTGAATCTTGTATTTGGGATTTGGATCACCACCACTGTATCCCTCCATTTTGAAAATAAAATACAAAGGATAATTTTCAGTCATCAAACCAAGGAATCTAGTACATGGGGAGGGATGTATAGAATATATTCGGATAGGAATTTAATGAAACAAAATGCTTTGGAAGTGTTAATAAAATAAAACATGAGGTTCCCTTTTATAAGTGATGTTGTGTGGTAATTTGGTAAATACCCAAAACTATTCATTAATTGGCAATCACTCTAAAACCAAGTGACACATATATTGATAAATAATGGATTTGAGGGATAATAAGGTAGACCCAAACCACCAAAAAATAATAAACATGTTTTAAATATGTTATTCCACAACCACTAAGGTTACTCACTTTTTCCGTTTTAGTTTTTCACTCTAGCAACAAGTTTTTTTACACATTAGGGGTCAAGATAGTTATTATAATAATGAAAATCGGAACATAAATTAAAGATGGTTAATATTTTAAAGAATAACCTAATCACTTGGATAACGATATGATTTTTTATAAATTTCAAATCATTTAATAATGTGTTATTTATTATAAAATATCAATAATGTCAATTTGACACTATTCATTTAATTTGACTTTAAAATCATTAATACAAGGATTTAATTATAGTATATTAATTTCACACTCCTGAAAATTATTATAATTATATTAAAAATTAACACAATATTAAAATCACTTTATATTACTTTTTACATTTTAAAAATAACTTATGTTATTATCCTTTTATTTAAATAAATAATGCATCTGCACTGTGTAATAATTTAAGTAAATTATTTAATCCCTAAAAATTATAAATAAAATTAAATTATTAATAATAAATGTATATATTTATGTGTAATATTTATAAATGAACATAAATTTTTTGATACTAGTGAAAAAATATTATATAAATTTAAATCTAGAAAGTGACATTTTTACATTTTTTAATATATAGTGATATATAAGTTAAAAAGCTGGGAAATATAAATAAAAAATAATATATTTTATTGTTAGATTAATATGGATGATATATACTCATAAAGTAAAATTTAGGAAAGTGTTATGGTAATTTTTTAGTTCTTATCAATTTATATTTAACCTCTATTAACATATTTTAATTTTACCGTTGTATAAAATATTTACTATAGTTACAAATCATAAAGACCAAAAATTAAATTCACCATATTACATAATATTCTTTATTATGATTAAAAGTATGGAATTCATTTTTTAAAATTCATATAACAAAAGTGGTATAATTTAATTTCAAATTTAACTCATAAATACATCAAAAAAGAAATTTTCCTAAGAAAACTTTTCTTTAAATATTAAATGTTTTTATATCAATGTTCCTCATAAAATTGATTCCAATGACCAAAATTGATTAATAATAATATAATTGTGCAAATTATACTTTGAAAACAATTTTAAAACAAAATGAAACATAATAAATACTTTAAAAAAAGGCAGTTTTGCTATAAAAATTTGCATTTTCACTATTCATCAAAAACACAATCTTTTCATAAAAAATTAAAATTTTCAGCATAGTATAGTTTTGACATGATGATTTTAAAAATTAAATTAATTTTATGAATGAAATTTTTTGAAGGTTCTAGAAATTACTTATATTATTCTCACAGAAAATAAATAAAACCATTTTTGAAGAAAACATATATTATAAGAATTAAGTAGATTTACTAAAAATTGGGTGATTATTTCCAAATAATTAATAAATTAATATTTACTCATTAAAATTTTATATAAGTTTGAAATGTATTTAATCCTATTCTGAGACTCTAATTTAATAACTAGTTTGTAACAGTCATATAATAATATTTCCTTGTTTGTTTTTTCATGGTGTTGTGTTTCATATACATTATCAAACATACATTCATTAATTTAAAATATTATGATATTACACCTTGTGACCCTAAATATCAAACCACCTCTAGTAAATACTAAATGTTAATATTCCCATATAACAATAGGCATTATTTAAAAATTATAATCCAGAATTTTTTCTTTGCTTCCTAGATATCCTATGAAGTTACTTGTTAATCAAGGGGGTAGATTTACTCTACATTATCAGGGGGTAGATTTACTCTGCATTATCATCACTTATATAGATGTTCAATAGGATTTATCAGTATCTTTTCAATCCTAGTATTTTCCAAATTTTATGTTCGTACCAACACTATAAGGTAAAAAAAATCAACCTTTTTTATATGTTTCATATTCTTATTTATTATCAAATGATATACTAGAATTCTCTGATTTTATAAATTATTTATCATTGAATTAAATAGATTTCATAGTTTCCTCTCAGATTTATTTATAAAAATTTTGATTCAAATATATTTTTATTCCATAATTGTTGGATTCTTTTTCCTAGAAAAGGTTATGACTTCAAAAATATTTTTGAATCTTTTCAATCTCAACAACTTTGATCATTGTCTTCTTACATTCCCTAATGTGTTCAGTTTCTTTATATATAAATTACTTAGTTGATTCAACCTTTTTTCTATAGACATTATTATAAGATTTAAATTATCAAATGAATGTTATATTTTTTTCAATGAAAGATTCTATATCAGATCTAATCATGTGATCTATATATTTTTTTCATCAAATTCTCATTCAATACTATAGGTGGTTTCTTCCTTCTCTACATATTACATAGAGTTTTTGAACTTTCCATGACCTTCATCCTCATATTGACTTTATAATGATGTTTTTTATCGTATTTATTATTAAGATTCTTCCTTATATTATTGGAAACATATTATATAACTCAAAATATTTTTTTAAGGCTTCGTGTTATTCTGAAGATTTTTATTCTGGGTATTTTCATCATTTTCATCATCCCAATAAACAAGTTTATTTTTGTTTGGTCAATTTACAAAAAAATAGAATAACACTACAGTTTAATCATTTATATTGGAATTTAATATTATAATTTCCCTCACCTTTTCTTATTTTCTTAGATATAACAGATATGATTCTCTTTCGGTCTGCATCTATATCATCAGTACCATATAATTTACTAAAATTTTCTAGCTCATATTCTCTTATATTTAACATTCCTGTAGATTCTAAATCCATCTCATAATTAATTTTTTTTTCAAAAATGGGATTCCTTTTCATTCCATATAAAATGAGGTTGCTACAAGGTTAATTAATAGAGAGATATTCACTATCTTCCATAGAAGGATTTTGGGATAAAACCTTTTTGGAAAATTCTACATGAGTTTATTTACAATTCCATCATCATCAATATTCTCACTAAACCATTTGATGTTACTCGATAATTTATGAAATTTGGAGAAATATTCAGTAATGAATCCTTCCTTATCCATAATTATTGTAATAACATTTTTTTTATCTTAGGTAAAAACCCATTTAATTTTGGTAATATTATTTATTTTGGACCCAATATGTATTCCAAATGAGTTTATGATGGTTTTGGGGGGTGTATGGGGATTTTTTAGAGCTCAGAAATCAGACTGATGTGGAAAATCACTGGGCTGCACTATTAGTAGAAAAAATGTGGTATAGCTCACATGGTATCTTATAACTATATAGAGTTGGATAGAGGAGGAATAATGGTGCATAGTTTTCTATAACAATGGTCTAGGGGCTGCACTCCCTTGTGAAATGTACTTCATTTTTAGAAGAGGTGATTCACATGGTTGGTGCATGAATTCTCTAATCATTTGGCCTAACCATGTAGGTTCCCTCCTTTAGAAGTAAGAGGAACATGGTTTGGAAAAATGTGTGGCCAAATTCTGGGACATAGGATAATTGGAAAAAAATACCATTTTACCATAATGAAATGTTTTACCCTTATTTATTCTTCATTTCTTCATTCTAGAAGAAAACACCTTCTATTCTCCATCTTTTAGATCCTTTTATTCTCTTTCATATATTTTAATTCTAGATCACTATAAAAAATCCAATTCGATCCTCACTCATCACGTTAAATGTGAATCGGTAAGATATCGATTCTTTTTATCCATTCATCATTTTCTTCCCCTCAATGATTCTATTTAAATTTAAGCTAATATGCCCTATTTTCTGGGTGTTGATCCATTATTTAAATCATTTCCAATATTGGATTAACTTAAGACATATACCAGATGAGGAGATTCATACGAGCCTAGGGTAGGTGGTCAATGACTCATCCTTCATGTTTTGTTGTTTTATAATTATTTGTAGTAGTTTTCATGTCTATTTCATCAGGCATGACATATTAAATTAGTGTTCCGTGCTTATATTCATTATAATCATATTATAAGAAAAAAAATTATATATTATCCATTTTTAGATGTAACTTCCTCAATTAAAACAACCACAAGTAGGGTGTTTTCTATAATTATGAATTTAATAGCTTGTTAAGCCTATCTACACCGCTGTTCAGGCTTTCCATGAAATAACCTTGATAAAGGTAAGTTTTTAATTAAATATATGAATTTCTAATGTTAACATGTGAAGAAATAACATGAACCTTCTAAGTCAAGTGTTCTAATTTATTAATTAATGTTTAAATAGTTTATGGGAAGTATATTATGTATATGACTTGGCCTAATTAAATGTGTATGCAAGACTTGGTTGCATGTCCATAGAAAACGTTTCCATGTTTAATTGAAGGTAGTAGATTGAACCTGATAAATTGACTATTACATAAATAAAATAATTTTTGCATGCCCTTTTAGCCTTGTCACTCTGAGGAAATCAAACGATTTGAACCATGTGACTTATAATACAACATGATTATTACCGGGAATATCATATTAAATGAATCAAGTATATGGTTACTATTTAATATAAACTTGATTATCATTATAGGAGTGTTCAAACTCGATCCAACATTGTAATCCTAAGGGAATGACTTGAGCACTCATGGACGCCATTTCGATTCATGGATGTCTATTTCCTTGGGTGAGACACACCTTGTAACCCAAAATTTTTATACTTTTGGATGATTGATATGACACCATATGATCCCTATATTATCATTATAAAATTCATTGGATACACTCATTAGATCTAGTGTGACATCAACTGATATGTGGTGCCTTGGATACAACATTACGCTCAGCCATTTCTTATATCGTGTTACCTTGGATGAATTCCTCAGACTTGGTTAGAATTACATTATAGTTGAAATCCTTGGGAAATTCCCCATCAATTTAACTCTTACCCTTATATATAGGCTACCGTTTATTACAAATTTCGATCAACCCCTAAGGCCACAGATGCCTTGGGTATTACCTTAGATCCTCTTTATTATTATAATCATGGATTCCTCATTACATCTAGGATACATTACTATCACTATCAGGTTATGATGTCAGTTATGGTCATACCTCACATGAACAACTATATAAATTGGAACTTAACTAACTATGTAAATGGTTTCATGTTCAAACATGTGCTGAGGATGAAATATATACTTGGGTATTTAAATTATTGAACAACATTACTTTTATATATTCATACTTACACACTATTTCAGTATATATTACACAGAATGGATGTTATAGACTCTATTGGTGGTGAAATACTGATATTTATATCACACCATATCTATTACACCATTTTTACCAAGTTAGATTACATGTTTTAAGGTGTTGGAAATGGGAAGCATCCCACCTTAGACACATGATATTTGCTAGGTCGCATAGGATGAAGCTTGGTAACAGATGGATGAGTTGGATAACAGGATACTTTGATAGTTTTTGGATTATTTATTATTATTTTTATATTATACTATGAATTTTTCCTTTAATCCATGTTTTCATGGTTTTATAGAGACATTACATGAATCTCCATCTTCTGTATATTATTATCAGTTGCAACTCTTGTCTATTATTATATTTTATTATGATGAGCCATCTATTTATACTAATTACAATAATTAACTGTTATTTTATTTATCCAATATTCTATAATATGGTTATAAGGGAATATTTTCCCCATAAGCACAACATAGTCTCTCACTTCTAGTCGGCATCCTTTAGAATTCAGGGAGATGTGCTTTAGGTCGTGTGGTCAACCGAGTTTGGGGAACCATTCAGTGGAAACTGGTATCAGGACATCAAAAAGTAGTATAATAGTGGTTTATTTATTTATTTAAGATTTTAAGACAATATATTGATGATTAGGAACTCTAAGATTGTGACTCTATGAAATTCAAAAGTAAGAACATTGCATTCAATACTGTGTATGACACACAACATTAAACGTGTAAGGGAAATAATATCCCAATACTTTATAACATATTTACTATTTTAAATAAAATTAATCCATGATATAGATTGAAATATAAGAAACCTTGAGTTATCTTGCATCACATGAAAAAATACTTTCTTCTATATCTTGAGTTACGTGCATGACTGAGTTTTACCAAATGACAATATAATAATAAAATATTATTATTTAATATAATAAGACTTAACCTAGCCATTAAAAATATCTATTATGAATATTATAAACTAAATAATGAAAAAAATATATATATTATATCCAATAAAATATTTTTTATAATCATCCAATATATTTGATAGGAATAAGATAATAATAACCTCGATTTTACACATAAAAACCTATATTTTTTAAAAGATTGTTTTACCAAATTTTAATGGAGAACCTATTTTAAATCCCATTTTTTGAACTTTTTTCTTTTTTATATGTAAAAAAAATATTTTTTTTAAAATATAAATAACCCAATTATCTTAGGGGGGTCTTTTGGTATTTTTTTATGAAGATCCATTCTTTGATGAATAGTGAGAAATACTGAATTTTAATTCAAAACTTGTTTTTATTATAATTTATTTATATGGAAAAATTATATTATTGATTAGTTTTAAAGTTTATTTATATGAATTTCATAACAATTAATCCAATTTAGTTTATTGTAATAAATTTCACATTGATATTTTATATAAAAACATAGAAAAGTTTTGAAGATTTTTATTTTAAAAACATTCTTTATCATCCGGTCTACATGATTAAATTTAAATTAATTTCTTCTACATATATGATTGTAATTTAGAAAAATGGATTCCATATTCATAAAAGTATTAATTTATAATTTATAAAAATTTCAACATAGTTCTTTACAAAAAAATATTTGTGAATGTTATTAAAAATAATTAGAGTAATTTAGAGAAAAATAAGCCTAATAAGCGACTAAACCACAAACCTAAGGACCGAAATGGCCTGTTCAATTTTAAAAAGACATTTAATATTAATTTTTAGATATTATACTTCATTGGAACTAATATTTACCATTATTGGAGCCAGTTACAAAATTAATAACATGGGTGGTATTCCCTTTTAAAATTTTACAAGAATGACACTCTTCCTCTATTATAAAAAGACACTAACCTTTATCTCTTATTCACACCTCTAAATCCATTTTTCTAACCAAAAAAATGACAAAATAATATAATAAAATCTATTAACTCATACTAGAAGCTTCATATTGTGTATAAATATATTCAAGGATGTGTTTTGGTATAAACCAAATTGAATTACTAGAAAATGTGGTAACATTCTTCAATGATCACTTTCATTTTTTTTCCTTTTACACCCATAAAATTTTATTATTACATGCTTATATAAAAACTATAGTATCCTTAATATATCTATATGATTTTATTATATGTTTTTTACCTATAATTACACTAACTTTCATCAAATGGGTAACGAACTTACTGTTCGTGTGTACAATGGATTACCACCTCCCCAATGAAATGTGACTCATTCACATTACACATGGAATGTATAATGGCATGATTGTAATGAAAGTATATGATGTATATGAATAAAATTATAATTCAATTATAATATACATATAAATATAAATAATTTATTTTTTATTTTTTAAATATGATAAGAAAATGGAAGTAGCATTCATGTGTACTTATGGTCTACCGTCTCTACGAATAGTTTATTCCTTTGAATTGGGGTGTGTTTATGGAAAATGAGAAAAATTATATTGATTAATTCAAAATTTAAAAATGATTTTAATTATTTAAATTAATATTTTTAATTTAATTCTATAAATTTATTTGATGGAATGTTGTGAAAAATCATAATTCCATTGAATTGGGGGGTTATTATGAAATTGATTGAATTTCATGAAAATTTAAATTGTTTAATTTCAATTGTCAAAGATAATTGTGAATTATTTTTAGATTATTATATTTTTAAAATTTATTAAATTGGTATTCATGGAAACCTTTCGGTTTTATCTTGAAAAAAATCATGATTTTTTATTAAAAATGAATTTTAGTTTTTAAATGGATTGTTTACATGTTTGAAATTGAAAACTTTGATGAATTGTATTTTTAACTATTTTTAAAATAAATTTTCCATAATTTTAGTTTACTAGAGAATATTAAATCCTAGGTAGTTAGATATTTATTAGGGATAACCACCTTTTATAGGACTTCTATAACAGTAGATTAATGTTTTACAAATCTCACATGAACAATATTTAGGGCATCGAATTCCCTAATGGGGGGATGATGATTCCTCTCTTAACAATGTTGAGGGATGTGTTTACCCAATTTATTTTACCAAATGAGTGAATAAGGATCCCATAGCCAATAACCATAAAAACTCTGGGAAAATGATCATGTTTCTCACTTTTTTATATTTGATATATAAAAGTTTTCTAATGTTTATAAACTATTTTAAATGACATGAGAATTTAGATAAAATATTTTATATAAAGTTTTTTATTTAAGAAATTTTTTTGAAGCATATTTGTTTTAGAAATATTACATCAATTTAAATACAAATATTTTGTTCAAAAGTAATTCCATCATTGGAAATGTATTCCATATTTCGATATGTAAAGCATGAATTGTTCTAATTATGATTTTGAAAGGCCAAACCTATTTATATAAAGTTGAATGCTATCTTTAGTTAATTAAATGTTGGCATCTGTTAAAGAATCTTTGGTGATCCCTCGCTGGGATTTTAGCTCAAACCCTACCTATGAATTCGGGTGTTTGTAGATTATGACCTTTATAGTTCAAATAAGGTAAAGGCAACACTTGGAGGTGGTTCTAGCTATTGATCCCTAGAATTTAAGAGTTTAATCCATTGAGACTTGGGATGTTTTTCATATTTATGTGGTACTATTTTATAGTACTTTGGATTGTTTCACATATTTTACTTCTGGTACACTTCTCCCATTATAGTTTCCATTGTATAGATACGGAATTATTTATCTTTTTTCTATTGTGTTTGTGGAAAATTCATTCCCACATTCATATTGTATGATGTCATGTTCTAGTCACCAACCTATGGGTTTTGGTAATGTCCTTCAGGCTTTTTTAGGACCGACTCATTTATCGGGTTACAAAGGTACTCAGGATGATTCATGAAAAAGTGGAGTTAGTGGTGTAGATTTTTCACCATGACCTGATGTTAGTATGAAATTTGAGTATTATTTTCAATTTGTAGGAGGTATTTGTGATTCAGTACCTAGAAAAATCTCATAGCAATGAACCTTAATTTTCCCAGGGTGATTTGATAAAGAAATCGTTAGAATTTGTTTTATTCTTTTCCAAATATTGATTCGGATAGGTGAAATAAAATTTTTATTTTTCAATATGTTGGGATTGATTTTACTTTGATGCTCTATTTTAGTGTTAATATGATGTCTTCCTTATTTTATGCTTATGGTATGGATATATCATTGATGGTTGAGATGGACCTAGCTAGAAAGTTAGGGTTATTTGGATTTTCTTTCACTCACATTTGTAGTGTGCATTCCTTTATAGGTAAGAGTAAGAGTGTTGAATTCATGATGGTTCTTGGCTGTATGGTTCATTCTAGACCTCCTATATTGACTGTTAGTGGCCCATTTATTTTCTAACAGTGTGGAAAGACAAGTAATTATATGCGAGGTTTCACTAAGACACCCAAGGTATGTGGTTATTGTGGGCATTCAGGACACCTAGAGGAATTATACCATGTCTATTATACTTTGTGTATTATAACATGATCATCATCACCTCCTAGAACTATAAAAAAATCATATGCTTCATGTGAAAAAAGGTTCCAACCATAGGAATCTAGAACAAATCTTCTTCATGTAGTGTAAGTGTCTCAAGAGGAACCAAATTCGGGTCCAATGATTATGATATGTACCATTACAATATCTTCATTATTAGTGGCTATTATATTTGATACTGGTGATTCCCATTCATTTATTTCCACCTGTATTATAAATCTAATAAATCATATTATGGATATCTTATCTTGTTTAATGGATATTACAACACCCCTTTGTAAATATATAGAGCAAGGTCTCTGTAGCCACACATATGTCTTCTCTCTATCAGATGTTAGGTTTTCTTGGAGTTTTCTAGTTCTTGGCATGAAATCACTTGAAATCATATTTCCAATGCATTGGTAATTGAAAATAAATTTGATATTGACTGTTATATTTGATTGGTCTCCTTTATTACACACGATGGTGTGTGCCATGTCATTAAAGGAGAATGCGAACCCAGGTTGTGTAGGGGCAGACCTTCTTACCCAGAGTTAGGGAATGTAATTTCAATTATTCGCTTTAGATCTATAGTGAGAATCATTGAGTGGTGATCACCCTCAAGTTTCTGTTGTGTTTCCCAATGTTATCCCTTATGAATTATCTAGTTTCCACTAGTAAAAGAGGTAGAGTTCTCTATTTACATAATTCTTCATACTCAATTAATTTCTATTCCCTCTTACCATATATCACCAACCAAACTAAAACATTTTTAAGACTCTATTGTATGAACATCTATATGAATGATTTATACCCCCCAAGCATTTCACCTTAGGAGGAAATGGTTCCCTTTGCTAAGAAATATGATGGTTCACTCTACCCATGTGTTGATTAGAAAAAGAACAATTGAGTGGTGATAAAGAACAAATATCCATTATCAAGAATTGATGATCTGTTTGATTAAATGAAAGGTGAATATTGGTTATTGAAAATTGATCTTTTCACTGGTTACCATTAGTTGAGGACAAAATAATATGACATTTAGAATACTATATGTAACATCCCAGTTTTAAAAAAAATAAATTTAAATGAATGGATTTTTTTTAAGTAGATGTTTATAACTAGCCTTTAAACTTAATTTTTCCACTTCTATGTTATGAATTTTGAAAAATAGTTATCTACAATTGTGTTAGGTATGTTATTTGGAGTCCGATAGAACCAACATGTTTTTTGGTGAATAGTAACAAACTCTTATAAATAGTAATATGAATAGTAATATGAACCTAATGAATAGTAAATTGTATTAATATTTTATTTTTTTAAGGCTTCAAGATAACTATTTCTTGATTAATTTTTTAATGTGATATTAAAGCGGTTATAGTTTTAAAATAATTAGTATTTGGATAATGTATGATTTTATTTTAAAATTAAATTAATACAATTTTGAAAATTATTTTCAAAAAATGGAGTTCATTTTTTAATTCTACATGTTGAAAATGGTAAGGGTGAATTTATGGGGTTTTTCTGAAATTCTTGAATTTTTTATGAATAGTGAAATACCGTAAAATATAGAATATTCAAATTTTCAGTTAGATACACTATTTATGACATGATATGTGATATAAGACCACTTGGTTCGAACTCACATTCCATTGTTACTATTTTTGGTCACATGAATTAATAATATTCATAGGCATGGGAAAAAATATTTTAATAATGATTAAAATAATGAAAATTACCACTTCTCCTCCATAATAAATTCCAACATCATTTCCCCTCTTCCTCTCACACCTCTCAATACTTGAACCTTACATATGTTCTTCCTAATACACCTCCCAGTGATCTTCCCCAAATCTAAGAGATTCTTTCTTTTCAAATTGCCAAAACCAAAGGCCTTAAGAATGATCTCAAGGAGAATAGAACAAGAGGTAAACATCCTCTTTTGTTTTCTTTCTTTTCATTCATATTATGTTATTCTATTTAACATACTTCGGATTATGTTGGGATATGTCACTCTATATCCCCCCTTACTTTACATATTATGTACTAATGATGATACACCCCTTTTTTCTCATCAAAATATATTATGAAATTTTAAGTGATGTTGTTAGGCTACATAATTTTTTAATGGGATTTCTCCAATTTTCTTTTATTTCAAGATTCCATTATTTTATTTTTCTTTCCTCAACTCCATTTATCTAAGAGAAATTAATGATCTAGTATCTTACATATTTTATATTTCATCACGTTTATAGAATAAACACAATTACATTTCATCTTCTCTCTCACTTATTCAAGAAATTAAAACACCGTCCGTGATGTGTCAAATAACCTACATCGTGGATGATGTTATTTGAATTTCATTTAATTTCATAAATACAGGTCATGAAACCATTTTTATGGTTGAAAAAGATTATAATTTATTTATTATATCTTATATAAGGATCTGGAATCATTTTTCACACATGTTATTAATTTATAAAACAAAATGAGTTCTTTTTTTCTAAGAATCGCAAAAATGACCTAAAAAATATCAACGATGTTTTAACTCATGAATCATCATCATGAAAGAACTCAATATGATAAATGGTATAATTTATTATTCTGTAAATATTTAAAAAAAACTACATTACAATTTTTGAGTTTCACACCTAATCGACAAGAATATCCATCATGAATCGATCATGGAAATCATGTAAAGAACACACCCAAAACAATGAAAAGAACCAAATACTAATAATTATAGGGTGAAATGATGTAATGAAATGATCATATAAGGTCTTATAAATATTAATATGTTTCTTTAAAATATTAAATACACTCTTTTAACCATTATAAAAGAGTTTTAAATGAGTTTTATGTAATACAAACCCTATGTAAAGGAATTTTTTACTCAATTTCAATTCGTTGGGTTATCCTTATAATTCATTCTTTATCTAGTATTAAAAAAATTTATGTGATGAATTTATTTTATATTACGATTAATTATGTTTATTAATAGTGTATATAAATATTCAATCCACTCTATTAATTATCTCTTCAATTATATGATATTTGTAAGGGAATTTTATATTAAAAATTCTCTTTTAAAATTCTGTTTTACATAATTCAAAGGAAATGTTTTTATGAAATTATTCGTGTTTTATGATTGTGTTTTAGTTCTTGGAAAATTATTATGATGAAATATGGAACCAATATCTCCCTCAAATGCATTTGGTATGTCTATGTTGGTGGTCATATGTATGGTTACTCCAAGTGTAACTGTTTTGGATACCCAAATTGTAAGGTAGCCATGAGTGTTAAAAATTATAAGGTAGCTGAGAGGGTTACAAGATTATGTAATTAATACCCCAAGATACCTTTGAGTATATATTTATGTTCAAATTTATAATGGGAATATTTTATAAATCTCATGTTTCAAAAAGGTATATATGGGTGACAAGTGTATATTTTGAAAATGATTTTATACGTTACAAGTATTTTATGGACTAATGTGATCCTTCCTTCATTGTATACCCATCAATGATCGTTTTGTCCTCATCCCATTTTCGTATATTATTTTCATAGGTTATAAATATTTTTATGGAAAAAAAGGAATCCAAGTTAAATTTTTGAATATTTTTTAATGAAATCATGTATTATTAGAAATGTTGTATATTTTGAAAAAAATAAATATATTTTTTATGGTATCCACTCTATAATAATGAATAATTTTATGAATTTATTATGTCCCAATTCTCAAAAGGTATAAACTTGAAAATATACTTAATTTAAAAGGATGATATTTCTTAAATAATTTCATGATTATGTAATGTAATAAGGTCGGTTCATATAGTTGGTATTTCAAAATGGTTTAGATAATTTTAGGGGTTAGGATGATGTCAATAGAATACCATAATTTATTTTTACTCTATGAGTAATTTGAAATGTTATATCATTTAAATGTAACATTTTTTATTCAACTAAGATATGTTTCTTCAAAATGGTTGTATGTAGAAGAAATAGAGAAACTGATGAGGAGATACACCGATAGAATGACATCCTTCTGAATCTGCAACCTGGAAAGGTATGGATTGGAACCATGTAGATTGTAATAGTAATGGATCACCTAATGTAGGAAATAAATAGTGGTTTCATCCATGAAATAGAACAACCAGAGGTACCACAATGGAATATGACAACAGTGGAACATTTAATGAGACAACACCCTCCTGGTTTCAATGGATCTTCTGACCCAGTAGCAGCTGAAGGATTGATTAAATCCCTTGAAAAGTTATTTGATATTATGGGATATTGACATAATAAAAGGTAAATTCTTTCCATTTATCGTTTTTAAGGTAAATTTGATCAGTTGTGGTCAATGGTAAATAATATCAGGGATATAAGGGATACTGATTCCCAAGAGTGAGATTAATTTAAAATCTTCTTCCTTAGATTTTATTTCCAAAGGTGGTGTGACATAGAATGGATAATAAATTCCTTGAATTAAATAAAAAGGAGGATGATTCATTGGTTTTATATGAATATAACTTCATCTAACTGGTGAGGTATTATCTAAATCATATTTTGGATCTTGATAGCAGAACCAACCACTTTTACATAGTATTAATGCAAAGGTATTGAAGGGTGTTAGCCTCCCGTGAATTCAAAATTTATGAGAAACTTATTCGATGTGTTGAGAGGGTAGAGATGAAGTTTTCTAATGATCACATGCATCTTAAAAAACAAGGATAAGAAGAGTTCTATATGAAAACTGATGGGTAAAAATCAACAAAATAAATCTGATGGTAAGAAAATATCGTTTCCAGTTTGTAAAAAGTGTGAAAAAAGCACCCTGGGGAATGTCTTACCAAAAATGAGAAGTGTTTTCGATGTTGTCAGTTTGGACTTATGGCATGAGAATGTAATAAAAATGATCCTAAGACTAATACTGATAAGAAAATGGTAATGTGTTTTAAATGTGGTGATATGGGTCAATATGCAAATTCATGCCGAAAGAGAGATCAAAATGATGCAAAGAAGCTAGACTATAAGTGAAAAGGTGTATTGTGATCCTTTGAGACTACGTCAGAAGTTTTAGAGCCATCCAATGAAGTTTTATCAGGTAATTTGTTATGCATATTTTTCTAATGATTTGTATAATATAAGGTCTACACATTCCTTCATTTCTGAGAAAGTTTCTAGTAAATTGGAAATATCACCTCAACAAATGAGACAATAACTTATTGTTAAAACACTAGGGGGAAATATTTTAGAAAAGAGGAATTATAAGAATATTTATATTAGGGTCTATGGAAATAATTTACCAGATTTTTTTTTTGTTTTTTCCTTTTTTGAGTTTCATAATATTATGGGAATGGATTGAATTTATGTTTATTATTCTAAGATTGATTTTAAAGATAAAGAACTTGGTTTTCAGAAAGAGTTTTAGTTTTTATACAAGAATGAACCCATAAAATTGAAAACATATCATGAAGATGAGAAAATGTTGAAAGATTAAAATGAAATTCATCTTGCTCTTATTGTTGAAAACAAAGGGACTGTTCAGATTAATGATATTCCATATGTAAATGAATACCTTGATTTTTTTCCTAATGAGTTACCCGGTGTCATACCTGATTGGAAAGTCTAATTCACAATTGACATAGTTTCTAATGAAAATCCAATTTAAAAACTCCCATATCCTATGTCTCAAATATTACTTCTTTAATTGAAAAATATGTTGGAGGATTTTCTTGAAAAAGGCTTCATTCATCCTAACACTTCACCATGTCGTGATCCTATTTAGTTCATTAAAAAGTAAGATGATTCGATGATACATTTCACTGATTATATAGCTTTTAATAACATCACTTTTAAAAATAATTTTCATTTTCCTCACATCGATAACTTGTTTGATCAACTCCAGGGAGATCAGTATTTTTCCAAGGCTGACTTAATATTTGGATACCATCAATTGAAGGTGAAGGAGGATGACATCCCTAAAATATATTTTCGTACTAGATATGGGTATTTTCAACGTGTTATTATATCATTTGGGATAACTAATAGACCTTCTATATTCATTAATCTTATGAATATAATATTATATGAGTTCTTGGATAAGTTTAGGGTTTTTCTTATTAATGACATTCTAGTATTTTTTAAAAATAAAGAAGAGAATAAAAAACATCTAAATGTAGTTTTCAATACGTAAAGGAAAAAAATTTATGGAAAATTCAGAAACTGTGATTTTTGGTTATAATAGATTTCCTTTCATAGGAATATTGTAAATAAGGATCGAATATCAGTTGATCTTTCCAAAACAAATGTGGATGATGAATTTCCAAGACCTAAAAATGTTACAGAGACTCTTAGTCTTCTTGGATAAGCAAGTTATTACTAATGGGTTGCTAAGAACTTTTCATTATTATCTAGCTCGATAACTATGTTAACACAAAATGGAGTTAAATTTATTTGGACAAAATAATGTGATTTTTTTAGGAATAGGATAAGTGATTAGTGAATGCTTCAGTTTTGGCCTTTCCTTCCCGAAATGGTGATTTTTTAATCTATAGTGATGCTTCTTTGAAGGGACATGGTTGTGTTTTGACGCAGAATGATTAGGTAATTACATATTCTTCAAGACAACTAAAATCCCATGAGTTAAATTATACCAAACATGATTTGGAATTGGTATCTTGGGATTTTTCTTTGATATTTTTTAGGAATCATTTATACAGATCCAAATGTAAAATATATACTGAACATAAATTTATGAATTACAAATTCCCTTAGAAGGAATTAAACATGAGGCAGAGAAGATGGCTTCAATCAATAAAGTATTATGATTGCACGATCACTTGCCATCCAGGTAAAGAAAACTAATTGGTGGATGCCTTCAGTTGAAAAAATCATGCATCATTAACATTGTTACATTTGGAAGATGATCCCTTTATTAATGATTTGATGAATTTTGGATTATAAGTTGTTGGTGTAGGAAATACCTCTGTTTTTTTCAGGTCTCAGTGCAGTCATCATTGTCAGACAGAATTAAGAAAGCGCATAAGGAAGATCATGAGCTACAGAAAATGTTAGAATTGGTTAAAATGGGTATGTTTCTGTAATTTAACATTCATAAAGATTGTGTGTTAAGATTTTGAAAAAGTTTTTGTGTGCTTATTAATTCTCAGTTAAACAAAGATTTGTTGTGTGAATCTCATAGTTTTCCATTTTCATTTTATCCTGGAAGTACTAAGATGTATAGAGACCTTCAAGTGTATTTTTGGTGGGATGGAATAAAAAGAGATATTAATGATTTTACCATGAAATTTTTGACATGTCAACTGGTTATAGAAGAGTGGTAGTTACCAAACGGGATTCTTCATCATTTTCTAGTGTCACAGTGGGAATTGGAGAATGTATCCATGTACATTGTGTTGAGACTACCTAAGAATTATCGAGGTAACAATGTGATTTGGGTTATTGTTGATCAGCTGACAAAATATGCACATTTTATTTCTATTCAAGATACAATGTATTTGGATTATATTTTCATGATTTTACTTCAAATATATTTTGAGGTTACATGGAGTTCCTCTTTACATTGTATCTGATCAGGATATCAGGTTCATTTCTAACTTTTGGAAGGGCCTTTATAAGTTTTTAGGTAGCGAGTTAAATTTTAGTACATCTTTAATCCTCAAATAGATGGGAAATCAGAACAAACAATTTATACATTGTAGGATATGGTTTGAACTTATTCAATAGACTACCAGGGAAGTTAGGACCAACATCTTTATTTATTTGAGTTTTCATATAATAACAGTTTTTATTCTAGTATATAGATTACACCTTTTTAGGCATTGTATGGGAAGCGGTGTCGGACTCTAAAGTTTTGGGATGAAGTCGATGAAATAAAGTTGATGAGGCCAGAATTAGTAGAGGAATTGGCTATGAAAATTATGATAAACCGGTAGCACAAAAGGACAACTCAAGAATGACCGAAAATTTATACAGATAATAGAAGGAACGACTTCTCTTGAGAGGTAGGTGACCATATTTTCTTTAAAATATATCCTTGGAAAAGTTTATTGCATTTTGGTAATAAAGGAAATCAATGTCTAGGATTCATTGGTCCTTTTAAAATCCCAGAGAAAGTTGGAAAAGATTCATACCAATTAGCTTTTCCTTCGGGTTTGTCTCAGGTACTCAATGTTTTCCATGATGTGATGTTGAGGAAATATTTTCCAGATTCAAAGCATGTTTTGAGCCCATAAGCAGTTTAGCTGGATGAGAACCTTTCTTATGAAGATAAACTAGTTCAGATTATACATCCAAGGGAACAAGTATTGTGGAATAAGGTAGTCCACATTGTAAATGTTTTTTGAAAAAACCCACGTCGTTAAATAAGAAACATGGGAGTGTGAAAATGATATGAGGGAAAGGTACCCTCACTTGTTTAATAGGTAAAAAAATTGTGAGGGCGCAATTTATAGAATGTGGGGATAATGTAACATCCCTATTTTTTTAAAATAAATTGAAATGAATGAAACATTATTTTATATAGATGTTTATAACTATCCTTTAAACAAAATATTTTCACTTATATGTTTTGAATTTTGAAAAACAGTCATCAAAAATTGTGTTCAGTGAGTTATTTAGAGTCTGATAGAACCAACTTGTTTTTTTTTGGATAGTAGCATACCCTTATGAATATTAATATGAATAGTAATATGACCCTAGTGAATAGTAAAAAATATTATTTTTTTTCTTAAGGATTTAAGATAATGACATATTGATTAATTTTTATATTTGATATAAAAGAAGTTATAGTTTTAAAAATGATAATTTTTTAAAATAATGTATGATTTTATTTAATGAAAAAATTATTAATATTTAGAAAATTATTTTTTAAAAAATGGAGTTCATTTTAGATTTCAACATTCCAAAAAATGGTACAGGTGAATTTTTGGGATTTTTCTAAAATTTTGGAATTTTTATTAAATAGTTAAATACAGTAAAATACCGCATATTAAAATTATCAGTTAAATACACTATTTATGATATCATAAGTGATGTAATACCACTTTTTTAACTCACATTCCATTATTAATATTTTGGGTAACATGAATTAATATTATTCATAGTCACGAGAAAAATATTATAATAATGATTAAAATAATAAAAACTACTTTCTCTTGTCCACTATAAATACCACCCTCATGTCCCCTCTTCCTCCCACACCTCTCAAGCCTTGAGCCTTAACTATGTTCTTTCCAATACTTCTCCCAAGGATCTTCCCCACTTCATAGAGCTTTTTGTATCACCAAAAGGCCAAAACCAAAGTCCTTAAGAAGGATCTCAAGGAGAAGAAATCAGGAGTTAAACATCCTCTTTTGTTTTATTTCTTTTCATTAATTTTATGTTATTCCTTTTAATATCCTTTGGATTAAATTGGGATATGTCACTCCATATCTCCCCTTACTTCCCATATTATGTAATTATGATTAGATACTCTTTTCTCTCATTAAAATATTTTATGAAATTTTAAGTGACACTGTTAGGCTGTCGAATTTTCGTAAGGTATTCTCAACTTTTCTTTTTAATTAGAGATTCCATTATTTTATTTTTATTTCCTCACATCACCTTATCCAAGATGAATTAATTATCCAGTATCTTCAATATGATGGATTTTATCATTTTTATTGAATACTCACCATGAAATTTCTTATTCTCTCCCTCTTCTTCATGAAATTAAAACATCATCTATGATGTGTCGAATTACTGACATCAGGGATGATGTGATTTCAATTTCAGTTACATTCATTAAACTGGTCATGAAACCATTTTTATGGTTGAAAAATATCATAATTTATTTATTATATCTTATATAAGTCTCTGGAATCATTTTTCACACATGTTATTAATTTATAAAACAAAATGAATTCTTTATGATTGAAGAGTCGCCAAAATAACCTAAACAAATATCAATAATATTTTAACACATCAATCATCAACATAAGAGAACTAAAAATGATAAATAGACTAATTTATGGTTTTGGGAATTTTTAAATACCACTCCATTCAAATTATAGATTTTCACTAACAAATTGACAAAAATATCCATCATGAACCGATCATGGAAATCATGTAGAGAACACGCCCAAAACAATGAAAGGGACAAAATACTAACAATTATTGGGTGAAATTATGTAATTAAATCATCATATAAGGACTTATATTGATGGATATGTTTTTTAAGATATTAATAAAATATTTTTAACCACTATACAATAGATTTAAACAAGTTTGAAGTAAGAAAAACCTGAGGTAAGAGAATTCTTAACCTAATTTCCATTCTTTGGGTTAACCTTATACTTCATTATTTATGTGGTTATAAAAATTTTTCCGTGAAGAAATTTTTTTATATTATGATTAATTATGTTTATTTATAGTGTATATAAATATTCCATCCACTCTCTTAATTTTCTCTTCAATTATATGATTTTTGTAAGGGAATTTTCTTTTAAAAATCCTCTTAAAATTCTATTTTACGAAATTCAAAAGAAATTTTTTTATGAATTTATTCATGTTGTATGATAGTGTTCTAGTTATTGGGAATTTTTTTAGATGATGGGTGGAACCAATATATCCCTCAAATTCATTGGGTATGTGTAAGTTGAAGGTCAGCTATATTGTTACTCCAAATGTACCTGTGATGGTTACACAAATTGTAAGGTAGCCATGCGGGTTACAAATTATAAGTTAGCTGAGAGGGTTACAAGATTATGTAATTATTTCCCCAAGATAACTTTGTGGTTATATTTATCTTCCTATTTATTTCAGGATTATTTTGTAAACATCATGTTTCCTAAAGTATGTATATATGGGTGACAAGTGTATCTTTTGAAAATTATTTCATACGTTACAAGTATTTTATATACTAATGTGCTCCTTAATTATTTTTATATCCCTTACTAATATTTTTGTGATCTCCCAATGTTTTTAAATTATTTTCATAGGTTATAATGATGTGTAAGTAAAATAAGGAATCCGAGATAAATGTTTGAATAGTTTTCAAAGAAATCATGTTTTATTTTAAAATTATTATATTTTTCCAGAAATGAATATTGTATTGTGGTATCAACTCTATAATAATGTGTAATTTTATGAATGTTTTATGTCCCAATTATATAAATATCTAAACATGAAAAGATATTTAATGTAAAATGAAGTGATTTCTTGGATAAATTCAATATTATGTATTTTATTAAGGTTGGTTCCTTATACTACAATTCAGAAAAGTTTCAACCATTATGAGTACCTTGAAATGCCCTTTGGAATAACCAATCCTCTTGTATTTTTCAGGCATTTAGTGAATATGATTTTCCAAAAGTACCTCGATAACATCATTGTATTATTTTTGGATGACATTATTGTTTACTCCATGTTTGTGAAGGATCATGTCTGTCATCTGAAAATAGTTCTGAGTTCTCTAAGAAATCACAAACATTATGCCAAAATTTCAAAATGTGATTTATAGATTTAGGAAGTAATATTTTTAGGACATATGGTATCTTAACATAGTATCTGAATTCATCCTAAAATAGAGAACTTTGTTATGACTTGAGAATAACCACGAAATTTCATCAAGATTCATAGCTTCTTGGGTTTAACTAGTTATTATCATCGGTTAGTTAAGTTATTCTTAAAGGTTTATTCTCTGATGTCTTCTTTAACTTGAAAAGAAGTAAAGATTTCTTGGGTTGAAAAATGTCACAATTATTTTGTTTAGCTAAAACTTCTTTTGAATACTTTACTGATGTTGACTCTTCCAAAGGCTGGTTTGGGAAACATGGTCTTATGTGATGCATCAGTTTTAGGTTTTTTTGGTGTTATTATATAGCATGATCATGTTTTTTATTAAGGATATCGTCAGTTTAGGCCACATGAGAAAAATTATACAACCCATGAGGTTGAAATTCCAGCTTTGATGCACATGCGTAAGAGTTGGTGGCACTACCTTTATAGAGAATCTTTTACCATGTTTTATGACAGCAATATCTTTAGTTATATATTATCCCAAAAATATCTAAATCTCCATCAGATGAGTTGGGTGGAATACCTGGAATCATTCAATTTTGGCATCGCCTATACCTTAGGGAAATGAAATTTTTTTGCAGATGCATTAGGTTGGAAACATCCAACCTAGTCCATGAAACATTCCTTGGAAGAGTTTAACTAGATGACTCTATTTTCATAGTTTCATATTGGAGTTCAGGAATCAGGGGACAAGGTTTCCTTATCTAGTGTTCTATTGAAATCTTCTCTTCTCAAGATGATTATTCAAGATCATAATCTTGATGAATATTTTCATAGCATTAGATATTTGATTTATGGTGGGGATACCATTGATGAGGGGTCTGTCTATAAAGAGGGAATTCTAAGATATTTGAATCTATTTGTTGTGTTGTTATCAATAAAGAAATTTGTGTTGGGGGATTTACATAATTCCCATTGGGTTGTGCACCATGGAACAAAAAAGATGTTCTATAATACGCAATCTCAATTATGGTGGACATGTATTAAATGAGTAATTATTGAATTTGTCTCTAATTGTTCCACATTATAGAAGGTTATTTTGGAGGAAAATAAGCCTTTAGGATTTCTTCACCCACTTCTAGTGCTTATTTAGAAGTAGGATGAGATATCTATGGACTTTGTGGATGTGATGTTTCATACACTATGGAAGATGAATGTGATATGGGTTGCGATAGATAGACTGACTAAATCAGCTAACATTATACCCCTTATTGATACAACCAATGTTGAAGCGTTGGGAGATATATATGTGAAAGAGATTATTTTTTTCATGAATTTTCAGATTCTATATTATTTTATAGGGATCCTTGGTTCACTTATCATTTTTGGTGAGGCCATCAGGAGGCACTGGGATCTTTTGTTTGTTTGATCATGGCATAAAATTTGTAGTTAAATGGCTAGATAGAAAGAGATATTTTAATTCTTGAGGATATGATTTTTTTTCTTGTGTTTTTGACATAAGTGGGCCTTGGGATGATCAATTAGGATAGTTTGAGTTTTCTTATAACAATAGATACTAGTTCATGATCAAAATGGATTTTTTTGAGTCTTTTTATCGTTATCCTTATAAATATTTGTTGAGTTAGTTAGAGGTTGGTGAAACTTCCTTGATAGTACTGAGATTGTTTTAAGAGATGAAAACATAGATTAAGTTGACTCATCGAAGAAAGTTAACAACACATAGCTGGAATAAGTCTTATGATGATCATAATTGCAAACCATTCAAATTTTATATCGGTGACCAGGTATTCCTAAAAGTATAACCTTGGTTGGGTCATCGATGGATTGGGAGGCAAGGGAAACGTACTCATAAGTTTTTGGGACCTTTTGATGTTAATGAGTAAGTGGGAAAATATGAATATAAGTTATCACTTCCTCCACTACTAATGTCGATACATATTTTTTTCCATGTATCTTAGCAATAAAAGTATCTCTATGATCCATATCATGTTCTGAGATGGAGTGATCTTGATGTTAAACCTGATTTATACATGGCTGAATGGTCAGTCAGGATAGTCAATTTTGAATCTAAGTTACTTCATGGGAGTTTGATAACTTCAGTTTTTGTGTTACAGTAGAATATTTTTGATCGTTTTGAGATGTGGGAGGAGGAGGCACTAATGAGAGATAATTGGCCTAATATTTTTGGCATGAAAGCATTTTCATAGTGTTTTTTGGGGACATAAAGTTTTTATAGTGGGGAGGTTGTAACCTACTTTTACTTTTTTTCATGTATTCATAAATCCCTCTTTTTACTAGGATATGGTTGGTTTTTATTTGAGGTTATTTTAGGTTTAAATATTAAGAGTTTGGAAAATTATGTGCTAGTGAATGGTGGGAGAATAGTTTTACAAAACAATATGACCTCTAAATACAAACAATGAAAACCTAGGTAGTGGGTTTTTTCATTGGTGGAACACATTTTTGTAGATTTTTTTCTCTCTTAGTAGAAGCTATGCAGCCTATTTAAATGAGAACATGACCAGTCCATAAAGTTTTTCTAACTGTGTACTTCTTCCAAGGAAAATTTTCATTACTTTTAATTAATTCCAAAATCTAATTTTAAAATCTTGGAACAAACTATTTAGGTGTAGGGTGGACCAAGAACCAGTACGATGGTTTCTAATTCCTCAAGAGAACCCAAGAGGAAATTTTGGACACTCTACACTCTCCCATAAGTAGATTTAAGCTTGGAGACTAGTGTTTCATCTCCACCGAGTGGGTTTCCTCTTCCCATTCTCAATCTCCCACTATCCCTCTTCTCCTCCCTAGGGTTTTGGGGATTCCTATGTTTAATTTTTGGATCTAATACATGTTTTTTTATCTAAACCTATTTTTGATTCTTGTTTTCCCATATACTATGATCATCATTATTCATTGATGAATCGTGAAAAGTGTTTACTGATATGATATTCATTGATCCCAAGGTATGTGGTTCTGTTATAATGCCCAATTTTTATTAATCCTAAATTTATTGAATTAAAATAAATTTTTGATTTAAATTAAATTTCTATTATAAATGAAATTATTTTTAATTGTTTGATTAAAAACCCAATTCCATTAATTTGGGTTTTTTGGAATATTATTTTAGAATGATATTGGACAACCCCTAATTTCAATGAATAGGGATGTGTTTATAGAAATTTATGAAATTTAAACTCTGAAATTCATGGAAAATATTTCAATTAAATTATTTAATTTAATTTTGGAAATTTATTTGATGGAATGTTGTGAAAAAAACCCCAATTCCATTGAATTGGGTGTTTATTATGAAATTGATGGAATTTAGGGAAAATTTAAATTGTTGAATTTAAATTGTGAACGTGAATATTCAATTAATTGAAAATTATTATATTTTAATAATAGTTTAAATTTTTTTTGATAAATATCTTTGCGTTTTATCATTTAAAAATGAATGTTTTTTTATTAAAACCCCATTTTGGTTTTAAAATGGAAAATTTGAATGTTTGAAATGGGAGAATGTGATGAATTTAATTTTAAACCTTTTTAAAAATTTAATTTTCTATCATTTGATTTACAAGAGCACATGAAATACTGGGTTGTTAGTAAATTTTCAGGGACAATCATGTTAGGATGAGAATTCCCTAACATGAGATAGATGTTTTACATCTCTAAAATGACCATTATTTTTTACATCAAATTCCCCATTGTGATAATGATGATCCCTCTATTTCTCATGTTGTGGGACATGTGTACAAATTTTAGATTATCACATGATTATGTGGGGATCCCATAACCTGGAACTATCATACCTTTTGATAGATGACTATGTCTCACACTTGATTATTTTTGAAAAATAAATGTGTTCAAATGTTTATAAATTGTATTACATGACATGTGTGAATTTATATAAACAATTTTATATAAAAAAAATTAATCCATTATTGTAAACAAAAATTTATTAAGAAATATTCTATCAATTAAAATGTGAATATTTTGAATAAAAACATTTTTGTCAATTGAAATGTATTCTATCTTTTAAAATTTAAATCATAGATTGTTTTAATTATTCTTTTGAAATGTCAAAAATTTTTATTTTAAATTAACAGACCACTTTGGTTAATTTAAGGTTTGTATATATTATATAATCCTTAGTGAGACCATATTGGGCATTTATTTCACACCCCACCTGTGCCTTTAGGTGTATATAGATTATCTCCTTCTAGGTCTGAGTAGGGGAAATGCACCACTTGGAGGTGGTTCTAGTTATTTATCTGTGGACTTTGTGAGTTGCTTCTATTTGAAAATGGATAGTTTTTCCTATTCTTATGTACATATTTATAGTACATAAGGTTCATACGCATATTTTACTTCTAGTACACTTCTCCCAGTGGAGTTTATTTGGTATTCATACAAACTTGTTTATCTTGTTTCCATTATTTTTTCATAAAATTCATTCCTACTTTAAAATTTTACAATGCTAGGTGCTAGTCACTAACCGATCCAGATTGGGAATTCCCTTCAGGATATTTTAGGATGGTCTCAGTTATCATGTTACTAGGTTACTCTGGAAGGTTTTTGACAATATCACATCCAAATATTTTGGGAGTGGTGAGAATAACATCAACAACAATTTTTTATATATAAATTTCTACTTCTCTTACACCAACTGACTTCTTATCATGTTGAAACCATTAAAATGACTATAAGAAAACTTATTTTTTACATCCTAACACTAAAAAACCACCTTATAAATAACATGTTATTCTTCATCATAGGATTCTCGTACATTTTAACAATGGTGTTCATGAGTTCTTATGTGGTCTTAACTTATTCTATATTAAAATCCTCATTTTGAGATAATAAAATCTCTATTAACCCCAATGATTTCTTATTTAAATAATCCCATTATTTTTTTTTCATTAATTCTGGTTTAGTAGCAGTTTACAAAAGATCAATATGATTATGTAGTAAGAAATCCTAAAGTTCAATTTTTTGTAAGAAATTTTTTTTTTGTCAAACTTCTCTACCTATACCTTACTCTCTTCTGATTTTCTCCTTCAAAAATCATGTGCCCGCATTGAATTCCTATTAGTGTAGATAAAAGATCAATAATTCCTTACCAATATTATCTTATAAGGAATTGGGTAGAATGATATTAATGAACTGATCTATGAAACAGCTTCATGAGATAATGATAGAATTAAAGGGAAGGCATAAGAATAATAAAAGTTTTACATTGTTCAAACAAGAATCGTAGTCCATGGGGGGACACCAAAACTCTTTTATTAAAGTAAATAAATGACCATTGAAATCTCTTAAACATTCTCAAGTATTCATTCCAATAAAATGGTTCTTATAATATATTTATTAAGACCCATATGATAATTTATATATCCACCACCATTACTTCTTTGTGGGATGGATTCTACCCATTTAGATATCCATAGACGAACCCTCCATTCACTCAAAGACCTCTTTTGCCTTAACTTCTCCATATAGTTAACTATTCTAATTTAGAAAGAATCCCATAGAATGAATATTGTGTGAATTTAATTTTCCTATACCAATTTTTAACATAATGATCAAGGGAAACATAAAACTTCACTTACATATTATGTCATTCTCTTATACCATCTAACAATACCATTTATTTGTACCATTGTTCAGATCTATCATCGAATCACATCATATATCTGGTAGGTATGCATAAATTTAGTTTCCCAATGACCAGAAATCCTAGACCTGGGTTAAAACCAATCCATAATAACCACCCAAACCATTAAAAATTAAATTCCCTAAATTTTTCCTTCAGGTAGACTAATTCCTTTGGTCAAAAAATTGATTTCACAATTTATCATAACTTGTAAATATATAGTGATAATTATTTGGAAAAGGAAAAAATAAGGTTTATTCTATATTCAACTAAAATTAATAAGGTTCATTTATAAAACTAGATAAATTCATAAGGTTCTTTCCATATATAGCCAAAAATTAGGACTATACCCTAAAACTACAAAAATACTTCTCTTAACTAAAAAGAACAACGTAAAATGATACGTCCCATATAATAACAACCAAGAATTATTCCAAACATACCTTGGAATATAATAACAACCATGAAATTAATAAGATAAGGTGTGGAAAAATATAAACACTTAAATTTATGTACTAACATCGTGAAAAAAATAACAATTTCTTTGACATTATTAGAAATTTTATATTCTTCTATATATGAAATATTGTTCATTTTATCAAAACTGGTGGTTCTCATATGAAGAATTAGTTTATTTATTTTGGGTACTCCTACTATTTATGTCTAAATAATAATTTATTTAATATCTTTTTTCAACTTTTGGTGTAATTCCTTGAATGAAAATTGCACTCCATGTGAGATATTACATATATAGGATGAACAAGTGGGCATATTAAGATGGATAAGATAAAAAATGAAGGTGTTCGAGAGAAAATTAGAGTGACATCAAATGATAGGAAAATGACTTACAGTAGATTAAGATAGTTTTTATATTTTAGAAGAAGGAATAAGGTTACACATGTTAATAGGGTAAACATTACGAAAAAATGAATTAGTAATATAAAAAATTGTAAATTTTAAAGCAACCTTTAACTAATCATTCAATATTATATTTTTCAAAATGATTTCAATGAAAATATGGATTTAAATTGAGTTAATTTGTAACATTTGATCAATATAGATAACCCCATTTAATTGGTTTTTAGGATTTATTTTTTTCTTATAGAGTTCTATTGACTCTAAAATATGTATATTAGTGAAAAAAATTATTGAAGAATCAAGAAGTGTTGTTATGTTTTTGTGTGATAAGTGGATTATATTTTCCGGAATAAAATACAATTACATGTGATAAAAAAATATGATGATGGAGTTTTATATAAAACTAAATTTTAATTATGTCAGAAAATTAAATCGATTAAAAAAATTATCAACATAAAAAATGTCCATTTAGTTTTTAAGTTAATTTTTTATTCAGTTTGGTTTATATTTTTGGTTAATTTGTTTTTTATTAAAGTAACTTTTTAAATTAGGATAATATTGAATGGTTAACCAATATGATAGTTTATAACTTCTTATAGTTAGTCACCATCCATGGATAATAGTAATAAAAAAATAACATGGGTTATGTACCATAAACCTAATAATAGTATTTAAATATGTTGTATCAGTTCACTTAATGTCCATGGTATGTGTGAAGGTAGTTATCAATGAAATTTATTTAAATATAAATGTAAAATAAAATCATGGATTATTACAATGACAAAACCATTTTTATTGAAATTATTACCAATGATAAGTGATTAGTTATAATGATGAAACAATTTATAAGGTTTTTTTAAAAAAATGACACTTCATTTTATTTTAATATGTTACTATATTTAAAATTCATAAAGTCTGATAAATTGAAATTCACTCTAAGAAAACAAGAAATAAAAAATCAATCTCAACATTTTGAGTAATAAAATTAATCATCAAATCTAAAAAATGGGCATAGAATTTAAATTTCATGTGGAGCTTTCCATAGTGATGTAATGTGTTTGCAAAGATGATCACCCGATAACAAAATGGTTAGTGGATTGGTCACATGTTCCTATTTATTTGATTACTTGCCTCATATGCAATAAAATAGATCAATTGGAGTTCAAAGATATCACTATAAATATTTTTTTTCTATACTTTCTTTTAATATTTAATGATAAAATTTGAAAAATGAGACAAATGGGAAATTTGATTTTGAGTTTTGTATTATCTATAAATCTCAACATCTTACAGATGATAATTATTATCATTTTATTATTATTATTGTTGTTGTTATTGTTGTTATTATTAAGGAATATATCACAGTTGAGTGGTACTCAACTACATCCTAGAGACTCGGGTTTTAATCTCGATGGTGGTAGGATTTCGATGTTATAATGAAGTCATTATAGCCAGGTACTATAGTAGTTTACCTTAGTTTATAAAATATAGTTATGAATGTAGAAAGGGGATATAGCAGTTAAATAATGGTTCTCTATAGAAGTGGATGTGGAAGGAACCTTTAGTGAGGAATTATATGGTAATATAGAAACAACATTATAGGTCTTATATCAATTGGGACCAAACTTGTAGGTCTTTGAATGCCTGTATTAACTAGATGGGGTCTTCCCTTTGGTGTGGGGGATTATTTTCCGGTCTACCTTGAGACAATGGGTGAAAAAGTTCTTATGTATCTTCCTTATTCTCGGTACCCCTAAATAAATACTTAGAGTATTATTGTTGTTGTTATTATTATTGATATTGTTATTGTTATTTTAGTTATTGTTATTGTTTTTTTATTGTTTTTATTGTTTTTATTATTTTTGTTATTGATTGTTTGTTAATTTAAGTAAAATAACGTGTCAACAAAAAGAATGAGAATTAATATATTGTATAACCCATGGGTCAAAATTTTAATTATAAAAATAACAATTTTACAATAATTAATTGGTTAATAATGATTATTTACATTGAATTCATCACAAATTACAATTCATTTCAAAGATAATCTAATTTAGGTATTTACACTATATTATTTCTCATAATGAATTATTATCATTTTTTAAGAAATGAAATAAAATTCATTATTGATTATTATTTATTAGACCATGAAATTACCCAATTTTTTCTGTAAATCTATCTTGGAGGAAATATTTAATATGAGTTTTATTTATATTTATTCTTTCAATACATTATATTAATATTAATTAATTTAGAATTCTATTAATTAATTTTAATATTTAAATTGATCTTTATAATAGTTTTATTTGTGTAAAATAATTTTTTAATCATTTTTTATTAATTATGTTTATTTTATTTATGGATATATTATTTATTTAGTCTAAATTCAGAACCTCTTCAATTTATTTTATTTTCATACCAAACATTATCATGTTAAAGATATATTCACCACTTCATGGATTATTTCTATAGGGAATGACATGAATAAGATCTTGAATGTGATAGTAGCTATTGGTAATGAAGTATCCATATTCATTATTGCAGACATAATTTTTTGGTTTTTCCCTCACATTCTTGTGCATATCATGAAAAAAGAAAAAATGAAGTGTCAATACCAACTCTATTCTCTCCTAGAATCACGGATAATCATGGAACAATATATAACCGACTTAATCCCTAAAATAATGAATTGATTAAAGGTTAGTTTTTTTTTCTATGATTCATCAAAAAAGTATAGATTATACCATTTTAGACACCTTCTTTTAGAAGCAGTTTCAAGTCAGCATCACACTCACAATATTACTTGGAAAATTTTATAGAGCTAGAAAATTATACTTGACATTGGTGATAGTCATGGACACCTAAATGTATTCTTTTTCTTTTTAATATCTATTATGACTTTGAGTCATGCTCTTTGGATGTTCCTAGGGTTATTTAGATTCAGCTGAAGGAAAGTATCGATCAATATATTTTGAATAGTCTATTTATTAACAATAAAATATCATTCTAGATCTATTAATTTAATAAAAAAATGGGATTTTCATCTTCCAAAAAATGTATTCTTTGTTAGTGGCTACCAAAATAAATTATTATAGGGGATGGAATATCCCAAAAAAATTAAAGTGGTCATTTAAATCACCAATCCCTCTCTTACTATTAATTGGGTGCCGATCTGTTGTAAATAATACATGAAATATTTACTTATTCCCATTTCATAATAAAAAAGGGTTGTATTCCCTATGGAAACAGTTATTTCAACCAAATTACATATTTTTTTTATTTTCACTTATTGTGTGGGTGATTTTGTACATGAGTGAATCTCCACAATAAATTTGTACCAGAGAAAGATTACATACCAAGAGAAGAGTCCTTATTTTCCATGTCTCTATAACCCCTTGTGTTGTTATCGAAACCTATGAAACCCATTAGTTTTCCATGACCATATATGCCATCAATTTTTTTGCACCTATACATCTTCACCTCTACCTAAACATAAAAACCTTCCACTACCAAAAAAATAGGTATTATTTTGTTTTATATTTTTTTCAGAATTAGTTAGCCCCTATTTTTAATTTTTTAAACATGGTGTAGATATATCAATGAAACCAGTTGTATAATAAGTTTGAATAAAATGACAGGAAATGGTTTAATCCTTGGCCCAAACTTCATGGTAATCCAAATTGAAAAGAAATAATTAAAAAACAAGAGAAGGTGGTGGCATGACTCATGGGGAAAAATTTTTGTTTTGAAATTGGAGTTCTTTTTTCATGTAATCAATATGAAAGTTGGATATTAATATATTTTTAATGGGTTATGTGTGGTGTGAAACACACCCTTTGTTTCTAATTGTTTTTTTATTTTTATAACAAAAGATATGTGACAAAATGATCCCTCATTTGAGTTCCATTCTAACTAATAAAATAATAATTTTTTGCATTTTCAACTATTTTATAATTAATTGATGTTTCATATTATTGGATAATATAGTTCTTTTTTCTTTTTGGGAGAATCCTCAAACTAAATATAACATAGATTTATTGGTTCCACTAGAGGAGTTTGTTCCATAAAAAATAATGGTATAAAAAAACTTATGGGAATTGATGCTTGATGTATAACATCAAATTTTAGGTGCAGAAATTTTATGGGATGGATAACTTCATCATGTGTCAATGGAAGGTACTTTATGTGATAACTCAATATGAGTTTTATATTAACCTTGAGGAAAACACCATGAAATCTCTGATGATGATTGAAGGAGACTTAACTGTCTAGATTTTGGCATGATAAAAATTTGTTTTGTGAAAGATCATAAATATAGTGTGATGAGAGATACCCAAACAAAGATATTGTAAAATATATTTTAGGAAAATTACCTGTCCACAAGCATTGAAAAGTTTCTCTACCTAGAAAACAAATTTTTTTCATTTCAATGAAAGATTGTGATGGTTCTGGGATAAAAAAACTCTTCCTTTACCTTTCCCAGTGTAGTTTTTTTAGTCTAATAAATAAATCATAAATACAAAATAAAGAAGGAAATTTATCATTATTATAATAGAATAATCATAATGAAATATTCCAAAAACCAGATTGGGTTTTTTTAGTTAAATTAATAATTAATTTATTAAAAAAATATATCTCAATTTTTATTTCATTAAGCACATAAGGTGTTGATCAATCGAACCTTGTCCAATTTGTATAATATTTGATCTTAGAGGATGAAAATTTTAATCCCTCTATCAGTGATCTGCACATGCATTATAATATTTGAAAGACACAAATATAATAATGATGACAAGTACAAATGATCGATTAATCATGAGTTATTAATTTTAGTCACAACACAATATGTTTGGATTGAGTATTATATCTCTTGTCTCTAATTATTGAGAATGATGATGGAGGTTGATTATTTCTCATGGGATGGAGAGGAAACCCTATAGATTTTGTTCATTTAGATGTTTTTTTTGGGAAGGTAAATGTTGTTCACAATGCCTACCTCATAGAAATGATATATCCTAGTATATATAGTAAATGGTTAAGAGAATTTAAAATTGAATATATTACCATATCTAATCTCTTAATACATATATAACTCTATTTCGTAGTAATAATGTTACTATTATTATTTTTTTATGGGCGCATGTCTCACCAATAATATAAATATCCATAAATAAATAAATATTTATTTAAAAACTATTTTGAATATCATTTCCATTATTAAGTGCTTAACTCAACCCATCCACTTTCCTAAACATTTACTTAACCTCAAATAAAAATTATATTGTTTATTTAATGAAAAAATTAATATTCTATACATGTACTTATGAATAAATTTTTTATTTTATTATTTTTGAAAAAAATAAATATTAATTTAATAATTAATATTATTTATTATAATGTGAATAAATCAAGAAAAATATATATATTCTACTCAATGGTCAAGTTAATATATATTTACATAAATATTCAACCCACATATAATTAATTACTAAATAAATACAATATGAAAATCATAAATAAAAATTATTTTTTGGTTTAAGAAAAAAAATATTTATTCCAACTGCTAAAAAATTATTTAACTGAGATAGATAGATACATAATTTGATTCTCTAGGACACTTCATCAGTGGAATTAGGAGGTATTCTCTAAACATTAATATCAATATTTAGAAACACATATATTCATCCATAGAGGGAGAATATAATGTCACAATTATAAAAATCACATATGAACACTCACTGTGTAATATAATCTATTTTTCTCGATACCTATTCAAGAAGGTTTCATGATCATGTCATAAACATATGTGCTTGATATATATTTCATTGACTATATAAAATGATAAATTCAATGCATAATGGCCACTGATTTTAGTTTGAAAGATCCATTCTAATAAAATGGTTTAGACCTCAACTTCTAAAAAATGGAATGGAAAATCCAGCATTTACTTATACTTCAATGTAATATCACTCGTGACACACCCAACACACCCTAAATCCCATTGAACATAAAAAATAAAATTTTTTCTTTGTAAATTAAATAATGTGATTTGTTTTAGAGATTAATAATAATATTAAGTCAAATAATGATTATAAATAGTCAATGATAGTAACATCCAATGACATAGAAACATATGGAATTCCGACTCGAGGACATGTTTTTATAGTATTATTCTTTGGAGATCACTAATTGAATACATTATTAGGTGAATAATTTTTACTTATGAGAATATATCACCTAATATTCTGATCATCTATGTCCTATTAAATTACATAGTACATCCATAAGGCTTCAGTTTAAGAATATATTTATATCACTTCAATGTTCTCATCATAACAGAAAATTTTCATGATCTATTCAATGCAACATATACACTGAAAACTTATCACATTGATGTTATACATAAGAACAATCAATATTTCATAAGATATTTATTAATATTCAAGTATTTGAATATAAATATTGGTCTCTAAATTATAATTTGGTTAGTTCTAAGGAACAAACCCCAATATAAATTTATGTCCATGACTGATCACCTAGATAGTTTTAATAAAATCCTTATAGGTTTTCGATGTTTATATATATAGATAATAAATGAATAAAGGTACATATTCTTGTTGAAATCTCAACCAGAGTTATGATAACCTAACCAATACACTTTTTTATGGTTTTCATGAGGTATGATTTGTTGATGTATCCAATTTATTTGTTGAAAATAAGTATAAGTGAAAGGAAAATTATGTTCCTCGATATTATATATCAAATGAATTGGAATGAAAATGAATATTATAATAAATGAATCCAAGAGGATTGAAAGCAATCAAGTCATGACCAACATCAAATTTTGACTCCACGTACATATTACTAGAAAAATATTAGTATGCATATTGTCATTAAAAAGGGAACTAGATGAAGTATTTCCCAAATATTGGAAAACTAAAGGAAAATGTTGAATAAAAAAGTAAGGATTTCAAAGTTTCTATTATTCTTTTTTCCTAAATGGTATACTATTTAAATGTTTGGATTCTAGATTTTGGTTCTTTATCCCACATGTTAAGGAATTAAGATTGGTTTCCAAGACTCATAGAGTTTTATAGAGGTGTGGTTCTTATGAAAATTAACTATCAATTACATTTTATTGGTATTGGAACAGCACGGTTGAGGATAGATGATGGTAAAGTAAAATGAATCATAAATATGATATACATTCTAGAAATGCAAAAAACCCCATATATTTATCATTCTTTTATATGTTGGGTTATAGTATTAACAGTGAATATGAAGTCCTGGGAATAATGGGTGGTTCATTCCTTGAGTTTAAATGTACCCATAAATGTAATTTGTATTATTTTAATGATATTACTATTATGGGGGGAGTAGTTATATTAGATGGGGGTGATCCAGGAACATCTGAAATTTGGAAAATGAGACTAACTCATTTTGGGTAGAGTGATTTACAAATCCTTGAAAAGAAATGTGTTTTGAAAGGTTCCAATATAGGAAAACCCAACAAATGAGATCATTGTGTGATTGTTAATAAAAATAATGTCATCTTATGAAATGCACCACATTACATCATGGGAACACTTTATTATATCCTTATTGATGTCTTGGTACTATTGGTGAATGATTCTTTGGTATTTAATCATTATTTAATTTCATTTATTATTGATTACTCATGATATGATTGTGTGTATACCATTAATAATAATGATAACATGTTTTAAAAGTGGGTTCCCTATACACAACATCAATAGTACTTTTTGATTACCATATCATGTATACAGTGAATAGTCATGATGTATTCTTTCCATAATAGTGTTGATATTTATTCATCTGCTATTTACCTAGTCATTTCCATAGATTATTTTTCATATAAAATGGTTATAGGAGTTCCCATATATAATGAGAATCAAGTGATACTATGTAAATAGTCATAAAACTATGTCCTATGGTCTATATAAATATTACTAACTAGATATAGATGACGTATGACTATCAGATGCTGAGGGATCATAATAATTGAGACTTCTTCTCATGAATTTCTCAATTGGTGATCTCATGTTTAATATAAAATGATGACCAACCTTCCAATAAGAACACCACTTATATTAATTACCATTGGTTTTTCCTATTTATGATAATGTGTATTGGTCTTTAGAATATAGATCATTATTAATGTGTACAAATTGATCATGTATAATGAATCATTATAAAAACCATGAAATTTATATAGTACTAAGGTATCTTGTGTTGGGTGCATAATTGATGGTATTTAATTATTTTAATGTTCAATAATGTTTTGGTTTCTTAGAAAAGGATGAGATTCATTAGGCCCAGTTGACCAGCAATGTAGTACCTTTATTAAATCCATATACATGGTGATTAAAGGTAAGTCTATCTATAAAGTTCATGAATAAATAAAACAATAAATAATGATGCAATGAATTGTGTGTATAGATATATGAGATATTATAAAACAAATATACTATATAATACAGTATATAATTGTTGGAGGTTATCATTAATAAAAAATTCCTTATCTCCATAAGGCCCTTTATGGGTTTCTATAATCCACTCTCGTTATATAAATATAACTCATTACTATTGTCCTGACCCGACCCTACCGGTCTCAAGCCGCAACTACCCCAGGCCCGCCTCCATAGGCTAGGGACTGACGAAAAGAGTCGAAGGTGTAACAATCTCAGGGAGGTATTCACCTAAATACCTGTACTCACACACATAGCCCACTCGATGCAAAAGTGCAGAGTAAAAAAGAAAACCAAAGGACAAACAACTGTAACCCAACCAAAGTCATGCATAAACTTATAAATAGAACAAGTATAATTATGAAAAGTGCTGAAAAGTAAACTAATTAGTAAAAGGTAAAAATACGCACCCAATAAGAAAGGTTCCACAACCTCGCAAAAGGTAAAAGAAAGTAAAAAAGCTAGTGAATCTCACACCCAGAAATCCTCCGACGACCACTGAATGCAGCCCAAGCTCATGTTTCCTCTATGCTCCTTTGTAGTCTCGATCGACCTGTCTGTCATCTGCATGGGCACACCAAGTGCGGGCAAATCCCAAGTAGGGGTGAGTATAAATATACTCAGTCGGATGCCCCGAAATCTCAAGGTAGAAACAAAAGAGATACTAAAATGGTGAACAGTAGACAGAACTAGAACATTGTTAGAGTACAAAAGAGAGAGAGTGAAACTCAACCTGACAAGAGAAAGGAAGCAGGCTCGTCCAACCAAGAGGAGCTAGACACGGAAAGCACGTGGCATACCCTACGCGTCTTCACCCCTCCTAGAAGGAGAGTAATGAAACCCATGGGGTGAGAACAAAAGTAGGGGTTATATATAAGCTCAACAAGAAACCCGAATGAGTGTTTAAGGGGATATCTATCTCCTAGCTCAGCCTAAGAAACATCACCAACAGTTAAAAGGATATCCATAACTAATTCCCAAAAGTCTCGCACTCCAAAGCTATCTCATAATTGAACCGTACAACCAAGATTCTTGCTCCTGTAATCACGAAGAAAAGTCCCTGACTAGCCTCATAGAAAGGGATGAGTCTGAAAGAAGTCATCGGGTAACCAACTGCCCAGCCCTGCTGAAGGGTAAACTCTAATGTTAATGGGTAACCCACTGCCCATCCCCACTAGAGGGTAAACCCTAAGTCAAACGGGTATCCCACTTCTCAGCCTCATTGTATGGTGAACCCTAAGAGGTCAACAGGTAACCAACTACCCAAGCTCACAGGAGGGTAAACCGTAAGGTCAATGGGTAAACCACTGACCAGCCATACTGAAGGGTAAACCCTAAGGTCAATGGATAACCCACTTCCCAGCCCCACTGGAGGGTAAACCCTATGGTCAATGGGTAACCCACTACCCAGTCCTAATGGAGGGTAAACCCTACAGTCAACGGGTAACCCACTACCCCGCCTCGCTGGAGGGTAAACCCTAAGTTCAATGGGTAAGCCACTACCCAGCCCCGCTAGAGGGTAAACCCTAAGGTATATGGGTAACCCACTACCCAGCCCCACTAGAGGATAAATATGGAACTAGTCTGATAACTCCGCACTTCCCATTCCATCACTAGGTGTCACTAACGTCACTACCGTGCGTAGGTTCAGAGTGCTTCAAAGGATCCTCCGACCAATGACCTTTCATGTTTCAATATTTAATGAAATATTGATGGAGGCCCCAAACTCACAAACATATTACATCATTGTAATCCTCGTGAAAAAACACTTGAGATAGACTATTTACTCGCTACAAACATGCTCTAGATGGAAAAGTTATTCAACACTGCTTTATTCCCATACAACATCTCATGGGGCCAACACCTCATTCTAGAAAAAGGTCAAGCAAACTACGGCATGACGATGATCTCGGAAAAACACGCCAAATCGACTATTCATACGCCCAAACAAACGGATGATGAAAAAGTTACAGTACGCTACACATAGCATAAAAGACAGCCTGTGGGGCCCACGCCTCAACACTAACTTCAATGCCTAAAACCACCTTGGTCAACATTTCCTCAATTTCAGGGTCACAAAGCTGCTGATAGTGCCTAGAACGGACTCCAGATGCATAAGCTACAACTCCTCACGTTATGCAAATAGGGCCTTATGGGGCCCACATTCTAGACCCCGAAACATGTCACGTAGATCATACCATTGAGTTCCTTACAGATAACCATGAGGTGTAGGTTATTCATTTTCCTAGATTGGACTTATGAATCATAAGTTGTAAAAACACAGCATACGTCCGGAAGCCACTTTGTGGGGCCCACGCCTCGGGCCCGAATTTAGGCAGGCGGATTGTGTCGTCGCAATACCTTTAGAATAATACTCATAAACGAGTGCTAAAACACCCCAAACAGATTTCGGGTGTAAAAGTGTCATCTCACAATAAAAAGTGTGAACCATTCCCTTTGGGGCTCGCACCTTGTCTTTAACCCAAACTCTTCAAAAAGCATCTCAAAAAGTCAGTACGAGGACTGGGGGCATTCTGCCGCTGACGGAGCGTCAATCGGACATCCCAAACAGGAGTTAGGTATGACGCAAGATTAATTAATTAATTAAATGATTATTTATTCACATTATGTTTTTCATTCCACCGAGCAATGAAACCAACCCTCAATGGGTCCGAACCAACTTTGGAAGGTATGTCACAACTCCAAGGCCACAGTGCCTCTGACGGCGTGTCTAACGGACATTCATCTCGCAAATACGTCCCTTGTAAACATTAATAATAATTTAATATTAATAAATTAAAGCATTTCAGGTCACCTATATTTGGGCACAGAACCCAAAAACCTAGAAACCCAACTTAAAAATTTTGTCTCAGAAGAGGAGGACCCACAGCCGCAGACGGCACGTCAAATGGATGCGTCGTTTAAGAGATGTTTCCCCTTGATTGCAAGGGGCCCAACCAGGTCGGTTCACCCCGGCCAGCCCGGTCCGAACCGCCGGCCCGCGGCCCAGCCACGTGTCCGACCCGACTCACCGCGGCCCGCTCCGGTGAAACCCGACCTGCCTCGGGTCCGATTCTCCAAATCAAACTGGCTCATGGACAGTCTTCTCTATGTCACGCCAGTAGGACCAGCCGAACACGTGTCCTTTTTTCCTCCGCACACCTGAGGTCAGTGCCTTAGGTGCTCCGCCTCGACCGTGACCGGCCGAGGTCGCCGCCTCCACCCATCAAACACACCGCCGCACGCCAGACCGTCGAACGCTGCAGCCGTCGAGGCCTCCCCACTCCACCACACCGAAAGACGCCTCCTCCTGGCTCTAATAGATGGAATCCCACTGGAGCCCATGACTTCTCCTCCTCCTGGACTCGTCGACGCCGACATCTGCCTCACCCGCTAAATTGCTCGGCTCCTCCGCTGAACATCGTCGCACCACACCAGCCGCACCAGAGCCCGGTGCTCTGGCCACACTTCCATCTCAACCTCCGTCTGCCACCCCTTCCCGGAGCCGGACCATTGGCCGGTCCCCCCAACCACTCCGGTGGTCGGAAAAATTATCTGAAACTAGATTTGGAATCCTCGGGGCCGGATCTTCGCAGCACCGCCCCTCGTGCATCAATCCATCACGGTTTTGGTGCATCCAAATTTTTGGACGAAAAAATGCTCAAGAATGGGATTTAGAACGGGGCTCAGATGATGGTCGTGTTTGTTTGGACATCTTCCAAATTCTTACGTTTTAGAATTTAAACAACGGAATTGATTAAAGCTCAACAAAAAGATGAAGGTGTTGAAATTAAACATGAATCCTACCTTGAATCATTCGTTTGTCATTAGCGATGCGTCCACGATGCCCCCGTATTGATCCTCAAAAGTTCTGGCAGAGATCACTCCCAGATCTGACAAAGAATGGCGGACAACACCGAAGAACAGGATAGAGAGAGAGAAGAAGAAGAAGAATGTGTTCTTCCCTTATCTCAAGTTAATTTATAAAAACTCGTTGAAATGCCACCCACGGTCGCGGATTCCAAAACCTCCGCACCCGCTTATTTTATATCACGCCTAGGCAAAACACCCAAATTCGAATTCAACAGAAGTCTCGGATTTCCATTCCGAGGCTTAGTATGAGAGTTATTTGAAAAGAACTCCAATGATAAAAATCACTAAGTCATTATTTTAAAATGACGCTTTTTCCCCTGGGTGACATCTCTCACAGAAAGCCCGCGCCCGCAACTTTTACACCCCGCCTAGGGTAAATGACACGCTCCACATGCAACTGTGCCCTCGTATTTCTGATTTGAGATACCTTTTGGGAGAAAAAAACAACCCCACCATGTGAATAGTATAAAAACACTTAATATTTTTATAAAATATTTTACGTACACTCTATGGCTCAGAATCACACGTCTTCTTAGTTACTATCTCTAGAAATATGTGTAGAAATATTCCAAATCCTTACAAGGTAAAAACCGGGTCTCTACATCATACCCTCCTTCATGATTTTCATCCCAAACAAGCAGAACTAAGAATAACAACTCAGGATACAGAGCTCACACCTAGCTCCCCCACTCCCAAGAAAACTTGCATAACACCATGCAGGAACAACACGGGATCTAAAGGGATGGTTCTCACTCATATGGTATGCTACTTTTGATGAAATACATAGGAACATGCGCACACATCATTAGCTGCAACACGTGGAAGACGTTGTGCGCCAACTCCTACTATTGGGGGGGGGGGGTAGAGCAAGACAGTAGGCAACCTCTCCATCTCTTGCACGATTACCGAATGTCCCAAAGAAACTCGAGAGACTTCCCTGGAAAAACCCCTACTTTCCACATTGTGACTGAAATTAAAATTTGTTCCTGGAACATGGTCTCATGATTCCCTCCTTCAGAATACCCATCTGGTGAAACACCCAAGGATATTTGGTCTCACAAGTTTTCACAGTCAGTGCATCAGAACCGAGACTCTCTTAAATTTTCAAAAGTGGATGATTCAACATCATCGACTGCAGAAAATCCGCACACTCTTGCTCTACCAAGGTCAACTGTAGGGAAGCTAACTACTACAAAACTTCCCTCACCTAACGAGTCTGGGACTTTTTACTCTGGGAACCTACTACAACACTTCCATTTTTCTGTAACATAGACTACCTTGAAGTCATATTCCTGCATAAATTTCAACCTACACCGTCTCCCCAGGTTCAAGTCTCTCTGGGTGAGGACACGCCTAAGAAACTAGTGGTCTCAGCAATCCACAAAGTGCTCTACCAGAAAATAGCATCTCCACATTCATAGGGAAAAGACTAAAACTACCAGCACCACATAGTGAAATGCGTAACTCTGCTTATAGGGTGTGCATCACCATGACATGTACTTGGTACTGGTATCAATATTGACGTTGAGCACACAAAGTACCAACGAATAGGGTAGGTGAGAAAACTCATCCACACACCAGAGGCTACACACTGAAAGCACATGCCATACCCCACATGTCTTTTCCCATCTTATAAGGAGAGTAATCCCAAAAATAGGCTCTCCGCCAATCCCACTAGTGGAAACTCAAGCTTCAAGGGGTGTAAAGAAAAAAATCCCCACTAGAAAATCCAGAACCTACTCTGAAACTCTACCACACAACCCCACCATGAAAGCACATGTCAGAGGGACTCATCCACCACACCTCAATACTATCCACTTTGGGTGGTACTTACTCTCTCTCATGGTTTTGATCTCATCAAAACAATGCATCTTAGTGGGGGAAGAACCTCTCTTTCCCATGAATTTAGATCTATGTCGGACAACATCAACACTAGGTTACACCGATGCCCTGCGTCACCCTTGGTAACCCCTCGAATAAGGAGTCGGACGAAAGGAGTACCTCACGCAGTGTCGAACAAGTTCTACTGAGAAAAATAGAAAAAGAAACAGAACATACATCTTATCATCTCATGCGTCATAGGATTTTAGACATCAATAATAAAAACCTTCCTGTAACCCCATCCGTTAGCTCCCTGAGCCTGACATGTGCCGCCTAGTTGTGGTTGAAGGACCTTGAAACGTCGTCTGCCAAACATAGTTCTTCTTGACCTTTTGCAAACACCGCCTCCTCACCTAAGAGTTCTCTAGATCACGACACTGCCTCTGTCGTGGCGGTGCATCTACCAACTATCTAGAAAACTCATCACATTTGGTCGAGTAGTCTCACACCACATGACCTCGCACAAAACAAACATAGAACTAGTCCTCCCTGGGCTGTCTCAGTGCTCTACATAGTCCCGGACTATGTTCCTGGGTCTCTTCAAGGGGTGACCTCCGGCGTCGAGGCCCTGCCAATTGACGTCCCTCTGACAAAAATGTCTCTGTCACCAGTTCCTACTCCAGCACCCTAAGATGGGTGAGGATGAACAAGGGCAATAAATTGGTACGAATCTCCTCTACAGATACCTCGCTCAAACATATGTGCTCTGGTGTTGTCGTCATGGACCACGTCCAAAGAGTACCAAGTAAGGTATGCGAACCTGGTCGCATACTCAACCATTTCCATCACTCCCCGCTGAAGCACCAGCATCTCCTGAAACCATATAAACCATAAGTAAGAGGGGTAGTACTCCTCACAATGCAGCTGCTAGAAGTCATACCATGAGAGTACCAACTCATCGTGAGTCGGAGTAACCCTGGGTCTTCTAATGCCAAACTTCTTGGGGGGGGGGAAATACTGGCTATCAAAGCCACCATCTAACCTTTCAGTGTCCGAACAAGCTTGAAGAGGTGGACCACCGACTCTATCCAACCATTCACTGTCTGAGGGTATGGATCACCATGGAACCTCAGCTGTCTCTGATGCTGGAACTCACGTAGCGCGTCCAGCCTGCGCTCGTTATCGGCTTTCACTGCTGGTACTATCTTCTACTCCACAGGTGGAGGTACTACTGCATGTCCTCTAGGAGAAAGGGTAATCATATGATGGATCTTGTACTAAGGCCTCATCACTCACGGAGTCATCGTCACAAACTGGAGCTAGTATCCTGGCTGGCTATCATTTCAAAGACATCCTGAATCAGATCAAGGATTACCACGGTCAAATGAGCATATATATACCAACAATGATGGGGAGCTGACTCAATAAGGACAGTCAAAGACTCGATCCTATTTGATTGATGAACTAAATTTCCTTCAACAAGTGTCATAGTGTGTGAGTCGACAAGCATGTTATCAGGGTCCTGGTGAATGGATACATCGGCCACCACACCATCACTGGACTCCCTGGCCTGAGAGCCTCTCTCGAGACACCTTGACACTATTTCCCCAACACTCAACCAATGACGTTTTAGGGACATCCGAACAATGCCCCAAAAAATGAACCACCTCTGATACCACTTTGTCACAACCCAACCCTACCGGTCTCAAGCCACAACTACGGCAGGCCCGCCTCCATAGGCCAGGGGATGGCGACAAGTGCTGAAGGCATAACGATCATGGGGAGGCTTTCACCTAAGTACATGTAATCACACACAACCCACTCAATGAAGATGTACAGAGTAAAAAAGAAAACCAAAGGACAAACAACTATAACCCAACCACAGTCATGCATCAACTTCTTAAGAGATAATGTATAGTGTTGAAAAGTACTGACATGTAAATTGAATAGTAAAAGGGAAAAACATGCGCCCAACAAGAAAGGTGCCACAACCCAACAACAAGTAAATGAAAGTAAACAGCTGGTGAGTCTCACACAAGGAAGTCCTCCTACGACCACTGAACGTAGCCCAAGCTTCTTTGTCCTCTATGCTCCTATGTAGTCTCGATCGACCTGTCTTTCATCTACAAGGGAACACCAAGTGCGTGTAAAGCCCAAGAAGGTGTGAGTATAATGGTAATCAGTTGGATGCCTCGAAATCTCAAGGGAGGAACAAAGGAGATACTAAAACGGTGAGCAGTAGATAGAACAAGAACAGTGTGAGAGTACAAAAGAGAGAGTTCATCTCAACCCGATAAGAGAAAGGAAGCGGGCTCGTCCAACCAAGAGGAGCTAGACACAGAAATCACATGGCATACCTCGTGCATCTTCTCCCTCCTAGAAGTAGATTAACTGAACCCAAGGGGTGGGAACAAATGTAGGGTATATATATATACTCAACAAGAAAATCAAAGAAGTGTGTAAGGGGATCTATATCTCTATGCTCAGCCCAAGAAAAGTGGCCAACATTTCAAAGGATATCTATCACTGATGCCCAAATGAACCACACACCAAATTTGTCTCCTCACTGAACCGTACAACCAAGAGTCTCGCTTCGGTAATTATGGAGAAAATTCCTTGACTAGCCTCATAGAAAGGGCTGAGTATGAAAGAAGTCTTCAGGTAATCCCCTACTCAGCCCCACTGGAGGGTAAACTCTAAGATTAATGGGTAACCAACTGCCTATCCCCTCTAGAGGGTAAACTCTATGGCGAACGGGCAACCCACTGCTCAGCCTCGCTAGAGGGTGAACCCTAAGAGGTCAATGGGTAACCCAAAAATTTGCCTCGCTAGAGGGTACACCCTATGGTCAATGGGTAACCCACTGCCCAGCCTCAATGGAGGGTAAACCATAAGGAAAATGGGTAACCCACTGCCTAACCCCACTGGAGGGTAAACCCTATGGTCAACGGGTAACCCACTATCCAACCCTGCTAGAGGGTAAACCTAATGTTAACGGGTAGCCCACTACCTAGCCTCACTAGAGGGTAAACCCTAAGGTCAACGGGTAACCCACTACCCAATCCCATTGGCGGTTAAACCCTAAGGTCAATGGGTAACCCACTACCCAGCCCCTCTAGAAGGTAAACTCGGAACTTGTTCGATAACTCCGCACTACTTGTGACATCACTGGGTGTCACTAAAACTGCTACCATGCATTGGTTCGGAGTGCGTCAATGGATCCTCCGACCAAAACCCTTTCATGTTTCCACATTTAATGAGATCTAGAAGGATTATCCACACACCCAAACATATTACACTGTTGTAATCCTCGTCAAAAAACACGCGAGATAGACTATCTACACGCTAGAAATAGGCTCCCGATGGAAAAGTTATTCAACATCGCTTTATGCTCATACAACATCTCGTGGGGCCTGCACCTCAGTCCCGAAAAAGGTCATGAAAACTATTCTATCACGATTCTATCAAAAAAACATTCCAAATTTACTATCCATACACCCTAAATAGACGTCTCATTGTTGCACGCAGCTTAAAAGACAGCCCGTGGGGCCCACACCTCAACTCTGAATTCAATGCCTGAAACCACCCTTGTCAACTTCACCTTGATTCCAGGGTCACAATACCGCAGATGGTGCCTAGAATGTACTCTGAATGCAGATTCTACATCTCCCCATGTTATGAAGAATATGTCATAAAAAATGCAGCATATGTCCGGAAGCCGTTACATGGGGCCCATGCCTCATGCCTGAATTTAGGTGGGCGGATTGCGTCATCGCAGTACCCTAAGAAGAATACTCATAAATGAGTTCTCAAACACCCCAAACTGATGTCAGGTGTAAAAGTGGTGTTTCACTATAAAACATGTGAAACATTCCATGTGGGGATCACACCTTGTCTCCAACCCAAACACTTCAGAAAGAATATCAAAAATTTCACATGAGGACTGGGGTCATGCTACCGCTGAAGGCGTGTCAATCGGACATCTCAAATAAGAGTTAGGTCTGACGCAATAATAAATAAATAATTAATTAGTTAATTATTCACATTAAGTGTTTCATGCCACCGAGCAACGAAACAAAACTGCAGAGGGTCCAAACCAACTTTGGAAGGTCCTTCTCAACTCTAGGGCCACACTTCCTCTGACGGTGTGTCAAATGGACATCCGTCTTGCAAATACGTCCATTGTAAACATTAATAATAATTTAATATTATTAAATTAAAGTGTTTTGGATCACCTGTTTTCGAACACATAACCCATAAACCCAAAAACCCAACTTAAAAAGACCATCTTGAAGAGACTGACCCACAGCCACAGACTGCACGTCAAACGGACGTGCCGTTAAAGAGATATGACCCATTTATCGCAAAGGGCCCAAAGGGGCCGGTTCACCCTATACGTCCCGAACCGAACCGTCGGCCCGTGGACCAGCCGTGGGTCGGGCTTGACTCGCTGCGGCCCACTGGAAGTGGCCCGCTCTAGCAACACCGGACCCACCTCAGGTCCAGTTCTCCAAAGCAGACCAACATGTGGCTGCTCTTCTCTGTGTCGCACAAGTAGTACCCACCAAACGCAAGTCCTTGTTTCCTCCAAACACCCGAGGTCAGCACCTCGAGTGTGCCACCTTGACCGTGACCGGCTGAGGCTACCGCCTCCACCCGCCAAAAGCACCACCGCACACCGGCCTACCAAATGCCGCGGCCATCCAGGCCTCCCCGCTCCGCCACGCCGGCAGATGCCTCCTCCCAGCCCTACTCGACTGACGCCCTCTGGAGCCCATGGCTTCGCCTCCTCATGGACTTACCAATGCCACCGTCCTCCTCACCCACCAACCTACTCGGCTCCTCCCCCGATGTCCGTCGCACCGCACCGGCCGCACACGAGCCCACTACTCTGGCCGCACCTCTAGCTCAACCTCCGGCCACCGCCCCTTGATGGAGCTGGACCTTCAGCCAGTCCCCCCGACCACTCTAGTGGTTGGAAAAATTATCCGAAATCGGATTCGGAATCCTCGGGGCCGGATCTCCTCAGTACCGCCCCTCACTCGTTGATCTACCACGGTTTTGGCACGTCCGAATTTTGGGACGAAGAACGCTCAAGAACTGGATTTAGAACGGGGCTCGAACGATGGCCATGTTGGTTTGTCCATCATCAAATTTCTAAAGTTGTATAATTTAAACAAAAAAATTGAAGAAAGCTCAAGAAAATGATGAAGGTGTGGAAATTTACCCAGAATAAAACCTTGAATCCATCGTTTGTCGTTAGCGATGCATCCACGACGCCCCCTCATTGATCTGCCATGGTTCTGGACGAGATCGCTTCTCGATCCGACGAAGAACGGCGAAGAACGCCGAAGAACATGAGAGAGAGAGAGAGAGAGAATAAGAATGTGTTCTCCCCTTTTCTCAAGTGAATTTATAAAAACTTGCTGAAATGCCACCCACGGTCGCGGATTCCAAAATCTCTGTGCCCGCTTATTTTATATCACGCATAGGAAAAACACCCCATTTCAAACTCAACAGAAGTCTCAGATTTTCATTCTGAGGATTCATTAGAATTTTATTTGAAAATAACGCCAGTGATAAAAATCACTAAGTCATTATTTTAAAATGATGATTTTTCCCATGGGTGACATCTCTCACAGCGGGCCCACACCCAAAACTTTTACACCCCGCCTAGGGTAAGTAGCACGCTCCAGACGCAACCATTCCCTCATATTTTCGATCCGAGCTACCGTTTGGGAGAAAAAACAACCCCTCCATGTGCATAGTATAAAAACAATTATTATTTTTATAAAATTTAATCCCTGGAACACCGGGCCTCAGAATCGCACGTCGTCTCCGCTCCTAGCTCTGGAAATATATGTACAAATATTAAAAAAAATTATAGGGTAAAAACTAGGACACAACAACTATCAGGATATAGACTATGAGGATCACCTAAAAAGCCTATTTAGAATCTTTGATAATTCAATTAAATTGGAGTTTGAGGATGTTTCCATACAGTTGGAGATGTGTAATGTATGAGTTTAAACGAAGGCATGGAAATAAATAAATTATATATTATTCATGTTTATAATAACATATATTGAATTTATTTACTTATTATATTCATGAATTATTTAGTGAATTTTAATAATAATATTTTTTTAATGAATATTAATAATCTAATATTCTAGGTTTGATAAATATTTATATAGGATAAAAGAGTCGATTTATTGACTCTTATTTTATAACATAACACTATATTAGTGTTAAAAGTTTGTTATAATTTACTTATGACACTTACAACATGTAAACATGGTCATAAGTGTTGTTTTGGGTATACGTAGAAGGTTAAACATAATAATTGGAAAAGGTAAAAAAAAATTAATAATTTTAACATAACTAAAAATGGAAAAATGTTCCCAAATTCATGGGACAATTCATTCTGATGGATTTAATATGTACTCTCAAATCTCTCTCAAGTTATAGAGAGATAAGAAGGTTTGGTTTATCTAGATCAATGTTCTTTAATTAGGATTGATGAAAATATAATCTTGTAATCATATATAAATTGATATACTTTATTATATATTCTCCAGAAATCAGAGATTGAAGTTCGATGGTCAAGGAATCTTTTCATATGCATGTGGATGAAGTATAGGGATTGAACTTTATTCTCATTAATCAATCATCACTGATGATGATGAGAAAGTGATTCTCATAAAAATTGAAAGAGGTACAATTTCAATTTATGTTTTTTGCATAAATTAAATTACATAGGATCCTCTAGTTGTAACAAAGTTATGAATACATCGATGATGAAATAATATTATCGATGATATCATAAAAATTTTAAATTCCATAATTTTTAGGCATCTACTACTCTCCCAGTACCTATAATTGGTATCATATTGAAAAAGTTCTTGTTTAATCCAAACATAAATTAAATTTTCATAAAAATTTTATAATAGGGCATCTATATGGCCACATATCCATAAAGAACAATATCTGATATAAGATGAACAAGATATGTCCATAAGATGACCTAAATCTGGATTTTCCATGCTGATTTTTGAAAAAAAAATATTTTTTAGCCCAGGGAAATTGGAAATGACTAGTTTTGGAGGTCTATAGTAACCCATCAATTTTAGATGACTAGAATAGTTCTAAAATGGGGGAGGAAGAGTTTAAAAATTTGTGGAAACTTTTAGTAATTTTATCTATAATTCTATTATTATATATTAAAAAACAATAAGGATACAAAAGGGGGAGTCATGAATAGTTAAACCATATTTATGGTGTGGGATTAAAAGAATATTTTTTTTAAATGTGAGGTGGAATATGAAGCTACCCCTTCCACCTACAGGTATGTTTACCTGGATACATGGAACCAATGTTGACCGACCCTATCCCAAAAATGGATCAAAGCCCTATTTTACGGGTGTTTATCCACAATGGGCTGAAGAAAATTTTTATTTTTTTCAAAAATTAAATTACACTTTTTTGAATGATGTGAAATTAATTTTGGGACTATGAAACATATATAATTTGAATTAAAATTTTAATGAGTTATTCTAATTCATATTTATATAAATTGAGATAAATTTATCACAAATTTACTTTTTGTACAAATTATTTTGTTCTAACTTATCATGAGCATCGACCAACTTATTTATGTTTTGAATTTAATATATATATATATATTGTAATACATTATATATTTGTAATAATTAATAAAATATTATTGTATATGCATCCTATTCCTCTAAAATTATCCATATAAGGACCTTCATGACCAAAATAAATGTTATTTATCTTTATTTTGAATTCTTAAGTCCCCCTATCATACAAGAAAGTATACTCAAATAATTATTAATTTGAAATAAAGTTACAACTATTCCATTATTTTTCAAGGTTCTAAATGAGATGTGGATTCATAGGATTGGGGTGTGAGACACAACAAAATTTAGACATGACCCAGGTATTCATCCCCAAGAGTCATGGTTAATCCATTTATGTTTAATGGATCAACCAATAATAATTGGTCAATACTTGCAATGGAATTTACTTATTTAGTATTTATTTTTTATTATTTTTTGAATTTAAATTTTTACATGATCACATTGAATAATAAACCATCATTAATATATCAAATAAATTAATATGTGATAAATTTTCTCTATTTAATGAATTGTTATGTGGTTAGTATGATATCTTAATATTACCTAGTAAAATTGAAATCTTATTTCACATTTCATTAAATAATAAAAACCCTAAATGAAATATTAAGTCCTAGCACCATTTATCACGTGAATTGGAACAATACTTGGTGTACAAGGTGTTTGTTATACCTTATTGAGGGTGGATCATACAACTAAGAAGTTTTTATGAGTGGTGGGTTAACATAACTAAATTAGGAAAGAAAGAAATATCCAAATATAGCTTATTACATATTTAGAGAATTTGTTTTGATTAATTCAAGGAAATATTTCCTAGAGTGTGGGAATTCACTAAATTGTTCATGGATGCATGAGTTAATGTGGATGGTCAACCAAAATCTTTCCTTGAAGCTCTCTGGATAGTGGTATATCCATAGGATAGACTAAGAGGAGATATTTTGAGGATCTGTGCCACTATAATACCATGGAAATTGAGTGTTCTAAGTCTAGTTTTTGAGGGATACTAGATTTTGATAAAATAATGAGAGGTATTTAAGGAAATAAAATATATAACATCTAATAACTATTAATAAAGATAAAAATACTAATATAATTAAATTTTATTTTTAATTAAATTTAATAGTAATAAAAAAATTCACTACAATCAATTATGGAAAATGAATATGTCATATCCAGTCCAATTTTCCAAGTTTAGTATTGTTTCTGACACAATTCACTAGTATGTGAATGAAAAAGTTTATATACTGGAGTCCCCACTACCTATTGAGCCACGTCAGGATGTGAGGGTGAAAATGAAGCTTCTAGAAGAAAAATGGATGATGAATGTGATGTTTACATCACAATGAAATCATAAATGTTTGATTTTATATAAAAATAACACCAGTAAATTTATGTTTTTAGGTAATGTATCAACATGGGGATATCACCGAAGATAAAGTAAAGAAAAAAAGGAACCATATTTTGATTACACTAGACTAGTGAAAATTTAAATATGAATCCTGATATTTCAATACATAAATTTATAATATTCATACCACCCATTGACAATAGTATTTTTTAGGATTATAAAATTAAAAATATGGATAAAATGATTCATTAAATTTTTAGGAAGGTTCTCAAAGAAAAATAATATATTAAAAAAGATTAATGTTTAGTTATTAGTATTAACATGTTGAAGGAAAAGTAAAAAAGGTCAATCGAATGTGTAATTCTAAAGGCACCTTCAAAACATCCATAAAATAAAAGAGGAAAATAACCATACATGATGTTTCTTACTTCATATGTTTCATGATAACTCAATGGAAGATAAAATTTCAATGAAATGATGTAGAATCAAAAAAAAGGTTTTGATATAGTGTATATTAATCATTGTATGTGAGGTTTGTATTTTAATTCTCTATATTAGATACTGAATGTGTGTTACACATTTGAATCCAAATAAAGTCACCAAGTAATTATAAAAAAACATCTTAAAGTAAGTTACTTTCTCTATGTGGAATGGAAATATTGATTCTTATGTTGGTACTGAGAAGTATACAACTTATAATTTTTAGGTTTATTGATTCTAATTGAACTTTTATTAAGTACTAACCAAAACATTTATCTCATGTATCCATTATAAATAATGAAAAATTATTATATTTTTTTAATGAATGCTTTTTTGTGGAGTGTAATAATCATTTAATATTTAAATAATTCTTAATCCATTGGAAATATTTAATGAATATAAAAATGTATGGCTTAAAAATAATCTGTTGTGGAAACATGATTCATTGTCTTATTAAATTGATGGTAATTTCCAAGGATTTGATCTGTATGATATTTATACAATTTTGAGATTAAAATCCTTTGGTATAATCAATAAATCTACTTATATAGTTTCAGAAAAAGAAACGAGTACAACAAATGTTAATCCACAATGCATTCAGAATTAGTTCATCTAGATAGCATGTATTATTCCATGGATAATATAGAGAAAAATTCATAAACATAGTGATATTCCTTTAAGAGTTTTATGTAATGTGAATGTGAAGTAATTCATATTCATGGATGGGATATAGAAGTTTCTTTGACCCTGTTAGACTAATAATATATCATTCATGCACTCATTTTTTATTATAAATTTAGAGTGGATTTATTCCTAAACATGAATATCCTTATACACATCAAATAAATGATGTAAGTAAACAAGATATATGATTATTATTATATGAGAACATTGATATTTAAAATTTATCAATGATAAATTCCTGAACAGACATTTCCTTATACACATCAGAGTCATGATGTTAGTAAAAGGAGCAGAAATGAAGATACATGAATAAATTAAAAAATATTCTATTATATTTTCGATACATGCTTCAAAAATAGTAGTGAATTTCCATTACCATCTGACAAAATATAACTATAAATTTATATCATATGAGTTATAGTGTCAAATAAATAAATTTTTTATAATAACATGTTTTTATATGTAAATATTTTTTTAATTTAATAAAAAAACTGTAGTTCCCAGATCAGTGTACGTTCACTAAGAGGTGGAGGGGTGAATTAGTGATCCCCTTTTATTTTTAATAATTAACCTTTTATAATTCATCCTTTATGGATAGTTAAAGTATTTCTCCAATATTCATGTTTCCATAAGCCTTAACTAATATAATTTTTAATGTAAATTAATATAAGTAAATGATTTATAGGGTTCAATATAAAGACTTACTCTATATCGTGTTCGTTATTCCCACTAACATAGATTCTACACAATTCTATAATGTGATTACAATAAGTAATTTGTATTCTCCCAATTACAATTTCTTTATACCCCTAACTTTAATCCACCTTCATCAATTTATTACACCCCCCTCACTTTCTTCTCTTCTATCTTGATCCACTATAGGATGATATTTTGGTGATACTCTACCTAGAACATGTTGAATCAAACCTACTCATTTATAGTCCAAGTACCATTGTAATGATGTTAGTCTTTTTCAATAATCTCTGATCCATAATTCATGATCATTTTCCTTATTGAAACAATGCTTAGCCTATAATTATTTCTTCTAATATCGAATACCCAATATCACTTTATATGGGAAAAATTTCACAAAATATTCATCAATATCCTATGCAAGGAAAATATATTCAAAATTTCAAATCAATCTCTTCTTAAGATCTCAATTCAATTATACATCAAGTTAACTTCATGCATTAAATTTTTCATAAACCTAAAACATATTCATATTTTCGTTGTTATTAATTTATGTTCTATTCAAGATTATGTTTTGGACGTTTCTTCACATTTTCATGTGCATTAATGACCTTCAGCATGAAATATTTACTCCTCCTTGCATTATCCTGAGTGGTTGAGTGCTTTGTCTTCAATAACACACATAGATATATAAATTATAAATTCTCAAATAGTATCTTTTCATAAACCCAAATTGATGTTCAGTTGTCTCCATTTTTCAAATACTTCAGTAAAGGATTCACTGGTTCTCCTAATTCATGTGAGCAAAAACAAATGGGTGTAATCTTACCTTCTATGTTTAACCTCTTCTTCGCGAGACATAGTGTAAGTGTACACTATCTCTATGTCTTAATTCATTCATGAAAACTAGTGAGACACATTATCATGCTATCCCATGATTTTTCATGTAACATTTTTTTCATGAATCATAATAAGTGTGTTATGGGTAAATTTTATTCTTCTGGTTTCCACCTTCTTCTTTATGAAAGCCATGTGTTTTCAAAAATTACTATCCTTTCTGAATAGGTTCTCGGTTACTATGTTTTTTTATATCTCTTTCTCACTCATAGTCAATAGAGCCCTTGATCTTGTGTCCTTCTCTTTTTATAGGTGAGGCATCATAGATCTTTGTATCTTCTATATCTACATTGTATGTTTCATCCATGACTCATTCAAATCTCTAAAAATTATTCAACATCATGACTCCGTAAAATCATATGAGTTGTTAAATATTTATTTATAAGTATGCCAAATATTATGGCACTTTATCTTCATTAGTCTGTGATGTTTTTTTGTGGTTGAATCCTCATGAACATGGGTTTAAGATCTTATTATTTTAACCTATTAAGCTCAAATTCATGTAATACATAGTTTCATGTTTGATTTTCACTTGATCAGATGACCATTATTCTATCTAAAGGATCTTAAAATGCTCATAAAGATCGATCATGGAAGGATCATCTAGTTATCTAGCATGTTGTATATCTTCAAGGAGGCCAGAGGTGGAATAAAATCAAATATATTTATTGGATGGGTCATATCTACCTGATAGAAAGGATATCATTATACCTGACTCATTAAATGTGGAGTAATAGTTTGTACTCAATATGAGTCCCAAATCAAACTTTGGATGTGTCTGGGATGTGGTATAACGAACAATTGCCACCTTGAGTGGCCAAAAATCCAAACCCCTCTTTCGTCATTCTTTCATACACGATGGTGTCGCCTCTTATTTGTGGGCTCTCTAGGTATTATACATGGGACCATGTGGGAACAGTCCTATTCCCACCCATGCCACCTGCAGGATATCTTCTACTGGTTCCCTCACCCATGGTCGACCCTACTAGGTCACACATATGGCTAGGGTTGAGTTATCTAGGTCTATACCATAGGTTATACTATTTAATTAATAAAGGCTACCAATAAAATACTTAAACAAATACAAATTATATAAATATAAATCCATGATAAGGAATCCTTCTAATTTTATTGTATTCACTTCTTATTCTTAATTTATTATTTATGCAACATAAATATGAAACTCTATTTTTCATGGACACAAACGTTTTTAATGAAAGTTTTACATTTTCATGGACTTCAATTTTTTCCCAATGTGAACAACTCCTTTTTATAGATATTTAAGAATTTAGAGATCAATTCAAAAAATCATCACATTTAATAAGGATAATTTTCTAAACCTGACATTAAATTGCATAAAATTAATCTATAACAATTATATAGAATCACTACATAATACACATATCACAAAACACATATTTACACATCATATAAAAAAATGAAACATGTGTCCCATCAAAAACTAATATCAATCCAAACACAAAGTTCATGTCGATTATTATTCTAAAGTGAATTGTGGATATTACATAAATCCCTAACATATAAAATAATATCCAAGAGATTGACTATATTTACATAAAAGTGTGAACATATATATTTGATATGGTGGGGGGAAAATTAATTTGGTTATGTCAAATATTATGATGAAAAAGTAATTGAAATAGGAACAATTTCAATAAGATCAAATGAAATGATATGTTCCAAAGACAAATACTATGAAAGACTGATAAAACCAAGATAGATGGTTTTATGTTCACCATTATTGGTGGAATATTATTCAATAATAATATCGATTCCTATAGAAAGAAATAAATGTAAACGAGCTAAAATTATAAGTGATTATGAATTCCATGTACCATAGATCATGTGATATATATATTAGATTTTTCATGTCTTGATACTATGGTGGTATTCAAGTGAAACAATATATATGTGGTCATGTTTGAAAAAATGATTCAATATTAAGAGTAGAAAATATTAAACATTGGTGTTTATACATAGTGTATGAATAGATATTTTCCCCAATTATCAGGCTCTACGCATATAGATTATCCTTTACATAGATAATTTTTATGATCATTGTTTTTGGAATTAGATGTCAATACCACTTTTCTTGGAAGGATTCTATATGGTACAACTTAAAATATTTGGTGACACCATAGAATTTAAATAAAGGTTACAGGTTAATGGAATCCAATTTTGAATTTAAATAAATAACATGATCATATAATATTATTTTGGAATGAATTTTTTCCATGTTTCTATTCAAGTTAGTGTGAGGGAAACTTTTTCCCATGTAAAATATGTTTGGTAAAATATGGAAGAAAATTATTAGTCATAGAGTAAACTAAGACTTGAGTAAAAAAACTCTCTATATATAAACATATAGTAGTAACTCAAGATCTAGGAAAAAATCTTTATTATTGTAGATCTAATGTTTATTTATACCAAGTCAATTTATATATATACTGACAAGGTATTTTAAATATATAAGTTGGAGTAATTCGATAGTGATTTGTCACCAACATCACATGGCATAAATCTCTCCATGAAAACTTATAAGGGATATAGGAGGAGATTATAATGGTGTGTAAAATTTCATAGACTTCAGTGATAGATATATCACAAATATCGTCCTATATACTAAATATGATATTTATAATATATACTTCATGGTAGGAAAATTTTTTAAAAATATAAGAGAATGGAACAAGTTGTAGTGAGAACTATCAAATAGTACTTAATAAGTATATAGGATATCTACCTGGTACCTAGTTAGAAAAGAACAATAATTTATTAAGGGGATAAAAATTTGTCTTCATATTGATCATTTTCATCATGTATCATTGTTTTTCTAAATAACTGAGTAACAAAAGCCTATTAAATTCAATGGTATCCATATCTATTTTTTTTTGTTTATTTTGGATTCTAATACAGTTAAAGAATTAGTATAATTTATGAAATTATTTGATATAGTTCTTGAATTAATACATAGTTAGTAAGGTATTGTCATTATAATAAACATTTAATAATGGTACAAGCCAAGAAGTCAAGATTATGATAGAGGGAAAAATGATATACTCTGGGTTATCATATGTTTAGGGTTTTTACTCAAGGAGGTGAATTCACAAATAAAAGGGCATCCATCTAAGAAAAAATATAGCAGTCCTTGTTCCTAAATACATAAATTAGTAGAATCATGACCTTATAATTTGAAATCTAAATGGTTGAATGTTATAAGGTTTTATCCAGTGCTTGTGGGAGTGTTGTAAAATCGGGCACCCTAGACCATACCTAAATAGTAATTTTTGTTTACCATATCATGTATATAGTGAATAATGAATTATATATTATTACTATAATAATATTTATATTTCTATTTACACTATTTATATGGTAATTTCTATGGACTATATTTCATATAAATAGGTGACAGATGTTCCTATCTATATTGAGAACCTCAAGATACAATGAAAATAATATTGAAACCATGTCATATTATCTAGATATATCCTACTAATCAGACATAGATAATGTCTCAATATCAGGTTCTAGGGGTCATAAGGATTGAAACTTATTTTCATGAATTTCACACATGGGGATCTGAAGTAGAACCGATCATGAGGACCGACCCACCAATAGGAACCCCACATTTTTAACTATAATTGGTTGTTCCTATTTAAGAGAATGTGCATTTGTTTTTAGACATGTGATCATTATTAATGTATACCATTTTTTCACATACTTTGATTTCAAAATAAATCCCTAAAATTTATGCTTTCATGAGGTAGATTTTATTGGGAGAATCATTGATGGTATGTCATTAGTTGATTGTGATAGAATGTTTTTGTTGCTTTTGAAAGGATTAGATGTCTTTGGCCTATTTGACCAGGATGTAAGTACATTTATTAAATACTCATATGTGGTGGTTAAATGTATTTCTACACGGTATGATCATGAATAGATAAAGCAAGAAAGGATCACAACATGAAGTGTGTCCAACATACTTATATATTTTGAGGGAAATGAACTATATTATAAGGCATGTTCTCAAAGAAGGTTTTTTTCCGTTATGAAATTCCTTGTCTCCTTAAGGGAATTGATGTGTTTATATACTCTTATATTGGTATATGAGTATCACTCAATACTATAGAGATGAGGTACTAGTGTGTCACACAAAAGGCATATAGTGACCCAGAATTTTATAAAAAAATCACTTCTTTTAGATGAATATTCCATATATTTCATAAACACACACCCGAGGACCATAATAGATCAGTGTTTTTGGAGACTAAAACACAATATTATTATTTCAGGAAATATACTCTACATTTTCCACAAATCTCTTCTCATATATTAATCCTCTTAAGAATACACTACATAAAAAATTCAACATAACCTAGGGAAGAAAACATAATAAAGAATGATATTAGATGGTCATTAAGGGTAAAAATAGAAGATATAAATCTATGATCATATCAAATCATAAGATAAGTATAAGGGTATGTGATTAGAAACATAACTTAGAAAGATCATTCCCAACCTATCATATATCCTAATCATGATTCATGGCATTAAACTTTCTCATTTTAGAAAACATGGCCCATAATAGTGGCAAATCCTCATAAATGCATCATTAACCACAAGTTCATTTCATAAAATTGGGGAACTATAATAATTATAGAAAAACTATTTCATATGTAAATTTTAACTACCATGACCATAAAAATAGTTGATCAAGACATATCACTAATTTCCTATTGTGGATTAGGACACACTTGTTTCCATAGTGGATCATGTAGGACCCCAAAACACCCTAAGATAGGAGGGGTGAATCAGGGTGTCATATTTTTTTTCAAAGAAAAGTATCTTTTTCCCACATTGGTTGGAACATGTAAAACCTATTTGATGGAATTTTATAGTTATTAAACATTCACACACATAGAGACAACATTACTGTTTAACTTGGTTCACCACTAAGAGCTATTCCAGGGAGAATATGTTGACAATGTGTCATTCATACGACAATCCACTAAGATTTAGTATTTATTGTTGAATTCCAAAGATTATATCTATTCACTATATGTTAGGAACACTTCCATTACAATAATTTTAGAGATATCACATTACCTCCCTCGAAGCAATTTTATCTACCCCCTAGCTCACTACCTTTGTAAGAATTCATACATAGATTAATGACTTGAAGATCACATCAATGGATTAGGAATTTGAGTATTTTTCCCTCATTATCATGAAACTCTCATTTCACTAATGTCATGAGATGATGCACATGAATGAACTATTCACTTAAACTAGATTTTCAACACTATTGTTCATGAAAATACAAGACTTCATGAAACCCTATTTATGTTTAAATGATATAACAATATTAACAAACCAACACACCTTAATTAATATCTAGAACATAGTAAATATCAAAACCTTTGGGAAGATTCCAATCTTTGAGAAACACAAGGTCTTCAAAACACTCCAAGTCTCCAGAAAAAATCCCTTTTTTAAAAGCCTTATAATCTGTCAATACTTAACTAGGATTTTCACTATGCTTAATATTGCATCTAATTATTGATTTGTGAAGCTTCATCACTTCATCAATTCATGTCTCTTATTATTTTTCTAAAATTATATTTTTCATTTAAAATGAGGGGTTTCCACCTATTTATAATCTTTTCCTTTCATGAAGATTCAAATCTTTAAGCAGCCTTATCTTGAACCTCCAAATTCATTTCCACAAAGATCTTATATTCATGATGCTTCAGATAAATTTTAACCGTTATGGAATCTTCTCATAGTCATATAGAATCACCATCATCCCATTACACATTCACGAACCTTCTTGTAGTCACAAGAACACCATCTTTCCATCTCACTTTCATAAAACTCCATGACACATTGAAAACTAAACCATTATTGAAGCCATATGCACTATAAAATCTCTTAATATGAGAACTACATGGACAAAAAAAGTGTAGATTGAAAATATGGACAAAATAAAATCCATTTATAACTATGGAAAGACTCAATAACAACAATCCCCCCTTTGGGTTTATTTTGAATCTATATATACATTCAAAAAAGGCCAAACCTTAACCAAAAAACTAATTAATGTGAAATAAATCATATATAACTCTATATTTATATAAAAAGTGATCAGTGTATAAAACAAGAGATATATAGGAGAAGTTTAGGCCTCAATATACCACTAAGAAAACCTATAACCAATATCCTAGCAATCAACTGTAATCATTGAACCATTAAATTCGAATAATCTTCTCCATTGGAAATAAACCTAAATAAACTCTATTAGTACTTTTAGTTGTAAAAACCCCCTCCTTTAATCCTATGTCCATGATAGAGCCACATAACATCCATAAATATATTAAAACAATTAACAAAAATTGGTAGAGGGGAACAACTATAACCTCATCCTGTAATGGGAGGTGGCTGAACACAGAGGTTCAACTGATGTTTCCAAAACATTGGTGTTTCCAATGGATTGGATATAATTCTAGTCACTAGGTCATTAGTTACGATATGATAAATTTCAATCAAACCTTGTTCAACATTTTAATTGATGAAGTGATATATAATCTCAATATGTTTGGTATGTCAGTGATGAACATGATTATTTGTAAGATCAATAATTCTCTTGTGGCCATAGTGAATCACCATCGGATCTTTAACCTCATAAACAATATCATTTATTTGTTTCTTCATCAACAATATATAAGTGAATGCCTTTGTAGCAGATATATACTACTCTTCTTCTATACAAAGAGAAGTTCTCTCATGTTTCTTTCTCAACTAGACCAAGCATTTGTTTCTAATGAAGAATATTCCACCATGTTTTGGCCTTTTTGTCCACCACATCTCTAGCCCAGTAAATATATGAAAATATTTATTATTTTATATCCCTTCAAACATAAAAAAAATAAAAAATTGAGAGTTCCTTGAACATACCTCATGATTATTTTAAAATCTACAAATGCACTTTATTAAGAATAATTTGGAATAAATAAGTTACGAATGTTGCCCAAATTATATCTAGACATGTTGAAGTAAATTATAATAAGCACATAATTATTCTTTTATATATGGTGGGATCCACAGATGTCATGTAATCAAGCTTTACATGTTTTTTACTAACCACAATAAGAGTCTATCTATGTTTGAATTCATTCTAGTTTAATTTATTAAACATTTATTCTGCATATTTTTCCTTATAAATAAAGTTATAATCCATCTTTTAAACCACCTGTAGCCTAAAAATGTATGTGATCTCACCAATAATAGAACATTAAAATTATTATTTCTCGCTACTAGTAAATTATTTCATTGATTGGTACCAACTTCCAAAAAAATAATATCATCCACATTCCCAAGAACCATAAATTGATCTTTCTAAAAATTATTAACATTGGAATTATAGTTGACATCACTTCTTTTAAATTCAATATTATTTAGATAAGCCTCCCATTGGGAATACCACACTCATGGGGCCTGCTTTATACCATATCTATACTTCAATAATTTACAGAACTTCATCTCATCATTTCCAATCATAAATCCCACTAGTTGTTCAATGTAGACATCTTCTTCAAGAACACCATTTAAGAGTTTAGTTTTGACATCCATCTGATAAAATTTGTACCCACTTTTAATTTTCATGGAGAATTAGATTATAAATTAATCAATTCTAGCTACTAGAGAAAATTTTTCTTCAACATCCATTCCGTAAATCTATGTTTATCCTTTTAACACAATGTGTTACTTGTTTTTAATCACATTTTCATGCTCATCGATTTTTTAAGAACCATTTTTTTTAATAAAATTGTGATTTTATGGTGTCCTAACAAGATACCATGTATAATTCTTATAAATCTAATCTGGTTATTCATTCATAGACTTAACCCATGATCCATCCTTCACTGCTACTTCAAATGAGGTTGGTTCCACAATTGATATGAAAGAAGAATGTGCTTCCTTCTACATTATCCTTGTATATTAGTAAGAGGTCCAATCCCCAATGATGTTATATTGATCAATTTTTACTTTTTTATTTATCTTGTGATGTTCTAATATAGTTTCATCAAAAAATGGTTCTTATTTTGAATCTTCTTCTGAATCATCATCATTTTTATCCTTGAATGTTTTACAAGCATTCCACTATTTATGCATTTAAATCAACCCCTTTTCCAATTTCTTCTTAATCATTAATCATATCAACATATAAACTACTTGAGGTAATTATATTTTTATCATTAATGGTCATGAAATCATTACTTTCCACAATTTTTTTAAGATTATTATTGTAACATTTGTAGGTTTTACTCTTCATTTAATATCCAAGGAATAATCTATCATCTATAGTATCACCATACTTGCATTGATTTATTTATTTGTTTCAGATTAAATATTTACTTCCAAATACATGAAAATACATTATATGGGGATTCCTTACATTCCATATCTAATATGGTGTCCCATTTTCTTTTATAAATGAGTGTACCCTGCTACATGAATTACCTCTTTCCAGTAATGAAATGAAAAACAACACCCAATCAGTATATTATTATCCTTATTATTCACCCATCAATTTATGTGTTCAACAACCCCCTTTTTGAGGGGATCTCAATAAACACACATTAATATTTATCCCATGTTTTGAGTTAATATTCAAATTTAATTTATGTGTATTCTACTCTATAGTTAGAAAATATAATCATTATTGTGTGGCCAATTTCATTCTCTACTCTTGGACGATAGCTCTTTATGAAATGAAGAACATGTAGTTTACTCTACATAAATATCACAAAATACATTTTATTATAATCATCAATAAATAGAGAAAATTACCACTCTACCTATGTGTCATCTACATTAATTGGACCACATACATCTCTACTGATGAGATCAAACATATTCGATGCCCTTTTGTTCTTTATCCAATATGGACTCTTGAATATCTTTCTTTATATGAATATGTCACATGTCTTTTCAAGATAATGATTCATATTATAAATGTAAATAATAATATTAATATTATATTTTTGTTCTATGATATTTTTATTAATGTGATCCAACCTCTAGTACCACAAGTTTTTTACTTACTCAATTTTTAAGAAACGATTTTTCTCTTTACTACCAACCTGGTACATATTTCCATTTATTTGGAATCCTATAATGAGAGAATTTCATACCTTAACATTGATATTGAACCCCTTATGATTAAATGTAACTACTAGTCCTGAGTCACAAATTTGACTCAGACATAAGAGATTTTGATGCAAACCATATATGTAGATAACTTTAGTTTACCATAGTTTGTCAACTCCTAGTTCTATATTTCCACTTCCTTTAATCCATAAGGCATTGTCATTACTGAATATCATTGTTCCATAAAACCTTTTCTGAAAAATTTACAACACATCTATATTTCCTAACATGTGAGATAATAATCTGCTATTAAGAATCTTCGAACTATTTCTCTTTTTAGATTTGAGATATATTTCTACTAGATTGGATTTTGAGATCTTCTTTTTTCCTTCTATGACATACTAAATTTGTTGGTGGATAAATATGTTATTTCCAATATCATTTATATATACAAGAGTTCATCATACTCATATCTTTATTCTAGAGTAGAATACTTATTTTTATGAGTAAATATGCTTGGTTGGTGGGTATTGACTTGTCTCTAATTTCTGTATTTATTGTTCTCACCTTTCCTCTATCAGTAATGAATATATTTTTAGACATAATTGGAACAATGAAAAAAATATCCATAGAAACTATTTATTATATATGGTAAAGGATAAGACCTCATTATTTTTTGTATACTTCTAGATGCTTCCCCATTCAGGTAACTAATTCCTTCTTCATAGTAAGACAATTTATTATCCATAAAGCCATGAAATTGACATTTTATAATGTGAAGTATCTTCTCACATAAATTACTCAATATTTACCCTTATTTTATAAATGTATTTTTCCACAGATCCTCGCGGTAAACTTGAGGATTATTTCATCTCTCTGTCCTATTTGGTTCAATGATTTCCTTATTGAAAAAATACACGCCTTTTTTGTATGTGAAATGTTCTTATTTCATTTAGTTAGGATCATCATGTTTCCATCCTTCAATGTATTTTTATCACATAAAATTCCAATTTTTCCCATAAATTAGGATCACTAATCATTTAAGGCCTTCTTCTACTCCCTCAAAACCATTTTTATCTCTTTCTAATAGCTCTACATATAAAATTTGTTCAAAATAAAATTTCTTCTTCATTTCAATAGATTTTGATTCAGTTTCTAACTTACCCCTTAATGTAAGAACTTCTTATTCAAATCCCTCAACTATCATAGTCTCTTCCTCCAGTCTTTATATAAGATAATTTATGAATTTTTATAGATCTTAAATACTATGTTTATATTCCACAAACTCTTTCAATATATTATGATTTTTTAAATTTTCTTCTACGTATACTTCTAGTCAATCAATTTCTACGTCAATCCTATCAACATATTATAATGAAACATTTAGAACAACTCTAATATTTATATTTCCAATTCATTGACTGTTAATATCATCTAGAGAACCTACAAGGTCCACCTTGAGATAAAAAACTCCAATGAGATGATTATTTACATCTTTTATAGGTTTTTTATTTTTAACTACAGCCATCATGGATTCCTTGGGTTCATATTTAAACTCTAGTTCTACATCCTCAAAAAAGAAATTATCATCTTGTTAGTCTTTGCAGATAATTATTTTTCTCCAAAATTTATTTTCTGATTTGAATTATTATTTATTATAGAACCTCATATAAGGAATTTTCATGATTTTATCTTCCCATTTTACATTAAAAAATTTCCTGGGCCATTGAAGGAAAATGTACCCTACTTTACCAAAATGAAAACAATCCAACGGAAGCTTTCCATGAAATCTCCATTTTTTCTCTCTAGAATTTCATAGAGAATAGGGAATATAATCATTATTCCATATTGTATCTATATTTTGAAATCTAATGTTTTATCATGTATTTTAATTCCATTCCCTTACATTAAAAAATTTCACATCTTCTTTTTTGACACTCATTTCATAATCCACTTATTTTCTTAGAAGATCATCAAGAGAAATCATATATGGATCTCCTTTATCAAGGGATTACATTTTTGGATTATATAGAGGTGGGATCCTTCTTACAATTTTATTGAAAAAATTAAATATCCTTAATTTATTTTCCAAGTCCTCGAATATCTCCAAAAACATCAATTATGTGATAAAATATGCTATCATAATTTTTATCTAAATGAATTTTCATATCATTGAAGTAATTGTGAAAGACATGAAGCTTTTTCTCTTTTATTATATTATCTCATTCATGTATATTTTATGGTTTCTCCTAGATGGACTAGGTTCTAGTGAATCTCAACACTTTAAAATAGACTTGATCAGATAATGCTACTGTAAGAGAATTTTGAGATTTGGAATCATTATCAAACTTTCCCTATATGTTTCACCCATAGAAGGACTTTTCACATCAGTGAACTAAATCCACTGAGTTTTGGGAAAGGGAACTTCCATCCCAAGGGATCGTAGATGAGATGTTATTCTATTATTCCAAATCTGAAAGTTTCTCCCATCAAAAGTGGACCTCTATAAACATTCAATATATTATCCATGTTCATAAGAGAGGATAGATTTAACACTTCAAACAAGTTCACTTTTATACCAATTGTAGGACCCTAGAACTCCCTAATAGGGGAGGGTTGAATCAAGGTTTCAACTATTCCTTTTAAATTGATAGATCTTATTCCCACATTGGTAGGAAGGTGTAAAACCTATCTAATGGAATTGTGAAGTTAGTAAAAATTCACATGTTGATAGAAAACTAATTAATTTTACTTGTTTCATAGATATGTTCTAGTATATTTAGCATACACTAAGAGTTTTTTGGTCATACTGAAATCCACTAATATTTAATAGGTATTGTGGAATACAAAAGATGATAAAAATTACTCTATTCTAGGAAAAATGCCTTCATAATAATTTTAGATATAGGACACTACCTCCCACGGAACACTTATATTAACTCATGAAACCTCACTACCTTAGGAGAAGTCTTACTCAGTTTATCTACATAGAGGTCTCATTAGTAGATTGGGATTTTAAGTATTTTTTCACTATTAGAATGAGACTATCCTTACCTCAATGTACTAAGATAAAGCACATGAAATCACTTTTCACTTAAAACAGATGTACAACACTACTTTTTGTGAAGCTCTCAGCCTTCACAAAACCCCCTTTATGTTACAATGATATACTGAAATTCATGAACCCACACAATTTCAAAAATATCCCAACCTTTGGGAAGTTTACAGCCTTCATGAAACAATATGTCTTCATGAAACTACCAGTCTTAATGAAACTCGCTTTTCTAAAAAAAATTGAATCATTAAAGACCTCATTGGTCTTTCATGATGATTAATCCCACAAAGAATTCCTAATTTTTTATTCTTCTAGCCTTCATAAATTCATTTTGATTTCATATTTTCCCTAATTATCATTGTGTTTTCAAGTGTGGGGTTTCCAACTATTTATTGACTTTTCCTTTAATGAAGATACCAAGCTCCTAGAGTCCAATTTTTTACCTCAAAATTAATGTTCATGAATATCCTCTATTTGTGAAGCTCTAGAGAAATTTTACACTTTCTTAAAGAATCTCATAGTCACATAGAATCAAAGTCATCCCATCAGAAATCTGTGAACCTTTTCATATTCACTAGAAAATTATCTTTCCATACTTTTTTTTGAATTTCCATTTTATCACAAAAACCAAAACTTCATAGAACCCAATGTTTGTGAAACTCATTCCTTTATCATATTTATAATGTGTCAGTCCTAGAAATCCACTATTCATAATTTTTTCTCCTTCTAACTAATTTTTACTACAAAAAAATTAGAAAAAACTAAGAAATGATTCCACCCTCAACAATGAATTCATTCCCACCATAATATCTCTAGAATTGAAAAATATTTTTTTAACCCTAGTGTATATTAAAAAAACACAAAATACACTCTATTTCCAACAATGAAAATCCTTTATTCCAATACATGAATCCCATAGATTTGTTTTTAAATTATTATCTCATAAGATTTAAAGCTTTTCCCAATGAATTAGAGGGAGATATAGGTCCCACAAATCTTATAATGAAATCCATTATTATGTGAACCATAATATCATAAAACATTTATAATATCATCACATCATAACCAAGGGAAAAAACTAGTTTCATAAACTTTTCATCAATTCACCATAGAATAACCCAAGACAAATAAATGGGTTTCATAAACATTTCATAAACATAAACACTAAACATTAAAATAAGTAATTATAATTGTGATGGATCTTAAATCGCTTTTTTCCTTTGATGATTTTACATCTCCCTCTTCCCTTGAATGGTTTTCTATGTTTTTTCCTAGTGGTGATGTTTCCATTTCACTATTTAGACTAGAAATTTCTTTCCTATTCTTGGATGGAATTCATTATCTTACCATATCTATTTATTTATATTTTTTGGGTGGTGAAAGACATCCCATGTTGTTTTGCCTAATATTTTCTTCCCCTTCATGGTCATCACTAGATCTCACCTCTTCTCTTTCCTTCATTCCTAACTCGTTTCACCCAAATGTTATTCTACATAGTTGTTTTTCAATCTGATTTTGGATGTTGATGGTCGTATATTCTAAGTGATTCCTTTTTCGATTTAGTTACTATTATATGGATCTTGAATCTAGAAACATAAATCTATCACATTATAAATCCTCATTTTCCATTAATTACTTACTCACCATACACAACCCCATTTTTAGTCAAGAATAGTGGATTTTTATGGTTGTTTAGGATGGTGATGGTGGTAGGGTTGAAGGTGATTTCTCTCTAGTTTTCTACATTATCTAATTTTTTTCTTATATTCTTCATTCTTCCCTTTGAATGGTTTTAATATTTTTTTCATGGTTCATTTTCATTATGTGGTTTTCTATTTTAGAAAATCATGGTTTTGAGTTTATAGTTTTATGACAACATTTTGTGGTAGAGAAACTTTTTTGTTTTGGAAGGTGTTGGTGGTGTCTTATTTGTGTTTGGATTTGGATTCACTTTAGAAAATGTTGTTAGATCAGGTGTTTACTTATTGATTTTGGTTATATTTAGAATTTACTGGTTGGATGGATTTTCTCGGTGAGTCTTTAATGATGATGAATATGTTTTTTGGTGTTTTTGTATGACAAGATATTTTAATTCTTAATGGTGGCGGTGGTTTAGTAGTTGTTCTCTTGGTGAAAGTTCTGATGGAAGGATTTGGTGGACATGGTGATGGTCATAGACCACTACCGAGGCCTTATTAATCTTGATAGTCTATACATTGTTATGATGTTATGTTGTATTCTATTATGAGGTATCCATGGCATTGAGTATGGATTTATGTATTCCGTTTTCACCATAGGTACAATTTGTATCAGGGTGCAAGATGCATAGCAAAATCTTTCCTGAGGCGGTGATGAAGGATTCATTTTAAGTTAGAAATTAGAAATATATTTTTTTGGTTGGATTCATGACTTAATGTGGTGTTTTTATGTTTCCATAAGCTTCCCACTTAACCAAAATTGGATTTAAAAAATTTAGAAAAATGGATTATAGGAATATGTTAGGATGGTATCATTCAATACCATCCCTAATAAATCATATCTAACATAAAAGGAAGTCAACTTAAATAATTTTTTTTTGAAATATTAGTTGAAAAAAATATTTTACAATATATCCTTTACACTTTGAAAAACAATTTTTTAATCATAAAACATTTCAAAATCATTTAAATTAAAAATAATCTTGGAATCTTATAAATGATTCCTTAAAATAATTTAAAAATATCTTTATGGACGATATATATTCAATTTAGAAAATAATTGTTTAAAATTAAAAATTCATAAACCATTTTGGAAATCAATTTCCTTGAGAAATAAAATTACATCTTATTAATTAATATTTAAAAATTGATTTCATCATGATAGTGTAAAATACGGTTCATGGTGTAAACATTAAAATAAAGATTCCTTTCACGTTTTTTGTAAAATTCAATTAGAAGTTGTTTATAAAAAGAGGTGAAGAATAATATCAAAATTTTTTGTAAAAAGGTAAAAAATGTGTAAAATTTTCCTTATTAAATAATATTCTAGATTGAAAAACATTTTTGAAATTTTATTTAGAAAACATAATTTTTGGAAGAAAAAGGATTTTCATCGGAAGAGAGAAATAAATTCGAGCTTCATCAAAAAATAATAATTTAAATTATTCAATATATAAAGAGAGTAAAATTAAGGGAAAAATTTATTCTCATGATAAAACTATAAAATAATAATTTTATAGTGTTTCATGATATATGGATTATAATATTTCATCATCGAAATCATTAGCATAAAGAATCCTAATAAAGGGTGAGATTATATCATAAAACCTATACCACTTTTGTAATTTCAGTGATATAAACCCCAAGAAAGAGATATCCTTATGTCAATAACAATAATATTTTAGAGAAACATCATAAAATAAATTCATGTTTAGTATATAAACCACATTAAAGAAACACATGGGAAATATGGCATGTGTCTCATGGAAAATAAAATTGAGACAAAAATCTTTTACCATAAATCTCAACTTCTTTCATTCATGATAAAGCATTCCTTATAATAAGTACCATTTTATTATATATCTATTATAGAACCATACTTATTTATATCATATCATATGTTCTTTACATATGATTTTATATTACCATTTATAATCAATTCTGTGTTAAAGTCGCATTTTTTATAATAACTGTTCTGTTTTTCATGAAGGTTTTGATGTTTTATTTTAGGTCCTATTAATTTTATGATGGTTTAACAATATAAATAATGTTAAAAATGATATAAATATAATATATATTCATTATATATTTATTTATAGTGATCTTTATATATATATAATGAAATACACCATTTATCGAGATGTTAGACCACTAATATGTATGAACTGTGTTTCTATTTTCCCAATAAAAATAAAGATATAAAAGTCCAAAATATATTGAATTTAAAAATTAATTTTAATTTCATATATATAAAATATGTACATTAAATCCATCCTTATTCCCTTCCATGTAAAGCTAGAACTAATCACATCGCTTTGCGAGGTGGTAGTCCACCAAACGCATGAATGATATTATCATATTCCCACAGAATAGAAAGTAAAAAAAGGAACATGTGATATAATTATTACATAGAAATAATAATATCATAAAAATCATTTATAAATAATAAATATATTATTATATCCATCAATGAGTGGTGGTAATAGAAAATTAATTAAATTGGTTCGCGAGATGGTAGTTCGTTGTACACACAAAAGATGATTTCATAACCCATTTGATAGACGAGGAGAAGGATTTCTGTTATTACATTAAAATAATTACATATAATTATATTTAATATTTTTTGGTCATTATATCATCATGTTTTAATAATAATTTAGTGATGTGGAGGAAGAAAAAAATAAATCACCAGATTAGGGATGTTGCCTCTTCTTCCGACAACATCTTTTTGTGTTCACCAAAAGGATTCTTTGCTTGGATTTCTAAAAAATAAGGATTGTAGGATTAATAAGGTAGTTATGTAAGTAATTTTGGAAGGTATTTTCTGAACCAGAGGTTATTAATGTGTGGATAGGAGAGGAGAGGAGGCGTCCTTTTTGAGTGAGGTGAGTGGCACAGATGTAATTTTTTAAAATGAAAAAGTTGTACCCAGGTTTTCACAATACAAAAGGCTCAAAAATGGGACATTATAGAACCTAGAAGAGGTAATATAAATAAATTCCATAAAATGGGTGTTTTAAATTTATTGGTTCATTTTTAATCAGTACCTTATAGTTTAACCTTTGGTAAACCCATTTTTATATTAAACGCGGTAAATAGTTTTTTTTATTTTTTTAATTAATAATGGTAAAAAAATTAAGTTAACCTTAATAGATAATATAATTTATGATAATTAATAATATGGAATCTATTTTTCTAAATTACATTCTCAAAACTGTAAACTTTTAATTTAATTGTAATCCCACAGTTGCGATGATAAATCTGTTATCCAAAGAAAAAATGTTCTAAATTATAAAAACATTTCATATAAAAATTATTTATAAAATTGATTTCAATAATATAAATTGTATTATTATATATATAATTATAATAATATTACCATTAAATCCATATAAAAACTATTTTTATGTTTTTAAATGGTAAAAAAAAAACATTTAAACCCTAATATTTTTCACTATTTATCAAAAAATTTATCTTCTTATAAAATTATAAAAAAATTAACCCTAACATAGTTTTGACATGATAACTTATAAGATAATTTTTTTAAAACATAAATTTTCTATAACTCAAAAAAAATTAAAAGAAGTGTTCAAAAGGTGATGATTTTTTTTTGAAAAATATAGTTTTTAAGAAAAAAGATGAATTTATTCTCATATCTTTCCTAGAAAACCCAAAAGATGAATAGTGAACATTTTATTGAATATATAATAAATATATTTCATTAATATCATTCACAAAAATTTATTTTTTAAATTTAATTAGACAAAATATGTTTTTATTCATAAAAATAGTTTTTAGAATGTGAATTCCTTTATTTATAAATAATTTTTATTTTCATTTATAATTAATTTGTCACCAAAGAATTAATTTTTTATATACATTTAAATCATATATTTTCATAATTTATTTAATCCTTTTCATATCCACCATTCTAATTGCTATATGATTAATATGATATTAAATAATACTATTTTAATAGTATTCCATGTTTTGTTTAAACTCGGTGTTGCATGTAACACATGCTAAAAATGTTGTTTTATATAACACAATCTAAAATATATGATGTTTGTGAAAAAAATATCAAAAATATTAAATTTATTTAAAAAATATATTTCACAAAATCTTTAGTGTTTCATTCTACCTTCCAAAAAATAATTTTTCCCTCAAAATCCATGACTTTGGTATGAACAACAAATGAAAAAGTTTACTTATCTCATTCTCAGGTTCCCACATAACTTCCTCAAGCTGATAGTTTGGTCAAAAAAAATTTATTGGGTGAGTGGTCTAGTTTTATTGTATTTTCTCTGTATGATTTAATTTCTCTATTGATTATTCATTATAAGAAAGATCATGCTTCATTAGTATGTCCTTTGAGTCCAGTACTTGTAAAGGATTTGGTATATACATCCTCAGGAGAGGTACATGGAACACATAGTGAACCTAAGAGAGGTTTTTTGGAAGTTAAAAAACAATAAGTTATTGTCCTGGTAAGTTCAAGGATTTCATAGGTATCAATTTACATAGGGATTAGTTTCAATTTTCCCCAAATATAATAACCTTTTTCCATGGAGAAATTCTAAGAATACCCTTGTCACCGACTTCAAATTCTAAATCACACAAGAAATTGTAAGCCTAACTTTTCTTCTGAATTTGAGCTACCTTGATGTGTTGATGAGTATCTTAAATCTTCACTTTTATTTCATTGGCTATTTAAGGTACTTAGAGATTTATTTCTCCTACATTAATCCAACATGTTGGATCTCCACCCTTATTTATCTATATGGATTAATAAAGAGACATCTGAATACTCATGTGAAATATTTTATTATATGAATACTCAATTATATGAAGGTGTTCATTCCAACATCATTTGACATCCATAGTAAAAGATTTCAATATATCCTCTTTGTTATTAATTTTTTTCTTAGATTTAACATCTTTGTGCGATTAATACATAGTACAAAAACTCAACTCTATATCAATATCTTTCAAAATAATTCACCTAAACATCATGGTAAACATCACATCTCAATCAGATACAATTGAATTTAATACACAATGAAACCTTACAAATTCATTAAGGCATATACTGGAAATCTAATCAAGATATAAAAATTCTTCAATCAAGATGAAGTATAATGAATTTGTTATGTAGTCAACTATAAATCAAATAGAATTATTCCTTTAGATTTTTTTGGAGTCTGATAATAAAATCCATGGTGATTTTTTCTCATTTACATTTTAGTATGGGTAATGAATCTAATATCCCATTAAACTTTTGTCTCTGACCCTTAACATGGAGACTTACCAATCACTGAGATACAGACACTATTTTTTCTGTCTTAAGTCCATCCAACCAAATATAATCTCTTAAATATTAATGCATAATAATGATCCCCTTATGGATAGAGAATGAAGTACAATGATCTTCCTCTAATATCTTCTTCTTCAAAACTGGTATCAATAAAACACATAAATGGTTCTTAAACCTTATCATTCCATCACGATCAAGGTTAAACTCAGAAACATTTCTAATATTCCTTTTTATCTAAACATCTTCCTTCTGCACCTCTTCAATCATCACTATGATAGATATTTGATCATTTAATTGAGAAAGATAAGATTTATTCCCTTCCTTTAGGATTTCAATATCCTTCATTTTCCTATCCATAAATATTGGATCTATTGTGATCCTCATCATGGATTTTTATTCATGACCATTTTCACTCAAACCATAGGCCTCCATTTTCACTTACCCAAGGAGGTAATTTACTGAGATGTCAAAATAATTAATCAGATATAACAATATAATATGGTTCATATTCAACTCTTTCTATGTGAATACTGGTAGGACCAATAGGGGCCTATATACCCTGAGAGGGGGGTGAATCAGGGTATGGATATTCTTTTTCAAAGTTCTTCTTACCCCACTAGATCTTGACCTCTTTATTACAAGGGTCACGTTGTTTGATCTTGTGTGTAAACTATGATCACTCCTTTAATTCTTTATCTAATGATGATGCTTTGAATGCAATGCAGGGAAGAAAACAGGCAGACACATAGATTTTTACTTGGTTCACCCTCACTGGGCTACGTCTAAGGAGCATACACTGACAAGTTTCCCGTCGTACCAAATTACACTATTCTTCACTAGATGTGGATACAAAGTTCGGGCTAGATCACTTCTAAGCCCAAGATCCCTGCCTTTACAAGTTTAGGGTCAGCTCACTGCTTTCCCAAGGGTCACTCCCTATCTCTCTCTCTCTGGCTCACTGTCAGTGGAGAGGATCACCTTCTTTCTCTTCCTTTACTCACTGCTCTTGGAAGGAATACACTCACAGTTTATAGACCTGTAGGTATCTTAATTTTCATGAAAGAATACATCTTCCTCTGTATGTAGATTCTCTGTTGAATTACACCTTTCACCCGTAGATGAATATCTCTTTGCGCCGAAGGTATCGAGCAAACTTCCAGCTTCCACGTAGCCCGAAAATAACTGCTGGAAATAAACCTTACTTGGTGCTCAAGTCAATCTCGGCGTGCAAGTATCAGCACGCAAGTCACAACTGGCATGCAAGTCTACCTCAGACACTTGTGCGACATGATCTTCCCCAACTCGAAACTTGAACGACTCTCTTCCTTTTACGCCGAAATCAATATTGGCACGCAAATACCAACCGGCGTGCAACTTCTAACACTGGTGCGCAACATCAACCACTGGCGCGCAACTTCACTTGCGCGACCCACACACCACTTGCGCGACCACCACACCTGCACGACGGGAGCTTTGATTTCTCCAAGTTTTGAACTCTAGTTAAGAATGAAGAGGGGTGGTCCAGTATTTATAGGCAAACTGACCACCCTGCGCGATGGCGCGCAAGTCACCTGCGCGACCCAGTCTCGGCGTGCAAGTCTTCTGTCCTCTAAGACACTTGCGCGACCAACTCCCAAACTTGCGCGAACTTGTTTCGTTAGCCATATTTTGACCTTTTGATCTTGAAAAACATATGGCGCGCAAGTTTCCTATTCTACAAGTCCTCAGCGAGCAAGTCCCTTTTACAAAAACACTTTTCTTCATTTGATGATTTTCAGGCCCAAAAATTTGGCAAACACTAGAAAATGGCACCACCCTGTATCTGTTATTTTATACCGCCTCCATATCCTCCATTCATTTTGTTGACATTCTTGAATCCAACATGGATCATTGACCTCATCTCTTGAACTCGACATTCCATCATGAAATCCTCTTTTCCAACAAATTTGTATTTCATTGTTTTTCTTTGTCAATAATCACCACTCAGATGTCCACTTTGTCAACAAACACAATCACATCAAAAATACTTCAATGATGCCTTGAAGGATTTTTTGCCAACAAATACATACTTTAATATTTTGTGATTAATATATATATACATATCACAATTTTCCCCATAAATATATTCCCTTTAAATATTTAATTATTTAATTACCACAACAAACTCTAAATCATGAGTTGGGTAATTTTTCTCATGAACCATCAATTATTATGAGACGTAATCTATAACCCTGTGATTTTTTATAAAATTCTTCCCATTCTCTTATTGGTTGCATCACTATATATTAAAAAACATTCTCCAATTTATGGTAATGTAATTATATTTTCACTGACTAATATTATCTTGAGTTCCTTAAAATTTTCCTCAAACTCATACATCCATAGAACCTTGGCTCCCTTTTGAGTTAACTTGGTGAGTGGATTAGATATTCATGATAAATTTTCCAAAATCCATTGATAATATTTAACCAAACATAGAAATAATTCAGATCACAATCACTATACTTATTCTAGGCCTATTTTTAATAGCCTCTGTCTTTTATTGTTCCACAAATATACCCTCTATTGATATTATATGACCCAAAAATAAAATATTTTGGATCCAAAATTTAAAATTTTTAAATTTTTCATACAAATTATCTTTACTTAGGGTCTTCAGTACAATACAAAAGTGATTTTCTATCTCTTCTTTATTAATTTAACGTATAAGAATATTATCTATAATAACTACAAAAAATTTATTGAGGTAATATTTAATGACTATATATATTAAATCTATGAAGACAGTGTGATAATTTGTGTGAATGAATAGAATCACTATATATTAATCGTGTCCATACCTTATAAGGAATGATGTCTTTAGTATGTCCTCCTTTTTGAACCACAATTGATGTTATCCAAAACAACGTTCAGCCTTAAAAATTTATTTAGATCCAAAAAATCAATTAAACAAGTCCTCAACATAGGGTAAAGGATACATTTTATTGATTGTAATCTTATTTAAATCACCATAATCAATGCAAAGTCACATCGATCCATCTTTATTTTTTATTGTGAGAATTGGTGCACCTTAAAGTGACTTACTTGGCTGAATGAATCCCTTTTAAATATTCTCCTAAAGTTTCTTCTTCAATTCTAATAACTCAATCAGGGAAATTATATAGGGAGTGTTTAAAATAGGAGTTGCATTAGGTATGAATTCAATTGAGAACTCAAATTCACATTTTGGTGGTAGGAAAAAAACTATACTGAGAAGACATCAATAAACACACACACAATAGGAATATCATTTATGTTATGTTTTACCCAAAAATCTAAGATAAATCTCCTCTTGAGTAGGTATCAAAACCCATACAATGGATGTGATTCCCATTTTATGTTTATATTCATCATATATCTAATAAAATATCATTGGTTTGATTTTAATATCAAAATTTTCTTCCCTTACTTGATTATTAATGTGGGATTTAGGTAGATAAATCGAATCCATTCTTATGATAACATCAAATTCAACTAGAAGATGAATTGTAATTTTTAATATGCACATTCATGCAAACGTCAACTAGAGAGGAATCATATACTTTATATTCAATAATCATACCATTAGTCGTTTTTATTTCTAATTCCAAATCTATTCATTTGGGAGGAATCCTCTTACCCTTATAAAATTCCTCAAATATGAAGAAATGGGTAGATATATAGTTAAATAAGATATTAGTAGTTCTATGTTGGATGTTATGTGTACATTTGACCACCTTGTTATCACACCCCTCATCTAAAATATCGATTTCATGTTATTTCCCAACGTTTATTTTCTAAATAGGTTTATAAAGTCATTCATCGCCATTAGCCTTTAGATTTGAGCACTAGTTACTATAGTTCCAATACTCCATACATTAGAAATAATGGAGTGTGGGTGAAACATTTTGTGGAGATTTATCTTTATTTTCATAATTAGCTAATTTTTTCACATCACATTGGGATTTGATTACCAAATAACCATCCTTACAATAAATAAAACATTTATTAGTCCCCTTAAGACAATGTTCACTTTGTTTCTTCCCAAAATTTGAGAATAAAATATTGATCATATTATACTCTCAATGTTTTTTATATTTTCTTTTTAATTAAATATTTCAATTCTTATAAAAACGCTAATATTGATACAGAAATGAAACCACCATTTTCACAGTGATATCACATCAAAAAATCACATCATAGTAAATAAAGTCTCTTTTGGATAACTCCCTTTAGATTATTGGTATTAATCCATATAAGTATCTGTCAACCTTACTTTCAACTTGGATGATAATACTAGAAACCTAGCTAGAAATGATTGTAAAAGTTTCCTCATATTTACCAATAGATTCATAATACATTTTATTTATTTCAACGAACTCATTATCTATCCTCATATGAATAATATAAGGAAAGTGACTGTTGAAAAATATATTCTTGAACTCCTCCCAATTCATGGATTTAATTTCATCCTTTTTTCTTGTATTCATGATAAGATTCCACCATTTATCTGCTTCGCCTTCCTAATAATAGACAGAAAAAATTAATTTCTCATAATCCAAACACTGAAGGATGTAAAATATCTTTTTAGTAGTGATGATCCATTTCTCAAAAAGTAGTTGATTAAATAGCACACTTTAATATAGTGGGAGTTTCATCTTAAAGGACTCAATAGAAGTTTTTTACCTCCATTTCTATTTAGATGTATAGAATTATTCATTTCTTGAGAATTATATGTGAGCATAAAAAATATATTTTCATTCCATTTCTCATAAAATTCTGTTTCTTAAGAAGAAAATTTTTCATTTCCTATTTAATTCTGAATTAACATTATTTATTTGGGTTTTATCCATTAAAAAAACAAAAAAAAACATAGTGTGAGAATCATTAATCATAATAGAAATGAACATAATTATGAAAAATGATTCATAGGATGTCTAAATCACGGAACATTCTTTTCATTATATGACACATAAACATAAAATAGTCTATTAATGGTCATTATTTAAAATCATCATGATAGTTCATAAAGATTTTTTGAATTTCCAAAACATATCCCCCAGGAGTGTCAAACTAGGTGTGCAGTAAGGCCCATTATTGTGAACCGAGTGATAATAGAATCATAATCAATGTTCACTTTTTGTATTTATTAACCCTAGGTACCTCTGTTCAAAAACTTCACCCGCTTATAGTATCCAAATAGATATTTAATTTCTTGGAATCCCATTTCTTTATCCTTTAAAAAAATTCAATGATATTTTCCTTTACTTAGAATTATCCATACACTTATCCCTTGAGATATCCCAAGAAATAATCCATGGAATATACCTATGAATATCCCTAGGGATCTCACTAAAGTTTTTCTAATCCTAATCATCAAATATTTTTTAAACCTTTTATCTTGATACCAACTATAGAGACACATGATTTTATACATAATTATCACATCTTTTTAGATGAATATTCCATAAATTTCTTAAAACCATGCCTGATGAAAATAATATTTTTGTGCATTTATAAACCAAGAACACAATCTTATTAGTTCATGAAAGATATTAAAAATCACCCACAAATATCATCAAATTTAGTACCCTACTTAGGCATACTCTCCCTAAACCATTATTAATAACCCAAGGAAGGAAACAGAAGAAAGAGTGAAATTATAATCTCAAGAAGGCTAGACATATAAGAATCAGTATATGATCATATGAAATCACAAGATAATAATATATTTATATTCTGTTGAACATAACTTAAGAAGTTCATACCAAAACATTGAAAAATAATAACCATTATTTATGGAATAGAACTTTATCTTTTCAGAAAACAAGGCCGATAAGATTGAAAAATCATCATAAATAAACCAATAACCATAATATAATTTCTTAAAAGTGTGGAACTATAGTAAATATAGAAAAATAATTTCATATTTCAAGGATAGATACCAAAATAATAAACATATTGGATAAGAAGTTGTCATATATTTCCAATTGAAGGAATGATGCACCAATTACATATAGTAGATCTGGACGCACTTGTTTCCCATAGTGGATCAAGACCATCAATTTTTTTGAATTTTTATCTCATATGATATAATTAATTACCCAATTCAATAGAGGGATATATGGGTCACTCCCATCCCATAATGAAAACCATAATTATGTGTTCCACAATATTATAAACCATTCATCATGTAATCACATCATAACCTATGTAAAGAAAATAGGTTTCATAAAAAATTCCTCAATCCACCAAAGAATAACACTTGGAAAATAAATGGGTTTCATAAAACTTTTATCTAAATAAACATTAACCATATATATAATTAAGAAGGATGGTATCACTAATTCTTATCCCAAATAAAGCATAAGTAACATCAAAGGATGTCATCATAGATAGAAAATTATTTGAAATATCCCTTAGAATATTTGTTAAAGAATATATATTTTTTAATATGAGAAATAATTTTTAAAACATAAAAGATTTTCAAAATCATTTCCATTAAAAAACTATGAAATCTTATAAATAAAACTTTAAAAATCATTTAAAACATTAATTAAAAATAATATACTTTCATTTTTTAAAATCAATTTTTAAAACTAAAATTTCATAAATCATTTTAAAAAATAATTTTCTTTGAATTTTTTTGTTGAAACATATAAAGGAATATTTATAACAATAATTTTTTCCAAATTTTGGAAAATACATTTGATGTTGTGCATGTTAAAACAATGATTCCTTTCATATTTTTTATTAAAAGAAAAAACTTACATAATTTAGAAGATGGCTTTGTGATTAATTTATAATAATTTTTTAAATTGTTAAAATATGGGTAAAATTTTCTTTAAGAAATGCTTTTTGGGATTTATAAACTTTTTTCGAAAAAATTGTTTTTAATTAGAAAAAGTATTTTCAGTTGAAGAGAGAAAGAAAGTTAGATTTCTGTACAAAACATTATTTTTGAAATCCTAATTAAAAAACAAGTGAAAATTAAAGGTAAAAAATTTTATTATAATAAAATAACCATAGTATAAGATATTTATTGATTTTATTTAGATATGGATGAATATATTTCATCAACGGAATCATAATCATAAATAATCTCGATAAAAGTTGACATTATATCATAAAATCCATAAATCATTAATTAATATTGGAATGAAAAACCCATGAAAAAGAGATAATAAAATAGATATATAATTAATGATAATTTAAATAATAAAAAAATTAAATAAATTCAATGGAATTATATACATCACTTGAAATAAAAACATTGTGAATATGTTACGTGCATCAAAAAAATAAAAGTGAGATATAAATCTATTACTATAAGTCAAGAATTACTTTTTACCCATTTAAACCTATAATATAATAAATATAATTTTATTATATATCTATTAAATAACTATAAATATCTATATAATACCATAAATGATTTACTTATGACCTTTTATTAAACATTAATTAAAAATTCCATGTTAAGGTTGCATTTCATAAAATAACTACTATGTTTTTCATGCATGTTTTGATTTGTAATTTTGGGACCTATTATTTTTATCATGGTTAAAAAATATCTAGAATTTTATCCATGGTATAAATTGAATATATTTTCATTATATATGTATTGATAGTTATTCATAAAAATCAGATATTGAAAATGAAATGCATCATTCATGAAGACAAGAGGTCGTTCATTCACAGGAATGTAGTTTATATTTTTAATATGCAAATAAATAAAGACAGTTCAATGATATAAAAATATTAAAGAATTTTTTTTCATATATATCACATATTTTCATTAAATCCATCCTTATTACCTTTAATTCAATGTTTGAATAAATCACAATTCTTCTCGAGGCGGTAGTGTATCACACACGCAAATGAAGTTTTTACATTCCCAATGAATGGAAGGTAAGTAGGAACATGTGATTTCAGGACTCCATAAGAATAATAATTCCATTAATATAATACATATACAATAAATAATTCATTATATCAATACTTGTGAGTCATTTTTGTAAAACAAATAACATTTTCTTGTGATGTGGTAGTCTGTCATACACACGAATAATTATATTGTAACCCGTTTGATGGAAGAGTAGAAAGAGATATGTTATTTAATTAACATAATAACATATAATTATATGTAATATAATTATATTATTATATCATCATGGTTTAATAATAATTTAAAAAAAATTAGGAAGAAATAAAATAAAATTCTCGGTTAGAGATATTACCTCTTATTTGGACAACATATACTAGTTTGAACCAAAAAGCCTCATATGTTGAAATTATTTTTAAAATAAGCCTTCTTGGATTATAAAATTTAATTAAAGAATTTATATGGTTATTTTTTTTATGAATTTTTTTTTGGATTTTTAAGAGGATAGGAGAGGGGCGTCATATATTAAGTTAGGTGAGACGTGCACATGTTATTTTTGAAAAGAAAAATGTATCCCAACATCTTCCTCTTGAAACAAGGTTCAAAAATTCACACATATAAAATATAGAAGTGAAATTGTCAAAATATTGATTGAAAATGGTGATGAAAATATTTTATGTCATTTGTAACTCCTATATTTTTAGTTAAACCCCAAGGAAACCCATTTTTACTTAACCATACTAAATAATTTTTATTGTTTTTTCTTTTCAGTATTGTCAAAAATTAATTTTATATTATTATATAATATAAATAATGTTTATTACAGATATGGGATCTATTTACCCAAATTAGATTAACAAAATTAGAAATTTTTAATTTAAAATCAATCCAGCATATGTGATGAGAAAGTGGTTTTCAAAAGAAAAGATATTTAAAATTTTAAAAACATTTTTTATATCAAAATAAAATATGGAATTGAATAAAATGAACTAAATAGAATTAATAGATATATAATATAACTAATTTTACCACTAATAACATATCAAAATAATATTTACATTTTTACATTTTTTAAAAGAAATGAAAATTATTAATAAAAACCAGTGTCTTTTACTATTCATCAAAAAATTAATTTCCCTAAAAAATTTCAAATATGTTCCCTAATATATTTTAAAAATTATAATTTAAAAATAATTATAATTTTTTAAAATAAATTTTATTGAATTGGTGAAAACTAGTTTTCAAATACGTGTGCCAAATATGACAAAACTCTATTTTAAAAAAATTCCTGTTTTAAGCATAAAATTTAATTTATTCTTACCTTATTTCTAGAAAAAAATGAGATTAATGTTAAAAATTTGATTTAACATATAATATATATATTTCATTAAAATATTCATCAAAAGTTATTTTTTTAATTTATTTACGTAATACACATTTTTTATCCTAAAAATAGTTTTTTAGAAAAAAATTCATTATCTTTAAATAGTTTTTATTTTCATTTATAATTTATTGGTCCCCAAATAATTAATTTTATATACATGGGAAGCCCATATATTTTGATGATTTATTTAATACAATTCATACCCACCAATCCAATGGTTGTGCAATTAATATCACATTAAATAATAAAATTTTAATAGTATGTCACATTTTATTTAGACATGGTGTTGTGTGTAATGCAAGCTAAACATGGTTTTTTCTTGTAATAGAAGATAAAATTAATGTTACTTATAATGATAAATATAGAAAAAATTAAATTTATGCAGAAAACTATTTCAAAAAAATTATGGTGTTACAAAGTGTATTATGAAGGTTGGTTGATTCTATTTAATTGGAGTTTTAAGACATTATGAGCCCTATAGTGCGGGAAAAAGTTTTGTTTGGGTTTAAATGATTTAATGGAATCAATAAAATTTATTATTCTTAAATATTAGAATAATATCTGTTAAAATTAATTATTATATTCATATGCTTTTTAGTGGATATTAATAAAAATATTATCAGAATGATTATTAAATATTTAATATTTGAGTTTCATTAAGTATATATGTGGGAGTAATGAGTCATGTTAATGACATTTATTTTATCATGTAACATTATTTTAGTGTTACAATAATGTGATAATTTACTAATGATATTTGTGATTCATTCTCTAGGTTATAACTATTGTTTGGGTTATATTTGTATGTTTAAACATATTAATGGGAAAAATAATTTTTTTTAATTAGTATAACCTACCTATAAAAATAAAAATGTGACCAAATTTATATAATTATTAATTTCCAAGAATTTGGGAAGTTCTCCCACCTCTATCTCATGTTCTAGATAGAGAAAAAAAGGTTCAGGGCGTCTAGATCAAAGTTAACCCACCCGGATTGAAGAATTAGTGATCTCATGTTCATATTAATGATGAAAGTGCGTCATATTTACACACTAACACCTAGAGATAGAAGGTAAATGGATGAAAAAGCTGTCGATATTCATATAGATGATCTAGAGGGATCCATCTTCTATTCCTTCAAGTGATGATCGCCTTAGATGAGAAAACCATGATTCCAATTGAAATTAGAATAGGTATAGTTTCAATTTATGTTTTTCTTCTTAAATTAAATTATGTTGGATCCTTGGGTTGTAAACTGAAAATGATTACATTATATACAACATCATGATGTGGATCATAGTATAAATATTATAAATTCCTAATTTTTTGGGATTCCATTGTGTGCCTGGTACCAACATTAATTGTTAAATGTCTTATCTAAATAGAAGAAGTATATTGAAAAGTAAAGATGATGAAAAATAAAAAGACTAAGATCAAATAAAATTATATAATATAGGTCAAATCCATTCAAGAAGGTCTGTTACGATGAAGGTTTTGTGATATACAGAATAATTTGTTTTTGGGAAAATAATTGATGTATACAAAAAAACTGTTAAGAGATCACTAATGTTCATGATTGAGGGTTAAAGTCCTATATATTTTTGGCCTAGTGATAATTTTTCTGATTATTTCATACTTCAAATAATTGGTTTTACAACTTATTGTTATTTCATGGAATCAAAGTTGGATCCTATAGTGAAATATTTTTTTTGGATTTAGTGATGGTGTGAAACATTTATAACTACATGATCTATAAATAAAGAATACTAATAAAATTCATGATGTCCTATTTGATGAATAAATAATGGTAAAGTCAAATGATTCTAAAAAAGATACTGATTTCTCAAATAAATTTGTGATTGAAGTGTAGAAAATTCTACCATTGACTGTTTTGGAGTAACATGAGACAATACATAATGATCCTATTGATATCTCAACAGAAGAAGATTCATTACATCATGGTAACAAACATCTTGATAGTATCTCAATTACTAGATCACAACTAACAATAAAAATACCATATCTTTTTGATGATATATTTTTTTTCTCTTTCATTAATGTATGATGATGTTCTCGAAAAATATTGAGATGTTTTTTATAATAAAGAGATGAACCAGTGGAATTAATAAATGAAGTAATAAATTGTCTTGCAACATCAGAATCAGACATAGGATCTTATTCCTCCTTTGAAGAATAAGAATTTTAGTGGGTTTAAATGAGTGTTTGAAAAGAAAATATGACACTTTAATGAATAATATTAGTTATAGTGTCAGACTTGTTGTTGAGGTTTATGCACAAAAATAAGGGATTGACTATAATTAGGCATTTTCTCATGTTGATAATCATGTGTCTATCAAAATTTTATTGGAATTTTTTGAATAATTTTATCTACATAAAACTCAAATTAAATTTAGGAATATATATTGGAATGGGTCATTAGGGGAATAGATATACAAAACACATCTTGATGGGTTTCATGTACCAAGTATTAAAAATAGGGTTAAAAAATGAAAAATAATAATTTTATAGCCTAAAATATCACCCAAGAAATGATACAGAAGGATTGAAACCTTTATTTTGAAACAAAAATTTGTTCACAGTGACCTTGATCATTGTGTTTACTTCATGAAAATACATTATTGTTAATTTTTATACCTTCTTTTATAAATTGATGATATCTTGACTGAATATAAAATTGAAATGTATATAGATAGGTTTAATGATTAACTCATGTTATAATTTTAGATAATCCATGAAGACTATTTGGATGGATATCAGAAGAGAAAAAGATAATAGAGTTGTTAACCTCTTCCAGATAGAATATTTGACGAGTTTTTTTCTAAAATATAGTCATTGAAGATAAAGAAAAACCAGTTATAACTCCATTAACACCTCATTTTAATAGTATATCATCATTTCTCCAATGGAAAATAATAAAGGGTAATTGATGGATAATCATACATATGAAAGTGGAGTTGGAGCCTTGACGTATTCATTGGTGTGTATAAAAAAATATTTAACATATAAGGATCAAGGTAATTCAATCTATCTATGACCCTAGTAATGGTAATTTTTAGGCTTATAGATGGATTCTATTGTATATTAAATGAACTATAGTTTTATGTTTAAATTTTATGATAGATACACATGATGGTATATTTCTTTTTAGATAAAATTATTTTGATTATAAAAGACACCTAAACAATAAATGATCCACTACTAGTAATTTTTTTACTATGTAAGGAGGACCAGTGATCTAGAGATCTACTCTATAGTGAATAGTGTCCTTGAATACTACCATGGTAGGATGTGTGTCAGTGAAAAATGATTTCATTGAAGATATCTAGTTATATGGACAGATTTGATACTTGGGGATAATCTAGGATAATTTCAATGTTTTTTGATACCCAGAGTTCTATTTTCCCTTACAAAAATGAATTTCATCATACTTGAACCAATAATATTGTCGTTGTATACCATTTCTCTAGTGAGATTATCATTGATAGGTTTATCTAACTCTAGAATACCATGACAACTTAAAACCTAATAGACATTCTAACAAAGGTGGTCACATTGATCATGTTTCAACATTGTATATAAAGTTAATGGGGTACGTACTGGATGACTATCGTCTAGGGATTTAATTTTTTTTCAAATGAGTGATTTAACTATATATTCATTGTCTAAGTGAAGCTAAGTAAAAAGATCCAATAATCCCACATGAGGATTTTAAGAACAAAAATAAAACAATTATTACCTCATATTATCTAAATCTACATTCATAAATCGTTCATACCTAGTGAATTTTTCTTGAAGTAACTAAATTTGGAGCCCCTTGATTATCCAAAGGCACTTCAAATGTTTTTGGGATTATATATCATCAAATTTTGGGTTCTAGAATAGAAATATAATGAATCCTCTAATGACTCAATGATCACTGCAACAATGATCCATTGATCCAAGAAGAATAACTCAAATCAGAAGCTCAGATCATCATATTCTCTCAATAGGATGAGGGAGTGGATAGAGATAATATCATTAGTTTTTTTATGAATAACCATTTTAATGATATCCCATTTATTCCTAATATAGTGAGGTTTTAAAAAACCTAAATAAGGATCCTCAAAACCCAAATATTTACTACTCTAATTAAATTACATATTATGACTTCTTTATTGATTCATAAATATTATTAATATTTTTATATATTTCATATAATATAATGAATATATTACATGATAAAACCAATTAATTTACTCCACTTAATATTCCCATTAATATTAAATGAACCATGAATATTTAAATAATATTTATTTTATAATAGATACCCTATATTCACATTAATAATTATAAATAATTTTGATAAAAATTATTTAAAATATGAATAATATGAGCTTTTTAATTTTTATAATATCATATATTCTGATACATATTCTAGAGCATGTGGTGGGGACAACCATGTCTAATACTCCTATTCATCACAATAGGAAAGAATTTTGAATACACAAAGTGTGCGACCCTCTAGGACCTTATCTTGGTAGCATTGAATATTATTCATATACTAGGAGAAGTGTTTAAAAACCCATAAAGGCCCCTAACAAGATAAGAAAACATCATAGAAATGGAAAATATTCCAATGAATTTATATCTTGTAATATAATTTCTTTGTCTCTTGATGTCTCATAAATAACGATGCAAACTTCATGTCATCATATTTCTTTTCTTTATTATTCTATGAATTAACTAGAAAAACATTCCTTCTTCTAAAATGGCCATGGATTTATTAAAGTTACTACCATCTTGATCAACTAGGCCAGAGATATAACTTTTTTTTGGAAGTGACAATTTATATCTTGATTATTCAATTGATATCATAAAACTAATGGAGCACCTGAAACATGTTACCTCTCTATGAGTTCAATGGCATAGTTTTTCCATTAATTACTATACATGATAAAATAGTATACACAGATAATAATCACATGTTAGGTGACCATTACACATGTTCACAGATAGGAACTACTAATGAAACCTGAAACAAGTGGTGTTCCTATTATAGGTTTAGCCCCCATAATCTTATCTACTTGAGAAAACCAAGTGAAACTTTATGAAAATAAGTCTCAATGATTATGTCCCCTAGAACCAGATAGTCAAAAATCATCTTTCTACAATCTGTATGATGTATCTAGACAATTATACTTATATTTAAGATTAATTTCAAAGTATATGGAGGTTCCATTAAAGCATGGGAACTACTTTAACATTTTAATATGACCAATAATCTGTGGATATTAACATTTTAATTGTTGGTGAAAAAATATCAACCCCATTATGGTAAATATAAATCATGTATAACCCACTTTACGTAGGATATGATAATCAAAAAGGTAATGTTCAAATTTGATCTTGAGTGACTACTATTAAATCACTCCCACGTGCACAATATCCAACATATTGACGAGCCTTATAAGCTATCCAATGATAATATTATGTTTCTTCTAAGTCATTGATTTAGTCATTAAGACTACCACATCTCCACTACAAGAAAATTTTTATGTCTTCCATGTCAACTCCTTGAGTAAGACACGTCAAGAGATAATATCCTAAGTATACTCATTTTTATCCACTCTCTAAATATGAAAATTTGGTTTGTACTAGTATTTTAATTATCATTATTCATATTATGATAAAACATTACCTAGTATGTGTTATTCAAAGAATTAAAACAAAATGATTCATATTTTTTACATTGCTTCATTAGCAACATCAGATTCCCCAAAGAAATAATTATTTCTATGGTGTCACCAACTCTTTTTAATTGTATCATATAGATACCTTCCAAGATTGGTGGTCTTAACATAAAATTAAAATTTTAATGATAATACAAAGTAGTAATGAAAAGTAAAATTATAATGGATTTATGTATAATGAAATTATATTACCAATTGAAATATACTAGAATAATGCTTGTACCACCTACATAGAGACTCACTTGAATACCCACCATGTAACGACCCAAAATTTTTTAAATAAATTTTGTTTCCTAATTTTATGTGTTATTGTTATACTCAACAAAAATGTTTTATTTTATAAACATGATTATAATTAAAATGAGATCAGTGGGTTTTGACTATTATATAACCATCGGTCAACATGACCGCTGTGAACAAAATTTTTTGATTATTGTCTCTAAATATAAGTAATCTTGGTTAATTATTATAGAAAGAAGATTCGATGGCCTCACCTAGTAGTCTTGGACCGATCGAAGCCCATCTAATAGAGCTTGGGAAGGAGGTAGCACCACTGGGCTTTGCTCTGGATCAAATCCAAGCCGAACTTCATCATGTGAAGCTGGAACGAAATCGCCTTCGTGAGAAGTTCAAACTGATAGAAATTACTACTCGGGCAATGTTGACTGAGCCGCCCCAAGCTTCTATCACCCTAGCACACCTTACTCTTAGGTCCTATGCTGGTATTATAAGGGGTTATGTAACGAGACCGTAACTACCTTGTGTAATCCTTGTTTTAAATAAAAATTGGGATTTCTTCTTATGATGAAGTTTATGAATTTTGAAATGACCAGATAAATATAGTATGCATATTTTTGATGAATTTTAGAAAAAAGATATTTTAAATATGTTTATGTAAACCGTAAATAATTAAAAATGTGTAATGATTTTCAAAAAATGGTCTTCTGCAATTATGTTCAGTACTAAATTTAGAGTCTAATAAGATCAACTTTATTTTTGATGAATAGTAAATTATGAATAGTGATTTTATGATTAGGATTAGTAATATGACCAAATGGATTAGTAATCTCACTTAAAGAAAGTTTTAAAATAATATAGGCACCTTGATTTAGTAATGTGATTCAATAAAATAGTTAAATAACGGTTTCATTAATTATTATTCAAGTATTAGTTTTTTTGGATGAATAGTGTTTTTTAATTAAAAATTTAATTAAAAATAATTAGAAAATTATTTTTATAAAAATGACTTTATTTTTGAACTCAGAGCATCGATATTATGTTATGGTAATTTTTGGGGTTTTTTCTGAAAAAAATGAATTTTCGATGAATAGTGTTTTTATTTAAAAATTAAATTAAAAATATTTAGAAAAATATTTTTATAAAATTGATTTCATTTTTGAAATCAGAGCATTGATATTTGGTTAATGTGAAATTTTGGGATTTTTCTGAGAAAGTTGAATTTTCAGTGAATAGTAAAAATACAGTTTTAGGGTTTCGGTATGTTTAATGACATCATAACGGTGTCATGATGATGTCATGAGATCTTTTGAGGGTTGGCCGGCCAAGGGTGATGAATTATTGTTTTGGGGGCCCCATGTGGCCTAACTCCATGATAAATGACAAGGGAGAGCACATGGGTTTGAGAAAAGCACATGTGAGGTGTCCCTTGGCCATTAATGCCTTGTCCCCTCACTTTCCCTATAAATACCAAGCCCTCCTCTCATCCATTCAACTCCCCACTCATTCCCAACGAATTTATGGTCTCATTACCTCCCAAGGAGTCCTCCCAAGGTGCCCCTAAGCCCTCAAGGTCCCAACCTTTGAGGTTTAAGAGTTACATTTTAAGGTAAGGGATCCGACCTCTCTCTTTCTTTTCAAGTAATATCTTTTATGTCTTTTCTTTTATACTCCATGTTCTTATGTTGGAGGATGTTCTTTTATATTCATCCTACTGCCTATTTCATGTTCATATGATGAGAGACCCCCCTTTCTCTCATCAATTCGTTTTAAGAATGTTTAAGTGGCGCCATTAGGCTGCCAAATTTTTAAGGGATTCTTTCACCTTCCTCGTTTTCAAGTTCTATTTTCATTCAAGTCTTTCATGTTCCTTTTTGTTATATTGGGGTATGATCTCTATATATATCATACTGGACTCTTATGTTCATATGATGAGAGACCCCATTTGATATCTTCAATTCAGTATTTTGATGTTTTAAGTGGCGCCGTTAGGCTGCCGAATTTTTAAGTGGTTCTTCACCCTTCTCGTTTTGAAGTTCTACTTTCATGTCAATTATTTCAAGTTCCTTTTTGTTATATTGGGGTATTATCTCTATATATATCATACTGGACTCTTATGTTCATATGATTAGAGACCCCATTTGATCTCTTCAATTCAGTATTTTGATGTTTTAAGTGGCGTCGTTAGGCTGCCGAATTTTTAAGTGGTTCTTCACCCTTCTCGTTTTGAAGTTCTACTTTCATGTCAATTATTTCAAGTTCCTTTTTGTTATGTTGGGGAATTATCTCTATATCTATCATACTGAACTCTTATGTTCACATGATGAGAGATCCTATTTGATCTTTTCAAATCATTTTTGTTGATGTTTAAGTAACGCCGTTAGGCTGCCGAACTTTCATAAAAGAAATCTAATTTTTTTTCTTCCTTCCATGTTTTTCATTTCAAATGGTATTTTCTTGAAATTTCATTACCATGATCATGTATCCTTCTTATTCTGTCCATGTACTATTTTATGGGTCATTTATGAATGTTTGACCCATTTACCTCTCTTTTAATGTCTTCTAAAACCTCGGAACATTGCCGTTATGCTGCAGAATTTCTGTCTCAAAATGTCTATCTCTTTTTCTAAAGTCCTTTTATTTTATTAAGTGAATACTCAAAGCTCTTTCTTCTAAAGGGGTATTCACATATATACCAAAATGTTCTATTTTAAATTCTGGGATTTACATAAATGAGACCCACCTTCCTTTTCTGTGGGTTTTAAAGTGATATAAAGATCATGTCTTTAAAGCAATTTTTAAAAAGTTATGATTATGAAATGAAACCCATTTCCTTTATGCTATATGGGTTATTTATGAAATGTTTGATGATGATATATGTGGCTCACATGATAACAAATGAAAATTTAAGGGTGCGCCCTGATAGCGCTCCAATGCATTGGGTAATGATGTAACCACTAGAGATTACAATTTTCATGATACCTTGGTGAATAACCTTGGTAATTTTCAAATGACACCTTGGGGATGGACCTTGGTGATATGTTCATGATTGTCTATGTTAAATGATGTAGCCACATCATCAAGTTATGGAAAATGTTATTTTTATTATGAAATGCCTCATGATTTTCTTTCTCATGCCTTAAAGTTCTTTTCATGACTTTATTGATGTATCTCAAGTTCATATGTAAAATGTTTCACTTGTTTCCCTTGCTGGGCCTTCTGCTCACCCTTCCTTTTGATGTATGTCCCCAGGTTATGAGATTCAGTAATGAGCCTAGGGTGAACATGAGGAGAATCCTTTCAAGTGTTTAAGAAGAATGTTTTTTTTTTGTTTCATGTTTTATGTTCCTTGTTTCCAAGACACTAAACCTTAAAGATCCTCAGTTCCATGTAATGGAATGAAAAGTTATGTTATAAAAAGACGGGATTCTATAGTTGGTATCAAAGGATGGTTTAGTTATTTGTGGAAATTAGGATATGAAAACTCTAGGATGAACCCTATAGAAAAGTTTAATATAGGAAATCTTCCTAGTATTTTGGTGAGTATTGAGTAAGGGGTTGCCAAGCAAATACATCCTTGTCTGGATACGAGCAGGTAGAGGTGGCTCAGGCACAGATGTACATAGGGGTAAAACCCGAAAACACCGCTTTGAGCTAGACTCGAACGGGAACTGGTACACGACAACGGGCCTTGCTGCACTCTTGGTTACGACACTCCCGGGGGATATGCTTTGGTAAATTCATAAGCTTGGTATGAACCATTGTTAAAGGAACAAAGATAAAATAAAATAAAGGTTCACATAAGAATATATGATCATTCATAACCTAGATGGGAACCTAGGAGATCACAAGTTAGGGTATACCTTTCATATACAAGTTATCCTTATATGCTTTCAGTTCCTTTTCATGATTATTAGCTAAGTACTTAAGCCCCTAATTATGCGTTCTCTTCTTAGTTAATGGTGGGAAATGGAAGAACATGTTCCGACAACCAATGTGATAGGAAATGCGACGATTTTCATATTAATATGACAGGGATGATTAGGGGATTAAAATATGATTATTATTTTGGAAGACGTTCATTATTTTGGGAACCATATTTGATCGAGGTAAATAGATTACTACGGTATTTTCATTGAGGAGTAAGGTTGACTTATATTTTGAAGAATCGATGAATTTAAGGTGAACTTATAGTAATTTAGGTTACTTATGGGAATGACTGACCTATCTTGGGTAAAATATGTTTAGGTTAGCTACTTTTTTATAAGATGTTAGAAGTGGTTGATGTTGTCTGGAGATGAACAATGAAGTTGTTTTGGAAGACTATGTTATCAAATCCTTATTGTATTTGGGTTTCAATCTTAGTTTGGTTTGTTTTGAGGAATTTTAAGGACCGTTATTTATGGAATGGTCTATGATGAACTTTGGGTAGTACCATGGAACTTTGATGATTTAAAAGTAGTTTCCATTCCTATGGGATTCTTTCTTTTTGAAGAGTTGTTTTACCTTAACCTTTCTGTTTTTGGGATAATGTTTAAAGATTGAAGAAATAGATAGTTAATCTTTTGTAGATTATGTGATTCTATAGAAGATGATTCTTGTGCTTTTATGAGACCAAGTGTTTTTGAATTCTCATCATTTGGAGAAAAGATTAGTGTTGGTAGGGACTTGTTAAAGGATGAAACTCTACTTGAAGGTAGGTATATTTTCTTATGTTTTTGTTCTATGTAGTAAATGAAATCCTCAAAATTATGAAAAGAAACGTAAAACAAAAATGTTGTTGGTTTACGTTTCCTACTAGGTAATCAAAGACCGTTTACACACATCATAAGTTTGGGATTTTCTCATGGTTAACTTTCTCCTAATCATGTTCTCTATCACTCTCCCTCAGAACTTGACCCTTTGTTTTTTCCTCCATGTCCATGTTTTCCTACATGGAACCCTAGTGTGGGTTAACTCGGGTGACCATTGTACTTCCCTTTCTTTATTTTAAAGTAATAGTTTTACTGACTCCTTTTCCGATGTGGGACTTTCAATGAAATTTCAAAACCCAATTTTAAAATTGCGAGGACGCAATTTCTTAAGGGGGGAAGATTGTAACGACCCGAAATTTTTTAAATAAATTTTGTTTCATAATTTTATGTGTTATTGTTATACTCAACAAAAATGTTTTATTTGATAAACATGATTATAATTAAAATGAGATCAGTGGGTTTTGACTATTATATAACCATCGGTCAACATGACCGCTGTGAACAAATTTTTTTGATTATTGTCTCTAAATATAAGTAATCTTGGTTAATTATTATAGAAAGAAGATTCGATGGCCTCACCTGGTAGTCTTGGACCGATCGAAGCCCATCTAATAGAGCTTGGGAAGGAGGTAGCACCACTGGGCTTTGCTCTGGATCAAATCCAAGCCGAACTTCATCATGTGAAGCTGGAACGAAATCGCCTTCGTGAGAAGTTCAAACTGATAGAAATTACTACTCGGGCAATGTTGACTGAGCCGCCCCAAGCTTCTATCACCCTAGCACACCTTACTCTTAGGTCCTATGCTGGTATTATAAGGGGTTATGTAACGAGACCGTAACTACCTTGTGTAATCCTTGTTTTAAATAAAAATTGGGATTTCTTCTTATGATGAAGTTTATGAATTTTGAAATGACCGGATAAATATAGTATGCATATTTTTGATGAATTTTAGAAAAAAGATATTTTAAATATGTTTATGTAAACCCTAAATAATTAAAAATGTGTAATGATTTTCAAAAAATGGTCTTCTGCAATTATGTTCAGTACTAAATTTAGAGTCTAATAAGATCAACTTTATTTTTGATGAATAGTAAATTATGAATAGTGATTTTATGATTAGGATTAGTAATATGACCAAATGGATTAGTAATCTCACTTAAAGAAAGTTTTAAAATAATATAGGCCCCTTGATTAAGTAATGTGATTCAATAAAATAGTTAAATAACGGTTTCATTAATTATTATTCAAGTATTAGTTTTTTTGGATGAATAGTGTTTTTTAATTAAAAATTTAATTAAAAATAATTAGAAAATTATTTTTATAAAAATGACTTTATTTTTGAACTCAGAGCATCGATATTATGTTATGGTAATTTTTGGGGTTTTTTCTGAAAAAAATGAATTTTCGATGAATAGTGTTTTTATTTAAAAATTAAATTAAAAATATTTAGAAAAATATTTTTATAAAATTGATTTCATTTTTGAAATCAGAGCATTGATATTTGGTTAATGTGAAATTTTGGGATTTTTCTGAGAAAGTTGAATTTTCATTGAATAGTAAAAATACAGTTTTAGGGTTTCGGTATGTTTAATGACATCATAACGGTGTCATGATGATGTCATGAGATCTTTTGAGGGTTGGCCGGCCAAGGGTGATGAATTATTGTTTTGGGGGCCCCATGTGGCCTAACTCCATGATAAATGACAAGGGAGAGCACATGGGTTTGAGAAAAGCACATGTGAGGTGTCCCTTGGCCATTAATGCCTTGTCCCCTCACTTTCCCTATAAATACCAAGCCCTCCTCTCATCCATTCAACTCCCCACTCATTCCCACCGAATTTATGGTCTCATTACCTCCCAAGGAGTCCTCCCAAGGTGCCCCTAAGCCCTCAAGGTCCCAACCTTTGAGGTTTAAGAGTTACATTTTAAGGTAAGGGATCCGACCTCTCTCTTTCTTTTCAAGTAATATCTTTTATGTCTTTTCTTTTATACTCCATGTTCTTATGTTGGAGGATGTTCTTTTATATTCATCCTACTGCCTATTTCATGTTCATATGATGAGAGACCCCCCTTTCTCTCATCAATTCGTTTTAAGAATTTTTAAGTGGCGCCGTTAGGCTGCCAAATTTTTAAGGGATTCTTTCACCTTCCTCGTTTTCAAGTTCTATTTTCATTCAAGTCTTTCATGTTCCTTTTTGTTATATTGGGGTATGATCTCTATATATATCATACTGTACTCTTATGTTCATATGATGAGAGACCCCATTTGATATCTTCAATTCAGTATTTTGATGTTTTAAGTGGCGCCGTTAGGCTGCCGAATTTTTAAGTGGTTCTTCACCCTTCTCGTTTTGAAGTTCTACTTTCATGTCAATTATTTCAAGTTCCTTTTTGTTATATTGGGGTATTATCTCTATATATATCATACTGGACTCTTATGTTCATATGATTAGAGACCCCATTTGATCTCTTCAATTCAGTATTTTGATGTTTTAAGTGGCGTCGTTAGGCTGCCGAATTTTTAAGTGGTTCTTCACCCTTCTCGTTTTGAAGTTCTACTTTCATGTCAATTATTTCAAGTTCCTTTTTGTTATGTTGGGGAATTATCTCTATATCTATCATACTGAACTCTTATGTTCACATGATGAGAGATCCTATTTGATCTTTTCAAATCATTTTTGTTGATGTTTAAGTAACGCCGTTAGGCTGCCGAACTTTCATAAAAGAAATCTAATTTTTTTTTCTTCCTTCCATGTTTTTCATTTCAAATGGTATGTCCTTGAAATTTCATTACCATGATCATGTATCCTTCTTATTCTGTCCATGTACTATTTTATGGGTCATTTATGAATGTTTGACCCATTTACCTCTCTTTTAATGTCTTCTAAAACCTCGGAACATTGCCGTTATGCTGCAGAATTTCTGTCTCAAAATGTCTATCTCTTTTTCTAAAGTCCTTTTATTTTATTAAGTGAATACTCAAAGCTCTTTCTTCTAAAGGGGTATTCACATATATACCAAAATGTTCTATTTTAAATTCTGGGATTTACATAAATGAGACCCACCTTCCTTTTCTGTGGGTTTTAAAGTGATATAAAGATCATGTCTTTAAAGCAATTTTTAAAAAGTTATGATTATGAAATGAAACCCATTTCCTTTATGCTATAAGGGTTATTTATGAAATGTTTGATGATGATATATGTGGCTCACATGATAACAAATGAAAATTTAAGGGTGCGCCCTGATAGCGCTCCAATGCATTGGGTAATGATGTAACCACTAGAGATTACAATTTTCATGATACCTTGGTGAATAACCTTGGTAATTTTCAAATGAAACCTTGGGGATGGACCTTGGTGATATGTTCATGATTGTCTATGTTAAATGATGTAGCCACATCTTCAAGTTATGGAAAATGTTATTTTTATTATGAAATGCCTCATGATTTTCTTTCTCATGCCTTAAAGTTCTTTTCATGACTTTATTGATGTATCTCAAGTTCATATGTAAAATGTTTCACTTGTTTCCCTTGCTGGGCCTTCTGCTCACCCTTCCTTTTGATGTATGTCCCCAGGTTATGAGATTCAGTAATGAGCCTAGGGTGAACATGAGGAGAATCCTTTCAAGTGTTTAAGAAGAATGTTTTTTTTTGTTTCATGTTTTATGTTCCTTGTTTCCAAGACACTAAACCTTAAAGATCCTCAGTTCCGTGTAATGGAATGAAAAGTTATGTTATAAAAAGACGGGATGCTATACACCACAATATTCAAAATAATAAGCACCTATATTTTGAAACATGGAATCCATTATTGAATTTCAATTAAACTTATAAATATTAACTAATTTTCATATACTGCATACTTATAGGATTCATTATTTTTAGTGAATAATGTATCACAATACACATTGAATATAATACCATTACCAAGGTTTTATCAATCTTGCATCATATGTGTCTTTGGAACAACCCTTTTACACTGGTTCTTTTAGAACTTTTCGTTCGCCAAATATTTGTGAATCGAAGACATTGAAAAAAATCTAAGTCAATATTTCACCCACTATCTCAAATAGACATGTGAACCATTTTATAGAAATATATTCTATTATTTTACTATAACTATTATATCATAGGGTTTTAAAATTTATACTTTATAAAATTTAGGATATTAATTGTGATTCATTTTTTGGTTCCCTTGATGCATGCCTTTTTATAACTTAACAAACAATTTACAAATAAAAAAATATTTTGAAAATATTTATTTATATCATATTATCACTTATATGATATAAAATTTTCATTGTACTTGATATATGGTTATAGGATAACGCCTATATTTGGGAATAATGTTTAAAAATAATATATGTTCTTGCAATGGATGTAAACATTAAAATTGATTATCCTTTTAATTATATCATGAACTTGATGTGTTTATATAATTGTGAATTTATGAATTACTCCATGATACATTTTAATGATCAATGTTTTCATGTAAGACTCATCATCGATCCCCTTTACTTACATCATTACCTTTTCAATATAAGAAAATGTGAATTTAGGAATAAATCCAAGTTATAATTAATGAGTGATGCTTGGTCAAGTTATTATTCGCCTCATTGGACCAATGAAACACATATTTTTTTGGAGATTCATATACCATACATCACTTTTACATTATTTTAAAATCTTAATTGAATATTAAGAAATAAATTTTCCCTAATATTAATCTTTCAATGATTCAAAAAATACAGCTGGCCTAATTTAAAAATACTTATAGCCTATCTTTATTTATAAAGTATTATTTTACAAGAATATAGATAAGTATATATGGAGATAATACCTAAGGTCTTTATCTCCATAGATTATAAAAACTATACTAGGTATTTTTTTCACAACTAATTTTAGTTTTAAAGACAAAGAATTATATTTCCATAACTAGGCATAACTAAGTCTAAAATTTTATATTCATCTATTATTTATAATTATTCAAGCATTAATGAAATATTATTTGAGTATATGAAAAAACAAACCACATTCATTCCAAAACTGGATAATGTCTCTTTTATGTCCAATGGAAACATGAAATAAATTGTATGTTTATACTCAATAAAATTTTTATCTAGAACCATTTACTTGGGAATTAGAAGTTTTGTTCTTCTCACTACTAATGTATAAATAACACTTTCTTAGATGCTTTGGGAATTCACCTTACTTCTTATAACGATTTGGTATCTTCCAAGGTAAATAAAGAATATGAAATTTTCATATTTTATAATATATATGAATTAAATATTAATTATTATTTAATGTAAATACTATGTCTGATTGTGTACCCAACATGCAACAATGTATTTCTCTGAAATCTCATGTTGCACACAAGGCTAAGTCATACTAAAAAATAATAACATAATATTATTATTTTAAAGAGTAGTTAACACATATCCATTATATTGGTGGGAATGAATAGAACTAACTAAAATATTATTATAAATATTTTTTAATTTTTTTAAATCTATCTATTAATTTTTAGAGGCTTAAAATAAGAATGAATTTGATTTTAAACATGAAATACTCTAATATTCATTAATGGTTATTTTACTACCTTTTGATGGAGAACCCTTTTTAAAAATAGTTTTTTTCACTTTTATATATTAAATTTGATAAATTAAACTTCTTATTTATAAGTGGTACATCAAAATTTACTTTGGGAAAAATTTTGGCATTTTTCTGATAAAGTACATTTTAATGAATAGTAAAAAATACAACATTTTAATTCAAAACTGCATTTTAATCTAATTTATTTATATAGATAGATTATACTTTTAATTTGTTATAAAGTTTAATTGGACTATATTTTTACAATTTAATACAATTTAGTTCATTGGAAGTAATTTCATTCTTAAATTGGACATAAACACATGTCAATCTTTTGGTAGTTCATACCTCCAAAAAACAGGTTTTTTGTTTTGACAACGAAACTAATTTCAAATTAATTTCTGAAAATTCTGTGTTTTGAATTTGAAAAATGGATTCCATATTTCGAATCCTGATGTCCAAATTGTGTAAATTGGTAACTTTTATTTTTAGACATTATGAATAGTAACTTCAGTAAATATTTTATTTACCGTGGTTAAAGGGTAAATCTGGTAAATAAGGGTAAACAAATAATATTATAACAATATTAAATTACCCTAACACGTGTACTAACCCAATTGGTTGATACATAACTGACCATGGGAATCCTTGGGACGATTTTGGGACCCTATGGAGCCACTTCTAAGTGAAAATTACATTTTATAAGAATTAATTTAAAGTTAAGGAAAATGTAACATAAACATATATCTTTAAGTAAAAAAATCATATTGGGTTATCTAAGTGATCATTTCGACTATAAATTTTCATTGGAGAGATAAAAATATTTTATAAAACATTTTATTTTTTCTTTATAATTTTTATACATTATATAAATAAATTTATGTATGACACAATGATGATATAGTGTTTACCTTATTAATGAATGTTCTAAATAAATGATATTATAAATGGTAAAATAAATTTATTTTGAAACTTTTTATGTCATACAATAATTTTATAAATAACTATGACATATTTTATTTTATTTTATGCATTTTATTATAATTAATCAAATTTTTATCACTTAAACAAAAATCAATTACTAAATAGTGTTAAAATTGACATAAATGAGTTTTTAAAACAAATATTATTTTATTAAATGATATAATAATCCTAAAAAACTATTATTCGTCCAAATGACATATATAATGATACAAATATCATTAATAAACCACTTTAGGTTCTTTTTTTATTTTATAATATGTATATTAACCATATAATATGAATATACAAGAAGACATGGTAAAAGTTAAATTAGTTAACTAAGGGTTGAAGCTAAAAATAAGGTTAATTTTATCACCTAAACAAATCTATAACGTATTGGTTGAAAGGATTTTGATTGATCCACATATTATCATCAGCTAAACTAACTTAGGAGCCTTTAAAACCAAAAATTAAATTATAATAAAGTATTATTTCTAGACTCTTCTAAATAGTATATCGTCCCTCTTATAAGAAAGTTTCACCCAAACCCATTTTATAACACCTCTATAACCCCTTGAATCATCCATAATATACCCAAATAATCTCCCAACATCAATTTCTTCCACCAATAAGCCTTTACTTAGGCAAAAAATCACTTTAATAAATCTTTTTGGTGTGAACCAAAGGGAGTTACCCAATTTAGAGGTAACGTCTTCTCTCAAGTTCTCTTATTTTATTCTACTTCTTCACTACCTATTATATTCTTATTATTTTATAACATACCAAAACATGTATCCTAAATATACTCGAATGTTTTTATGATATGTATTCGAACTACACTTCCACACACCTCCATCTAATGGATATGAACATACTATTTCTGTTGATGGCGCACTACTGCCTCACGAAACGATGATTGTTCAATTATCTCCTACTGCCTCTCATGGTGGCCATTATGATCAAAATATAATTATATTTTATTTATATTTTATTTATATTGTCTATATGATTCTGTATTTTTTATTTATATAATACCTTTATGGTTTCCATAATTGGTAAATATGATAATTTCATTTGAGGAAGTGCATACTACCGGCCCCCTATGTGATAGGACTCGTTCATGCCATACGTGGAACGTCTAAAGGATGGTGTTAATGAATATATATAGTATATATAAAATATTATATTATAATATATTTATAATATAATTATTTATCATTATTTTTCATTCCTTGAAATATGAAATAGAAATGAAAGTAGTATTGATGCATACTTACAGCTTACCGTATCCATGAACAGTGTGTATCATTTATTATCTCCAAATGATACGGACTATTATAAATATATATATACTATATATATATGATATATGTGATATATAAATCACTAATACCATTATGGAGATAATGAAATTTTGACCGCATTGAAAATTTATAATTATAACAAGTTCATTTTTTACTAAAGTTCCAAACATCAAAAAAATGTCCAATATGAACTCAAATAATTAAATAATTGTTATAGAAAGGTTATAAGTGATATAAATGGAATAATAAACTTAAAAAAGTTTCTGAATCATGTATAAATTAACATAATTTTATTAATCCAAAAATTAAATAACAAACGAGTCAAGTCGGACACGGGGTAAGGGACTTCCTCTCAATCTCCTTTCAATGATGGATATTATAATTTATACACACATTACTTTTACAAAGTGTAAAATAAACCCCTTTGACATTTAATTTCATTAAATGGGAATCACTGTTCTACAAAGTGATTTACTAAAAAACAAAAATAAATAATTTATATGCAAACAAAGATTTTTACATCATCGCGAGCACTATTTGATATTTGGCTTCCTTAACAAGAAGTAACGTTTTTAAAAGGAAAATAAATACCATATACCCTTTTTTGTATTTTGGTATTGAAAATGGTTTAAATAATGGATTGATTATTTCAATATATTTTAAAGATATATTATGATTTCAATGTGTAAATGTTATCTTTCCTTTATGCTTGTGTTATATGTTATGATTATGTTATTGTTCTTGGAAATTTTTTAGGTATATGGGTGGTTCTTTGATAAACCTAAAGTAGGTGATCCTAAGATAACTATCCAATGAATTGAGTAACATGATAGTGGTAAAAATTAATGTTTTACATAATATATTTAGTAAATATTTTGTGATTTCTATTCCAAATGTAACTCCCTACATAGCTGTGAAAGATAAATCATAAGTATGTCATGGATTCCATAAGATATGTTTATGATTTATGATTTCTATGTGTTATTAATAAATCTTATGATGTCATGAGGTGTGTTAAAGATATTATTTTTTGTATATATTAATGGACTAATGATTTCTTTCATTATTTTATAACCCTTCCTTATCTTTTTATGATCATCCTATGTTTTTGAAATGTTTTTCACAGGGTAAGAGAGAGTAAGAATCCATGAAGAGTTATATCAAGAAAATAATTCTTGTTTTCTTTTAAGAGTTTTTATTTAATGGAAAAAATGGATACTAAGTAAAAGTGTCAACATTTTAATATGTGAGATGTAATGTTATAGTTATTTCCTAATTCTATACAACTCTAAACTTGAAAATATCCTCAATGTGAATTCTTAACTTAACTCAAGATTATGTAATGTTTTAGGTTGGGGCCTTATAGTTTGTATCAGTGGTTGGTTTAGAAAACTTTAAGAGTTAAGATTTTGTTAAATTAATATCCACAATTTATTTTATACTAAGATTAAAAAGATATAGCATTTTAAGATTACCATGTTTCTTTTCCAAATATATGTCTATGTTTAAAATGGTTTTTCATAGATGAAATAGTGCAGTGGTGATAGGAAGGCATATAGAGGGAAATAACCTTCCAAATAAAAAACCTGAGATGGTCAGAATTGGAACAGAATAGTTAGTTTCTGTTATGGAATTATTGATTTAGGAAATAAATGGTGGTGGTTTCCATGCACGAGATCATCCAAATCAATAATATAAGTACATGTCAGCAGTGGAGCATTTCATTAGGCAACATCCCATATCATTCATAAGATCATCTAACCTTGTGAATGTGTAATGGTGGATTAAAGCACTGGAGATTATTTTTGATGTCATGGGGTGTTCAAAACATCAAAAGTTTAGTCTTGTTTTTACCATTTTGAATGTGAAGTAGATAAGTGGTGGTCGATGGTTAAAAACATTGGGGATAATGAGAATATTGATACTCTTTATTAGGATGAATTCAAAGGTATGTTTCTTGAGAAATATTTTCTTAAGGTGGTTCATCTTGGGATGGAAAAATAATTCCTGGAATTGAGGTAGGAGGATGACTCAGTGGCTGCTTATGATGTAAAATTCACTCGACTGGAAAGGTAAGATCCAAATTTCATACGAGATCTTGATAGTAAAATCAATTGTTTTTACTCAGGATTAAAGCCAAAGTATCTATGGGATTTAGATTATTATGAGATAAATAGTAATGAAAAACTTGTTAGATGTGTGGAGAGGGTAGAAATGGAGTTTTTCAATGATTAGTTTTTCTTCGAAAGACAATCGAATAAGAGGTTGAGGTGGCATACAATAGGGAATAGCTCTTCAAAAAGGTCTAATGGTAAGAAACATAAGTTCAAAGTTTGTGAAAATCGTGGTAAAAATCACATATTGTAATCCCTTTTGAATTATATTAAGTGATAAAAATGGGGTAAAATAGGGCATAAGGATCGTAATTTCACCAAAAAAGACCAGGGTAATGGTAAGACAAAATCCAATTTAAAGTCAGTAAAATGTTTTAAGTGCAATGAAATTAGTCATTATGCAAATGAGTGTCCAACAAAGAACTCAACCGAGGGAAAGTATCCAGACTACAAGAATAAAGGGGTGTTGAAATCCTTTGTAAATACTTCAGAAGATGTTGTTCCATCAAATGAAGTAGTATCAGGTACACTGTTTATTCATATTATGCCAATGACTTTTTTGATTCAGGGTCTACAAATTCTTTCATTTCTGAGAAATTTTCTAGTAAATTGGGAATTCCAACTAAATATATGAATCCTAAACTTATTTTAAAACACTATGAGGAAGTTTTGAGACAAAAATATATGATAAGAACTTTATTGTCCTTGTGTGAGGAAATAATCTACCTAGAAGCTATATTGTTCTGCCTCTAGTAGAGTTTGATGTTATTTTGGGTATATATTGGATTTATGTTTATCATGCTAAGATTGATTACAGATATAAAAAGGTTTCTTTTTAGAAAGAATTTCAATTTGTGAACCAGAATAAACCCTTACTTTGGATAACATATCAGGAAGATGAGGAACTGGTAAAATATTTAAATGAATGTTACCTTTCACATATTATTGAAAACAAAGTAACCGTTTAGATTAATGATGTTCCAATGGTAAATGAGTATCCTGATATTTTTCTTGATGAGTTTCTTGGTATAATAACTAATTGGGAAGTTGATTTTACTATTTACATTGTTCCTGATGCTAAGAGAATTTCAAAGCCTCTTTATAGAATGGTTCAAATTGATCTTTTATAGATAATGAAGCAATTACAGGAGTTATTAGATAAAGGATTCATTCGACCTAGCACATCACCATTGGGTGATCGTATATTTTTTGTTAAATAGAAATATTTTTCAATGAAAATATTCAGTCATTATATAGCCTTAAATAACATCACTATTAAGAACAAGTATCCTTTTCCTCATATTAATAATTTTTTTTATCAGCTCCAAGGAGCTCAGTATTTTTTGAAGATTGACCTAAGTTTAGGGTACCATCAGTTGAATGTAAAGGAAGAAGACATTCCAAAGACCGCATTTCGTACTAGATATGGCCATTATAAATTTTTATTTATGCATTTTGGGTTAACCAATGCTCTTATTGTATTCAGGGATCTTATGAATATAATTTTTCATGAGTTCTTGGATAAGTTTGTGGTTGTCTTTATTAATGAAATTTTGGTGTATTCTAAAAATTAAGAGGAGTGTGAATGTCATTTAAGAGTTTTCTTCCAAACATTTGTAGAATATAAATTGTATGGTAAATTCATCAAGTGTGAGTTTCGGTTTCAAGAAAATTCATTCCTTGGTCACATTGTTTCTAAAGATGACATAATCGTTGATCCTACAAAAAAAATTTAAAAGAATGTCCAATACCCACAAATATAACTGATATCCACAGTTTTTTTAGTTTTTTTGGCTATTACTGATGGTTTTTGGGAAACTTTTCTGGTTTTCTAGCCCACTAACTAAATTAAATCTAAAAGGTGTTATGTTCATTTGGACAATAGAATGTGATGGTTGTTTTCAGGAATTGAAAATAAGATTGGTGATTTCACCAGTTTGGGAATTACCATCTAAAAATGGTGGGTTTGTTATCTATAGTGATGCTTCATTGAAATGAATTTGTTTTTTTCTAATGTATAATGATTAGCTAATTACATATGATTCACTTTAGTTGAAACCTCATGATTTATATTACCTTACACAAGATTTATAATTATCTTCAATTGTTTTTTTCTTTAAAATTTTGGAGGCATCATTTGTATACAATAAATTGTGAAATATATAATAATCAAAAAAATTGAAGAATATATTAACTCAGAAAGAATATAACATGAGACAGAGTAGATGGACAGAATTAATCAAGGATTATGACTTTATAATTCATTATCATCTAGAAAAAAATCAAGTGGATGACGGTTTGAGTTGAAAAAGTAATGCAACATTGACCATGTTATGTTTAGAACAATATCCTTTGATTAACGGTTTGTTGAAATTTGGCATAGATATTGTTGGTTCAGTAAATTCCTCTGTTTTGATTCATGTTTTAGTGAAATCATCCTTAGCAGACAGAATTAGGGAAGTGCAGAAAGATGATAGTTAGTTTTTTGAAAAATTTAGAATGGGTTCATAAGGGTAAGTTACATGAATTTAACATTGATAAAGATTGTATTTTGAGTTTTAGAAAGATATTATATGTGCCTTATGATTCATAGTTTAAAAAAGATTTATTATGTGAAGCTCATAGTTTTTTGTTTTTAGTTCATCCTAGCAGTACTAAGATTTATAGAGATCTTCGGGAGTATTATTGGTGGGATGGAATAAAAAGAGATATTGCTGACTTTACTGTGAAGTTTTTCACTTGTCAACAGGTTAAAGTATAGTGATTGTTACCAAAAGGGAAGCTCCATCCATTATCAGGGCCAAAATAGAAATGTTAAAATATATCCATGGACTTCGTTGTGGGATTACCAAACACATCTCGAGGTAACAACAAAATCTTGGTTATTGATGATAGATTGACTAAATCTTCTCATTTTCTTCCTATTAGAGATACTCTATATCTAGGTCAAATTTCATGATTTTATATTAAAGATATAGTCATGTTACATGGATTCCTCCTCTCTATTGTATATTATCTTGATCCCAGGTTCTCTTCTAACTTTTGGAAGGTCCTTCAGAAGTTATTGGGTAGTGAATTAAATTTTAGTACATCTTTTCATCCTCAATCATATGGGCAGACAAAATAAATAATTTAGACTTTGAATGATATTATATGTTCTTCTTCAATGGATTACTAGGGAAGTTGGGACCAACATATTTCTTTGGTTGAGTTTTCTTATAATAATAGTTTTCATTCTAGTATACAGATGGCTCCATTTGATGAATTATATAGAAACCAGTGTCGAACACTATATTTTTGGGATGAAGTAGGTTAAAGGAAGTTGATGCGTCAAGCATTGGTAGAAGAGATGGCAGAAAAAGTTCAGTTGATTCAGAATCACATGAGAACAGCTCAGACCAGGAAAAAAAGTTGTGTGGATAACCATCGGAAGGATCTTTCTTATGAGGTAGGTGATCACGTCATTCACAAATTTTCACCATGGAAAAGTGTGATGCGTTTTGGTAATAACGGAAAGCTAAGTCTGAGGTTCATTGAACCCTATGAAATCCTGGAGAAATTTAGATAAGTTTCCTATAGAGTGGAATTACCTCCAAGTTTATCCCAGGTACACAATGTTTTTAATGTCTCAATGTTGAGAAATTATATTCTAGATCCATCTCATGTTTTGAGTCTATAAGTAGTTTAGTTGGAAGACAATCTTTCTTATGTGGAACAATCAGTCGAGATTCTTGACCGAAGAGAGCAAGAATTGTGGAATAAGGTAATTTATTAGGTAAAAGTTTTGTGGAAAAACCATATGGTTGAAGAGACAACATGGGAATCTGAAAATTATATGAGGAATAAATACCCCCACTTATTTGATAAGTGAATAGAATTGCATGGACGCAATTCACAAATGGGGGAAGGATGTAACATCCCAGGTAAATAAAGAATATGAATTTTTTATATTTATTAATATCTATGAATTAAATATTAATTTTACTATAAAGGGAATTCTATGTATGATAGTGTACCTGACACACAACAATGGGTTTCTCTAAAATCTCATGTTGCACACATGGCTAAGTCTTACTGAAAAATAAAAATATAATAATATTATTTTAAATGGTAGTTAAAGCATAGTATTTGTATTGGTAAGAATTGATTGAACTAACTAAAATATTATTATAAAAAATTTAAAAGTTTTTTCAATTATCTAATAAATTTTAGAAGCTTAAAATAAGAATGAATCTGATTTTAGGGATGAAATACTCTAATATTCTTTAAAGGTATTTTTACTACCTTTTGATGGTGAACACATTTTAAATCTAGTTTTTTCACTTTTATATGTTCAATTTGACAAAATAAACTTTTTATTTAGGGGAATGACATCAAACTTTACTTGGGGTAATTTTTTGGTATTTTTCTGATAAAGTTCATTTCTCATGAATAGTAAAAATGCCACATTTTAATTCTAAACTTCTTTTTAATATAATTTATTTATATAGTTAGATTGTAATTTTAATTGGTTTTAAAGGGTAATTGGATTATATTTTAACCATTTAATTTTATTTTGGTCATTATAATTAATTCCACTTTTAAATTGGACAAAAACACATGTTGATCTTCTAGTAGTTTTTACCTATTAATAACACTCATTTTATTTTTAAAATGGGAATTAATTTTAAATTAATTTATACAACTTATGCATTTTGAATTTGGAAAAATTGATTCCATATTCGGAATCAGGAGTTCCAAATTTTGTAAATAAGTAACTTTTCTTAGACATTATGAATAGTAACTTTAGTAAATATTTTATTTAACATGGTTAATTGGTAAATCTGGTAAATAAGGGTGAAAAAAATATTATAATAATAATAAATTACCCTAAAATGTTTCCTAACCCTATTGGATGATACATTTCTGACCATGGGTATCATAGGGTTGATTTTGGAACCTCATGGTGCCACTTGTAAGTGAAAATGACATTTTACAAAAATTATTTTAATATTAAGGAAAATGTATCATAAACATATATATTTTAGTAAAACAATTATATGGGGTTATATAAGTGATCATTTAGATGATAAACATTCATTTGAAATCAAAAAAACATTCGTACATCATGGAATTTTATTTATAATTTTAATACATTAAATAAATAAATATATTAATGACATAATGATGATATAGTGTTTACCTTATTAATGAATGTTTTAAATAAATGAGATTATAAATGTTAAAAAAAATTATTTTGAAGCTTTTTATGCCATACAATAATATTATGGATAACTATGGAATATTATATTTTCTTTAAAGAATTTTCTTATAATTAATTGAGTTTTTACCACTTTAACAAAAATCAATTACTGAATAGTGTCAAAATTGACATAAATGAGTTTTTAAAACAATTATTATTTAATTAAATGATAAAATAATCTTAAAAATCTAATATTATTTAAAATTTCCAATATAATGTTACAAATGTAATTAATTAACCACTTTAGGTCCTTTTTTATTTTATAACATGTATATTCATCATATAATTTGAATATACAAGAACATATGGTAAAAGTTAAATTATTTAACTAAGGTTTAAAGGTAAAAGATAAGGTTCATTTTATAACCTAAAATTCTCTAAAACATATTGGTTGGGAGTATTTATATCCATACACATAATATCATTGTCTTAACTAACTTTTGAGCCTTTAGAAACCGAAAATGAAATTATAATAAATAATTATTTCTAGACTCTTCTAAATAGTACCTCCTACCTCATATAAAAAATCTTCACCCAAACCCATTTAATAACTCCTCTAAAGACTTTTTTCTCATGCACCCTCTACCCAAATAATCTCCCAGTATCCCTATCTTCCTCATATAAGCCTTACCTTAGGCATAAAGCACTTCAAGAAATCCTTTTCGTTCAAACCAAAGGGAGTTACCCGATTTTGAGGTAACATATTATCTCAAGTTCTCTTGTTTTTTATAATTATTCACTCAATATTCTATACTTATTCATTTATTAAATAAAAACAGCAGTATTATAATTATACTAGGATGTTGTTATGAGAAGGATTTGAACTACACTTCCACACACCTCCATCTAATGGATATGAACACACTATTTCGTTGGATGGCGAACTAATGCCTCACAAAATGATGATTGTTCAATTATCTCCTACCACCTCTCATGGTGGCCATTATGATGGAACTATATTTATATGTTATATATATTATATCTCTATTTCCCCTAGGATTTTGTATTTTTCATTTATATCATACCTTTATGGTTTCCATAATGGGTAAATATGATAATGTCATTTGAGGAAGTGTGGACTAACACCCCCTAAAAGTGATATGACTCATTAATGCCATTCATGGAACATATAAAAATGGTGTTAATGAAATTATGTAAAATATATAAAATATTATATTATACTATTATTATAATATACCTATGTATCATTATGATTTAATTCCTTTAAATATTAAATAGAAAATAAAGGAGTGTTCGTTTGTACATAGAGCTTACCATCTCCATGAATGGTGTGTTTCATTTCTTATCTCCAAATGATATGGACCATTATAAATACATATATACTGGATATATTTATGATATATATGATATCTAAATCATGAAAATATTCCAATGATAATGGACTTTTGACCCCATGGACTATTTATAATTATAACAAGTCAATTTTTGACTCATGTTCTTAAAAACAAAAAAATGCCCGATAAGAACTAAAATAATTAAGTATTTGTTATAGAAAGGTAAAAAGTAATATAAGAGAAATAATAAACTTGAAAATAATTTCTAAATCAATTATAAATTAAATTATGCTTATTATTCATAAAATTAAAGAATTAACGAGTCAAGTCAGACATGAGGTAAGGGACTTCATCTCAATCTCCTTTCATTGAGGTATATTTTTATTTATACACTCCTTTCTTTTACATGGTGTATAATTAAACCCTTTTAATTTTAATTTCATTCAAAGGGAATCTTTTCCTTTAAAGTGTTTTAATAAATTAAAAAATAAATGTTTTTAACGTATATGGCAACAACGACCATTCCACCACTATGAGCATTATTTGATATCTGGCTTCCTTAATAAGTCATAATGTTTTTAAAAGGAAAATAAATACCATATAATCTTTTTACGTATTTTTGTATTGAGAATGGTTTTGGGAATGGAATAATTATCTCAATATATTTTAATGATATATTATTATGTCAATATGGAAAATCATCTTTCTGTTATGCCTGTGTTATGTGTTATGATTATGTTATAGTTCTTGATCATTGTTTACGTATACAGTTGGTTTCATGATAAACCTAGGGCAGGTGAGCCTGAGATAGATCTCTAATTAATTGGGTAACATGACAAAGGTAAACGTTAATGTTTCTCAAAAGATATATTGGTAATATACTATAATGGGTATTCCAAATGTAACTCCCTACGTAGCTGTAAAAGCTACAACATAAGTATGCTATGGATGCTACAAGATACCTTTATGATTTAGGATTTCTATGTGTTATTCGAAAATCATATGATTTCATGAGGTGTGTTAAAGATATTTTGTTTTGTATGTATTGATGGACTAATAATTTCTTAATTTATTTTATAACTCTTACTAAGCATTTTATTCTCATCCCATGTTTTTGAAATGTTTTTCACAAGTAATAAGGCAGGGTAAGTGAAATGAACAATTCAAGAAGATTTATATCAAGAAAATAATTCTTGTTTTCTTTAAAGAGTTTTTATTTTATGAAAAGAATAGATTCTGAGTAGAAGTTTCAACTTTCTAATATGTGATATGTAATGTAATAGTTATGGAATAATTCTATAAAATGATAAACCAGAAAAGATACTCAATGTGAATTCTTGACTTAACTCAAGATTGTGTAATTATTAAGGTTGGGGCTTATATTTGGTATCAGAGGCTAGTTTAGACAACATTAGGAGCCAATATTTTGTTAAATTAATATCCATAAATTATTTTATAGTATGATTAAAATTATATTTCATTTTAATATTACCATTTTGCTTCACCTAAGATATGCCTATGTTCATAATGTTTTTCATAGAGGAAATAGGGAAGTTGTGATAGGAAGGCATACTGAGGGAAATGAACTTCCAAATCAGAAACAGTAGATGGTTAGAATAGGAACTAAAAAGTTAGTTACATTGATAGAATAGTTGATTTATGCTATAATTGGAGGTTGAAACTGTGCATGAGATCATCTAGATCAACCACAGAGGAACATGTCAGTAGTGAATCATTTCATGAGTAATTATCCCATTTCATTAAGAGGATCATTTGAACATGTGCTAGATGAATGGTGGATTAATGAACTGGAAAAGATTTTTTATGTCATGGGTTGTTTAGAAAATCCAAAGGTTAGTCTTGTGGTTTACCGTTTTAAAGGTGAAGCTGATTAGTTGTGGTTGATGGTTATAAATAGCAGGGATAGTGAGGAGATTGATTCTCTTTGTTGGGATGAATTCAAAGGTATGTTTCATGAGAAATATTTTCCTAAAGTGGTTCATATTTGGATGGAAAAACGGTTCCTAAAATTGAGGATGAAGGATGATTCAGTGGCTTCTTCTGAAGAAAAATTCACTTAACTAGAAATGTATGCATCAAATTTCATATATGATATTGATAGTAAAATCAATCATTTTTACTCGAGATTAAATGAAAAATATCGAAGGTATTTAGCTACTCGTGAGTTCAGTCGTTATGAAAAACTTTTTCGATTTTCAAAGAAGGTAAAAATGCAGTTTGTCGATAATATTTTGGTATATTCTAAATGTAAATAAAAGCATTAAATTCATTTAAGGGTTTTCTTGAAAACCCTAAAAGAAACAAAATTTTATGGGAAATTCAGCATGTGTGAGTTTTGGTTACAAAAAAATTCATTCTTTGGTCGCATTGTTTCTAAAGATGTCATAAATGTTGATACTACTAAAAAAAGTTGTTAATGAATGGCCAGGACCCACAATTATAAATGTTGATCCTACTTGCGGTTGTTTTTTCTTTAAAAATATGGAGTACTCATTTCCATGGATTAAAGTGTGAAATATATAGGGATCACAAAAGTGTGAAGTATATATTCACAAAGAAATAATTTTACATGAGATGGAGGAGATGGATATAATGAATCATGTATTATGATTGTACAATTCATTACAACATAGGAAACGAAAATAATGTCACAGAATTTTTGAGTCGAAAAAGTAATGCTACTTTAACCATGTTATGTTTTGAGAAATATCCTTTGATGAACGATTTGTTGAACTTTAGCATAGATATTTTTGGTGCCAGAAATTTCTTTTTTTTTTGTTTAGGATTCTGTATAATCATCCCTAGCAGAAAGAATAAAGAAACTATAATAAAGATTACCGATAGTTGAAGAAAAATGTATAATTTGTTCAGAAGGGTAAGTTACATGAATTTAACATTGGTAAAGATTGTGTTTTTATGTTTGTAAAGAGGTTATGTGTGCATTATGATTCACAGTTGAAGAAATATTTATAATGTGAAGCTTATAGCTATGCATTTTAAATTCATCCTAGCATTACTAAGATGTATAGAGATCTTCATAAAGTACTACTGGTGGGATAGAATTAAAAGTGATATTGTTGACTTTACTAAGAAGTGTCTCACTTGTCAACAGCTTAAAGTAGAGTGATAGTTACCAAAAGGTATGTTTCAACATTTACCTATGCCAGAATGGAAATGGGAAAATATATTCATGGAATTTTTTATGGGATTATAGAAGACATCATGAGGTAACAATGAAATCTGGGTTATTGTTGATCGATTGACTAAATCTTCTTATTTTCTTCCTATTCAAGATACTCTGCCTCTTGATCAACTTTCTTGATTTTATATTAAATAGATAGTTATGTTACATGGATTCCCCATATCCATTGTATCTGACCGTGATCCTAGGTTCACTTATAACTTTTGGAAGTGCCTTCAGAATTCATTGGGTACTAAATTAAATTTTAGAATAGATTTTCACCCTCAATCATATGGGTAGTCAGAACTAAAAATTCAGACTTTGAAAGATATTCTACGTTCTTCTTCAATGAATTACCAGGGATATTGGGACCAACATATTTCTTTGGTTGATTTTTCTTATAATAATAGTTTTCATTCTAGTATAAAAATGGCTCCATTTGAGTCTTTGTATGGGAAGCAGTATCGAACTACAAATTTTTGGGATGAAGTAGGTGAAAGGAAGTTGATGGGATGAGAATTGGTAGAAGAGATGGTAGAAAAATTTTAGTTGACTCGGAAGCATAGAATAACATCTCAGAGAAAGAGGAAAAGTTATGCAGATAACTGGAGGAAGGATCATTCTTTTTTAGGTAGGTGATCATGTCTTTCCATAAGTTTCTCCATGGAAAAGTGTGATGTGTTTTGGTTAGAAGGGAAATATGAGTCTGATGTTCATTAAACCCTATAAAATCCTATATAATGTTAGATTAGTTTCCTATATATTGTATTTACCTCCAATTTTAACTCAGGTACATAATTTTTTCCATCTCTCGATGTTTAGAAAGTACATGCTAGATCTATCTCATCTTTTGAGTCCAGAAGTAGTTTAGTTGGAAGACAATATTTCTTATGAGGGACAACCAGTCCGGATTTTTTATCAGTGAGTGAAAGTGTTGCGAACTAAGGTAATTTATCAGGAAATTATTTTTTGAAAAAACCATATGGTTGAAGAGGCCAAGTGGGAATCTAAAAATTCTATGTAGGATAAATACCCCCACTTATTTAATAAGTGAATCGAATTACAGGGATGAAATTCCCAAAAGTTGGTAAGGATGTAACATCCCATGTAAATAAAGAATATTACATTTTCAAATTTATTTATATATATGAATTAAATATTAATTTTACTTTAAATTGAATGTTATGTCTGATATCATACTTGAAACGCAATAATGGGTTTCTTCAAAATCTCTTGTTTCTCGCAAGGCGGAGTCATACAGAAAAATAATAATATAATATAATTATTTTAAATGGTAGTTAATGCATAGTCATTGTATTGGCAGGAATGAATAGAACTAAAAAAATATGATTATTCCTATTTTTAAAATGTTTTTATATTTATCCAATAAATTTTAGAGACATAAAATAAGAATGAATCTGATTTTAAGCATGAAATACTCTAATATTTTAAACAGTCATTTTACCACCTTTTGATTGAAAACCCATTTTAAATAAATTTTAAGTCATTTTTATATGTCCAATTTGAAAAACATTATGTCTTCTTTAGAATAGGGATATCAAAATTACATTGGGTAAATTTTGTGGTATTTTTCTGATAAAGTTCATTTTAATGAAGAGTGAAAAATACTGCATTTTTATTGAAAAATGTTTTTTAATAAAATTTATTTATATATTTAGATAGTAATTTTAATTGGTTTTAAAGTTTAATTGGATTATATTATTATTATTTAATCAAATTTTGGTCGTTTTATGTAATTTAATTCTTAAATTGGATATGAACACAAGTCAATATTTTAGTAGTTTTTACCTCTTAAAAACACGTTTTTTGTTTTGACAACGGAAATTAATTTTAAATTAATTTATGAACCTTTTGTGTTTAGAATTTGGAAAAATAGCTTCCATATTTTTAATAATTAGGTACAATTTGTTTAAATAGGTATCTTTTAATTTTATACATTATGAATAGTAACTTCAGTAAATATTTTATTTACCATGGTTAATAGGTAAATCTGGTAAATAAGGGTAGAAAAATAATATTATTATAATAATAAATTAACATAACACTTGTCCTATCCATATTTAATGATACATGTTCGACCATGGGCATCCTTGGGTTGATTTTGGGACCCTATAAAGCCACTTGTAAGTGAAAATTACATTTTATAAAAATTAATTTAACGTTAAGAAAAATTGAACTTAAACATATATCTTTTAGTAAAAAAAATTTATATGGGGTTATATAAGTGATATTTTCGACTATAAATATTAATTGGTAATATATAAATATTTCCTAAATCATGGAATTTTATTTATAATTTTTAGATGTTATAAAATTATATTTATATATGACACAATGACGATATAGTCTTCACCTTATTAATGAATGTTTTCAATAAATGATATTATAAATGTTAAAATAAATTTATTTTGAAAATTTTCATTACATCCACTAATTTTATATAAAACTATGACATATTTTATTTTCTTTAAATAATTTAATTATAATTAATCATGTTGTTATCACTTTAACATAAATCAATTATTAAATATTGTCAAAATTGACATAAAATATTTTTAAAACAAATGTTATTTTAATAAATGATATAATAACACTAAAAATATACAATTCAGGAAAATGTATTATATAATATTAAAAATATCATTAATGAACCACTTTAGGTTATTTTTTAATTTTATTTCCATATAATATGAATATACAAGAAGACATTGTAAAAGTTAAAATAGTTAACTAACGGTTAAAGCTAAAAGATAATGTTAATTTTATGATATTAACTTGTCTAAAACCTATTGGTCTAGATTATTTCGATCCTTACCCATCTTATCATCATCTTAACTAACTTTGGAGCCTTTATAAACCGAAACTTAAATTATAATAAAATATTATTTCTAGACTCTTCTAAATAGAACCTCCCCCTCTTATAAAAAGGTTTACCCCAACCCATTTAATCACTCTTCTCAATCCCTTTGGATCGACCACCCTATTACCAAATAATCTCATAAAATCCCTATCTTCCTACTAGAAACCTTAACTTAGGCATAAATGACTTCATGAAAGTCTTTTGGTTCAAACCAAATGGAGTTACCCGATTTAGAGGTAACATATTCTCTCAAGTTCCCTTCTTTTATTATAATTATTCAGTCCCTATTCTATTATTATTCTTCGATTAAATAATATAACCTGTATAATCAATATACTAGTATGTTTATATGAGAATTATTCTATTTACACTTCCACACTCCTCTATCTAATGGATATGAACATACTATTTCTGTGGACAGCGAACTGCTGCCTCATGAAACGATGATTTTTCAAATTTTCTCTTGCGGCCTCTCATGGTGGCCATTATAATGTAACTGAACTTATATGTGATATATATTATATTTATATTGTCTCTATTCTAATTTTATTTTTCATTTATATCATACATTTATGGTTTTTATAATGGGTAAATACGATAATTTCATTTGAGGAAGTGCAGACTACCGCCCCCTCAAAGTTATATGACTCGTTCATGCCATACAAGAAACGTATGAAGGATGGTGTTAATGAAATTATGTAACATATATAAAATATTATATTATAATATAATTATAATATACTTATCTATCATTATTTTTTCATTCCTTTAAATATGAAATATAAATGAAAGTAGTGTTCATGCGTATAGACGACTTACTGTCTCCATGAATGGTGTGTTTCATTTCATATCTCAAAATGATATGGAATATTATAAATACATATATATTGGATATATATGACATATAGAATATCTAAATAATTAATATAATTCTGGATATAATGGAATTTTGAACGCATAGGCAATTTATATTTATAATAAGTACATTTTTGACTCATGTTCTGAACATTAACAAAATATCTGATTTGAACACAAATAATTAAATAATTTTTATATAAAGGTAATAAGTGATATAAAAGGAATAGTAATCATGAAAAATGTTCTTAAGAATTTATAAATTAACTTAATTTTATTATTCATGAAATTAAATAACGAACAATTCAATTTGGACATGACGTGAGGGACTTCGTCTCAATCTCCTTTAATTGAGGAATATTTCGATTTATACATGCCTTGCTTTTATATGGTGTATAATAGACCCCTTTGAATTTAACTTTCATTCAAAGGGAATATTTTTTCTATAAATCATTTTAAGAAATTAGAAAAGAAATGTTTTGAATGTTTGTGGTAATAACGACAGTTCGTCTGCAGTGATCATTATTCGATATTCGGCTTCCTTAACAAGCCGTAATGTTTTTAAAATAAAAAAATACCATATAATATTTTTACGTATTTTGGTATTGAAAATGGTTTTGAGAATGAATTGATTATGTCAATATATTGTAATTATATATAATAATTTCAAGGCTGAAATGTTAAATTTTCTTTATGATTGTGTTATGTGTTATGATTATGTTATGGTTCTTGGGAATTATTTATGTATATAGGCGGTTTCGTGATAAACCAAGGATGGGGGAGCCCGAGATAAAACTCCAATGCATTAGGTAATTAGATGAAGGAAAACATTAATTTTTATCAACAGAGATTTAGATAATATACTGTGATAGGTATTCCAAACGTAACTCCCTACATAGCAGTGGAGGCTACAACGTAAGTATGTTTTGGATGCTACAAGTTACCATTATGATTTATTATTTTTATATGATATTAATAAATATTATGATTTAATGATGTGTGTTAAAGTTATTATGTTTAGTATGTATTGATGGACTAATGTTTTATTTATTTATTTTATAACCCATAATAACATTTTTGTGCTTATACCAAGTTTTTGAAATGTTTTTCACAGGGTATAATGCAGGGTAAGAGAAAGGAAGAATTCAAGAAGATTTATATCAAGAAAATAATTCTTGTTTTCTTTTAAGAGTTTTTATTTTATGAAAAAATGGTTACTGAGTAGAAGTGTCTACTTTGTAATAGGTGAGATTTAATGTAATAGTTATTGATTAATTCTCAAAAACTCTAAACTAGAAAAGTTCATCAATGTGAATTCTTATCTTAACTCAAGATTCTGTAATGTTTAAGGCTGGGACCTTATAGGTTTTATACTTAATTACTATATTTAAATTCACATTTGAGATATGATTATTTTATTGAATTCTCAAGAACTATGATATAAAAATTGAATAAAATTTCAGAATATAACTGAAGAAGAAATGAATTAATTGTTATTCATTTTAGTTTAGTTCATAGTATTAAAACTTCTACAGACTTATCTTGTGACATGATAAGAAAATATCATCTTTTATAATGTTCAGCCTATGTTCTTTGAAGGATGTTGTGAAGGTTCCTTTGGAAATACACATTCTATTGGCCTTTTTCCTTTTTTTCTACCTAAAAACCATAAGAACTAAATATTAATCTTTCTTTACGTTCTTATTCTCTTGGAGAACCTTACCTAAAATGTAATGAAACACTTTATCCATAATGTTTGATTTGTGATCTTAAAAAACTGAAGAAAGATGATGACAAAGATATAATATTGGGATGTCTTCAAATAATGTTTTCCGTTATTAAATTTAAATGTATTCAATGTAATAATTACCTATTCATAAGGTGATTCACATTCTCCTTGAATACTTCTTAGAGATGGGACAATATGTTATATCATCCATGTTTTAATGATGTATCCTCGAGTCATTGGACATTGATGATGAAATTATGATTTGAGCATAAAATGAATTATACTTGAGTATCCTATAAGAATATTTTACAGCCCTTCATATTTATGTAGTTTAATATGTATTGGGGACCTCAATAACTTGAATTTTTATATTTTTTGACTTTACATAGGCACCAAAACTACTCTTTGGAAAATCATGCTTGATAGGAAATTTATTTTTTCCAATAATTTATCAAACTTTATATATGGTATTGCATTCCATTATTCTAAAAAAACTAATAAGATAAGTACTTTTATCTTGATTACCTATTAGACCATGCTAATAAATTAGATCACTAAAAGTATTAGGCTATTTTATTGAAACCTAGTATTCCACACTACTTGATTCAGAATACATAATAGATTATTCTAGTAGAAAAGAAACCTAAAACCTATCCTCATCATCCAAGATATGGCTACACCCATACTCTGAGATATTCAATGTAGTTTTTTGTTTGGACAACCACATTAACTCAGGGCTTCTTGATGTGTTGAGTGAATTCCCAGCATCTAAAAATTATAAATTTTATCAAATAAATTATTTTACTCTATGTATGAAATAATATAGATACGAATACTTATTTTATGTCATATGTAGTTAAATTTAACCACAGTTATTATATGAACTCCCATGTAGTACGAGGCACCCAAAACTAAAGCCAACAACCATGCCCATACACACAGTTTTGTACAAATTCATACAATGGAAGGCATTATAAATTAATATTTATATGAAATTTATTTATTATTCCTCAATGAATGAACTCATTTTATATCTTATATTCATGTATTATGTTAACACACTCACAATAGAATAATTTGGAAAATTAAAAACATTCACCATGTCTTAAAATGATTTAATCCATGCATTATTTATTTATTATTATATTATATGTTCATGTGATCATAAAATTTAAAAAAATATTAAACAATTTATAGATTAAATAAACAACATGATTGATCTTGAGAATTTGAAATTGGATAATCCATTTAAACTCAATGGATCAATTATTACCCATGGCATAAAATATTTGAGTTTTCTATGACTCATATTTTTCTTCTTACCCCATTCCAATATATAAATAACTCATATAGAACAGATACTCTTCTCTAAATTCTCTAAGTCTTACAACATCCTCATCATAATATATAATACTTGCATATAGGTGAGGGGTTCTTGAAAAGTCAAAATACATATAGAATATAAAAATTTTATATGTGAATGAAAAACCATATACATATAATGGTGATGATAGATGATGCCTAAATTCTAAAATTAACATGTATATTAATACAAATATGACTACATTTAATAATTAATTAACTAATTAAATCTAGAAATACATTGTCCAGACACATATCATGATCAGTCTACAAACAAATGAAATAAGAAATAAAAAATAAATTTGTGATATATCAATATCAAGAGAATTAAATAAATTAAGATATTTCCCTTGATTTTTAATTTAAATAAAAATAACACTCAATCCCGATATATATAAATATTTAATTATTTTAAACAATATAACATAATAATTTGAAATAAATTTAAAAAAAATCATCATTTCCGTAACACTAAAAAAACTTTTGAAAGGGTTCCAGACCATTACTGGAACAATAAAGGGACTAAGGGTTTATGTATATCCTAACTTTCCTGACCCTAATGGGTTGGGGTGACCTACATGAGGCCACACTAGGGGATCAATCAATGTAGTTCAACTGGATGGTGCTGAATTTTAGAAGCTCAAGGGGGTGAAACCAGAATATGGAAGGGATGTTAAAGGGATTAAATATTTGATATGGCTAGATAGTTGGTCACGATAATAGAAATATGATTGGAGAAGTGCGTGCAGAGGTGGAAATGCATGGAGGATCAGTGAGGCGGACTGACTAGTGATGGGGTTGTGTCTTGGTATAGGGTTTTGTCATTTTTAAGGCCAGAAGACGTTTTTTAATGGTGTTTGAGGTTGCATGAAAATATGGGATGGTGATGAAGGTAGAGTGTGGGGCATGTAATTCTCACAACTAGGGAGCAGGCAGGCATCGAGGTTGTGATGAAATAGCAGAGGGGTGGTGTTGGGTTGTGCATTGTGTGTGGTCAGATAGTTGTTGAGTGAAGCAAGAGCACCAATATGAGGATGTGACCATGAATATTAAATTTTTTTAAATTAATTTTACTTGAAAATTTGTGGAAACGCAACCCCTTTTGATTATAATATATAACTTTTTTTCTTGCTTTCTATTTTGGATTCAATATGAATATTCTTCCTTAATGTTTCCCATGTTAACTTTGTAAAAAGAAAGGTAGACTACATGCATAAAAACCTTTTCACTAAATTTTTTTGTTGTAAATAATGAATAGAATATCCCACCCATTATAATTTTTTTTACAAAAAAACATTCACATGGATTTGGAAGAATTTACCCACTTGGAAATTACAATTCTGGAAACTAGAATTCTACTTACCAATAATCTTATAAGAGTTTCTAGAATTCCAAAAAACACTTAAAAAATATGTTTGTATAAAATTTAAATATTTTAATATATACTTGTTCTTAAAAAGTAATCTCTCAATCATTATTTCAATAATATTCATGACTTAGGATGGCCACAATTGTTTCATCTAGTGTTGGATTGAACTGTTGTTTATGGTTTTGGGACTATTCTGATTCCCTCTAAAAAATTATTTCAAAATTATTTTTTCATTGGATTAAACAATCATGTGATGAATTTGATAACAATTTAATTTACTATGGTGCATAGAAGAATCATTGGGTATTAAGATATTAAAATTTTCATCGGTGATGGACGTAACTATGTGTATGCTGATGAAGAATAGCCTAGTACAATGAAAGATGAATCCCACATGATGTTTGTAAGAAAAAAAATAAATTTAAGGTTACCTAATTTGATCTAAATTCATGTTCATAAATAATTCATCTCCATTGGACATTTATAAAATTAATTGAATTTGAGTCCCACTAGATCATCTACATGTGCATTGAAATTTTTTGAGAGCATCGATCATCAAATTCTATATGATAGTGAGAAAATAAAATGAATCCTATGGCTCCCCACGATCTCCATAATAATTATACATTTATATGAGAAGAAGAACACATATTGGAAGGAAATATCATTATCTTCTCAATATAATAAGTGGGATAGGGGATAATCACTTTTCTATAATGTTATGAATAGTAATTTTCATGAGGACCCCTTTCCTCCTTATATAGTGAGATTCTAAATGACCTAAAAAGGGTCCCTAGCCACCAAATATTCATTACTCACTATAAATGACATATTATGACCACCTTAATTAGTCATAAATATAATTTATTCTTCTATAACATTCATGAATTATAATAAAGATATAATGTGATAAAACGGATCCATTGACACAACTCTATATTCCTTCTAATATTAAATGAAACTTGAATATTAAAATAATATTTCTTTATATAATATTTTCCATTTTTTTAATTTACTACTTATAAATCCATTTAATAAATAAATTAAATATCAATTATTATAAACTCAAAAAAAATGAATCTATTTATTCATTGGTTATCATGTATTATCAAACATATCCTGGACACTATGGTGGGCTCACCAAGTCCAATACTCTTATTCATCAGAATAGGGATTCCTTTTGAATATTTTATGTGTGTGAACCTCTTGAACCTTATCTAAATATTAGTGAATAATATTAATAGACTGTGATAAAAGTCAAGAAACCCATCAGGGCCCCTAAATAAATAACTAAATGTCATAGAAATAAGAACCTTTCTTACGACCCATGTTCTGTATTACAATCTCTTTGTATTAAGATATCTCATAAAGAAAGATGAAAGCTTCATTACATAATAATTTCATTATTTATTATTCATTGAAATAATGAAATAGAAATATCTTCATCTACCATGGATATATATTTATTTAAGGTATTACCATCCTGATTGACTAGGCTCGGGTTATCACTTCCTTTTAGAAGAAACAAATTCTCTCTTGATTTTTCAATAAATTTCATACCACCAATGATGCACCTGATAAAAGATACCTTGTTATGACCTATAATCTATAGTGTTTTCCTTTCAAGAAAATACATGTTCAAATATTATAGAATAATAATAATTTCATGTTAAGAGACCACAAAACAAGTTCACATGTAGGAACTACCAATGACACATGAAATATGTACATGGTGATCTCATCAACTTGAGATCGTCAAGTGAGAACTTTATGAGAAGAAATATCAATGCTTATGATCCCCTAACACCTGATAGTCAAACATCACTTTTGAGTAGTTAGTATGATGTATCTAGACCATAGGAATTGTGTTTAAGATTAATGTCCTACTTTCTTGAGGTTCCCTTTATATTTTAGAAATTTCTATAACCTTTTGATTGGAAAAATAATACCTAGAAATTACCATATAAATAATTAACACATAAATATAAACACTATTATGGTAAGTGTACAATAATTAGAACTCTTTATATACATGATATGGTAATCAAAAATTAATTTTCATTCTGGGTCTATGAAACCCATTATTATAACACTCCCACTTTCTTTAGAGATAACTTAGTAACGTGCCTTGTTAGATCTCACATGATAACATCATGTTTTTTTTGAGTTATATATTTAGTAATTGGGACATCAACATATCTACTGCATGACTATTCATCTATTTGTAAGCTCTATTCTTTGAGAAAGAGTCCTTAGAAAATGATATCCCCATGTAAATTTCTTTTTTAACACTTTCTAAACATGATATATTGGAGAGTACCAGTAGTATAATTATCATAATTTATATTATGATAAATATTTACATACAATGCGGGATTAAAATAATTTGAAAAAATTTTTCTATATTTTTACACTTCTTTAACTACATCAGAGGCTGCAACGCACTCAGTATTTTTAAATATTGAAACCTCTAGGTTGAATGAGCTACTCTTCCTCTTTAAATGAGACAAAATGAAATATTATACCATATTGATCCAAAGTAAGACTATTTTCTACCCTTTTGAGCTAGTTCCCCTTACTCTCTATGTACATAGTACAAACCTCTTGTACCTACTCAAGTACATTTCGATAGTTATAACTGTATCAAGTGATGTTCTCCTCGATACAACTGATATCTTCCTATCATAAAAAATATATTAGAAATAACATGTCTAGTATATATCATGGAAAGTGATATTTATCCATCATATAAGTGTATGTAATTTCAACACACCACATTAATCTCCTTCTATTCCATATACATGTATTAATAAAGAGATTTATACCATATGACGTAGGTAACAATTCTCTCTTGAATTTTTCAGACATTAATTTTTCTAAAACTTGTTAGTATTTATACCTTTTACTTGGTCTACGGAACCCATTATATCTACCAAATTAGATCTTATTCCACAGAAATTAGTTTTCTACTTTAATCCAATAATTGGATATTTAGTTTCATTATGGTCTAAACAAACTATAAGACCAATATTTTTTCCCTTATGTTATCAAAAATATTTTTACATAAACAATAGTTGAGCTCCCACTATCTTCTTTTATACAAATGGAAAAAATTCATTCTAAATTAATATTCTTTTTTATTTTTTACTACATGAATAAAAAAATATATTTTAGTAACATACACCCCTTGTTGGTATTCTACGGTGTCACCAACACTTTCAAGTTGCATCATATAGATGCCTTCCAAGATTAGTGGTCTTGAACACCAATTCCTAATTAAAATTTCAAATAAAGTATCTACAAAAAATTTATTTATAATGGATGTTGGGATAATGAATTAGTATTAACAATGACTCCTTATTTTATTCCACACCTTTCCCACCCATATATAGTCTCACTTGAATACCCACTTCATTATTCCAAATAATAACCACTTGTGTTTTGGTACATGGAATTTATTATTAAATTTTAATTGACCTTGTAAATATTATATTATTTTTATAAGTTTCATAATTATTTGATTCATTTTTCAAAATGAATAATGTTTCACCAACTACAGTGAATTTAATAGCATTTCTATGGTTTTATCCTTCCTAAATAGTATTTGTCTCTAGAAGAAACATTTTCGACAAGATCTTATAGAACATGTTCTTATGAAAAATATTTTTTAATATATGGAATTAAATAAATAAAATTCAATCTTTCTCCCACTATCTCAAATAGATATCCAAACCAATTTATATAAATATAGTCTATTTCTTGACAATAACAATTCTATCTTAGAAATTTATATAATATCCTATATGAACTTTAGGATACTGATAGTGATTCACTTCATTTTTTTCGGGATTAATGTCTATTTATAACTAAAAAACTTTACATATAAGAAACATTATGAAATGATGGATTTATATCATATTGTGACTCATATGGTATCCATTTTTCACTATATTTGGTGTGCGGTGATAGTATAACACCTCTATTTTCAATGCTTATCTCAAAATAATAGATGTATCTGAAATGGATGTAAACATTAACAATGATTCCCCTTTTAATTACATCATAACTTTGATGTGTGTTAGGAAGTTTTCATTTAGGAATTAGTCCCACAACATTTTAAGTATCAATATTTTCATGTGATTCTCATCCTCAAACCACTTTACTAACATAATTACATTGATTTGGAGAAGGAAATGTGAATTTATAAATAAATCCATGATACTTTTCATGATCGTTAAATTCAATGTTAGGATATTCTTCAACAATTGGGGCTATGGAAACTCTTCTCTTCAAATCATTCATATACATTAATTCACTTTTACATTATTTAAAACTCTTAAAATAATCTAATTAGGTATACTTACCCCAAGAATATACCATGAATAGTTCATTCCCTCTATCCAAACTAATTATTAAATAATTATTGTCAACCTTTATTTCAAAAGTTTTATTTTCTGAAAACTAGATAAGTGTATTCAATAATAACACCTAAGGTAATTATCTCCATATATTATAAATACCAGGCAGGGTATATACTTGAAAACTACTTTTAGTTTTCTAAGAAAAGAATTATCTTTCTACAGCATGGTATAACCGAGTCTTTAATTTTATATTCACCTGTTAGTATTAATGATTCATGCATTATTAAAAATATTATTTGAGTATAAGACACCACAAACAACTTTCATTCCCAAACTAGAATAATGTATCCTTGGTGTTCATTAGAAAAAACAAGATAAATTCTTTGGTCATAATCAATAATAAATTCATATGGAACCATTTACTTGGAAATTATAAGTTGTGTTCTTCTCACTACTGACATAGAGATCACCCATTCCTGGATGCTTGGGTAATTCACCTTAATTATGGTAATTATGTTATAATTACTTTATTAAAATATTTAAATACACATATTTAATAGGAATATAGTATTCAATACCAAATAAGTGTGATAGAAAGTACACACAATCAATGAATATACCTAAAGAAGAAGTGAATACTTACTTCTTCAATCTAATTCATTGTATATAAACTTGTATATACTAATCTCATGAAAATAAAAGAAAATATCCACTACTATAATGATCAACCTCTTTTATTTGAAAGATTTCATGAAAGTTTTTTTTAAATCATCCTTTTCATTAGCCTTTTTTCTTTATCTTTCAACTTTTTTACCATAATAACTAAGATTAATCTTTCTTTAGGTTCTTGTTTTCATCGAGTGCCTTACCCAAAAGGTAATAAATTATTTTCTCCAAACATTTAAAACTGTGATTAAAAAAAATAAAAAATAAGGTTAGTGATAAAGATATAATAATGGGATATGGTGAAATAATGTGTTCCATATTTCAATTTACACGTATTCAATGTAATCAGCAGCCATTATTTGGTTGCATCACATTCTCTACACATACTTACCATAGATGAGAGAACATGTGATATTATCTATGTTCTAATTATGTATCATTAAATCATTAGACATTGATGATGAAATTATGATGTAAACACCTAATGTTTCATTCATGAGTCTCATGTAAGTATCTTTTACACCCTCTCTTCCTAAGGTAGCTCAATGGGTATTGGTGAATCTCACACCTTGAATTTTTAATATCATTTTACTTTTCACATATTCCTATAATACAAATTCAAAACTCATGATGGATAAAACATGTAATTTTTCTAATAACTTATCACAATGTATAAGTGATATTACTTTTAATTTTTCTAAAAACATAAGAATATGATTTCAATTATATTGATTACTGATTAAATGTTGACGATTAATTAAATCATTAAATGCATCCCACTAATTCATTGAACCATAGTATCCCTCCGTAATAGATTCATAATACTCAATCACAAGAGTATTCAAGTGGAAAGGATCCCTGAAACCTATCCTCATAGTCAAAGATAAGGCTAAACCATTACTCTGAGAGATTCAAGGTAGGTATTTGTCTAGGAAACCGCATTAACTCATGGTTACATGAACTATTGAGTGAATTACCAAATTCTAAAAATCATAAACATTATTTACTTAATGATTTACCTATAAATATTCAAAAACATATATATAACTATTTATATTATTCCATATTTAGTTATGTTGACCCACCACTCTCATAATAACTCTTCAGGGTTAGGAGGCACCCTTAATTGGGGCTAATTTGCACCCCATACACCAATTTTTTTAAAAAATAAAATGATGAAGGTTTTATTTCAGAATTTTTTTTCATTTCTCATTGAATGAATTAATTTTATATATTATATTTACATACTACATTATCTCACTCACAATTTAACAATGAAGTAAATAGAAAACATTCATCATGTCTTAAATTTAGTTAATCCATACATTATTTGTTTACTATTTTATGTGTTCACATATACATGAAGATTCAAAAAATAATAAACAACTCATAAATTAAATAATTATGAATGGTAATGATAATTTGATATTGGTTGATCTATTTACACTCACTGGATCAACTATGGCACTCACAATAGAGTACCTGTGTTGTCTCAGACTCATATCACATCTCATCCCCTGGTCCAATGTTTCATAATCTTATTTGAAATACCACTTCATATCATCATGGTTAACATCTTATAACATCATCATCATAATACATAAATACTCACATGTAGACGAGGGGGTCTCAGGTTGTGTAAAATTTATACAAAATAAAAAAATGTTATCTGGAAAGACATGGCCTTATAAATATAATAACGATGATAAATGATGTGTAAAACATAAAATTAACTAATTAATTATTATAAATATGATTTTATTCCATAACAAAATAATAAATTTAATTCATACATACATTAGGTGTTCACCACAAATTATCATTCAACGAAAAAATTAAATACATAATACAAAATAAATTTGCAATAAATATATGTCGAGGAAATTAAATGAATTAAAATAGATCCATTTAATTTTAATTTAAATAAAATTAACACTCAATCAATATATATATTATAATTAATTACTTTATTATTATAAAATTATTTTTTTAAATAGGTGTGTGTAACCTTGGAAAACTTCAAAAGGGTTATGGGCCATTACTTTACCTATAAAGGTCCTAGAGAGTTATTGCTGACCTATACATCCAAACCCTATTGATTCAAAGTGATCCACATCATGCCACGCTAGGGGGGGTCAATCGTTGAAAATAGGATGGATCTATTTCAACCAATTAGGGTGATTCTACTATATTATAGGTGTAAGAAGGGGCACCAACACAAGGTCTAACTAGAAAATAGGCCACACCAGTGGGATGGACAAACAGAGGAGCATTCATGGATGTGGATTTGTGTAAGAACCTGGTTTTTCACTCTAGTATGTATCCTTTGAATTTCATTCTAAATATTTTTATCAGAACTTATTGGGATTCCTTTTTAGTTGTTAAAGGTCCCATGGGTTTTTGGGTATTTATAGGAGACAGAAACACATATTTTGGGGGAAAATAGCCAAGTCTCACGGTTGGCACACGGTTTGCCTAATCGTGCAGATGGTGTTTTTCAAGACAGATCCACCTCACACAGTTAGCGTACGGTAGTGTGGTCTAACCGTTCATGTTCTCATTCTATCTAGTTAATCATGCATGGTTTCCCCATGGTTTTTCAAACCATGTGGACAAACTGTGAACAAGCTATTTTATGGGTAAAATTTACTTTTCCCCTTAATGATCTAATTAGATCCCTGCTTCTTCCTAATCTATGTTTAGGTATGATTTACCTCCATGGATCTCATTTTAGAGATTTTTTAAGGCCAAATTTAGGGATTCAATGATATACTTTATTCAAGATCCGATCGAGCTTCTGTTTTTCACATTGGATGAATAACGGTAAGTTCTCAAGTCGGTTAAAGCCAATCCTCTTCTCTCCTTCTCTTAATCTAGTTATCATGGTATTAATTTATTTATCCTTTTTCTGATATACTCTGATCTGAGCCAAATCAAGGGAAAATACCAAAGGATGATAGTCATACAAGCCTAAGGTGGGTGTTATATAACCCATCCATCAAATTTAATGATTTTGGAATTTTTTGTGTGGGGACACCGATTTCATCACGTGTCATTTATATAATTTGTATTCCATAATTATAATCATTAGAATAGTATGGACATGATCTTTCCATATATGTGATTAATTTTTGGTTTTGACTCCCACAACTCCATCCATCCCATGTAGGATGTTTTTCCATATTTGGGTTTTTAGTATTTGACATGATTGAGCCCCTTTTTGGGTGTGACTTGGATTGACCTTCCTAAGGGAAAGTTTTTCTATATTAAATGGATTTTTTATAATTATAATTGAATAATGTAAAGTACTATGTATACTCCCCACTTGACCCGCCTAAGGTAAGTGCTTCAATTTGACAATAAAATGTGATATGGGAATCGGCAAGTATACTAAGTATATGACTTGGCCATAAATGTTAATGAATGGTAGGTTTCATATTTTTAGAACCCTCTTAACACATTAATGAAAGGTAGTGGAATAAACCTTTAATATGGAGTAATATTTAAATGGATAAAATGAATGGTTGCATGCTACATGGATTTATCACACTAATTAAAGTCAAGGATTGAACCAAATGTCTTGATTAAAAGGATACTATGTACTTGACCTTATCACACTAATGAAAGGAAAGGATTGAACAAAATTAAATATTACATGATTTTAATATCAAAAAGAAGTGTCCTCACTCATGATCACCTTGGATTCTGATCAGAGAATTCCACGAGCACTCAACAACCCCATTCTGATTCAATGATAAGGCTTGCATAGGTTGATACCCACATAGATCCTAATCCTTGCCTATTATTTGGATTCCTAGTATGACACCATAGGATCCCTTACATATTATAATAGGATACCTAGGATACACTACTTGGATCCACCATTAACTAGTAGGTTCCATGGTTAAATCCTACTAGGTCTAGTCTTTACATAGCCTTATTTTACCTTGGATATAATCCTTGGACTCATTAGGCATCTCATTGTGGAATGCCTTGGAGTATGCTCCTTATATTACACTCTTACCCCTTGTCAGGATATAGTTATTAATGAGTTAGTGACCCTTGAGGTATATGTCACCTTGGTTATTACCATGGGACTTCACTATTAAATATCATTGTAGGTTTATTTGTTACATCTTAGAACCTTTAGTATTATTAACAAGTGACATATGTATAAACTGGTAACAATAAAATAATGAATTGGTTACATGTTCATACTCAAGTTGAGGGATGAAGTGGGTACTTGATTATTTAGTTACATTGTACTTATTCACATGATACATTCATTATTTCACATTATTACATATCCATTACATAGGCTGTATGTTATAGACACCATTGGTGGTGGCCCACTGAGATTTATCTCACACCCTATATGAGTGTCTTTTGGTACCTGAAGTATATTACATGCTTTCAAGTGTTTAGAAAGAGAAGCATACAACTTAAAACAATTGATTCATTACTATTTAGGATGGATCTTGATAATATATGACCGAGATGGAGCTATGGATGATTGGGATAGTATTTGAATTCCTTTATAATTTTGTGAAGCATGTTATGCCTACTTTCTTGTATCCATGTTTTCCAATTTTATAGATACATGACATATCATCATCAGTTGTTGTAAGATTCTATGTTATTCCATTTATTCTAGTAATTCTTATTATTGTCCCTATTTTCTATTGTGACTTCTCTTTACTCATATTTCTTTGGCTGTTTACCTATTTTTGCTTTCATCTAATGCTCTAAACTTTGGTAATGAGGCTATAGACTCCCCACAGTCTCATCATAGACCCTCACTTCTAGTCAGTAGCCTCTGGCATTCATGGAGATGCACTTGAGGCCATGTGGCTCACAGGGCTCCGGGAACCCATTATGTGGAATCCAGGTCTAGGAAATCAAAAAGGGGAATCAAAGGAGGTTTATTTCTTTCTTTACTATTTGGAGATAATAGTCGAGAGATTAGGATCTCTTGGGACATGGTCATAATCCATTCTTTCACATCTCAAACCCATGTTCGGGGTAAAATCCAAGTTACCCAAAATATAATTGTTGTTTTCCTTTTACTTATTATAGTTTATATTATTTTTCCATTGGGTGATGCACATGTTGGGTGGTATTGTATATTATTACTCTATTTGAGGATATTCATTCATCGATGTCCCAATGATATCAGGGCAAGGACAATTGTTACATGAATAATTATAGGCACCTAGAATTCACATGTCAGCAATATTTTCATACCATATAAGTATATTTCCCAAATTTTCATTGCTTCATATTCCTGTCATTGTTGAGTGATGTTGTGATAGTTAGCTTATTCTTGTTTTACTCTTGGTTGTGATTGAGTGATAACCTATCTCAATTCATGAGGTGTATGGGCCCTCATGGGTTGGGATGAGTAATTTAATTAGTTGATCTATTATGATATAAATAAATGGGTGGGGTTTCTAGTGATAGGTGTATGGGAACTGATTCAATGGAAGTGACTATCCATTATAAATTGAATCATGACCTCTAAAATGAATTGGTTGTACATCCTTATCCAACTTTTTCATTTTTATTAAGTGTAATGGAGTGAACCTAATAATTAAATGTAAAATGAAATGAAACTTATTGTTGAGAACATACAAATAACTATCCATATAAGCATGTAGTTTGGGTAGTATACCTTTAGTAGTGAGTTTTATTATGTTCTTCTTCCTCTAGTGATGATATTTTTCTTCATAAACTCATTCTGAGTTGTGTGATTAGAATTTATAGATAAATTCCACCATGACATCCTTGTATCAAACGCCAGGAGAGTGGAAATGACCATTATCTTGATGTGGTGAGCCTTGAGTTTCCAATCATACCTTCAGAAGTGACACTAGAGGCACCGACTGCTGAACCTAATTAGGGAATTGATTCCCAAATTCAAGATAGTTTCTTATGTTTGATGCAGTCCATGCATGGTGATCCATGGCATCCACCTATAATGGATGATATAATTCACGAGTTCTATTAGCAGAAACCTCATAATTTTTCAGGGGATGGAATTTTGTAGGCTGTTGAGTCTTTTCTAGAGGCCATACTATATATCTTTGAGCATCTACAAATTCCTCCAGAGTGTAGGGTCAAGATTTTCACATACATGCTTCGAGATTCGTCCAAGCATTGGTGGGATGTGATTTCCCAGGCCGGAAGTCATGAGTGCATGTTTTGGGTTGATTTACAGACTACCTTTTGTGATCATATCATTCATCAGACACTGAGAGCTGAAAAAGCCATATATTTCATGCATCTCAAGTTGGGTTCTATGCTAGTTATGAAATATTTAGCATGTTTCACATAGTTATAGTGCTTTTCACCACTTTTACCCAATGATGAGCTTTATCTTGCTAGACACTTTGAGGATGGGATCCAATATTCTATCCATATGTAGGTGAATGTTTTTCAACTACATATTTTTTTTAAATAGTCAAATAGCCTCTTATCACTGAGTGTAACCTGAGGGACTAAAATAATACCATATATAGAGGATCACTGCCACAATATGCTAGTAGTTCTTCTGGTGGTAGGAAACATTCCATCGAGGATTCTCATTTGGCAGTGACAACCAGAGTTCCCATTTATATGGATCTAAAGTATATCATCAGTGTGGAATATGGGGGAATTCAAATCCTTAGGGTGATAGAGACCCATTAGAGTTTAAGGCTTGTGGCTATATGCGACATTTTCATCATTTGTATAGATCCTTTCCACCATAATTGAGTGGAAAATGATCCTCACCATCTGAACCCTCATGAGTGGGTTCCTTCACTCCAAATAAGGTGGGGAGTTTGAATATCACTAGTAGGTCCAGCCCATGAGGAGTCTGTGGTCATGGTAGTCAGACCCCTAATCACCAGCAGCGCTAACAGAGTAGTTTTTATCTTTGTAGTCAATCTATTTTCCAAAGATGTGGATCAGGATAGTTGAATGCACTAGAGTTGATAAATGACGATCGGGTTATAGGAACATCTATAATATAGGGTAATATTCTAGTATCCTCTAATATAGTATCTTCTTTATTTGATACAAGTGCTTCTAACACTTTTACCTCTATATCTATCGTGGAATGCATCAGACTGGAGATAAATTATTCCTATAGTGTAATGACCCTAGATGTGCTATTAGGGGTATGAAGAGTGGAAGTATTCCAGTGCAGGGAATGCCCCATTGAGGTAGGTAGTTACCATTTCCTATAGAACATTATTTTTTTCCAGATAAAGGGATTCGATGTCATTCTCAGAATGGATTGGTTGGTTCATTATCATGCTTTTGTAGACTGATATCGCCATAGAGTATCATTTACATCACCATAGGGAACAAGTTATCTACATAAGGTTGATTGGTATTTCCGAGCATGTTGATAGGGAATAGAGCATCATGGTCTAGGAGGAATGACCACCTAGATTGAAAATATCTTCATAAAGGATCAGGGTTAATGTAAATCTGATTTCCCTCTAGTAGTGGCTCATTTCAAGGATGTATTTCTCGATGAATTATTTAGATTACCTCCTAAGAGATAGGTAGAGTTTATAATCAACCTTTATCTAGAAGTATCTCTAGTGTCCATTCCACCATACAGGATGAAACATATAGAGCTTCAAGAGCTCAAGAGGTAGATAGAGGATTTATTGGCGAAATGTTTTATAAGGCCTAGTATACCTTCTTAGGGTTTGCCCATTCTTTTTTCAAAAAGGTGGATAGAACCTTAAGTATATGAATGAATTAAACAAGTTTGAACTAGCTTATTGTCAAGAACCGATATCCACCACCTTGAATCGATGATCTCTTAGACCAGCTCTTAGGAGAAAAGGTCTTCTATAACATTGACCTAAGATCATGTTACCATCAGGTACAAGTCAAACCATAAGACATACCACATACAGATTTCCTTAGTAGGTATGGTTTGTATGAGTATATTTTTATGTCATTAGGTCTTAAGAATGGTCCCTCTGTTTTCATGGATCTGATGAATAGGTTGTTCCATCCCAATACAGATTCTTTTTTTCTTGGTCTCTAGGGATGACATCTTGGTTTATTCTCCTACCCATAGTGACAAATCTAAACATCTTGATGTCATTCTGAGTACATAGATACAACATCATCTTTATGAAAATATTGTTAGGTTCCACTTATGGATTGAAAATGATAACTAATTAGGTCATATTATCTCAGAATTAGGTATATCTATTGACCCAAAAAATGTTGGTGCTTTAGTTTCCTCAATGAATCAGAAGAATGTATTTGATATATGATGTTTCTTTGGGTTGGATGGATATTAAAAGAATTTATTATAGAAATTTTCCCACCTTGCTTCACCTCTTACTAGTCTTACAAAAAAGTTTTCATGTTACATCGGTTAGAATAATGTGAGAAATACTTTTAAGAGATGAAATGGAGTCTTTTCCTAGCAGGTATTCAGATTCTCCCAGATCTAGGAAGAGGTTATACCTTCTTCTGTGATATATCAGGCATTGTCTTGGGATCAGTCTTGATGCAGAAGAAAAAATTCATTACATATACATATCAGTAGTTGAGGCCTCATGAGAAGAATTTCCCAATGCATGCCCTTGATCTAGAAACATATTTACATGCCTTACGTTGCTGGAGGCAATATCTTTTGGGTGAGAACTTTGTGGTGTACACAGACCACAAGAGCCTCAAATATATCATTTATCATCCTTACTTGAACCACAGAAAATAGATATGGGTTGAATATTTATAATCTTTTGTTCATTATCTTGCATATACACCATGGAAGAGCATTTTATTTGTAGATGTGTTGACTCAAAAAACTCCAACATAGGCCATATGAGAAGCTAGTGATGAATTGAAGTTAATGAACCACTTTTTTGAGCTATATCTTGAGTTTCCTAATATTCACGACCAGACTTATCACTCATCCTTGATAGTTACCTCTTCCCTCCTTGAGAAGGTGAAGAGTAGAAAATTTCCAGATCTTTAAGGCTTGGTTCTCTATAAGAGTATATTAGGAGATAACCCACCTACAGATTGGATTATGGATAGAGATGATGTCTTGTGTCTTCATGGACATGTCTGGATTCCTATTGGTATAATAGAGGAGTTCATGAAAGTGTACAATGCCTCTCAGTGGGTAGTTCTTCCAGGAATATTGAAGATGTATCGAAAAATGTGACGCCAATATTGGTGGCCTAGAATGAAATGCTAGATATTAGACTTTATCACTAGGTGTTCCACCTATCATTAGGTGAAGATGGAGCACTATAGATCTATAGGATTGTTACAATCACCTCTAATTCCATAATTGAAATGTGAAGATGTTTCCATAGACTTTGTAGTTGGTGTTCTTAGGTTCCAAGAGGTGAAGACATTGTATGGGTTTTCATTGAATGACTGAATAAATTTTCCCACTTCATTCCTATTTAAGATACTTTCTCAGTTGATGAGTTGGGAATATTTTATGTTTGTGAGATCATATGATTACATGGGGTCCCCCATACAATCATTTCATGTAGGGATTCTCATTTAATGTCACATTACTAACAAGGATTGTTGAAGGATATAGGAACACGTGTTTTTCTAAGCACATCCATTCACCCTCAGACTGATGGAAAAACAAAATGAACAATATAGGTTCTATAGGATATGCTTCAAGAATATTTCCTTGATTTTAGTAGTTCATGGGAATAGAATATCCCTCTCTTTGAGTTCTCTTATAATAACAACATTAAAGCAACAATTCAGATGAATCCTTTTGAGGATTTATATGTTAGGCCATGTTGTTCACCCCAGTGCAAGCTAGAGGTAGGTGAAGTATCCCTACTAGGTCCTCATATCATTCAAGAAACTTTAGAGAAGGTTCATCTGATCCAAAAATGTATGAATACTACTCAGTCTAGACTAAAATCATATAATGATCTCTATCAATGACCTCTAGAGTTTGAGGGTGGGGATCCTATTTTCCTTCAATTATCTCCTTGGCTAAATCATAGATGGTTATAAAAGCATGTGAAGTCATATCTTCATTACATAGGGCCATTTAAGATTATAGAGAGAGATGGGAAGGTAGACTATTGGTGGTTACTGCCTCATAGGTACCATGTCATGCACGATGTATTCCACATCTCATAATTTCTCATGTATCATGATGATTTTTATCATACTTTTGATCCTAAGTAAGTTGAGTTAGATGTTGATTCTACCTTTGAGGAGTATCCAATATGAATCAAGGGTCAAAGAATGAAGGATCTCCGAGGATAGTCTATCACTCCAGTACAGGTTCTATGGAATCATGGTCGAGTACAGGATGAGACATGGGAGTGGAAGGCCGATGCACCTTCCCAATAGCCAGAATTGTTCTAAGATTGTGTTTCACCACCCTTGGAAGGCGAATTCAGGGATGAATAATTTTAAGGGAGAAATAATATAAGAACCTGGTTTTCACTCAAGTATGGATCCTTTAAATTTCATTCTAAATCATTATCTTGGACCTTTTATGGGTGCCTCTTGAGTTGGTAATGGTCCCAATGGTGTCTGGGATTGTTCGGAGCCAGGAACACATATTTTTGGGGAATCAGGACAAGTCACATGGTTGGAGCATGGTTGGTGCACAATTCTCCTAACTTTGTGGATGGTGTTTTTTCAGATAGAGTCATCACACACGGTTGTGTCATAGATGTGTGGCCTAACCATGTAAGTTCCCCATCTTCCTAGGTAACCGTGAACAGTTTGTGCATGGATTTTCAAACTGTGCGAAAAAAACCCTATATATGATATTTAATGGGTAAATTATCCATTTTTCCTTAATGATCTAATTAGATCCCTCCTTATTCCCTAATCTGAGTTTATGTGGAATTCACCTCCATGGAACTAATTTTGGATCTTTTTTTTAGAAAAAATATAGGGATTTAAAGATCTCATTCTTCTTGGATCCAATCGAGCATTCATTCAACATGTTGGATGTATAATGGTGATTACTCAAGACCATTTAAGTCATTCCTCTTCTCTCTTACTCTCGACCTAGTTATTGGGGTTTGATCATTTTTCACATTTTCGTGGATCTACTCTGATTCAAGACAAATCAATGGAAAATATCATAGGAGAAGAGTCGTAAAAGCTGAAGGTAGGTAAACTATAGCTCGTCCCGCAAGTTTATTGATTTTTAAATTGTCGTGTGGAGGCCACCAATTTCATCAGGTGTTGTTTATAGAATTTATATGTCATACTTATAATCATTAGAATAGTATGGATATTATATTTCCATATATGTGATTAATTTTTGGTGGTAACTCCCAAAACTCCATCCATCCCATGTAGTATGTTATTCCATATTTGGGTTTTTAGTAGTTTAGATGATTGATCCACCATTCGGGTGTGACATGGATTGACCATCCTAAGGGTAAGAGTTTCTATATTAAATGGATTGTTTATAATAAGAATTTCATAATGGAATGTACCATGTATGCTTACCACTTGACTCACCTAAGGTACGTTCATATATTTGACAATAAAATATGAAATGTGAATCGTGAGTATACTAAGTATATGACTTGTATTGAAATTTAAATGAATGGTTGGTTTCAAATCTAAATCACCCCTTACCACATTAACAGAACATAGTGAAATGAACCTTGAATATGGAATATGAATTAAATGGACCAAATGAATGGTTTTATGCTACTTGGACTTGTCCCACTAATGAAAGGAAACGCTTGAACCAAATGACTTGATTAAAAGGTTGAATTCTACTTAAACTTATCACAATAATGAAAGGAAAGGCTTGAATAAAAGTAAATATAACATGATTTTAATATAAAATAGGTGTGTCTAGACTTGATCTCACCTTGGATTCTGATCAGGGAATTCCATGAGCACTCAGAAACTCCATTCTTATTCAAGGATATTTCTTGCATAGGTGGAGACCCACCTAGGTATTGGTCCTTTTATATTATATAGATTCTTAGTATGACAACATAGGATCCCTTATATCTTATCATATGATTCCTCATATGCACTCCTTGGATCCAACATTAACATGTAGGTTCCATGGTTAATTCCCATTGAACCAATTCATTTTTTTAGCCCCATTTTTGCTTGGATGAACACCTTAGACACGATAGGCATCTCATTGTGAAATGCCTTGTATTATTCTCCTTGGATTACACTCTGACCCCATGATAGGCTATAGTTATTACTAAGTTAGTGACCCTTAAGGTCTATGTCTCCTTGGTTATTACATTGGGACTTCACTATCAAATATCATTACAGGTTTCCTTGTTACATCATAGAACCTTAACTATTATTAATATGTGACATATGTATAAACTGGTAACAATCAAAAAATGAATTGGTTACATGTTTAGATTCTAGCTGAGGGATAAAGCATGTACATGGGTATTTAGTTACATTGTATTTGTTAACATTATATATGCATGCTTTCCATTGTTACATTTCCATTACATAGGTTGGATTTTATAGACATAGTTGGTGGTAGCCTGCTGAGATTTATCTCACACCCTCTCTTGGTGTTTTTTGGTACCCAGAGTAGATTACATGGTTGCATGTGTTGACAATGGGAAACATACTACTTCAAACGCTTTATTGCTTACTATTTAGGATAGATATTGACATCAAATGGACATTCTGAAGCTTGGGATGCTTGGGATAGTCTTTTATTTCCATTATATTTTTGAATACCATGTTATGCATGTTGTATTGTATCCATGTTTTCCATTTTTATTTTCACATGACATATCATCAATAGGTGTTGTAAGATTCAATGTTATTATAATTATTTTAGTTATTGTTACTATTGCCCCTATTTTCTTCTTTGGATTTTCTTTACTCATATTACATCTGCTATTTAACTATGTTTACTTTCATACACTGTGATATACTTTAGTAATGAGGTCATAGTCTCTCCACGGACACACCCAAGGCCCTTTCTTCTAGTCGAAAGCCTCTAGGGTTTTTGGAGATTCACATATGAGAATGTGTCTCAATAGGCTTGGGGAACCAATTAAGTGGAATCCAGCTCTAATACATTACACTTCACATAGTGGAGCATTGAAGATGACCTAATAGTAAGGGAGAGGTGTCTGAGTGTAGGGTTTCATATTAATTAGGGTTAATTGAGGTTTGATACTAGAGGTGGGGGTTATAAGACGTTGTGAGAGGGAGGTAGATATGAATCATGGGACATGAAGTTCTTATAGGCAGGGAGCTGGCCAATGAAGAGATCGTGATATGATGGTGGCCTGACAGTGGTGGGATGTGTTCAATCAAAAATAAACTATCTAAAAAATAGTGTATCAAAGTATTCAATGTAAACATGAAATACGAAGAGAAGAAAATAAACTATTAGAAAGTAAACATTATCCAATAAATTAAAAGTCATAACAAAAATAAAATATGAAAAGTTAAAAAAAATTCATGGATTATCGAGTAAGAAATCAAATACCCAAAAAAGATACTATTAAAAATATTCTTGATCTTAAAAAAAACATAAATTTAACCAAAGTGTTAGGAGGATCTGAAAACTCAGTTTTAGATTTCCCCATTACATGTATAGAACTTACTCAACTTTAAGCATAAAAAAGTGTACCTTGTTTTAAACCCAAAAATTCTTCAACTTTAAGATCACTGAAAATAATAGGAATCAGTATAACTAAGATCATATTTAATTATATGATCAGTATAAATTAGACTACATGAATTTTTTGATAAGATATTTGGAAGAAACATCTTCACAGTCGATATAAATGGACAAAACAATACAACTTATGGCCTCAAAATCATGTCGATAACATGGGATTAGGTAAAGAATAAATAAAATAGAAAAACTAAGAGTTTTACTATGTATATATGACAAAGGGTTTCTCTAATATCACTTGTAAAAAGATTAAAAATATGATCAATTAAATGAAATGATATATTTTTACAACTTCCCCTAAAATAAACATTCCTAAAAATAAAATCACAACCATACTATTGTTTCATTAAGCATCTAGTTCAATTTATAGACATCCATTGTAACAAAATTCAATGGTCAAATTTAGTGCTCTTAGAGTTTATTTGAAATAGTACCTAATGAATTCTACAGTCATCTGATGAGTGTCTACTTTAGTTCTATCATTCAATTTTTATGCCACTAAAACACTCCACGTTCTTATTAAAAATAATTTACTATAACTCCTCAACATACATACCAAATTTAAATCTATAATTTTTTCCAGATCAAAAGATAACCTTTTATACATGATACTAAAGGTGGTTACATGGATCAAATTTCATCATTTTATGGACTTAGTCAACATCCCTCACACTTGAGATTCCTATAGACTTCTTGAAGGAATCGTATAGAACAATTTTAGTATAATTGCTTTTTGATATTTGTTATAAATGTGTAGAATGTCACAAAATGATGAAAAATATAAACTCCCATGGACTTAAAAATGTGTTGGTACATCAAAAATACTACAAAAATGGTTGGTAACTGCTTGGAAAAATTATTCAAGGAGTTAGAGCCACCTGATGAAATTTTATATTGGCCATTTGAATCTTTTCCCCATATCCATATATAATTTTTTTGCTGATGTGTGGGAAATAAAATGTGTAATCCATCGATTTTTTCAATATTTGATAATATGAAATTGATACCTTCTCTGTGGACGAAGTACTTATGAATGAACCATGTTAAATTTTTATAAGTATTTTATCCCTTTTTATTTTTTTGAGTTTTAGTGAGAGTGAATCCACACAACAGATTTTTTATAATGGGGGATGTGATTGAGATTATTGAAAAAGGTATGTAGTTGGAATGCATTAATTCACCTACTCCACTAATGTTCTCTTTAAAATATTTTCAAATATATTTTTTACCTGTCATTGATAATGAGGGTTTAGTTTCATAAATTGAACTATATTCCTTAGTTTCTAAGATAAAATCATTTGAAAAGAAAAAACCAATGGAAATGAATGTATCATTGAATTTATATCACTAGAAGCTTCAAATTATGATGGGAGAATCATGTATAGATTTGTGTGAATCTTTACATATTCCCTCCTCTAATATATCATGTTGGAATTCACCAATCACATCCTATTCATATCTATAACGAAGTTTAAAAATGAAATATTATTACATGATTGTGGACATGGAATGGTGATAAAATTTTAATTAATGTTGCAATGTTTTTTAGTGGTGTTTTTTTCCATGTTGTAGTTTATAGACATGAAAATGGAACAAACATGGAATATTCAAACCTGAATTATATTTTTAAAACCCCACATATATATTTTTTAAAGAAAATTTAAAGTTAATCCTATATTAAATCGTTTATCTATTTGTTCATTATTGGTGTATTTGATGAAAATAAAACTATGGTAAAATATTTTAAAATAAAAATAACTAACATTTATGGGAATGTAAACTAGCCCTTAAACTTATTTTCCATAAAAGAGGCTAAATTATTATGAAAATTTTAAAATATAAACCTAAAATTATATAAAATGTTTTAAAAAATAAATTATAAATATTGTGATCTTCACTGAATATCTTTTATTTAAGAGGGTTTATTTTTATATATATGGGAAAATATATAAAATTTTATTATTGTATTTTTTAAAATAGAAAATACTTTTCAACTAAAGTCCATAAAAATCTCCGGATTCACCCCATCAATGCCATTATTTTTCACGTAAATCAGTACCATCCACTTGCAATCTTTAATATTGTGTTTGATGTTCTGGGTATTTGTATCCTTTCAATTTCCATAAAAAAATTATTTAATTCTTATATATTTTTATAATTAAAAGGAGAAAATATTTAGGGATTTTGATTGATTCTTTTTTTGTAAATTTTTATATCAATTTTCCCTTATAATGTTTATTTTTATAGATATAGTCCAATTTAGTAATTCTATACAAGTATTTTAAGGAACTTTTCTCTTGATATAGAAATAGTTTTTGAATAATTTTTATAAATTAACTTATTTTAACATGTTTTTTATGTTATTAAAAACCAATTCATTGTATAATAATATTTTTTTATTACGTTTCTGAAAATCAAATATACCTGATAAATACAATCATAATTTTGAAAACTAGAAAGTGGATAACATATTAAATAACTAATTAATCCATCTTTGTTTATTTTTTATTTTTTATTTTCATTGTTAACAAATTATTTGTATGGAGTTTCTTTTCATATTAGTCTTATGTGAAGGCGTGATGCTCTTTATGGGATCCTTTATATAAAACCAACTTCATAATTACCTACTAAAGAAATATATATTCTAGGTTGTATACATAATTCTTAGAAAATTCAATGACCTTATTAAAGAAAAAAATATTTTATCATTTTCATACTATTTTTTGGAAATTTAAATATTTTTCATTAAATATTGTTTCTTTCTCTTGTGTTTTTTATCATAAATAGGTCCCTTCAAAATAATTTTATAAAATTATAGTGAATATTCGACTTTGAACATTATCGTGAAGAGATAATTTGTGAAACTCAATTCTATAATGTATAGTTTCATTGTAAAATACTTGTAATGGAATTTTAGTACCTTTTTTTATGTTATGATTTTTACTCACTAAACTACAAGAATAATTTGAAATTACAATGTTAAAATTTCCTAGTTTGTACATATATTAGTAGGATATTTTTTTATTTTGGTTTTATTATTTAGATCACATCCATTGAATAAAATATATCATCATTATATTCATACTTTAATAATAATATATTTTTTAAATTAAATCATTTGAATGTAAAAAAAATATGTTTTATTAGGGAAATAATCCACACGACTATTATTTTTTATTCTATGGTGACTACAAAATGATATATCAGTTTGACTTAGATGCAATGACTTTTATGCTTGTAGAATGTATTTTATTTTCTGAATAGAATAATTTTTAAATTTAGTCCCTGTATATGAAAGTCGTGTACAATATCACAAATATATTTCTCAGTATGAAGTCCTCTAATTTTAAAATTCTTGGTCAAAATGAATTAAGATAGTTGATTAATTATTTTGTAGGATTCTGAAAGCTACAACACCTCTACCCAACCGTACTTATCAATAATCAAGTGAGCCGTAGTTTCTATTCCTAAGACTATGAACCAAAAAATAATGGAATACCATGAAGTAATTTAATTTTTTTACTCTTAATTATGCAGGATGAATTGATTATGGAAACTTTTGACTTTCTTACTGAGTTGGAATATGATGTGTTTTTGAAAATAGTGAAAAAAAAATTATACATTCTTAAAAATTCAATAATGAATATTATTTCATTGGATACATAACATAAACCCTTATTTCACCATAATGATAGAGAATTATAAAAATAAATTTTAAGTGAAACTTCCAAATAATATTTGTGAAATAGATACTTTAAAATACATTTATTCACATGTAAATGATGAAGACAATGACCTGATGGAAGAATGTATAATTTTTAGTGTTTATTCCTCTAGTGAAATGTTTCATATAGGGGAAAACATTTTAATTGATGTATTGAATAATATAAAAAACTTACTGAAGAATAATGTGAGGAATATGAATTGGGATTTGATAGTGCTTTGTATCACTGCATTTTCTAGTTAGATTGTTTGAATCTTATATCTGATCCATAACATGGATATGATATATCCACACACACAAATACTAATTGTGGATAATTTCATACCAAGGAACAATGTGAAAATGTGTTTCACTATATATTTCTATTTGAAATGGAATACTATGTCACTTTTTTCTTCCTCCCATCATTTTCCCCCTATTTCATCGTCTATTTAGAGATATTAATTGAAAATTAATTATAGAACTTTTCATTTTTCTCCTAATAATGAATGGTAAACAGACTTTAAGATTAAGGAAAATTGAACTCTAAATTCGATGACAATTTTAATCCCTCCAGAAGAATTAAGTTGTTTGAAGCTTACAATTTTTAAACAAATTGGTATATCAAAGTATTCGATTTAATCATCCAACATGCATAATGAAAATTTTACTTCCATAAATTAAACACTATTTGATAAAGTAATTAACATAATGGATATAAAATATGTAATTTTAAAAACAGTTAATATAGTATCAAGTAATAACTCAAATACACACAAAAGGATATTATTACAAATATACATGACCTTAACATGAATCCTACACATTTATGAAAATTGGTAGAAGGATATATAAACCTGGTCCTAGGTATCCGTGATCCATGAATGAATCTTCCTTAATAGTAAAACATATCCGATAGTTCCATGTTCCAAACCCAAAACATCTTTGATTTTAAGATCATCGACATTAGTATGCAACACTATCATCGAGATCCTCTTTAATCATATGATCAGTAGCAAGTCCCCTTCAGGATTTTATTGACATGATTGTTGGAAGGTAAAAATAATAACTTTATCTAAATAGATCATACAATGCATATTCTAGCCTCAAAAACACATTGATCATAAAGGATATAGGAATGAATGATTAAAAATAAAAAATAAGATATTTACAATATAAATCTCATCAAAAGGTATATATTAGTGATCTCATAAAAAATATTACAATTATGGTCAATCCAATGAAAATATATTTTTTTCACAACTAAACAAACAATACACTTTCCTAAAAATTAAACCCAAGTCATACTAATATTCAAGGATACATCTTGTTAAATTTATAGTCATTCACTACATTAACATTCAATGGTATAAGTACATGTTCAATGAGTTTAGTTGAAACAGTATCTATTGTATCATACATTCATCTGATGGATGTATCCTAAAGTTATATCATTAAATTTATAATACACTTCAACAATATTAATTTCTATTGAATGTAATTTAGTTCATCTCTTTAATATACATGGAAAAGGTAGATATAACAAGTTTACCTAATGTCAAAATAATTTTAATTGAACATGAATATCAAAAACATAAAGAATACATTTCAAGTAAGATTAAACTATTATAATGTGAATTTTTATTTTCAAAACAAAGTATATTAAAGTTTTATTTAGACCAAAAAATAGTTCCATTTTTTAAAATCACATGAAACATTAGATAAAATATGTTTAATCAAAATTTTAAAAGAAACTTCTTGAAACATTTCAAGAAAAAACTCCTGCTGAGTTTTACCATCAAGAAGATGATTCTTAAATCTCTCTAATTTACCTATAAAAAATTAACCCCTTAATAGAACATTAAAAAAACTAATAACATTAGTAAATAATAACAATAATGTATTCTCATGAAATTTAACCCCTTTTTTGATTATAAAATAGAACCATAAGGGGATAAAAAAATAAAAAATGGAGGAATAAGTTTTAGACATTAAGTGAAATATATAAAATAAGAGGCAATTTCTAATATGTAATATTTATCCATTTATGAATTTCAATTAGAGAATAAAAAATAATAATATTTTATCTAAAATTTTAAATTTAGCAGCATCTGATAATTTTACCCTTATCTCAAACATTCAGTGAAAAAAATACCTCAAAAAATGTAATAATTTTTTAAAAAATTAATTTCTAGTTAAAGTTATTCATGTAATAGAAATTAATATATCAATAAAAATATTCAAAATTGTGTTTATATAATCATCTAGGGAATGAAAAAAGAGGGTAAGAGTCTATTATTTTATAAGAGTATTTTCTATTATCTTTTTTATCCTTTTTATACTCATCTAGAGTAATTTGAGAGAAATAAATTCAAAATGTAAAACAACCATTTTTTGAAATTTATAAATTTATTTAATAAAAAAACCTAACTATTATGAATATAGTAAGATATGGACAAGAAAATTATGCATTTTTGAAGTTACCTTCCACCACTTCTGGAATGATCTTATTCCGTAGAAGATGGTTCCAATTGAAATTAAAAATACATGTTTGTATCTTATATTAATTTTAATAGTAAATTAAAAACTAATTTAATGAAATTATCAAAAAAAACAAAACTTCCACTTGACAAAGGAATTAAATTTTAAAAAAAATCAAAATCTAAAAAATTACAAAATAAATAATGAATAAGATTTAATTTTTGATAAACTTAAAATAAATTTTCCATGTACTAGATATGATATTTTACTTATTGGTATGAAATAACTTAATTTTATAAGATATTATGTATGAGTAATCTGGAATTTCTTAGTTCTAAAAGTATTTAAAAATTTTAACTTTTGTACAAAAATATTTCTATTTATTTTATGTTCAATAGTTGTATGATACTTTGAAGTAAAATCTTTATGTTTTTCAAATTATAGGACATTTTTCAGAGAACACAAACTATTCCAATGCCCGCCTCATTGAAACTTTTAATAGAAAGAAGAAATACTAGGAACAGAGTTTTTTGTCATTTAATGGCCTCTTCAGGTGGATTTTTTTCAAAGTTTGTAAGTGTTCTTTTTGGGTATAGCCTTCTTATAAAATTTCATAAAGTATTTTTAAAAAGGATATTCTCATGGTATTTATTGAGGGATTTTCTTCAATATTTCAATTTTTAATGTTTCACCACATTACTCTTATATTTTATGAAATATGTGGTCTTACCTTTCAATTTAGATTTTAACATCAAAGATTTACATTTTAATTTATACAAAAATATCATGACTTTAACATTATAAATAATTTAGAAGGATAACTCATCTATTATCTTATCAATTTCAAATTTAATCTCAATATATTCATTTTTATGTTATAAATATTTCTTAATGTGTTTTTGATAAGTGATCTCAACCTCAATAAGATCCTACTTGGGTAGATTAAAATATTTATTCAATATTTTACTTTGATTTTCCATTCCTGTCCCATGACCTTCCATTTAAATTACATGAGCTTCATCCCATAATACCATTACATTATACAATGTTTAACAAAGCACTAAAATTATCAAGGAAATCATTGTATTCAGATAATTACATTTATCATTTGAAATTTTTATTCTAAATTTATATAGGGGATACATTATTCACTATACAATACCATATCAAACATAGACCTTAAATTTTAGTTACAACTTTCCATTCAATTAGATTCTTTTCAATTGTTAGATTAGATTTCAAAATTAAACTATCATAAAAACTATGTAACAATTAAAGTCCCAATCACATTATTAAAATATTGATGATTCTAAAAATTCATTTCATAATAATCAATTCAATTTATAGATTCTCATATAACCATTAAACATATATAACAATATCACCCATATACCAATTATGTTCAAGTATCAACTGAGTTCAACTCACTTGGAATTGACTTTTAGTATAGATCAACGCATATTAAAGAGTCAATTCAACCAAGTATAACTCAAAATAATGAATTTAATTAAACCCAAGTTAAGGTATGGCATGACGGTACTAACCACATCATTCATGCATTTATAAAAATGAAAATATTGTGTATTTGGATTATTTAACACCTAACTTAGACTCATAGTGTTATATTCATACAAATTAGTCACATGTTTGGACTAAATTGGGTGAAAATGATAAACTATATAGACACTTATAAAATAAGGAATTTTCTTTAAACTAGTGATACAATACCTGAAGGAGATCAAAATAAGAATATAAGTAAATAGAAAGTTAATCCTCACTCTAGCTTTGATTCACATATGAGATAAGCTAAAATAAACAAGAGATGGGTGAGATCCCTCCATGGGAAGAGAAGAGATGAAGGGTAATCACATAAGGGTTACTTCATAAGATATGGATTATATAAGGGGTTGAAGAATTAAAAGGACATAAGAGAAAAATTGTAAATTAATTTTTACTTTTTAAAGTGGTTTATATCTTAGACACCCATGTTTCTAAACTATTTGTCAAAAATGTAGTTAAAACATCCAAAAAAACTCACTTAACAAGGTTAGTTGATAATTTTTATAAACCATACACCAACTATGAAAATTTTCTTTGAAACCCTCCACAGTAATTCACACAGTTTGTCTGCAACTGTACACCAAGACCCAAGTGAAAGAAACCTCCAAATTTTACCTTCAAACTCACACGTTTTACCCTAAATCAATCATTATTCAAGAAAATTATCCATTTTCTATAGAAACATGAATTTCAAATTTCTACATACTCAAAGTGCTACATGATATCTCCTAAAACATCCACAAAAAACAATGCATAATGGAAAAAACACCAAAATCTTCTAAACCAAACCTAAATCTTTAATGAGGTTTTTACAAACCTAGAACACATCTTTGTCTAAAACCTTATCCAAAACAATCCATTTAATGTGTCCTGACTCTTAAATTTTCTATTGAAACACTGTTTAAAAAATATAACATCCACCATATAAAGGTTTATTTTTTTCCCAAATCTCAAATATCATCTATACACCCAAGCCTTACTAACTCCCAACTAAAAAAATTATTATCCTCAAGATGTATTGGTGTCCATCCAACTACATCACATGATTTAAATTATGATTCAACTCTCTTTTAATGGCCTTTCTCCATCCCTAAATTAGAATGAGCATGCCTCTACTATTTAGGAATAACCTAAACACACTTGATAGTCCAAGAAAACCTCATTCAACCCCTAAAATATTACCATAATATATGAAATGACTCCCATATTACGGTTTTAAAATCACTACATCCAACTTCACATGATATAAAAAGTAAAACCTCCTCTATATAATCTAGATTAATATGTTTGGTTTCCACCAATATGACATCCCACTTCATGATACTGATTCCTAGCTCTAATGAAACATGAAATCGCACAAGAATGCACATCGCAGTCTGAAACCAACTATTAATTTAATTTTAGGATTAGAACCCCAGCTATCCCAACTCAAAAATTCCCTCCTCCCATCAATAATGCACTTTCAGTTACAATATTATGATTCCCTAAAAACTATAGTAATCAAATTCTCATCCTGACACACGAATTCCTAACCCAAACATCGATGTGATTCCATGATCAAAGCACTAAAAACACTCATTATTTACTCTTAAATCACTCAAGAAATATTGTTACACCACAACAAACTATTCCAAGATCACTAAATCTCATCTTGATCTCTGAAACATGCACTTATAATTCATAATAACAACTTCATACATTAAACATTTCTTATTCATGACTCATAATAATCCATCCATAACTCTTATTTTAATTCATCCAAAGAGAGCATCAAACCATTCATAGATTATAAGGGGATCCCCAATATATTTCTTTACATGAAATACTCCTAGAGAATTAAACAAAATAGATCCTATCTTTATCGCATGTGTTCCTCTCTTCCTGATTCATGCCCCTTGGAAACTTTTCTCACAATTCCTCATCAAGGTCATTCATCCTTGTCTCATATGTGTTCTCCCAAAAATACAAATATTAGTAGGCACCATGATTACCATCACACACTACCTTGATCTATCAAATAAAAATGGACACACACACCTCTACACTACCAAAAATTTATCATGAATCATGATCTTTTATGTCGCACCATATCCAAATTAGAATTTCATTCCTAAAAAAATAACCATGATTGTGTGTATGTCATCCTAGAATAACTAGGAGTACCCTTGGTAATCCTCATCAAAATCAGGAATTTCACTTGTGTTAAGGTCCATTACACAACTACTCTCTAATTGGTATCATTCCAAAAAATACAAGCATCATGTCTCAGTCATACCAAGATGCTGGAAGCATACTCAAAACTTTGCAGGGCGAGGAATTCAATTAATTCTACCATATACCCCCCAACATTTATATTGAGTATCGGTAACCTATGTTATTACACATTTAAAACCATTAAATGAATTTCCAAAAATATAGTTTGAACATGGTCACACCTAATGTGCATCAAACCAATCCACAAGACTCAATTTGAATTTATACTGACAACAAGTGTTCACTCTTGCACCACCCGATCTCATGAAATCCCCAAAGTCACATCTCTACTATAATAAGTTCACATAACATGAATCATCGTGTTTGTATTTGAGTGTCAATATTCTTAGTCTCTCACACCAAACTGAGCAACAAAACATACTCCCAACATGTCACATCCTCCAATGGCCCAAAGGACTTCATTTTTTATTGATTTTGATAATCCACCTTTCAAGGGGTGAGGTGGAACCCTTACAAGGTCTGTAGGTGTAAGAATCACATGGCCCGTAGGCCTTAGAGGAATTCATTTTCCAGTAGGCTCAAAAATTACATACAAGACAAACTAAATACTTGGAACTGCTCCTCCCCTACATCTTCATCATGAAATCAGCTCTCCACCTTAGCATGGTTGTTCGGCTAGGCATTCTCTTGCATGCACAGGCTTGTCTGGATGGCAGGTGCCATACCCTCTCATTCGTGCAATCCGTTTATCTTCATTTGTGGTGAAATCTCCTTGAGTATCATGTCAAAGCGCATGACCACCCCTCACCATAGGAATCATTTGAAGAACCCAAAACATCTTACCAATATAGCCACCACATACACAGAACACATACCAAACTATTAGGTTCATGCATCTAAAGGATCATGTCCTTTGAAACTATCCTAGTCATGAGTTTCTAACACCACAGGTGCTCAACAATAACTACATCTCCACTTGGTAGCATCAAACATAAACAAAACACATAACCCAAGTATCTACCCATGCCTCACACACTAAAGGAATATCACATGATTGGATAAAAACATATCATGGGTTACCCTTAATAGTCAGAAGTCATTGACACACTTAACCTAAGCTTCCCTCAAGTGTCACTAGGTCCTACCACATAACCCCTAAACCAAGCCTCACAAAAACCCTAGGTCATAGGATGAAACCCATCCTCATATCAAGGAAACACAACATCTAACATTACAAATACCCTTCTCAAGGTTCTCAAAAATTGGGAACTTTCTCCCAACCCTCTTACCCTTAATAGAGTTATTACCCCAATTACTATGTCTCCCCACCTTCATAGTGTTTATCTCAACACGTAACATAGAATCCTGATAACCTAGGCACTCATAGTAGCCTGAACTACCCATGTAAAGGTAATGATAGAAACATAAGACCTCTAAGTCACCTCATCCATTTAAGGGTCAACACATTACAATTTTACTCTAATAAGTCATTACCATTTTAAAGGATTCCAAAGATAGGGTTTGTTAAATTGAACTTCATTCACATTCTATAGAGAAATATTCTTTATAGTATTTTTACTAGATTATTATTTTAAACAACCATATTTTTATCATGAATCTTTTTGTAAGCCAATAACCATCTAAACATTACATGGTTTATCAAGATTTCCACATTATCAGGGCTTGATTTAATAGGATTTCATTAAAAAGATATAGAGGAATATGATTTATAAGTTTCTTACTGGAACCATATTTAATCAATACCACCATCATTCCATTTATATATACCTATATAAAATGGAATCATCCTGAGAACTGGTCATGTAATTTTCCACCATATTTATATATGGAATCACCATATAAAATAATGAAAACAACCTAAATGGAAAATACCATTTCTATTATTAAATTTCCATAAACCAAAGAATGATTTAAACCATATAAATAAAAACATAATCCAAACATGAATATCATTTAACATACATATCAATCATAAGAAATATACAGATGATATACAAATCAAATGTTCCTAACATGATTCCTGAACACACACACCTTTTATTTCTATACGAATTCATATTCCAAGAATCCAATAAATCACAACATAAAAAATAATGTTCCTCACAAAAGGGGAAATCAAATCCAACCCTAACTTGTAAAATCCTTGAAAACAAAATCTCATCCATTGTAACTTGGGTTTTCCCCTATCTGTGTGTTTATCACTCTCAGGCATAGGTTTCTTACCATGTTCTGACATGTTTCTAATCTCTAGTCTACCATGAAATGTTATTTAGACCAAAGAAAAATTCTCTAATACCTTTTAGGAACACCCCACACAAAGATATACTGAATTGGTGTTCTAGTCTAGGGCATACCAAAGAAAAATTCTCTAATACCTTTTAGGAACACCCCACCCAAAGATCTACTGAATTGGTGTTCTAGTCCAGGGCACCACATAGCCTCATGTGTGCCTCCCCATATTCAAGAGGATACAGACTAGATGTTTGAGTCTAAGGTTGTACAATGGGGATACTATAACCACCCATCAGAGTTACATCAACGGTATAATAATAATAAAATCATATACCACATAGAAAATAAACATAATAGATAAATAAATAAAGTTATAATAAAAAATTGCTACATAACAATCTATAACAATAATGGTAATACGTAGAATAATAGGATCATCTATGACTAATCAGTTGTAGGGAGTTATAAAAATACCAAAAAAAGAACCTAAGAACTCATCCCAAGTAGTATCAATTCCTACTAGGTCCCATCATCCAGATCCAATCTAACATTCCAAGATATACATCAAATGTAAATCCATTTACCTAAAGTTGTTACCTATATCAGGATATTATTATACTTGAGTACCCAAATTCCATGGAATCCCAAAAATGGTGTGAGTAAAAATCAGTAGGCCACCACTAATGGAATCCCTAAAATAACTAGTCTATTTAACAAATGAATGTTTTAGATCTAATGAATAAAAAATATAATAAGGATAAAATAAATAGAAAGTAAATATAACATTTACTCTGATACAGAGCTCCAATGTGACACTTGAGGTCAGTCCTACCCACTTCGATCATCACCAAATATCTCTAATTAAGGTGATGGGTCTCATATATCATTTAAATTAAAAGGTACACCACCAAGGTAACCATAACCCTAAAAATAGAAGGGGTTACATGGGGGCTCCATTGGGAATTCCACTTTCATCATGTGATCAAGTATTCATTAAATTTCACTATGTAATTCTTCTTTGTATAAACCAAGTGAATCCTAGGAATCGAACCTAGGAAATATATCAAATGAATCCAAAAAACTACATTAACAAGGAATTTAGAGTATCATTCTTGATATAATCATAGTGTACACTCAATGGAATTAGGTTACATACAATCAAGAAGTGTTCATAGATCTCATCCTGTGACATTCACAAGGGTACCCTGAGGGAATCCATGAAATTAATTCATGGAAAAAACAACTAATACTTCACCTGAATTCTAGGTGGATCCACTATAAGGAATATACAATGACTATTAAGTGCATATTTCTCATAATATCATGGAATTCCTTAGATTTGGATTTTGTTGAATCCAAATATGAATCTGCCCATGGAATTCAAGCAACTTCCCTAATTAAATCCATGATAACTCAAGGAATTACACCTAGTTTCATATCTAAACTAATCTAAATGGATTTTACTGAGGTAATTTCATATATAATACTCATTTAAATAATAAAAACTCAATATCTAATCTTCAATTACCATGTAATCATTTCCACCAAGAAAAATCATTACTAGATCCCATATCATTATTCCATCTCACTTTCATCTCATAGAAACCATGTCACTTTTTCCCAAGTATTGGTTAAATAAGATGTCATCTATAAGATATAAGGGAAAACACTTTTTAGGTTTTTTTACTAACACTCTATTCAAACAACACCTTTAATTTAATATATCATTATAATTCATAAGTTAACAATTATCATTATAACACTTGGTACCCACATCAAACCCAAGGCCTACCATTTAATTTATATCTAGTTAATCCCATTATCTCATCCCATTACACAAGGATTGAACAAGAATCTACATTACCATGGAAACCATTGAATTCACATAATTTTTTGTATCATTCAAAAAGGATCATCTTAATTTATATTAGGGATACACGGTTTCATTTTATGAAACCCTATCGAACATAGACCTTCAATTTCAGTTTTCAATTTCAATTCCATTAGATTAATTTCAAAGTATAAAATTTATTTTACAATTCAACTCACACAAATATGCATTTGAAAAAATAGTAAGACTATTAGTTAGGCTTAAGGACAACCTGCCTTATCCTTATAAAAGTAAATTCAATCAAAAATCATCCACAAGATTCAACTTAATTTAGATAAAATTAGAAATTATAAAAAACCCTAAAAATAGGCCATATTATTCAAAAATATTGTGATACCATGTGACATTGAAATAAAAGAAGAATGGATGGAAAAATACACATATTATTGCATCTAGATTGGATTTAAAATAGATAGAAGTTTAAATATCCCATAGATGGGTGAGATACCACCATGGTAAGATAATATAGGGAGGGGCATCACGTAGGGGATTCTAGGAAAGAAAGTGACATAAATGGGGTTAACCCATAAAAGTTTGTAAGGGTAAAACCATAAATTTTCAATTTTTAAGGGGATGGTTATATTTTAAAAATTGTTTGAGAAATAATTCACCAACCATATCATCATATTTTACCCAAAAAACCCAACTCACATGTATGGTTTGTATAGTTTACAAACTGTAAACCAATCATGTGAAACAACTCTATAACCCTCTGCAACAATTCACACGGTTTGTCTACAATCGTGTGAAAACTGTGTGCCAAGACCCAAGTCCAAGAAACCTTGCATGATTTACACTAATAATAACATGGTTTAACATAAACAATGAAATATACTTGAAAATAAAGCATATACTATATAACATGAATTGAAAAGTTCTCCATGATTAGGGTGTTTCATGGTTTCTCCTAAACCAAGAACACCAAATCATTCACCTTGGATAGAAAACCTCAAAAACCATGGAAGCTAAACATAAAGCTCATAATCCTCATCATGGAAACAAAAATAAATATTAATCCCAAAACATATCCAAAAGAGTCACTTTAATAAATCCCAACTCTCAATTTCCTAATGTATAACTCGGTTTTAAAAATAGTGTGTCCATCAAATGAAGGATCAAGTTTTCCCAAAACCCCAGGATCATTTGTATGCCCAAGCCTTTTTAGTGGTTTCCATATGTCTTTTTTGATAATATTATTATATGATTTTAAACCTAGTTAATTCTTATTATTGTATTTTTGAATGATATTTATTATATTTTTTGATTTTATATTCTTTACTACAAAGCTCATTTGGGAAACCAACACCTAAATGTTTTGGATGGTGTTTTCTCCAATATCTGAGATGGTGATGGAATAGATGGTTGACTGATCCATCTCCATCACTAACCCTTTGGATGTATTATAATTTTTTTAATAACATTGTATGTGATAAATCATTGTTTTATTAAACATTTATGTGCGCACTATAATGGCATGAGGTTAAAGCACATACTTATATCTGGTCATGGTGGATCTGGTTTCCCGTGGGTGTAAAAAAATGGGTTATGAAGTATTGTGGTATTATTAATTAACATGGGATATAGTTTCATAAAAACCACTATATAGTTACTGATGAGATTATGATGATGATGAGATTGTGTTGGGCTGGAATGGAAACAAACTGACTATCATATTTATGCAGAGTGTTGGATGACTTATGGAATAAATAAGTGTAATACATGAGTAGTAGTGTCATGATAGAGACAAACCAGTATGGAATTATAAGTGGGGTACATTCTTTTATATATATGATTTTATATAGAATAATTTAATTCTTTTTTTACTTAGTGATTGATCCAAGGTGAGTATGGGAATGTAGTATCACATGTCTAGGTGATGAGTTGGTTTTTTTTTTATATTCACTAGACTTTTTTATGGTTATTTCAAATTTTTCATAAGTGGTTTTAGGAAGTATTATCATAATTATACATGTTATACTCAAACAATATATATATATATATATTACATTTTAGGACTATAGGAGTCGATTGGTGATCGATCTAAGAATTATGTGCATGATGAGTTGTTCTGAAGCTGTTGAGGATTTGTGGTCACTACCAAGAATTATTTTTAGAATATTTAGTTGTTTAATTTTTATAAAATTACATTATGAATTGGTATTGATTATTTTTATGCTTCATGTTGGTTGGTGTTTTCTTATCTTATCTTTTATTCCATAACTTCATATTTGATGGCAATGCCTCTCATTTGTGTGGATTATATAACTTCAGTGTTAGTCACCAACATGTGGCCTATTGGGTGTGGGATTTTGGATTAATTATATCTGTCTATCTCTCCACTTTTGGCCCATGATTACCTTTATAGGGTGGGATTGAGGACATTTTTTCAGCTATTATCGCCAACTACCGGTGTATCACATCACCAACCATATGTGTCCCCCCCCCTTGTTTATTGCCTCTCAAGCCTTCCACTATCACTGGAAGTTGTTTTTTAAATTGATCACTTCTATGTCACCCCACCCCCACTATCAATTCTATAAAACCTCAACCTTGTTATCATTTCCTAGTCTCACACCAACTTTAGTCAACACCACAAGGTTTCATGCCAACCCACACCATCACTACCCATTCATGTGTCGGCCCCAACTGTCACTTCTTATTCAAATTTCCATTATCCTCATCGTCACTTACAAATCCCTTATACCTATTATCATTGGTACATCCCAATCCCCCATAACTGGATGCTTCTTTCCTATTGATAATCTTTGTATTTTATAAAAAAATCAGTTTATGTGGTGACCACCATTGCTGGTTGTGGAAGGGATATTGGAAACTCAATCTGCCCCGGCCTCCAAATGCAGTCACAAATTGGTTGCTCATAGCACAAATTCCCCTTAGGGATATTTTTTTGGTGGATGTGGAAAGATATGTTTCAACTAGTGTTACCTCAATAACACTCAATACATATTTCCCATTATAAGTTAACACATACCCTAGTGACTTTTTGGTCAATGTATAATATACCAGATACCCTCGAAACACATAGCAGACCCACCTTTTTTATGGGTAAGGGGATGAAGGACTCTTCAACTGAGATCACCCACACACACCACCTAGGTGTGTGACTAAACCCATTCAGAACATTAATAATTGTTTGAATGTACACCATCATAAATGGATTAAAAAAATATAGAACAAAACACAAAAAATTATAAGGAAGAAGAGTTTTTATCACCTATCCAACTCCCCTAAACCTTCCTAAATTCTAAAAGTAAAAAAACATAAAAAAATATATAGTGATTTCATGAAAAATAATATCCTTATACCTAAGGTTAATTTTGAAAAACCCTTATTTATAAATAGATATTTGATATCACTATTATGGGAAAAGAATACACACAAGAAGAAAATGGATGAAAAGGAAAACAATGGACTAGATTAAAAGCAAACATAAAATTACAAAGAACTAAATTAATCAAAAATTTAGTCGAAAAAAATTGGTTCAGAATCCTTTATAAGTGGGAAATCTAATTATTTAAATAAGAAGTAGAGGATCCTTCTATAATATGTTGACTATGAATATATGGGTTCTACATTTCTAGGATAAAGGTGGGATTTTACCCACATCAAAGGCTTCTAGATTCTTCCACAACATTAATTTTTCCCCCACAATACATGGCCTACCCTTTTTATTGGATGAAGGAACATGGAAAGTACTTAAGTTAATTTCCCAAATAGGTATAATATAATTACCCAAAAAATATTCTTCACTTCATTCGGAGTAATAGAATTATGTATAAAATATTCTCCATGTATAAACCAACATGAATTAAGCCATAATGATTCCAAATTTGAAATATGAATAATGTGTATTTGCGTCTAGTGAGGTTAATTTCTATTAAAAATAATCACATGAGAATTCATTATTCTTTGATGAGTGTTTGAGACAAATTTTTGACAAGTACAAAACCTTACATAATATTTTTTTATGTAGGATATTATTACCTAGGAAGAATTTACTTGTACATAGACTTTGAAAATTCTAATTTAACATTCTGTGGATCAATTTTAATCTTAAATATCATACCCCATAAAATGTTTTATTATTATATTTTTCAACCATGATATGCCTAAATCGAATAATTTGATATACAGTATGAGCTTCACCTTGGAATTAATCTAATCCAATGAATTTCTTAGGGGATACTCTTACATGGATGATGCACCCCCCCCCCATTCTTACACAAATTCTACCCAGACTAAGAAACTGTTACATATACCTAAGATTATTATTATGCATGTAGTGTAATGATAGGTTAACTCTTACAGAGTTAGGAAAATTCCTATATTATTCATACATGACTGGAGAAAAACATTATTTTCTATTTTTCTTGTCTTGTTTGTTATTATCATCCACCTAAAAATAAAAAATTCCCAATTTAAGTGATGGAAATGACATTTTAATATATAAAGTTATTTAAATTAATAAAATCCTGAAATTATAGGACTTTTAAAATAAACCCCAAAAATATATAATATATTAAAAATGTGATTATTATTAACATTATTCATGTTAACATAATTTTTCAACAAAGTGTTGGATCTTCTAGAAGGATTGAATTTAGAAGCCTAATTTTTGAGATTGGATGGTGATGGATGAATGGAATGAATAAGGTTTGTAAGTTAGAAAGTATGTCTAATGGAAGAGATTAAATTTGAGGTTGATTCTATAATTTTTTATGGAGTCACATAGATGAAATATACTTGTTTAATGGTCAATTGTGAGGTTGTGTGAGGTTTTCTTGCATTCACAAGGTTGGAAAAAGGGTTCTTCAGAAATAAAAACATGAACAATTTTTAGAGTTCTAATAAGAATGAATATTGAAATGGAATTTTGGGTTAATTTGGTGTATTCCTTTTGACTTGGTGAAGGGATTATAATGATTATTGGGTCCATGATGTGTACTCTTCACAAAGATCAAAATGTAGTGGAAATGGAGGAATAGTTTAGGACCTAATATAACCTGTCTAGTGAGATTATTTTTTATATGAATTTATATAATTATAATAATCTTATGTACCTTTAATAAAAGATTTTGCAGTGCCCCCCATGGAGTAGGACTTCATTTAATCCAAATAAAATACTTGTGTTGTTCTTTTCTTCTCTTTGTTTTATATCAATATTTTTTGGATTTTTTTTCATGTTTTTACATGTGTGTTGTAATGTGTGTTTTGGGTGAAATTCCTTATAAGTTCTAGATACATTTTAAATTATTGTTTGTTTCAATTAGATTCCACTACTATAGATCCTTCCTTTAATAACTCGTAAAAAGGGATTTATCAACATTAAATAATCTATGTTACCATAAGAACCACTAGAAGATGAAGGATTTTATCAGCACTACAGATTTAACTAACAAAACACCCATTATCAATGCTAAACTATAGCTGATAAATACCATGTGAATGTAGTGTGCATCAAACACTAAATCACACTATAACAGTAAATAGATAATTTAATTGAAATTAAATTTAAAAGGTTGGGGTTGAAGCCTCATTTTTATTATTATAGAAAAGAAAAGACTTCTTTAACTGGGTAGAGGGAGACCCATTACATAGCCCAAAGGCCCAGTGGGCATTTAGCCCATTACATATCCCATAGGCCCAATTTTTTTGCCCAAGGCCCATTCTATGAATTGTACTGCTACAGTACCCATGCTGCTACAGTAACACATAGTACCCACAACTGCTACAGTGCCCCTTTTGCTGCTACAGCGTCATCGTTGCAACAGTTTCTCGACTGCGACAATATCGCTACAGTGCTACTACAATGCCTGTGCCTAATGGGTTTTGAACCACCATTTTTCATGTAAAATTATGGGGTGCTTACCACTAAGCCAAACCCCAACTACTTAATTGAAATTAAATTTAAATCGCAAATACAAAGAAAAACACTTTATATTATAGAAATTTAAAACATATTGGATTTTATAATTACATTAGTAAAGTATGATTTATCACAAACATTAAAAAACATAAATATTACAATGTATTTGGTCCCTGACCACCTATCAAAATAGCTCGATCATGCAACCAGCTTTCAGAAAACCACTATAGCTCGAGAAAAAGAATATCTGGATAAATACAAAAATATGATATTAGTTATAGAATAAAGAAATGAATTAAAAATAAATCTAAAACAATAGGTTTATAAAATGTCATTCTCAAACTAGAATCATGCAATTGGAGTAACGATACTCATAGCATGTATTGGATTAGGGTGAGTCTAGTTCCAACATATCACAAATGACTTATGAATAATTTTGCTATTGTATTAATAAAATATGAATGTGTTCTCTTATTTTTGATTATGTTACATTTTTTTGAATTAGATTGTCATTTTTAATCTAAAACATATAATTTGAGTTGTATCAGGAACACCATTTATCGAATTAAGGTGCTTCTAATTCATACATGTCATAAATTACTATGACATTTTTTCCTGAAATATAAATAAACGAGAATGTTTTTTCTTGGTTTTGAGAATTTGATGTGTTTTTTGAACAAAAGTGTTAATTTTAAACTCAAAACTGACACTTGATGTCATACCAAACACACCATGTATCAAAATGAGGTGTAGATAATTCCCACATGTAACAAATGACATAAAGATCATTTTATTTATGTATCAAAACCAATGTGATTTTCTTCTCAATTTTGAGTATGTCACTTGTCTTTTTTACTAAAATGTCAATTTAAACTAAAAAAAGACACATTGAGTCATATCGGACAAATTGTGTGTTAGTTCAATGCGGGACTAATTCATACAAATAAAAAATAATTCATGAATCATTTAAATAATGTATAAATAAAATTTGAGTGTGTTTTTTCAGTTTTCATTAATTGACATGCATTTTGAACTAAACTAACAATTTTAAAGTGATAACATACAGTTTGAGTCATACAGGGAACAAATTGTACCATGTTGTGGTGAGGATAATTTCTACATGTCACAAATGAATTATGGATAATTGTCATAAATTATAAAAACAATCTAAACTTGTTTTCTTAGTTTTTCTTATGTGACATGTGTTTTGAAGTAAAATGTCAATTTTATATATAATGGCACATTCGGTGTCATATCGGCCACACCATCTGTTTCCTTAACATGTGGTCAATTTTTACACATAAAAAAGATATAATGATAGTTTTTCTAAATTATAAAAATAATATGAATGTTTTTTCTTAATTTAGAATATGTCACATCCCTTTTTGACTAAAATGTCAATTTAAACTAAAAACACACACTTTGACTCATACCAATCACTTTATGTATCGGTTTGACATGAGACTTATTCCAAAATGTAAATAATGTATTATAAATTTTTTTATAAATTTTTTTGAAAATAGAAATGTTTTTTCATGGTTTTCAGCAAGTGACACATGTTTTGAACAAAAATTTCAAATTTAAAATAATAACAAACACTTTGAGTCATATCAGAAACATTGTATATCGGATTAAGGTGAAGATAATTCCATCATGTCAAAATGACATATAGATAATATTCCAAGAGTATAAGAATAATTTTAATTCATTTTCTATGTTTTGATTATGTGATGTGTGTTTTGAACTAAATATCAATTTTTAATAAAAACACACATTTGGGGTCATATAAGTCACACCATGAATTTGATTGAAGTTTAGTTGATTCCTACACGTCACAAATGAATTAAGTATTGCTTTCCAAAAATATAGGTTTTTATTATTCCATGTGTCTTTTTTACTAAAATGTTAGTATAAACTTAAAACATGGATTTTGATTCATACTGGTCACATCATGAGTTATTTTGTTGTGAGACTGATTCATACATGTCATAAATGTATTTTGAATCATTTTACTAAATTATGAAGATAATAAAAGTAATGTTTCATTATTTTTAGTGAGTGAAACATATTTTGAACTAAAATATCAATTTTATACTAATAACATATACTTTGAGTCATATTAAGAACATAGTATATTTGATTGATGTGAGGATAATTCATACTTCAAATAAATGACTTATTGATTTTTTCCTGAATTATCAAAAACAATCCAAATTTATTTTCTCATTATTGAGTAGGTGATGTGTGTTTTGAACAAAAATTTCAATTTTAATTAGAAATACACACTTAGAGTCAGACAGGTCACACCATGGCTTAGATTGATGTGTGGTTGATTCAAACACATCAAAAATGACGTAATTATCATTTTCATAAAGTATTAAAATAACCTGAATATATTTATTTGATTTTATGTATGTCATGTGTCTTTTTAAAAAAATTAAATTTAAACAAAAAATGCTTACTTTCAGTCATAATGGTCACATCGTGTATCAGTATGATTTGATACTGATTCCTACAAATCAGAAATTATATATGAACCATTTTCCTAAAGTATCAACAATATACAAGTGAATGTTCTCCATTTACAATGAGTGAAACACGTTTTGAAATAAAATTTCAATTTGAAACTGATAACATACACTTTGAGTCATACAAGGCACACCATATAACGGATTGAGGTACGGATGATTATTAAATTTCATAAATGACATATGGATTATTTTTCAAATGTATAAAAATAATATTGACATATTTTCTCAAATTTGAGTATCCAACATATGATTTTAAATAAAATGTAAATTTTAAATAAAAAAGACACATTTGAGTAATACTGGTCATTTTATGTGTTAGATTGAAATTAAGTATATTCTTATACATCACAAATGACTTAAGGATAATTTATCTCAAGTATCAATAAAATATAAATGTCTTTATTGATTTTTTAATATAACATTTATTTTGAAAATCAAATTAACTAAAATAAGTATCTGATTAAAATCACATGGAAACTAATTAAAAAAATAATTGATAAAACGATTAGAAAATTAATTACATAAGTCAGAGAAAGTCACCTCTTCAAAATTTCTATATAGATTCTAACTCCATGTATTCTACCCATTCATTTAGAAGAAAAATATATTTCATATTTTGAATATTTTTATTTTCAACATTCTGGGTAGTACTAAAAAATATAAATTAACAATGGTTTAAAATTTATTTAAAACAAAATTGCAATTATCATCGAAAATACCTCTTAAAGGATTATATTTTCTTAATAGAATGATATGTAATTCATAAATTCTCAAACATAATAACCACAATATTTTCCATTCATTTATTTCAAGAATTGTAACAACATTAAGAAATATAAGTAATTTGTTTTTATATATGTTTTTATATTTAAATTTTATTATATATACTCTAATAATTTTCAAGTTGGAGAGGTCGATAGACTTCTTAAACTCGTGGATTTCCCTTAAGCTATAATTTTGATGATATTAAAAAACCGCCCAATCATAAATGAATTTTCATTGAAACAAAATATAAAATTTATAGTTTTATGATTATTTTTAAAATGTTACGTATATGGTATTAAAAATTTAAAAATATCACCATGTGTATTTTATTTTTTTGGAATTCAAGAATGAAATATAGAAAATAAATCATTATAGTGTCCAACTTGATTTCATTCAGTAACCAATGTTTCCTAAAAAGGAATAAGTATTGAATGGAGTGAAAATATAATATATACAATTAAATTATAGAGTTTTACCCCCACATTATAAATATTAGTAAGATTCTAACATATGTATGTTTTATTTCAATCATTAAAACAATTATTTTTAAAATTAATTTATATTCCTTTGGTTCAATGAATAAATGTTGTGTGTAAGTGATGTGACGATTAATGGATCCAAATTTTTGTTAACATGATTTTCCCTTCAAATAGTCCTGGTATATATGCCTTCAAAAAAATATGGATAGTATTTAGTCATAATTAATGTAGTAGATCAGATATTGGAAAAACAAATTATGAAAACACACCTAATGTATGCATTTACAACTGAGACTCCTAGTTATTCATTCACCAGGATTTCATTTACATTCTAAATATAAAGATAGTCTACATTGTCCTCTCTATACATTTTTATTAAAAATCAATTATGTTTGTAACAAAACCTTTTAAAATTGTATCCATATAAAATTGTAATTTTAGTAAATGTGCAAGTTGAATTGGATGGGTAAACGAACTTTATAAACATATTTTTGATAGATTGGTTGATCTTTTATGTATTTTTTCTTTAACTATCCATTTCACCACATACCTTTATCTATTTATAATATTATTCATCAATTAACGATTTTTTTCATTAGTTATTAATTTATTTGAATAAAAACTAAATTTGAAAGGAATAAAACCTTGCCAACATGTATTTTTAAAAGATTAAATGACCATTCTATGAAATTTACAATAGAAAGATCGATTGTATGAACATCCAAATCATCACATGGAATAGGTAGCTCGGTTCTGAGCTCGTGATCTCATTAAATCCCCACTCTCACATGACCTATTGGATGTTATTTTTTTATAATGTATCCTTAGATATTTTAAATCATACCCCTCACAATAAAGTGATGGGTAGGTGATGATAAATATAAATCAAAATAATTTTCACCCTATAGAGTATTGGTATAGGGATTATATCAGTGTCTACCATATTCACATTTCTAAAAAAATTATGAAAAAATTTATTACCTCAACTTAGGAAGACCTATTCAAGTGGAAGTCAACAATAAGCAGGAAAATTGGATCGACAAACAAGATGCGATCCTGATCAGAGGCTTCAATGATGGGAAAATCAGCAAATAAGAGTATGTTCGAACTTGGGACAAAATGGCGTGTCATATTGAAGATGTTACTAACAATGAACCTGCTACTAAGGTATGGCTTATGAACTGCAATCATTATATAGAGGAAATCACTAATAAGATGTGGTTTCGTTTTGATGGCTTTGCTTTCTCCTATTAGGCTTCACCTCCAGATTAACTGGGACTAGTTTCTCACTTTTCCTAAAAAGTGATTTTATAATAAAAAGTTAATTTTCAGTTACTAGTAATTTATATTTGGGGAATGAATCACCAAAAAGTTGGTGGGTGTGTTATGGTCTTCCTTTAGTGGTTGTTTTTCTATTGTTTATTCATTTGATTCCTTAAAATAACATTTTCTAACAACATAGACTTACAATTATGTTTTTATCTAGATAATCTAATCCTGTTTGAATATGATACATTTTCTTATATTTATCTCAATTTTCATTTCTTTTTTCAAAAAATCATTGGGGTGATATCATAAAACCTACACCTCAAATACGGTGATATTGTTCTGGAAACATGAAAGACAGTGATAGTTTTTGTTCATCACATATAACCGATGATGATTATTTTTCCTAATCCAGATAAAAAATATAGGAAAATGGGTAATAATTTTTTTAATACATATTTTATATAGATATTGTTTTATGGAATACTTACACATGTTTCTCAAAAATTTTGTTTTTTCATCTATAAGTGTACTATCTTTATTTACATGAGAATCCTTTCATAGAACATGATTGGGATTAAAGTGTCTTTGGATTTTGATTCCTCAATCTTCATATAAACAAAGGAACATAATTATGTTTTTTTCATGTCACATAAATTATAACTATAGATTTAAAATACCTAACATTTTTTTCAAGTTAATAATTCCCCGTCCTTGCTTTACAGTAGGGGTAAAATGGTTTTGGTGAACCCTAATTGTTTTCAGCAGTTAGTTGATGTTTAATAAACGTAATATTCTTAATAAAAGTGTTTAATAGAAGTATTTTCATGAAATATATTAAAAATCATGGTGTACATGGAAATTTTTCTCTTCATGATGATCAATAAAGGCATTCCACATTTTTAGTTTATCAAGTGTGAATACATCTATGGTTGGTGTGAGTTTATTAACCCTTTATCATTTATGAGAGGTTAATTTTTAATAATTATCCAAAATCAGCAATAATATTTTCTAGTGATCATTACTATAAATTTGATTCAACCTTAATTTAATATAAATATACTCTACAAGGGATAATAAAGAGTAAATAAAATTTTCATTATTTTGTATTTTAGTAAAATAAAGAAATTATATCCTAATGTTACCCAAATATCTTCCCAATTAGTTTCTTAAGAAGGATAACAACATTAGTCCATGTATCTAAATCAACTGATAGTTTCATTTGATTTGTGAGAACAATGTAACTACTAATCATGACCTTGTTGTGGTCAACATGTCGGTTGTGTGCATTCCATCTAACCTTGAATTTGATTTCTTTGTTTCTATACTTAATATTTAATATTAATACCACCACACTATGATTCTCATATATTTTTTGGGATATAGGTTTTTCTTCATCTATTATTTCCTATGAATCTACATCATCAATATAATGTAACTTTAGATTTTATCATCAACATGGGCATAAACTCATTATTCCTCTCAATTAGTGGTTTCATCATGTTGGAAAACCTTTTCTTCCTTTTGAATTGAAGTATTGGCAGGCACATAAGTTATTATCTATATAATTTTTTGAACATTTAATTTATATTACATTAATGGAGTAATGAAGTGATAATAATATGAGGTAACATAATATATATTACAAAAATATATAACCTGATTATTAAAACCTATTTTTAAAAGGTTTAAAGGAGTTTACCCTTGTATCATGTATAAAAATATCCTCATTGTGGAATTATCTAATATATAAGACCTCATTTACATTGGTCCACTATAAAATTATTGAGATGTCTTAATGAAAGTTTCAACCCCAATTGAATTGAAATTTGACCCTTCAGTTTTTTTAGACGATAATAGAACAATTTAACAATTTTTTTGATATATCTAGAATAAAAAATACATATACTCTCTATGATTCCATTATAAATGGTTTTTATTTTCACACTACCTTACTAAAATCCATTTTCACAAATCCAAATTCATCTATTTTAATTTTACTCCAGTTATCAACCCACTTGCATTAAAAATTGACTCATGAAATTTTATATAATCTAACTCCTATATTTGTTTGTTGATTCCAAGGTATGACATATTTTCCTAAATTGAATTTCTTTCCTTAGTTCCAGATAAATGCATCTTTTCATCCAAAAGAGTAACTCTGCTATTTTTTGTGGTACCACACTCATCAAGTTCATTTTTATAGAACGTATTACCATTTATTAAATCACCGTTATAAGATAATATGTGCACACTAGGTCTTATAGATATCCATCGAAGTCATTATGAAACTGAATATAGATCTTCAATTTACTCCTTAATAATATGGTATTTAATCCATCCTATAAATTATTTATTATTTTTATTTGATATCCATATTTAATCCCTTAATTGATTAAAATTCAAAATAATTACTTTATGGGTTTCAATATATGGAAAAACCTCTAAATAATTATATAATTTGAAAATATGAGACTACTCATACTATATAATATAAATAGAAATAATATTTATTCTATAAATTCCATCACCCATAAGTCTCCTTGTGTGATGATATATTTGTATTCCTATACTTTCCACATCGGGTAAGTATTTAGTATACAATTCAATAGCCTCCTAAATAAAATTTCTCTCCATAAGAAAAAAATCTAGAAGAATTAGATTATTGACATACCATTTAAAAATAATTATATAGTATTCAACATGGTACATCCATATATAATGCCCATGAACTCATAATCTAATATCTCTAACCAAGTGAACCATGAATTGAACCACCGTATCAAAGAATGATGTGGGTATCAATGTCTCTAATTCAAAAAATATAACAGAAAATTTATTTTCCCTATTTGGAAATTTATATTGCTTTATAACACTATAGAATATATCTTTTGAAAAATAAAGATGTCTTTGTTAATTTATGATGGACCTTCTTAGGAAAAATTCAATGTAAAGCTTCAGTCTTTATATATTGAATAAAAACCTAACAATATTGTGATTCCCTTCCCATTAACAATAAATAAATCATTAACATGATATATATGATATTTGAATACTACACCTATGAAACCATCACATAATCCAAGAAATTTAAAAACTAATATCTATCCTACTAGAAAATAGTGTATGAAATTGGAGGAAGAAAGGTTTTTGTTTCAGCCTTCACTAAAGCCAACACTTTCTATATCCCCATATTAATCATATTTAACGTAGCCTTAGTCCAATAATTTTTCTGGTTTTTTGCATTTAATATTCTCTCAATTACACTATTCCATACATTTTTCCCACATTCATAACATCAAGAAAATTCTTGAAGTATAAAAAATTCTAGTATCATAATTAAAAACCTAATCCCTGTTTCAATCTAGTTTTTATAAGTATTTTCAATGATTTTTTTCCAAAAGGAGGGCCTATATATTTTACTTCCTTAAAATAATATCACCTATTATGGGATATGGTATTGTTATTTCTTCTAAAGTTCTTTTAAATGATGTCATTTAAGATTAGTATTTATCTCATCAGGGTATAAATCTACAATGCCCTAGAAATATAGTCTTCAATGAATGTTTCTAAGTAATGGATTTTATTCCTTGTTCAAAATAGGACACTATTGAGTTCCTTTAATTCCATATACAGACAAATTTCCATAATCAAGAAAGTCATTTATCATCCCATACAATATTTATCTCAATGTGAAATCATTATTTTTGTAATAATCATACAATGTTACAACTGAATCCCACAACAATTTCAAATCATTGAGTAAAGGATCCAAATAACCATCAATATCATTACATGGTTTTTTTAGTCCTAATATTAGTAGAGATAGAATATTTTTTTTCCATTTCATGCCTAAACATGGTGGAAAGTTATAATATACCAACATAATCAGCCATTTACTATGAATTCTTCTTTGAAAACTAGAAGGATTCAATCAATCTATAGATAGTGCAAGATGATGGTTTCTCGAATTATTCCCAAACTCATTTACCTTTTGATTAATTGTCATCAATTTTTATAGTCTTCATGGTGATGAATTTTCCCATATTTATTGTTTGTATCTAATTTCCACAATCAATTTCCTTATAATCTTCTCACTTCCATATAGGAACCTAAAAAATTGAATGATTAGAGGGTACCATACAAAAATAGTAGGTCCTAATTAATCTTTCCTGTATCAAGACACACTACAATTTTTTCATTTTTTGAGTGATTTTTGTTTCTTGAAAAAATATGCACAGTCATTTGGATAAACATATATTCTTTTAGAGCTCATACTCATTGAACGTAACATTAATTTAGAGTCAAATATTTTTCATGGAATCACATTAACTTCTAGAATCATATCATTAAATAGATAAATTATTCTAGTAAAGATAGATTCAATCCATCCATTTCTACCTTTTAAATTATATAGCTCCAATATGTCTAACAATGCTATGTATTTAGTACAGAAAATATACAATGTAATATTTTCCCAACTCTTTATCTTCTAAAATAATTTGGACCATCATGAAGTTCATATTCAACTACCATTTTCATTACCTCAATAAAATCTCCATCATCGTTCACCCCTGTAATCATATCCTCAATATATTCTTCATCATTATTCTCACTAGTAATCATATTAGATGATCTATAAATAAACAGTGTTTTCCTATTCAATAGATATATTTAGAATTTCACCATGTTCAGTAAAACAGTTATAACGTTGATCAATTCTATTACATATCATGTGTTCTTCCCACTCCTCTAGACTAAGTAGACTTAAATAAAAATATTTTAAACATGGACAAAGGATTTGAGAAAGTTCGTATACATGAACTTGGGAAAACATGATGAACCTTTCACCACATCCTCATACTCATTTTTATATGATTTGAATCAATCAATTTTTGATCCATACCCATCCTATTTGATTCATTAATAATAATATTTAAAAAAATAAAAAAATAAAAAAAAATTGTGATCTTAGAACCCATGAAAATCCATTGTTAAATAATAATTTATTATACATAACTCCATTTTTTAAGATAATAAGAGCCAAATTTTGCGTATTTATATTTTTTTTTGTAGTGAAAATAATTGAAGGGAAAGAATGTGTAATATCTAAGAATTTAAAAATAAACTAATTAAATTTTTATTTATTGAAACCACAAATATCAAGGATGGTTTCGTAAAATTTTATATGTGGGAGTACAACAAGAGGGTGAAATTAATGTTTATTCATGTATTTACTTAGTAAGTTGTGGGTGAGGTGGTGTTTTAATGATAGGATGCTATCGAAGATGATCTTTTATTAGATGATAAAAATTTTCATATTTCCCAATCACGTTCAATTGAGAACCCAATGCTTGAAAAACTCTTGAATTTAAATCCAATTAACTAGAACTATCAAGATGGGGTTCTCAAGCTACCATAAAAACCAATGGAAAATTTAATTTGGGTTTCATAAATTCTTCAAATTTAAACAATTCATAAATCTGAGATAAAACCTCAAATAATAATAAATAAAATTCTTATTATGCACTAAATGAACAATAAATATTAATGAATGTTGATGAAAATGATATAACGAACATAAGATCATGAATTTTTTCTTCAACTATTCATCGTACAATAAACTAGATTTTAATAATTCATTTTACAAAATACTATTGATTGTTTAATTTATTTTTAATGATTAAAAACATCCAAAATGAACAATTTTATGTTAAAAATTCATTATGTTTGGAACAATTTTCCCCCGTCGTGTCGAATTATCTACCACTATTAAGGATCCATGTTCATTCTCCATTACTTTCTTTCTGAGAATATTTTACACAATATACTCATATTTATTTATCCTTTTTATAAAGTTCTTATAATTTATGGGTTTAGTACTCTTTACTTCACAATATCAATTATAAGATATGATATCACCTTTACTTAAAATATAAAATTTATTCTTTAATAATATATTATTCATTGGAACCTCTAGTAGAATTATTTTATGAGTGATAATATTTATTTTCATTGGTAGAAACAAAAGTCACCATAAAGAACAATTTATATATTTTCATTCATGTCTAATGAGACAACAATAATATTTATAAAAGAAGTTCCTTTTTGAAAAAATAAAATTGAAAATATTTTTCATTTATAATTTTTCCCTAATTTATATATTGACCAAGTAACCAAGGGTTCCAAAATAAAAACTTTTGATTCATGTTGTGTTGAATAAGAAATTTCTTTGGATAGAAGCGCCATCTTGGAATTATATGTTCAATATTCATCCCCAGTGTAACTGATTGAAAATGTATTTTTGTTTATTTGATTTTAGATGCACCGGATTTATGGTGACCAGCACGATACAAACACAAAGGATGCCTCATTCAAAATTGGAAGTTCCAAAAACCAATGTTTAACATAGAACCCAAGACAATCACGATCAAGGATCACCCGCATCAACTGAAGTATTGTTACCTACAACAACCCGAAAATTTCACAATTCTATCACCACCATCGAGGTCACCGTCCGAATGCCACCCCAGTCATCAAAGAATGTCAGATCCCATTGTAGTCTCCATAAACCATCACCACCAAGTATTTTTATCATCCCTAGGGAACAAAAAACCAAACCACCAAGGCTCATTATATCTAACACATACACATCAACATGATATTCTTGTGAATGACACCGAAGAACACCAGAAAAACCATACATGAACATAAAAAAACTAGGAATAGAAATCGGAACCATGGCATTTCCACTCAGCAAGATGAAGAAAACCAGAATGTCACCATAAGGGAAAACAAACTCAAAACACACGAGAAGCCCAGTGGTCTGCCAAACCAGACATCCCAAAACCCCTTTGGACCCACCACTCTGGATCCAACCAGGAGAGAAGATGGATTAGAGATCAAGACATCACTTAGAACGGTTAGGGACTCCAAATGTCGACATCATCAATGAGAATGAAACCAAAAGCTAGAAACAGGGGTGACCCGACTGAGGACTGCCAGAAAAGTGTCAACCACTGAACCACATAGTCCAAAACCACTGAGTTATCAACACACCAGATCCGACCTAGAATGGAAAGGTGGAACGGGCGAGGAGCTTCAGAACAACCATCATTAGGACCCAAAACGCAACCAATGAGGGGAATGTAACCCTAGAGAGCATATTAGAAGAGGATTTTCACACAAGCCACTGATGGATGATAGATCCACCAATTAACACAACGTAGATAGAAACGAATGTCGAGGAACCCTAGTGTTACAATTTAATCTTTAACATTAATTTCATCTTCCATTAGGATTCATCAAAACTCAAACATGATTTATTTCAGTATGTAATATATTATTTATATGAAATTTATAATGTATCCTTGAAGATCCATTAATTTTTTTTACTTTCACTTATTTGGGATTAGAATATAAATTTTATATATGTTGTAAGAGTAGTAGAGAGTCTTATTTGATAATCATGTTTTCTTATTTTCATAGTCACTACATCCCCAAGAAATTCCTTCCATAAACTATTTTTTCACTATTTATGTTAATAAATAAGGGATTATATTTTACTATTATATTTTTAGTATTAATGATATAAAATTCTATTGTTTTTTAAATTTTTAAATTTTTATTATTTTAGAATCTTCTTTTAATCCATCAATATCATCTTATTTTTAATTTATTTATGCTTTGAAATATTTAACATCACAATTTGACTTATTTCCATGATTTTTTTTATATAAATATTTTATAAGGGTACTTGTAGTATAAAACTACTATATACATAATAATAATTTGAAGCATCTTATTTTGTACTCTCAAATTTTGTAACATTCTTAAATAGAATTCATTTTTAACTTAACAAGAAGTTAGTAGTTTGTGTTAAAAAATGCCTATCATAAATGTTTATGGTAATAAAAAAGTTAAACTGATTGGGGTTATTCTACTTTTCAATGAAAGAAAATCGGAATAATTGGTTAGTTATAATCATGGCAGTAGGAAGGATACCATGAAATTGGAGTGGATTACCATTTGTGCATTGTAAAAACACCACCTACTTATCATTTTAAATCACAACCTTAAATGATAAGTGGGAAGATTTTTTTCAGTGTATAGATGGTCCTTTAAACAATGAAGGATTATATATCTTGTCCATAGGCTCATTCAGCTAGGAGATTCATGCATTTAAAGAGAGAAATTTTCAAAAGAAGATCTCACATATTATTAATTCAATGATATCTCATATGATTTAACAGATAGACAAGATCCAGAAAAAGTAGTGAGAATATTAAATCCAAATAAAAAATTTAGGTAGAGAAGAATAAAGATGAATATGTGAACACTGATAAATGAAATAATATGTGTTGTCAACTAAATCGGAGAAGAAATAATCAAATACCCAAGGTTATTAGAGGGTTGATTCGTCTATGAAATTTAAGGGGGGAGAAGCGGGATAGGTTAACTTTCATAAGATCTTGAATACAGTATAAGTAATGGGTTTTGTTATGGTTAATTTATAAGATCAGTAAGGGTTTTATCTATGATTTAAAAAACATTTACAAAGATGGGTTTTATCAGCGATCAGAAAATAAGCACAGATAAAACATATTTTTATTAGAGCTGATAAAACCTATGTTTATCAGCGCTAAAATTATAACATTGATAAAGATATGTTCTCTCACTGATTTAAATTATTATGATGATAAAATAAATATTTATCAAATAGTTTTGGAAACCACTGATAAAAATTATATAAAATAAAATATAAAATTTTAAAAAATTTAAAAAATTAAAAATTAATTTACATTACTGATGAATATATAATATTAAATGCATGAATGTTGAAAATGAGTGAGATTGAATAATTAAAAATGAAAAGTCTCCAAAAATATTGAAAATTTTGTATATTTTAATAATCCAAATTCTTTTAAAAAAATAAAAATAGATATATATTAAAATGAGGATTAATATATATTAATCATATTTAAAATACTTAAGCATAGTAAATAAAAATATATAAATAAATATTAAAAACTTAATAAATATCAAAATATATTAAAAAAATATTAAATATTAAAAATGAATAAATAATAATAAATAAAATAATATTAAAAATGAATAAATAGAATTTAATATATAACAAAACTATTTAAAAGAATAAATTCATCAAAATAATTGCATGAATTATAAACCTATACAAAAAATTAAGAAAACAATAAAAAATGAATTTAAATGGATTAATTATATAGATTTTATAAAATCTAAAAAAAATTATAACTAAATAAATAAAATTGAAATAATATTAATCAATGAAATTAAAAATATACTAAGTGTGATAAAATGTAGTAAATAATTATGTATATTTTATAATAATAACAATATTGGCTGTAAAAACATACAAAAATTAAAAAAATTCATCTAAATAAATTAATTATTTAAATTTCAAACATTTTAAAAATATTACAACTTAACGAAAATAATTAAATAAGTATTAATAATATAATTTAAAAAAATATTTAAAAATATAAAAACATAGTAAATAATTATGTATAAATAAATATTAAAAAATTTATACATTCCAAAAATTATTAAATATTAATAAATATCAAAAATTAATAAGTAGTATTTAATGATATATTTTTATAAATAGATACATAGAATTCAATAAATTAAAAATATATATATATAAGTGAATTTACGACATTAAATACACATATTACATATACATAAAATGACTAAAAATGAATAAATAAATAGTATTAATTATGTAAATAAAAAAAATAAAATTGAATTATATTGACTAACAAATATAAATATTAAAAAAAAAATTGGTGGAATAAATTATATAAATTTCAAACATATGAAAAATTTTAAAACATAATAAATTTAAATGAATAAATATTAATCATATAAATTGAAAACATATAATAAATATTAAAATCTGTTAAATAAATGTGTATAAATTTTAAAATTTGATTAAATTCCCAAAATATTAAAAAATAATAAATAGCATAAATGCAGACAAAAATATTAAATGAAATAATATTAAAAATGAATAAATAAAAAAATTACTATTTAATTTTTTTTTAATATTTAAATATATTAATTATATAAATTTATAACATATTTTATATGGTAAAAATTAATAATCAAAAATAAATAAATATTATTTATTAAAATTAAAATCATATTGAAAATATTACATAATAAATAATTATATGTGTATATAAATATTAGAAAATGATTAAATTACCAAAAATATTAAAATCTAAAAGTATTTAAAATGAATAAATAATATTAAATGAAACAATTTTGAAAAAGAATAAATAAAATTTAATAAAAAAACTATTTACAAAATTAATTCTTATAAGATTAACTACATGAATTATAAACACATACAGAAATTATGTAAATATTAAAAAATTATTTCAAATGCCTTAATTATATAAATATGAGAAATTTTATAAGTATTACAACTTAGTACATGAAATTGAATAAATACTAATCATATAAATTAAAAAACACATATATTATAAATAATAATTTGTAAATAAATATATATAAATTTTACAAAATGAATATATTCTAAAAACATTATATCAAAAATGAGAAAATACATACATTAAATGTGAAATAATATAAAAAATGAATAGTACATGCCATACATAAACAAATTCACAAGTCCTATACTTACACATACACATATATACACATATATGTACATCCAACATAAACACATATTCATGAATATGTGCACATCCATACATTTCTACACGTAGAACATATATATATACATATATATAAAAGACAGACACACAATATAATGTATACACATATATGTACATAGACATTGATATAAATATATAAATTTAAATATCACATAATTTATATACATCAATTATTTTTATATAATATTTTATTAAAAAATATATATTAATTAATCATATTTACACTAATTATATATATACATGCATTTTTTAATTAATGTATATAATAAAACATTAATTTTTTAATATAAATATGAAATTTAATATATATTAAAATTATATTTAATTTTAATTTTAAATTTTTCTTTTATATGTGCTAGGAAAATAATTAATAAAGTGAAACCTTTATCAATACAAAAAAATGCGTTGATAAAGTGTGCACATTTATCAATGCTTTTTTAGTGATGAGAATGGATTCCCTTTTATCAATTATTTATCTTTAGCACTAATAAAATCTAATGGTTTATATCACATGATATGTGATATTGTGGTTTTGGCACTTTTTTCCTCATGTATCTTTTAGAGGATAATTTTCAATTAGGATGTTTTTCATACCCAATAATTGTTTCAAATAAAAGGTAAAAATATGTGAAAATATTGAATAAAAAAACTAAATAAAAAATAACAGTTTTTTTATTTTAAATAATACTTGGAATTATTTTTTTACTGTTGTTCAAGAACATAGTGGCCATTTATTCACAAATTATATATAAATATATATATATATATATTAATGAAAAAATCCAATATATTGGAAATTTTTCTTTACTTAGATAGGATTTTGTGAGAATTGATATGTAGGCATTTTTTGTGTAAACTTCTAAGAATAGTGAGGCAAAAGATCTCTCATGTCCCTATGGTACATTTTATCCATCCCTATTTCTCTTACACTATATCTCATTATCTCTCTTTATAATATAGGTTGAATCATCTGTGTTGCAGGTATAGTGCCTCCACTCAACACAGACATTGCACAACAAATCATGGATGGTTTAAAAATGGTACTTCTAACCTTTATCTACTCATTTTGGACCAATAATATGTGGGAACCAAGGGAATAGGGTTTTTACCTCATTTATTTTTCAAATATCATATTTCCATAGAAGATCTTAAATGGATTTTCGGTATGTCATCCTTCTTCTCTATTTTTCCCCTTCTCAACTTGTTTTCCTTTTCTTCTCAATTTTTTCTTGACCTAATGTTCATCAAATACTCAATTATTTCCATGCAAAAGAAATCCCCCTTAAATGTATTAGGATTTTGATGTTGTGAGGATTCAAACATATTATCTAGACCTAATATATAATCTTTTGGTAATGGTATCATGGTTACATTGAATTTTGAATGGTATTTTAATACCATTCCTCTTATTTTAGAATTCCATGGTTGTTTGTTTATATATATGTAAAAATGAGACTAAGAACATGGGATTTATAGGCAAGCCAATGGTTTTTTATAGGTTTGGATTGATTTTCTTTCTCATTTTTAAAATGGTTTAATGTTTCTTTTTCTATTGAAATCCTGTATATGTATAGGTTAATAAGATTCATCTTGTTTAAAATTTGTGATAACATAGGTTTATGATTTTGAGATATCTTTTTTACTATCACAGAATTAAAGTTTATGTGTCTCTAATAGGGAGATAAATCTTTTAAATCTATTTATATGAGATAAGTTTTTATGATTAAACATTGAAGATACATAGTGTTTTAATAATTGAAGATATTTTAATTTATATATTATATTTTCTTGAAAAATTAAATCGTAAAGGAGTTAAAATGAGAAGAAACTTTTGGAGATCAAGGAGTGAGGGAATGACTCTAAAGATGTATTCCATTGAGATCAAGAGAAAAGTGGCTGCCAGATTTTTGGTTTCCCATTTAGCCCATTGACAATGGATAAAAATTCATCGATAGGGGGATCTATGATATGAAGGGATACTATATTTATGGTATCATGTGTGGTGTATTGATATGAAACAGGTGTAAAGCAGTAGTGACAATATTGATGATGAGGTCCATGTATCAAAATACATGTTTATTGAGATGACCCGGTGGAGTATTTTAGTTAATCATTAGTGATAAATCTTGGTTTTTAGAGAGGGATAGGTATTCTCCCCCAAAAAAGGGTAAATCTAAAAATATATGGGACATCCTGAATGCTTTCAATTTGTATTAAATTAATTAAATATACTGATTTTTAAATGTAAATTATCATCTTGTCTATATCATTCATTATTTCACATGTAAGGATATCCCCTGCGATCGATCATAACATCTATTTTTCAATTATTATTTTATGTCTTTATATCCCATTTGGATCAATCCACATTCCATATTTAATCTTTAATACACATCATATGTTTCCCTATCAGTTTCAAGCATCAATCCATTTTATGTACCCTCTATGTTGGTGTATAGAATCAGGGATACATTCTAGGAAAAAGCACAACACAATAGATTGATATCATTCTCAATTTTTGTAAATGAAATTTGCCGTTAATATAACAACCATGATATTTATTACGCATTAATTCATGATTTACTATATAAGATTGCACTTAATACAACATAAAAGATCAAGACTCTAAGTGTATTTATGAATTATGTACATTACATAACAATTTAAAGAAGTAAAACATCATTTATACTGAAAACATCCTTAACATGCTCGCACTTAAAACTGTAAGGGATAACCTAGGGGCACACATATGAAAAGGGTGATCTATAAAGCCCAATAAGGGAATAAACATGGAATTAAATGGAGAAATAAATACATTTTAAACAATAGTCATATAAATGGGCCCAAAAAGGTGTGAGAAACAAAAGCATGAATAATAATACATGATATAACATGATAATCATAACATGGGAAATGTGGAAAAAACATAAAACACTGAATCATAAACATATTTCAAGGATACCTACTAAGACATCATGATGGAAAAAGTATCACAAAAGAATAAGGTTGAATTCATGTCCCAACATGATGTTTAATGAGACTAAAACTTACCCAATGCATTATAGCACTATATAATTATGGTCACACCTATCACATTCATTTCATTCTCAAACTTATGTTTCCCCCATAGATCATAAAACCTGAAATCATTTATCATCACATTTTATTCATAGGGAATGGACTATGGAATAAATTGATGTATGTCCAAATTTAAAGATGTATAAGTGTGTAAATGTGAACACCCTTGATAGTAAGTGGGTATGTTGTTCACTGCACAATTGTTTTGGCATGGAAAAACGCGGTGAAATTTTGGCAGCATAACGAAATAACATAAAAATTCATAAAATTATTTTAAGATAGAGAAATGGGTCCCCAATAAATTGGAAATAAAGTGGTATGTAATAGGGATATATAAATACATATCCAAAAATTATTTATTCTAAATAGAAGGGAAAATATAATAAATAAACATGAATAAATAAGAGAAGGTGAGTATCCCTTACTTGAGTGTGTGAATCCAAATGCTTGGAAGGGGATTCTTGAGAGCTAGGGGGTTCCTTGTTAGGACTATAAAAATTGGAGGGAAGAGTAAGGATGTGATCTAAGGATTTTTAGTGAATATAAATTGGACCTTTGGGGGGTTTATATAGGAAAAAGTGGTAATTTATTTAATATTTCTTAATCTTAGGTTTCGGAATCTATGTATTAAAATATCCCATACCAAAAATCTTATCATGGTTTTTCCAATGGTTTCTACAAAATGGTAGTTTTTTTTTATATTAAATGTATAGGGACCAAAATTTGTAAAATAATACACTTGTTTATGTGGAGACGAGTCATACATCTACAGAAATGATTTTAAAACATTAAAATATGTTAATGGTTTTGGAGGATTCATAAAGAATTTATGAAATTTATCAAATAGACATAAAATCGCATAATTTTAAAAGGGAAAAATATATTTTTTCTTTTATTCCTTTTATATTATTTATTACATCATTTTTGGGTCATTATGATGTCATGATACACAATGTATATTTATAAGGTATTTAATTTTTATCTGAAAATTCTATTGTCTCAAAAAATTATGAAAAATTGCCTATTTGAAAATTTTTTCATTATGATTCAAAAAATAATATTAATTTTATTCAAATAATTTTATCAACATGTTCATTTTAATTTGTATTAAAAAATCGATATTTATTGAGAAATGACGGATTTTTTTACATTTACTGTTTTTAATCCCTTATAAAAATTAAATTAGACTTTATAAAAATTTTATGATTATTTTTAGTTAATAAAAATTATTTAGTAATAATATTTTATTAAAATATTATTTATTTCAAAAATAAATTAATTTGTAAAAATAAATTCATTAATTTAATTTGAATATTACTCAAAAATAATTTTAGATTTTTATTTTATCAAAATAAAAATTATTTATGAATTTAAAATAATATAATGAAAATATATTCATTATTAAATAAAAAATAATGTACATAATCATATTTCAAGGTTTAGGATACATATGCCTTTAATGCACTAGGAAACACCCTAAGGGTAAGGAGTGTGACAGTGAGACTTTCATGGGGTGGTTCGGCATAAATGGTTTGGGTCGTGATCTTGATGAGCATGAACTTCTCTCGTAAATAGTTTAGATCAAGCTTAAGTTGCTGGATATTAGGTTGTGTTGGGCCATAGGAAAATCCCAACCATGCCATCTCCCTTAGAAGGACCAATAAATGGGCTTCATAGGGTACAATCCTGCTAGTTTAGGCCTTCACTTCCTTTGTATTTGTCAATTGGATTGGTTAAAACCCTATATTTATATTAATCATGTGATCACTATTCAATGGCTATTTTATCAATGGTATTGATTATTAATTTTCTTTTAAATCTGAAAGAACAAAATGAAATAATATCATTTGTTTTCTATAACCATAATACATAATAAAATCTTTAATTAAATAAAAAGCTAAATTTTATTTATAACCGTTCTGGTAGTTACAATCTATCCCCAATAAGAAATTGTGTCCTCATAATATTCATATCCTGCACTAAAAGAAATGATGGTAACTCAGTTTCATCACATCATTCAGTTCCCACATCTCTTCCTCAAAATTTCTATTTCTCCACATCACTTTAATAAGGTGTATTGTCTTATTTCATAGAACTTTGTCTCTATGATCAAATATATTAAATGGATGCTCTTAATAAGAAATATAATTCTCTAATGGTACCACATCTCTATTGAGTACATTTGATGGGTATGGTTTAAACATTCTCAAGAGGAATACAAGGAATACATCTTGTACTTGATATGAGTTTGGTGTGAGTTCTAATCGGCAGGCCACCGCTCCGAGGTAATCAAGGATATCAAAGGGGTTGATGTATCTTGGACTAAGATTTCCCTTATTCCAAAATCTCATCACTTAATTCCATTGGGATATGTGGATAAATAGCATGTCTCCAACATCAAACTCTAGGTATCATCGATGATTGTTAGCATATCTCTTCTACCAACTCTTAATAGCCTTGATGTGTTGCTGAATGGTCATAAACGTTTCCACCATTTCCTCAACAATTTTAGGACCTATCATTTTTTTCCCCAACTTCATCCCAACATGTAGGCCTTTGACACATCTTCCTATAAATGTATTCATAGGGAGCCATTTGGATGCTCTAGTGGAAGTAGTTTTTATAAGATAAATCCACCATAGGAAGATATTGGTCACATACTCCTTTGAATTAAATTGAAAATTCTCTTAACATGTCCTCAAGTTTCTAGATAGTCCACTTAGAATGGCCAACAGTTTAAGGATTATAACCTATTTTGAAGTTCAACTAGGTATTCTGAACATATTGGAAACTCTTCTAAACCTAGAGGTGAATCTTGGATCTCAATCAAATATAATTGATGGTGGTTTTCCATACATCCTCAGAAATTCTCTAATATAAATCCTTGAAAGTTTATTGATTGATATACCCTCTAAAATTATAATAAAGTGTGTAGTCTTTATAATATGACCCAATAGAAACCATATTGCATTATTACCTCTTAATTTATTTGGAATATAAGTGACAAAGTAAATAGCGATGTTTTCCCATTTCTATATAGGTATAAGTAATGGTTTCATCATCCTCTTAGATTTTTTCCTCTTTGTTTTCACTTACTGACATACAATACATCATTATGTTTATTCTATCACCACCTTCATCATATTTTCCCACCAATGGTGTTCTCATAGATCTTGATACATATTTGTGCTTCTTGGGTGGATGGATAAAGTTGATCTATGTGTATCATCCAAATATTTAATCTTTTACTCTTGATTTTATGGAACACATAGTCTTGACCCCAATCTCGCAACTCCTTGTATATTAACATTTAATTCCAAATATTTTACTTTAATAATAGATTCCACTTTCATCAAAATTCACATATCATCTCATTGAGCATCCTTCATCCTCTCTAGAAGGTATGGTTGAGAAAGAATTTATAAAAGGATTGATTATGTTCCCTCTTTTATGATTCTTATATCCATCCTTTCCAAATCTATGAAGATCATATCCCTCTTAATTATCATAAATGGTAGAATTTATAGATAATTTGTACTTAGAGTGTTTGGAACTTCATCAGATTTCCCAGGATGGTAGGGGATTGAGTATTCATAGTTATTGATTATATTTAACCATCTTCGTTGTTCCATATTCAGCTCTTTTAGTGTGAATACATACTTGAAGTTTTTTTTATCTGTATATATTTCACAATTCTTCCCAAAGAAATAATTCCACCATATTATCAAATAAAATATTACTGTAGAAAAATTTAGATCATTTACTAGGTATTTATTTTCATGAACTATCAAATGTCATGTAGCATAGGATATGACTTTTTCATTTTACGTTAACACAAATCCCAATATCATCACTAATTAATAACTGAACACAATTAAAATTTATTCACATAAGGGTAGTGTGAGAAAAGGTGTAGTGATAACTCATTTTTTAGTTTCCTATAAGATCCCTTCTCATTCATCATTCCAGGAAAACATGACTCCTTTCTAAATTATCCAGGTTAGAGGGTTTGGAAATCATGAGAAATTTCTCAAAAAATCGTCGATAATACCCATCATATCAAAGGAAACTCTCGATATGTGAAATAGATGTTGGCCTCTCCCATCCTTAAATTGATTTTATTTTTGAAGGATCCATTGATATCCCATTTTTATGAAGATATTCCACCATAATGATACTTCATTAGATAATAACTCACATTTTCCATACTTTGGATAATGCTTATCCTTTCACAAGGTCTTTATCCCAGTACTCAGATGCTTCTCGTGATCCTCCTTGGTTATAGAATATATTACAATATCATTTATAAATACTATCAAAAAAAATTCAAGGTAATATTTAAAGATTCCATTTATCAATGCCAGGATTATTATTGTAGAATTAGCGATTCCAAAAGGTATCACTCTGAACTTATTGTTCCCTTACCTCATATGAAAAGATGCCTTGGAAATATACTCCATCTTTACCCAAACTTGGTAATATCACGACCAAAGATCCACCTTGGTGAATTATTATGATCCATGAAGCTAATCAAACAAGTCATAAATCCATGGAAGAGGATACTTTTACCATATCATGATCTTTTTGAGCTCAGGATACATTAATCCATCCTTCTTCTTGACAAAGAGGACTGGTTCACCCTATGGTGAAGCACTTAGGCTTATGAAACCATTATCCTGATTCTACTATAGTTTTTTATTAAGCTCCTCAAGCACCACAACATATATTCAATATTTATTCTTGGATAATTGTAATTCCCTAGGTATTATTTCAATTAAAAATCAACCTCTGGATGAGGAGGAAGTCCAGACAATTCCTAGAAAAACACATCATTGTATTCCCTCACAATAAGAATGTCTTCGTGGATGATTCTTTCCTTAGAATCAATAATTTGAGATATATATTCTTTATCATGGGGAAATAATATTCGTTCTTGATATGTTGGTTATAAATAAAATACATCCTCCCCCATTCACTTGTATAGAATCAAAGGACGATTTGTGATACAGAGAGTGATTTCCTTCTCGAACCAATTTTTGTTGGCTCTATATATGGAAATCCAATCCATAAAAATTATTATAGAAAATTTTACTAAAAGAATTATGATAAGGTTTTTAGTGAAGTTCATACAAAAAAAATATATAGGGGAGTAGTTATATATTTGGGATGTAATAATTTTACTATTCACCTTTTTCACTAATAAATCCACTTTCATGCTTTTTAGTGGTGTTTCAATAGTTCTTCTAAACATTTTTTAAATGAAACAATTCATAGAACCAAAATAAAAAAATTAAATTCCAAATCCTTTAATAGATAACTAGAATACATATCACCACCTTTTTTGGGATTCGCCTCAGTGATTATGATGACAGAAGCTCACCCTTTCTACATTTCTGGTTTTTGGTTGTCTTCAAAAACCCTTGGCATAGAGAATTTGTTTTCAATGTTCTGATGTTACATTAAGTTGAAAAAATGAATAATGTATTCATTGTTGAATTTTTCATTACTTTCCTCCAATGTGTTATTGGGTTTCTCCAATCCACAATCCCTAGCTATGTGTCCTTCCTTCCCATATTTCCTCTTCCCCCTTAGGCAATTTTCGAGGTGCTTCTTTCCACACATTTGATAATTGGTATGTGGAATTTCATGGAACTATTATATTTCTACGTTGATCATCCAAAATTAAAATTCAATTTCCACTTCTTATTCCCATGATACCATTGAAATTCATCAACCTCCATTTCAACTTCGAGGGAACATCATACTATTTCATCATAGCAATTAAAGTCATGAATCGCCATGGATTTTCATAGACTATGTTTTCTCCCACGAAAGAAGGGGCCAACCTTGAATTAGAGGTTAATAAAAAATTTGGAGTCATATCATTCAAGTCTTGTGATTTTTTCCTCATACTTCCCGATATATTCATCATATTTTTTCATGAGGTAAAGGAAATACCATTCCATTTTATGTCGAAGAGTGTATGGAAAATATTTATCAGAAAACATTTTCCATAATTCCTTTCACCCTATAATTTTGATATCTTCCACATAATTCATATTATTGATCAATTTCCACCACTAATTATATTATCCCTCCATATGATAAAAATCTAGTAGAACCTTCACATGTTCAGAACATTTAAGGATGGAGAAGATCTTCTCTATGGAGTTGATCCATTGTTCCACAATTATGGTATCAGATGATAGATTGACTTTTAGATTTCTTTGTAACAGAAATGACTCAATTGCAGCCAGTTATTTCTTAGGGTGATTTGGTTGATCTTCTTGATCAATTTTTTTATTTATAACCTATGTCACATGAGATAGTATCTTCACAAATTTTGTGATTCTTACTCTCATCGGGTTGGTCATCTCATTGGGGTAGTCACCACATTAAACTTTACATTGATTATTTAATTGATTCCTATTATTTATGAACATTAGATAATATAAATGGAAAATTAGGGATGAATAATTTTAAACTATTAACCAAATAAAAAATAATTTAATGAAATTAAATTGTTAACTTCGAACTTACATTTATTTTATTGTCTTTTGAATTTATAGTCTTCAGTCCATGTTATCCATGATCTATTTCATAACATATATTATTATCGGGATTTTTTTTGTTCCCTTAAAAATATTTCCTAATGGAATTGTTATTTTACCCCAGAATATCCCCTGGTTGAGTCCAAATAGGTACACATAAAGGTCTGTTGTTGTGTACCAGGTTACGTCCAGTTAAGCCCAGAGAACCTTTTCCATGTTATTACCCCTAGGTACATCTGTTCTAGAACCACATCCATATGTAATATCCATACATGGATTTATTTTCTTGATAAACCACTTAATATCTAATTAAAAAAAATTTGGGATGTTTTATTATACTTGTTATTATACATAAGGATTTTATTAGAGTTTTCTAATCCTAATACCAACATAACTAAAACTCCCTCTTATACCAACTATAACAACCCTATTCTTCATTACAAATTAATTCATGATTTATTTGATAATATTACAATTAATAAAACCCAAAATTTTGATAAGTATAGTTTCATTAATAATTATTTACACTACATAAAAAATTAAAATATTAAAACATTATCTTTATTGAAAACATTCCTAACATTCACACACTTAAAACTACATGGGATTACCTGAGGACATACCTAAGAAAGGGGTGAGATATAAAGCATAGTAAGGGATTAAAAATGGATGATTATTGAGAAATGAATAAAATTTAGATAATAGAAATATCAATGGGGCATAAAATATGTGATAATAATAAACATGAATAATAAGGCCTGATATAGCATGATAACTATAACACAGAAAATATGTAAACAACATACACTAGATGGTAAACATTGGTCAAGGATAACTGCCAATAAATCATGATGAATAAAATGACATAAAGGAATTTGGCTCAATACTTATCCCAACATGATGTCTCATGAGACTAAACATTACCCAATGCATTGATGTTGTATATAATTCTTGGTGCACCCATCACATTCATTTCATTCTCATGCTTAAGTGTTCTACATAGATCATAAAACACAGAATCATTTATCATCAAATATTATTCCATAAAAATAGATTTTGAAAAAATACATGTAATTCAAAATTCAAATAGTTGTAAGTTTATAAAGGTGAACACCCTTGATAGGAAATGGGTATGGTGTTCACTACATAATTGTGTTGTCATGGAAAATTGTGGTCAAATTTTGGTAGCATAAAGAAATGAGTCAGAATTTTATAAAATTATTTGATAAGGGAGAAAATGGTATCTCAAAAATTTCACTTAAAATGGGAAGAAATTGGGATACGAAAATAAATATACCAATATTAGGGATTAGAAATAGAAAGCATAAGAATATAAAGAAACATGAGTAAATAATATAAGTTGAGGATCCCTTGAGTGTGTGACTCCAAATGCTTGGAAGGAGATTCTTGAGAACTTGGGGGTGCCTTAGGAGGACTCTAGAAAATGAAGGGAAGATAAAGGACATTCTACAAGGATTTTTAGGGATTATAAATTATAAACTGGGTGGGTTTATATAGGAAAGGAGTGGGTATTTCTTTAATATTTCTCAAACTTAAGTTTTCAACTCTATATAAAAAAATAAGCAAAACCAAAAAATTCCCTTTTTTTACCCCATTTGTTCTTCGAAATGGGAGTTATTGGCATTATTTAACAAGGCCATGGGTAGAAATTAATTAAATAATACAATTTCTTATTTCGGGGTGAGTAATACTCTTAATAAAATGATTTTAAAACCATAAAATATATTAATGGTTTTGGAGGATTCAAAAAATATTTATAAAATTTATAAAATATACATATAATCCCATTATTTTAAAGTTAAAACATATATTTGGTTATGGATTACTTTTATAGTATTTATTACATCATTTTTGGGTCATTATGATGTCATAATACACAAAGTATATTTATATGGAATTTAATATTTACCATAAAATTTGACAGTATTGGAAAATTATGAAAAATTAACTATTGGATTATATGGATATTCTGATTCCAAAAATAATCTTCTTTTTATCTAAATAATTTTATAAAAAAGTTCATTTTCATTTCTAAAATAAAAAATCAACATTTTTTGAGAAATGGTGGGTTTTTTGATAATAAATGTTTTTGATCCCTTAAAAATATTAAATTTTACTTCAGAAAAATTATAAGAGAATTTGTATTTAATAAAATTTATTTAATAAAAATATTTTTTTAAATATTTTTTATTTCAAAAATTAATTAATTCATCAAAATAAATTCATTAATTTAATTTGAATTTTATCTGGAAATATTGTTTGTGGTTTATTGTATCAAAATAAGAATCATATATAAATTAATAATAACAAGATATAAATATTTTAATTATTCTTTAGAAAATAATTTAAATAATAATATTTCTATTTTCTTGATACATACCCCTTTAATACACTAGAAATCATTATAATGGTAAGGTGCGTGATGGTGAGACTTTCATGGGGTGGTCTAACATACATGGTTTGGTACATGATATCAATGAGCTTAAAATTATACCATAAATGGTTTTTCTAAATCTTGGGATGTTGGATATAAGCTTGGGATTGATCTAGGTAAAATACTTGTGATTCTATCTCCCTCAAAATCTCTAATAATGGGCTTCATAGGGAATGATTCTTCTAGTTGAAGTCATCAATTATTTTTTCTACATCAACTAGATTTTTTTAAAATGTATATTTATACTAATGATGTTATCACTATTAAACATCTATTTTATCAGAAGTAATGATTCTTAATGTTGTTTTAAAACCAAAATAATACAACCAAATAATTTCATGTGTTTTCTATAACCATAATACATAATAATACATTTAGTTAAATTGAAAGGGGAATTATATTTTTAACAGTTCAGGTCATTACATTTATCTTTTTGGATGAATTCCTTAATTCCATTACAAGTAATATCATATGAATATGAATCCCTAGAAATACCAACAAACTCCCCAAGATACGTTGACTCCCCATTAATTAATATAGTGTTAGTTTTAACTCTCTATAATAGGAATACCCTATTTTCGAATCCTCAAGTGATGGACTCCCAGGAAGTCGAAAATTCCTTATGAGAGAACTCCCTAGGAAAAAAGACCATAAAAGTGTAGTAAGACTTTTGTTATGGTGACCCCCTATGAGCTCTTCCTCAAATTGAGTCCATTAAATTTTTTTTAAAACCTCATCTATAATATATATAATAAATAGGATGGACTAATGTATTTCTCAAATATTTTTAAAATAGGGTAGGATTTCGATTTTTCCTATTTTAGAAATATATTAAAATGGGAAGACCTTAAAATTCCCTTGGATCATAAGGAATTGTTCTTTTTAGTCTTGAACAATTATAAAAACATTGGTAACACCAATGAAGAATGATTCCAAAAAATATAAAAAGGGTGAAAAAATAAAAAAGAATAATAATATGGATATATAGATTTATGTGGTTTAGGAATAATCCCTACACTCATGGACAGACATAACAATTTAACTATTTTAGGAAGAAAATTATAGGGAACATACCACTAGTAAAAAATTATTTTACCTTAGTATATTAAAAAAAATTAAATAAAATATGTTAAAATATTTGTAATGTTTGTTATTTATATAATCAATGTTAAAAACTATCTTGTTGTGTATTGAGGTCTCTTTTAGGATAATAGATATGAAAATATATTTTTCCACATCGGTTACCCTAAAACCAACCTTATAAAGTAAATTATTAATATCATTTTTAGATTAATTGTTCTTAAAATGAGTTTTTTAAGTTTGTTGGAATATAACAGACATGAAAGTTGAAATTTAGAATCTTTCCAACACATAATTCCATTTTTTTCATAGTGCACCTTTTAAATATTCAATTGCTCTCTAATGTGGATTATACCTTATTTAGTCTCTAAGTTTCATTTATTTATTTTAATATCCACATATATTCATTTCACTATCAAGACTTCTGATCATCATAATTCCACCAATTCACCTCATTCAATCTTCATCATCCTTCCACTAAATCTTTTTTGGGTAATATATGTATTTTATTTTTAATTATTTTTCAATGATTTAATATTTTTATGATTATTTTCTCAATTTATATGTTGTTTAATGGTCCCTTTTTTTCTTGGAATGAATAATCCCTCTTCGGATCACATTATAACTAAAAAAATTTCATCAGATTCTGAAATTTATTCCATGATGCATCTTTATATGCCTCATGAGTTATTTCCTCAAAAGAAGATTATGACAAAAAAGACTACAAAAATATTTAAAATTAAGTCCAAGATTTAAGTTTCTTATTCTAGATTCCATTTTTTTCATTTTTTCCTTTTTATTTTCTTGTATTTTCTTATTATGGAGTAATAAACTTTGATGAATTTAAAAAATATATTGTTTTTACGTATTTTATTGTATAACCAATGTAAAAAATAATATGCATTGTAATTTTTTATAACCAGCTTTTAATATTATTTTTTTACATCGTTTATACAATAACTGATGTAAAAATCCTTTGAACTAATAATTTTATTATTTTTTATAACAACTAACTTTAATAAAATATTATTTTTTACAACACCTGCAATAAAATCTACATTAAACTAAAATTAAAATTATAAAAAAACGAACATAACAACCAACTTTTAAACTAGTCCACACACAATTTTCAAAATACATAGCAAGAAATTATCATAGAAATTTTATATAGTACCCCGTGTCTCAATAGTGAAATATCCACAGAGGGGGTAAATTTTGCTACATTACCCATTAAATAAGAGTTCAAGAAGATACAATGTCCAGGTTTGTAAGATCCACATGGCTATATTACACATTATTAAATTCCACACCACTACAGTACCATTATTGATGAATCTGATAGCATTTGGACCAACATCAACTGATATATCATGCTCCACTATATCAATAATATCCCACAAAGAGCTTAATTTAATAAATTGGTCTTCTTACATAGTCAAATATAACCAGCATACTTAATTTGATTCCATCTATTTTCTCTATCATTGATGGGTGTTTTTTCTTTTAAAGAATCAATTTTGAGTAGATTATTCATGAAAGGTTAGCTATTTTCTCTTCAAATATTAAATTCATAAGCTTATTATTCATGAAATAATGTCTTATTTCCCATCCTTGTTCCCAAAATTTGCTTTCATATTCTCTCACTCAATCTCTATTCATCATTTAATATTAATAGAAAAAAATCATTCCTTACCTTCTTGGTCATCATCATATTTTTCAACATATCTTCTAGATTACTGGTTCCTTTAATCTTTTATATTTTCAATAATCCATTATGCATTAATACATTGATATTGTGATACTTCAACTAAATATTCATTGTTCAATCAGAAAACACTGGATTCTTTGCAGGATGTATAACACCATGATTGTTACCACACAATACATTTTAATCTCACTTTCAGTCTAGATCCTCCAACATGTCTTTCAACAAACTCATATGATTCCCATATTATGTTACATTAATATACTCTACCTTTTTAATAGATAGATCTTCCACCTTTTTTAACTGATATACCTGACTTATGATAGTTCCTCTATGGACAAACACATAATTTTCAATACTCATTTAGGTGTGGATATCACCTCTAAGGCCAACGTCCTTGTATGGTTGTAATGATTATCCTTTCCCAAAGCATATAGATATTTTCTTTCTTCCCTTAAAAAACATAAATATCCAATTCAAATAATCCAAATATTAATTTATAGGGTTATAAATTCACTTACTAGAAACATACATTGCATAAGAAATATTAGGTCTGGTATAATCCATGTCGTATATCAAAATTCCAACTACAAATTCATAAGGAAATTTTATTATGTACTCAGTTTCTTTGGTTATATTTGGTAAATTATCTTTTAAAATTTTAAAACATATTTATTGGGGAATAGAAATTGGTTTTCTGATAGAACCAAAAACCCACCTAAAACATTTCTAATGAACTAAATCTATGATAGCATCACGGTTTAAAATGAAAATTATCTCTTTATCTTCATCAATAAAATCTTACTAGATTATTGAGGATATTTCCTCTTGAAATCCTCATCCATATACCCATTTATCTCTTAAATCCTATAAATATGTGATCTTGTAGTGATCACATTATCCATATAAAAAAATAAAATTTATCAATCAAAAAAATACTTGAGATAACAACAGTGATCCATGTCATGTTATTTTTATGAATTTTAACTCATTAAGGCATCAAACTTCTTGTTCCACTATAGGATTATTATTTAACTCATTTAAACTTTTTTAGACCTTGAACACTAGGTATTACTTTCTTTACATAAAAACTTACTTTGGTTTATATATATAAATGTATTTCTCTAGATATCTATGATTGAAATATACCCCCCATAAAATTGCTCAATATTTAAATCATTTGATATAAAAATACTAAAAAACACTTGGATGGTGGTAGGATTCACTGCTGGTGATAAAATTTTAGTGAAATCCACACATAATAATGTATTTCCTTGTATCATCATGTCTTTCATGGACTAGGTATAACCAACTATTCCATAATTATTTATATCTTTGTGAGAAAAGGAAAGAAGTTTCAAGTATTTTTACCATGAAATGATTAAGTGTCAACCCTTATACCCAAATTCCACTTGCTCGACTCTTTTACTACATTGTCCCTTCAATGCATTTGAGATATCCACCATTATTCAACATCAAATATTATAATGGTAATGAATACAATTTTACAAGTCTTCTCACCCTTGTTGATCAAGTCACATGATATAAAATAATTATTGAAAAAATAATAATAATAAAAAATATAACTAAGTTACATTTTATAAACAATCTAGAGAAAATTAATACTACATGATAAAAATAAAAAATTAGAAAAACTACATTTTTATGAAATGATAAAAATAACTAGATCAGATGAATGAAAAAAATCATTAATATATATATATAATATAAAAAATAAAATTAGAATATTAAATTATATGAAATATAATGGAAAAAAATAAATGATGTAAAATACCATGAAATGAGAAAAAAATAACTTTTTTAAATGCACCACTTTGATAAATATGAGATGAACCCCTCATGACCTAGATTGTTTTTAACAAATATAAATACTATATACATTAATGTTGGGAACTCAAGATTCCATGTGCCGTCTCTACATATTTTCATTTCCGGATCATTTTTTCATATGCTCTTCATTATCCCTATTTTGAAATCTTCTATGACTCCCTCTCCATTACCCCTATAAACCTCTACCACTATCCCTGACCCCCTCCCTCCCTAAATCCATCTCGAACTCCCCTCCCTACATCCTCTACCCCCCAAGACTCCCAACCCAACTCTCCTCTCCTCCCGTGCCTCAGCCTACACCTTTACATCTATCTTCCAACCTCCTCCCCAATATCTCCCCACATCTTGGTCTCATCATCCTTATGTCCCTAATTATGTCATAGTCACCTACTCGATGAAAGGTTTCCTCCACATTCTTGTAATTCAGGGTAACTAATTTTCATTTTATATTTTTTAGTTCTTTGTAATCTTAATTATTTAATAACCCTAATATTCGGTATTTTGAGCCCTAATTTCATGTCAAAGATTCTATTTTGTGAATTTTGATGGATCCTCTTTTTCATCACCCCTCTCTTGATTTTTAGTATTATAAACCCTAATTTCAAGTTACATATTCCTCTATGAAAATGAAAAATATTCACTTTTCTTGGTCTCTATCCTATTTCAGTTGTCCAATAATCTTTCATAAGTTATTATCCTTAAACTCCAACTCTAATTTTCTTACTTTTGGGGGATTTTCCTCAATTATTTATCTCAATAATTTTATAATTTTCAATTATAGTACTTTTTTGTTTTAGATTTTCATTTTACTATAGTTTATTTTATTTTTAATTTATTTTAAATCCAGTTTAATTTTCAAGTTCATTCAAATTTTCAGTAACCACTTGCCCTAGTCCAATTATATTCTATGTAAATCAATTTCATAAGTACTTTTGGTTACCGACTCTACTTAACATTTTTTAAGGATGTTTTTATTCCTAATTTTTTAAGATTGTTTGTTTTAGTTTTTTTAAATTTTTATAATTTTTTATTACTATAGTCTTTTTATTATAATCAGTCAATTATATTGTGGTATTTTTTGGGTATTGTTTTCTCTGATCTGTGTACAATTTATTTAAAATTATATAACCATATTTATGATATTTCATCTATAACACCACAATATTATTCACATTTCATAATTCTATACCACTTTCATCGTTAAACAACAACCACCAATAATGAATTATTTAATAGTGACTTGATTAAATGATATCCTACAATTATTTTCTATAATTGGTATAATTTAATATACATATAATATTAATAATCATTTAATCTTTATATGTCTTCATAAAAATATTTTTATTTTAATCTCACTACCTACTATCATTAATTAGTAAACATAATTGATCAATTATTAGTCTTTTAATTTTATTATTTTTATTTTATTTTCCATACTTTCAATTTTCCTAATTATAACTATATAATTTTTCAAAAATAACATATACTATAAATTTAATTATATTACGGTTTCAATAAAATTTCATACTAAAAAACACATTTATAATGTTATGGAGGTTAAAATATATATATAACTCAAATTTTTTTGTAAAAATTTAAACATTTAGATAATTCCCTTTTATGATTCATTTTTCATTTAAAGGATGGATTAAGCTTTATTTATAGTTATAAAATCATTACCCTAACTCAAAATTTTAAAATATTATATGGTTTTAGGTTTGGTTGTTGAATATTTTCTCTAAAGGGAAGAAATCTACTGTTTAGTTTATTCTACTTCATATTCCAACATTAATGGAATTGAGAATACTAGAATTGTGTTATATATATTATAATTTTCATGTATGTTTGAAAAATATTATTAAATAACCAAATAATATAATGTATTGACTATGAAAAAAATCATATAATAAAATATGTCACATTCTTATCTCAAAATTTATTAATACATGACCCTAAAATATTAGTGTCATGTGAAGTAATTATGAACCACATCATCTTAATATATCTGACACTTTTTTATCCTCGTTTATAAGCATTTCTTTAGATAATCATTGATATTGAAATTTTCTGCTATTACTTTTTACTTGGGTTAGTGATGAAATTTATTGAGAATACATTCTTTTATAGTTCATCTTCAGATATAATTTTATATTTTTTATGGATTTATGATTATTGTACCCTATTTTTTAATGATGGGATATCAAACCCTAGCTTGTCATTGATTCTATCATTTTTATATACATATGTATAGTTATAAAATGGTGATTTATTTCACTTTTAGGTGGTAAAAAATTGAACATGCCTTATTGTCTGATTATTTTCCCATTTTCACCAATGGTGTTCAGGCATTGACCTTTAATGCATCAACTATTAGCAATCGAGCTACTATTTTTAGTACACAACCAGTTTTCTAAAATGAACACTCATATTCAATTACAAGTTTATTTTTATCTAATAATTTTTAACATATATTATATCTAAATAATTTTTATTAAAAAATTTTATTTTAATATAGACCTACAATTTTCAAAAATGATACCATATATGAATTTCTTTTCCTATAAAAACTACCACACATGTAATTGTATCAAAACATATCTAAATGTAAGAAATACATTTAAATGTTCTATTTGTTTTTATTAACTTTTGAAAATATAAATTTTTTTATATGGTTATCAATTCCTTATATTACATTCATAAAATATATATTCCAATAAAACATATTGACTAGTAATCACATTTTTCATTACATATGGGATTGGGCTACTATAAAAATATATTATAAAATGTGTCTTCCTAATAAACTAATTTTTTCTGAATCTTCTAATTATTTAAAGTATTATATATTCCATTGTGTTTTATAAATGGTTTCATGGAAACATATCATTAACTCTTTCAAGAATCATATATGCCCTATTTTATACGATACTATTTACTTTTAATCATTTGTTGTCTCTTTTACTAATCATAAACTATTTATTTTTAATCACCATAGTGTTATAATATATATTATAACTAATTGTCCAGGAATATTACTGAAAGGACCTAATGTATTCTCTTTCATTCAATATATTGATTATGATTTGAAATACTATAAGTTAACCTTTTATAAATGATGCATTAAATATCTGATATATGTAAGATCAAGCCAATGCAACATTGGATACTAGTGTATTTGGTTTTTGAACTTGTCATAGATTTTTTTGGTGATCAAATCATATCATGTATTGGGGAAACCCTATTTTTATTTTAAATCATTAAATTAATATATTTACATTAGTCATCAATGAACCAAGAGGTATTTTTATCAGAAAATTAATTTGATTTAAGATTTTAGGTAAAAAATAATAAGCCATAGTATTGGTGGAATATTAGAAACCAGACTTAGAAAAGGGTTGAGAGGGGGGATTTGGAGAAAATATAAGCAGTTTGATCATTTTTAAATTTTCAATTTATATTTATTATAATTTTTTCCATCACACTCATTAAAATTATAAATGGGATAGTTGGGCCACATTATATATGTTTTCCACAAAAATGTTTGTATACATTTAACGCATTTAAAATATTTATAATATTACCAAATAAAAATTAATTTAAATTCTATTAACATTTCATGCTTTTGAAAATTCACTATTACATGAAACTAAAGAATGTATAGGTTATTTTAATGATTTTTTATGTCTCAATAAAAACAAAAACACGATACATGTTTTCATAATATTATTTTTAATTTCCAATCAGTGTGTTATAATATATTTAATGTTCATTTGAATATACTTTGATTTTGGTTATCCTTTTAATGTATTCCAATAATGTGGTTCAAATTTTTTTGTTTGATGAGGGAAACAAAAAATATGGAACAAAAAGAACTGGAATTTCTCTTTATGTTGCTCACTGGGAAAGATTGTTTTTGAATTAATACTTAATAGAATTATTTTATAGAATGTAAACTCTAAATCAGTAAAAAAAAGTATTATGATTTTGTTAAAAATCATATTTAAAATATATACATATTCATTAAATATTTTAGTGGACATTAATAAATATTATTAACTTTATTCATGACCATTTTTTTAAATAAAATCATGTTGAATGCTTTTTAGGATTAAGGTTTTGGGTTTGGATTATATGAAAATATACTTTATTAAGGATAAATAAATATCTACAAAGATTATAAACAATATGAAGGCTGAAAATTGACTAATATTTTTCATCCTTTTTTATAGTTCCTAATTTTATAAATTTCCTTAGACTATCAAAAAAATTATCTAGTTTTTTTTCATATTACCTTTCATTTAAATATAAAAAATTAATTATGTATTCTAAATTACTTTATATTTATCATTTTATTAAACACAATGGTGAATATTACCGTGCATTTTCATGATCTAAGTACTAGTTTTTTAAACTCATTCCCAAGGTAGGTATTCCATTAATAGTGGCTAATGGCTAACACTGGAACCCAAAAATAGCAACTAAAACCCTAGGGTTATATATTCCTTTTAATCCACTCACCTACACTCTTCCTCCTCCACTACAAATACTTCACCACTGTTTGATCAAAACCAAGTGGTGAAAGTATATATTCATGTTTCTGGTGGTGAAGTCGTCACTACCAACTCCCTCACACCCAAGATTGTTTCCCATGATCTCTTCCGTAAGAAGATGAAAGAAGGAATTTCCAAGGAGGGTTTCAAGAATTGGAATGGACTCCATGTTATAGTTAAGTTGACTATCAAGGTTTCCACCATTCCCTATACCACTACTCTGGTCATCTAGTCCAAAAAGTATATTGAGAGAAACAATAAGACGACAAAAAACATCAAGAACAACGACAAAATATTACTGAAATATTTAATCGAAATAGCTAGTGTCGTGTAGTTGTGATCCATGTCCAAGAATATTTCCATCACTATAAAGGATATCGTTGGGACTTGTGTGTCTTTTGGGTATACTATTAACGAGGGTGATTTGAAGGATTTTTAGTAGCAGATCACCTATGGATATATAAAAGCTCCTTGATAATGAATCCCTTAAGAGATATCTACTCTAATTATTATGGTTCTTTATTTTGGAATGATAGGATTAATCTTTATTTCTTCTAATGGTTACCAAGTCTTCATGGTATTTATTTCTCTTACATCAAACAATGATTTACGTGGACATTCATGTTTTAATAATTTCTGTCTGGTTATATAAAATTAGATAAAAATAAACCATATTATTCAGTTATTTATTTTAGAACAAGATAATATATAAAAGGGTTTTAATTCCATGAAATATTTTGAAATATTTTTTTTTCAAATTAATTTAATCACATTTATATTTTTCATTTCACAGAACACTGAATATAACTTGTGTTATATGGAATCACCAAGTTATTATTTCTTTGAATGATACACTATGTTAATAATTCATTATATGATACCCCATGATAATTTTTCACAACACATAACATCCACTTTTCTTGCATTATTCCCAACACGGACTTGTCTTGTGTTATATGCAACACCGAGTTTCTACGATACATCATTTTTTTTATTATAATTAATTAAATAAGATAGTTATAAAATATCCATTAAACATAGTAATATTATTATTAATAATAATATTAATATTACTTACAATCATTTTATATAAATAAAACATAATTATGATAAAATATATATAATTTTTCGTAAAATCAGTGTATATTTGGAAATATTATTTTCTCAAAAGAACTGCTTAATATATCCTTATGTGAACAATAATAAAACTAATTTTATAAAATTTTAGAAATTTTATTTGATAAAATAAACATAATTTTTTAATTCATAATTTTGAAATTATCTTAGGATGAATTTTTGGGATATTTCTATGAAACTTCATTTTTTGGTGAATAGTTAAAAATACTGAATTTTAATTCCAAACTGATTTTTCATCTAATTTATTTATATAGTTAAATTATATTTTAAGTTAGTTTTAAATTAAAAATAGATCATTTATACGTCTATTAATATAATTTAGGTTATTGGAATCATTTTTATATTTAATTTAGATATAAAATTATAGTGAACATTTGATCATTCTCACTTTAAAAACCCACTTTCTCACCATGTCTGTGGGATTTGCGTAAAACTTAATTCAGCCTCTTATGTAAAATGAATTTATAAAAACATAAAAAATGGTTGTATTAATTATAATATTTATATTCTAATAATGTAAACATAATATTTTTCCAAAAATATTATTGAATGTGATTAAAATGTATTACATCGATTAAGGTTAACTTAATCTTAATAAGGGTCTAAACCTTGAACATAAAAGCCCAAATGACCAATTCACTTTTCTAAAACTCATTTATATCCATATTTGGGCCATAAACCATCCAGAGTTTTTTTTCTTTTTATAACTTTATTGGGTAATAACATTGGTATACCTAACTTGTTTTCAAAAAAACCAAGTTTATCCCCTCCCTCCCCTATAAAAGGCCACCACTACTCCCCCTTTTAGACACCTATCAAACCAATTTGGTTTGGACAATATCAAATAAATTCACTTCTAAAAATCCATAACTTATTCCTTTAATCCTCAATTTGGTCATAACTCTAATCAAGGAATCCCTTTGGAACAAACCAAAAAGATTTATCCAAAGAAGTGGTAACATCCTTCCATAAGCTCATTTCCTTTATTTACATTCTCCATATCAAAAATCCATCTTATTCCATGATTACATAATAATATAAGTATCCTAAATATAATTATTTTTTTATATTAGTTTTTCTACCTACACTTACACACATATCCATCTAATAGGTAATGAACTTACTGTTTATGTACGATGAACTACCGCCTCCTGAAATGATGATTATTAATTTTTCATTTACTACATTTCATGGTAGGGAATTATTTGGACATGATATTTATATATGATATGTGTTATATTTACAATTTATTAATTCATATGTATTTTTCATATACATAATTATTTTATTCATTCCATTTTTTGTAATAATGATAACTTCGTTTGTGGAAGTGCGGACTACCGCCTCTTCAAATAGATGTGATTCATTCACACTCTACATGTAATGTTTTAAAGATGTCATTAGCAAAAATATATGAAATATATGAAATAATAATTCTAACATAATTATATTATATATATATATATACATATATGTATTTTACTTTCATTCTTTCAGTATTACAAAGAAAAACAGAAACAATGTTCACGCGTATATACAGCAAGTCGTCTCTATGAACGGTGTATTCCATATAATATTTATATATCATATATATTATTATAAATACATATATACTGAATAAAAATTATATTTCTATCATGTTTTAAATTCATGAAATCATGATATAAGTATGAGGACCAAAAATATAACAAATTAAGACACATGTGAAAAACAAAGCGAATATTACCCGAAAAAGAACCTTGACATGGAATTGTTGATAATAAGTTAATTTAAAGTCATAATAAAACCATATATGGTGTTAGATACAATAATATGGTTATATAGAAGATGTATAATAAACATATATTTATTATACAAGAGGTTTTTAAGAGTACAAAGAGAGTCAAGAAATAAGGTAAGGTAATTTCATCTCACTTTTTATTTTCATGAGATACATGCATTATTCACCACTCATTTATTTTGTGTGGTATTTATAATGTTAATGAATATATTATATGATTATTATACATAAATTTCTGGGTATTTAAATATAAATATTATTATCTTAATTTCATTGGTTTTTTGTTTCAAAAGTTACCAAATCCGCAAATTAATTTTGTCTCAATTTTCCTTCTTTAAGACACATGCCATGTTGTGCACCTATATTTTTGCATGGGATGTATATACTACCGTTGAAAATTTAAATCATAAATATCATATTTTTCATGATATTGTTTTCTTACCCTATTATTATTCATGTTATATCAAATTATTAGTACAATTTTTCTAATCTTTTGTAGATTAGATTGCCAAGTGTTTTTAAAAAAGTACGAATTTACCTCTCTTTTGGTTGGAAATCTATGCTCCTCCAAAACCATGTTTTCTTAAAAAGTTTCCAAAAAATATTATAATATTTAACTATGATATTGAAAAGAAAATTTTAACCATGTTTTACCTTTTAAAACCAAAAGGAATCTTAAGAAGGAATCTTCTTGTCATTTTCCGGCCGAGTTACTTTTACTAACATTTTATAGGGAAAAATGAATGTTCAGTATATATAGATTTACCCGCTCTCATGATCAAAATTCCCATTAAGATTATTTTAATATGTTACAATGTAATTTTTTAAAAGAAATTTTTTTCTAATATTCTATAAATTAAATATTTTAAATATTTTTTCAATAAAATTTTTTTTCCAATATGTTCTATATTTAAAAAGTGTTTTATATGATTTTTAAAATTTCGATTATAATTTTTCAAAAGATTGTTTTTGACTAAAATTATGCAATGATTTTTAATATTTATTTATAAGTTTTCAAAATATTTTGAATGGAAATGTTTGTTAAAAAAATCAAGTTTCTTTTATATGTTTTAAAGGGAAAATATTTTTGAAATGATTTCAATCCTTCTATATATGCTTTAAAAGTATTTTCAAATTAAATATATTTCAAAATGGATTTATGGTTTAAAGGAATTTTTTTAAAGAAGAAATGATATTTTACTGATGAAAATTTTTCAAAAGATTCTTTCAAAATTATTTTCCATCTAATATTACATCCATTGGTGTTACTCATTCATTTTTTCAAAATGATCCAATGATATCATTCATATTAATTCTCTTAATGGTTTATGATTCAATGGCATGATGTTTATGAAACCAATTTCTCTTTTATGGGTTATATGTTTATGAAACTTGTTCCTCTTCTATGGGTTTTATTCTTATAAAACCCACTATTTTCATGTTTTATTCTTTGATGAAATAATTATGAAACTTATCTTTTTTCATATGTTAATATATGATTAAATTATCGTGATTCCCATTTCATTTCATGAGTTGTGATAGGATTTTTATAAAACTCATCATTGTTAATGGGTCATGATATGATGAAAGTATCATTATCTTGTGGCACATGTATTAATTATTATTTTATTAGATGTGTGTGACCAATATCTCCCTCCAATAAATTGGGTAAAGAATTATATCTCGTGAGATAATGATTGGAATCAAATTGATATGATTGATCCACAATAGGAATATAGGTAAACCTTTTCCCTTACAAGGAAAGACTATGAGTGGGGTTGGTTGTGTCTCCTTCCCAGTAGGCTTAGTAATCCTAAATAAGGAATATGAGGAAACCCAGTTCACTATGGAAAGATGGAAAAACCTGATCCACTATTAAAATATGGTGAAACATGATCCCTTATAAGGAAAGGACTACGATTGGGGATGGTGGTGTGACCCTCCTAGTCGTTGTAGTCCCCATGAGGTGCCCTGATAAGTTCTATAAATTCTTCTTTAGTTATCGGGAATGATATTACATGTTTATGTGTATGCCGCAATACTATATCTTATTACTATGTTATGATTTCATGGCTTATTCTCTTATATCCCTCATGATTCTGTTATTATGAACTACTAATCTCTATGCCATGATATATTTTTATGATCATTGATATGTAGGATATGATCATCTAATGTTATGATCATGTTATCATACCATTATGATCATGTTTTTACATACATATCTCCCTTTTTTACCCATATTGATCATCTGATATCACCACTTTTTATGTTTACATAACTAGTAGATAAATATATGTGTTAAGTATGACATGTCTAAGAAGTATAATAGTCATGAAGAACCTAGTGGCACTACGGAAAAATCACAATTTAGTGGTGGTTTGTTTCGTTTCGCAGTGGTTTAAACAGCCACTAAATCGATTGGCGACGGTTTTGAAAAACCGCCGTAAAATCATACATCGGGAAACTATTCGCGACGGTTTTGCAAACCGTCGTAGAACGTTTCGTGGTGTTTCGCGGCTTTTGTTTTTATTTTTTTTATTTTTTTTATTTTTTTTATTTTTTTTATTTTTTTTATTTTTTTTTACTTTTTATTTATTTTATATTTATTTTATATTTATTTTATATTTATTTTATATTTATTTTATTTTTATTTTATTTTTATTTTATTTTATTTTATTTGTTTTTATTTTTTATTTTTGTATTTATTTTATTTATTTTCATATTTATTTTATTTATTTATTACGTATTCTATTTATTTATTCGTATTTATTTTATTTATTTATTTCGTATTTTATTTATTTATTTCATATTTTATTTATTTATTTTATTTATTTCGTATTACTTTATTTAAATCATACATGCATGCATGCACATGCCCATGAAAATACTCATGCACATGCCCATACAATATAAAGAAATACTTCTTTTGGTGAGATTTGAACCCCTAACCTCTTGCATATTTTTCAAAGACTTTACCACTCCAGTAAGCTCGTCATGTGGTTAATAAACAGAATTTAATATACTTATATATACTAATTGAAAAAACAAATAATACATAACTAATAGATATAAACTCATTAATAATTAAACAATAAGCAATAATCAATAATTAATAACCAATAATTAATAATTATTGATTTATTAGTTATTTATTGAGTTATTTATTATTATTTACTGTTTATTATAATAAATAACAAATAAATTATAATAATATTTACATAAATTATAAAATTATGAAAATAAAATAATAAAATAATAAAATTACGAAATTAAAATAATAAATAATAAATAATAACTAATAACTAATAAATAAGAAAAAATAATAAATAAGAAAAAATAATAAACAAGAAAAAATAAAGAATAATAAAGAATAATAAAGAATAAGGTAGAATAAATGATAAAAAATAATAAATAATAAATAATAAATAATAAATAACAAATAATAAATAATAATAAATAATAAATAATAAATAATAATAAACAAATAATAAATAATAAATAATAAATTATAAATAATAAATTATAAATTATAAATTATAAATTATAAATTATAAATTATAATAAATAATAATAAATAATAAAGAACAAACAATAAATAATAATAAATAAAAAATAATAAATAATAAATAATAAACAACAATTAATAATAGATAATAATACATAAATAATAAATAATAAATAATAAATAATAAAAATAACTAATAAATAATAAATAATAAATAATAAATAATAAATAATAAATAATAAATAATAATAATAAGCAATAAATATTAAATATTAAAAAATAATAATAAATAACACATAATTTATAATTATAAATAAATAAATAATAGATAATAAATAATAAATAACAAATAACAAATAACAAATAATAAATAATAAATAATAAATAATAAACAATAAATAATAAACAATAAACAATAAACAATAAATAATAAACAATAAATAATAATAAATAAATAATTATATATAATATATTATATATTATATATTATATATAATAAATAAAATATTATTAATAATAATAATATATAATATATAATTAATAATATATAATAAATAATACATAACAATTAACAAATATTATTATTAATAATAATAAATATTAAATATTAAATAATAAATATTTAATATTAAATAATAAATAACATATAACAAATAATAAATAATAAATAACCAGTAACAAATAATAGATAATAAATAAATTAAAGTATATTATAAATAATAAATAATAAATAATATATAATATATAATATATAATATATAATAAATGAACCACATGAAAAAGTACGAAGAGGCATGATAAGGGATGAAAAATTATGAAAACGCATGAAAACAAATGGAGAAGCATGAAGAATGAAGGATTAGAAAGCATGAGAACGCTTGAAAACTCATGAAAACTCTATAAAACCCCTTAATAATTCAACATAATCATCATAATAGCCCACGAAAAACCATTGATAAAGATAACAAGTCATGGAAACCCAAATAAATAGTAATAAATGGATCAACCGTTAAAACCCGTCAAAACAGTTATAAAGTGACAAAAACATTGGACTCACATTAACGGAGATAACTTATGATCTGAGAGTCCGTTCTAGATCCGCGACTAGTCAAATCAAAGATCCTGAAATGATCTTCAAGATGATAGGTGAAAGATACCGAATGGATCAGCAGATCAGAAGTTACGACCATTAAAAAAAACTGACGGGGAACGGGTGCTAGAAACGAGGCATCAAAAAACATAACTAATCCAATAACCAATAAAAAGGCCATAACATATGATCCAGGAGTTCATGTGGGCATCGTGACCAGTCAAACTGAATATCGTGGAATGAACTACAATCTGGCAGGCAGAGGAGTCCGAACTGACACACGGATCAAAATTCAGGTCTGTTTGAAGACAAGTTCAACGGGACACCGGTGACAGAAATGGGGTTTCAGAGTTCTTCAGAGGGGTTTTTGGGGTTGTAAAACGTGATAAAGGCTTTCTTGTATTAAAGTGGTTCATATAACTCTTCGCTGGATTTGATTTGATATGTGGTAGATACCAAATGGACACTCGAAACGAAAGTTATAGTCATTTGAAGTTGGAATTTTTTTTCAAGTTTCTTATAACTCTCATATCATCCGCATCTTAGACCATCTCACGGTTTTGATTCCATGTGCCTCTAGATCTCTTCATGAGCTTCAATTTGACTAGTTGCGGCGCTCTAACGGACACCTGAATCAAAAGTTATGGTCGTGTTAGGGATTTTGGGGTTTCTCATGTTTTTTTTTTCTTTTCATTTCACGGCGGTTTTACCCAAACCGCCACTATTTTGCGGTGGTTTTTTAAAAAGCTTCCACAAATCCTCAAAAAAATGAAAAAATTACACATTTCGCGGATGTTTTTTCGTGGAGGTTTTAAAAACCGCCTCGAAACACATGTTTTCCTGTAGTGTGGGATATAATGTACCCACAAATATACCAGTGTTTGTGTTTTCATGTTTCCAAAGGCAATAAACTAACATGGTTTTTGGGTGTCTATTTTTATGATGTTTTATGTATTCCATAAAAGTGATGGAATTTCTATATATGTTAAGACAAGGTTTTTATAGTTAGTATCAGGGTGAAGTTTTAGTCAACCATTGGAAACTATGTTGATAAAAACATAGTGAGATCCCAAGGTATATTTCAAAGGATGTGTTTAGGGATGTCTCTAAGGATAAGATTAAGTGTGAGGAAAAGTATAGAAAAATGCCCTATAATTTTGGTAAAGGATAAAGCATGTTTTTTCCCAGATATACATCTTTTTTCAAATACTACAATGGGTCCTGGTTTTGGAACAAATTTACCAATTAGTAAAAACTCTAACTAGGTTCATCATGCTGAACTCGAGCAGAACCCGACAGACAATAATGGTTCTTACTGTGCACATGGTTTGACACTCCCAGGGGATATATTTTGGGAATTCCAAAACTCTTCATGAACCATCATGAAAGATTTTAAAAAAAGTTGCCTATGAATAAACTATGATAAACTTAACATGTCATAAATTAATGAGGTTTTCATAATTTATATATCCTATTAGCTTTTTTAATGAATATATGGTTACACACTATAACAAGTGTTTCTTACTCAATTATTTCTAATTTTATTCAATGGAAGGAACTTGGGGGAACAAGGTTAATGTTGAATGTGATGGAAAATTTACTGATGAGTAGTCAACTGGGATGATCCTTGGAGTGAAGGATGTTTTGATATGCCTATTCAATTTTCTTTAGAACATGATTAACAATGGTTAGCTTCACCAACTCTCAAACTCACCAAGGAAGAGTAGGAATGAGTTTTCTAAGATTTTTTAAATGGAGACAATGTGGAAAATAATATTTAGGTACATTGTTGTCAAGAATGTGGAAGGAATCTCCCAAGTGAATGTATTATAGGAATAAGAAGATGTTTTGACTGTGGAAAATAAGGACACAAATAAAGTAATTGCAAAGAAAATATTAAGGGTTAGGTTAATGAAATGGATCATAATATTTTCCTCCCTAATACACCATCAAATGTTAAATTCTTTAATTGTGGAATGAATTTTCATTAGGGAAATCGATTTCCTGAGTTTAAATCTTCTGAAGAGAATCAGGAATGTTGAATGAGTATTTGTTATACTGGTGAACAGAAAGATACTACAAATGACATGTGAAAGGTATGGGATGTTCTTCTAGTATTTTTAACATTAAACATAAGAACCATGATTATATTGAGGTTGGGAAACCTTAATACATTATTCATATTTCATATTCTATGAAATTAGTATTAAGGAATAAGTTTATGAAGCCTATGTAATAGTATATAAATAATTTTGGATGATTGACGTGTATATATTTTAGAATTCGAATATTGTGTTATATGAATCATAAAGTATATAAGGATTGTTTGTACACATTTTTATTTAATTATTTTAAAGAATGTAATAAATTATATTTATGACCTAGAGAATTGATTTATTGGAAAGGTTACATTAAGGGAAGGAAAACCTTAACATGTTCCTATGGATGAGAAAATGATATTTTATATGGATAAAGAAATGATGATATGGATAATGTAAATTGAATTGTATTTATGACATTATAACTAATAAAATTTTTATTTTGAAAATTTGGTTTATGTTATCCCTGATAAAAATCTAATTTTTTTTTATTTCAGGAATATATCTAGTAATATTTGGAATAAAGAAGCATGCGTGTTTTAAAAAAGGATTTATGGTCATTTAGGTTATTACCATGTTTTAAGAGAATATATGATGTGTGTATTCACATGTTTGGAATGTAAAAACCAATAGATACTTTGTGAAATATGGGATATCAATGTTAAACTGATTTCATGACATTATTTCAAAGGTTTTTGATATTCTTATTTCAGAAGGGTTATAATGTTAACCATTTATGAAATGTTTAAGTAAAAATTCAGATGAATTTTGTGATATTAAAGTAATAACTCACCACATGAGGATTTATTAATATTGGATAACCTGGTCTAACAACTTTATTTTAATGGAAACTAAGGAGAGATAGGATGACTTATCGTGGATCTCATGATCTGTTAGTCCTTCAGGAATGAAACATTCACCTTCTTTTTTAGAGAAATGGGTGAAGTGGAAATTAGTCAAGAAACAACCAAGGGGTGAGGTTTTAATTATGATATCTAATTAAATCATGTAATTATAAATTCTCATGAAAATTATTTATCACTATGGAAAATATCTTGAAACTAAAAATTATATCATAGTACCTTCTTGTTTATTGCATCAAATGTTCCCTTAGATCATCGCAGGTTTATAGATTTTTGATTATTAACATTCTCATGATCATTTTCTCGATCAATATCCTCTAGAAAATGATAGTTAGATTTATCTTCCATGTCCATGTTTTTAACTTCCACCTATGTTCTCTTATGTGGAAACCCAACTATTATTTAATTTAGGTAATCGTTATGTTTCTAACATTCAATTTTTAAAGGAATTTTTAGTATTAATTTTTAAAATGTGATTTTATATAAAATTTACATAAAATTATTAAACTATTGATAACCCAGATGAATTTATGGGTTTAAATTCATTTTAAATGGGTTATAATGTTACACCCCAATTTTATTTTAATTTTTTTGAATTAATTTAATCTTTGTTATATTTTTCATTTCAAACAACACTGAATATAGCATGGTTTATATGAAAGAACAAATTTAGTCTTTCCTTTAATGCTATAAAATGTTTATATTTCATTATAAAATACACCAAGATATTTTTTTTCTCCTTGTACATCGACTTGGACTGTGTTATAAGCAACACTAACTTGGCTTTCATTATACGCAACACTAAGTTTCTATGAAAGAGAATTTTTTAATATTATAATTAATTAAACAATATAGTTATAAAATATCCATTAAACATAATAATATTAATAGTAATAAACACTTTTTAAATATTATTTATAATTTTTCTATATAAATAAAACATAATTATGATAAATCATATAATTATTGGTAAAGTATTTATATGTTTAAAATGTTATTTTCTCAAAAGAAATTTTTTTATGTCCTTCTGTAAACAATAATAAAATTAATTTTATACACTTTTATATATTTAATTTAATAAATTAAAAACAATTTGGTAATTCATAATTTCAAAATTGTATTAGGGTGAATTTTAGGGATTTTTGTGAGAAACTTCATTTTTGGTTGAAGAGTAAAAAATACTACATTTTAATTCCAAACTTATTTTTCATCTAATTTATTTATATAATTAAATTTATTTAATTTTGTTTTAAAGACATAAGAGATCAATTATACTTTTATTAGTTGAATTTTTATCATTTTAATCATTTTTATACTGAATTTAGATATAAAATCTTTGTGAACTTTTGAACATTCTCACTTTAAAAACATGAATTCTTACCATGTCTGTGGGACTAGAATTAAAAATAATATTTACACTTACATGAAATGAACTTATAGAAATTAAAATAAACGGTTTTAATCAGTATAATATTTATATTTTAATAATTTCAGCTTACTTTTTGACCAAAATGATTAGTGAAAGTGATTAAAATTAATTATAGGGATTAAGGTAAAATTATGTTTTATAAGAGACTAAACATTAAACTGAAGAGACAAAATAACCTATAAACTTATCCCCTACCCATTTTATTTCCCTATTAATTTAATAAATTTTACATTATTTTTGTTGTTCTATTTTTCATGAATTTTGTTAGGTAAAAATGTGGGTACACATAACTTGTTTGCAAAAATACCATGTGTGTCCCAGCCCTCCCCAATAAAAGGCCACCAGCTCTATCCATTATTAAAACCTCACATTCCACTTAGGTTTGACCAATATCTACTCAGTTCACTTCCTAACATCTCTCCATTCATCCTTGAATCCTCTCATTCGGCAAAAATCCAACTATGGAAGCGCTTTGGTGCAAACCAAAAGGATGTACCCAAAGAAGAGGTTACATCCTTCCTCAAGCTCTATTTCATTATTTCATTTCTACACCTCATCAATTATTCTTATTCAATGATTACATAATTATATAATTATCATAAATATACTATATTTTTTTATATTAAGGGTTATCCCTACACTTACACACACTTCAATCTAATCGGTAACAAACTTAACATCTGTTTACGGCGAACTACCGCCTCATGAAATAACAATTGTTCATTTTTTTATTTACAAACATTAATGGATGTGAATTATGATGGGAAAGGTATTTATATATGATGTATGTGATATTTATGATTTTTTTAATTTTTTTATATAGAATGTATCATTATTATTTCCATTTTGTGTAACTATGATAAAATCTTTTTTGGAAGTGTGGACTACCACCTCCTCAAAGCGATTTGATTTATTCAAACTCTTCACAAAATATATTAATGATTTGTTTAGTAAAAATATATGATATTCTATGACATAATAATTATACTATAATGTTATTATATATGTATAGATATATGTAATTTACATTCTTTCTATCAATATTACAAAGAAAAATGGAAATAATGTTCATGTGTAGGTATGGCCTATTGTATCCATGAATGGTATATTCCATTTCATATTTATAAATTATATGTATTATTATAAATACATATATACTAAATATAAATGAAATTTATCTCATTGTTTAATTTCTATAAATCATGATATAAGTTTGAGGACCAAAAATATAAAAAATTAAGACACATGTGAAAAACAAAGAGGATATTTTCCAAAGTGAAACCTTAACATGAAATTGTTAATAAGAGGGTAGTAGAAATTCATAATCAAACTATTAATTCCTAGCATGGATCACCTCAAATATTGTGGTCGAACTGGTGGGTCACATGGCCTCAATCACACCTCCACATATGCCAGAGGCTACCGATTAGCAGTAAGGCTGTGTTGATGGTATGGTGGGGAGATTATACACTATAGATTAGAGTTGTATAGCGGTATAATAATATTAAAAAAATAGTAGTGGGAGAAGTAATAATAAATACAAACCAATAGTAGAAGAATAATATAATATCTGAATAAAAATGGCCAACTCCAATTTATAATAATTCACATATGAAAGATGATTCTACAAGTGAAAGTAGTATGAATTACAAAAGAAATACACTGTAAAAAAGAAAACATCCCAACAATTATCTCCACAATAATCATAAGCTCATGCCTGGTCCTATGCTCCTAACTTTTAAGTACAAGCTAAATAGCACAAGAAATCAACCAAGTTCTTGCAAATATATGGTCTCCTCAGGTACCCCAGGGAAATGGTAGCCTAAGCAGAGTGTGATATAAAAACATTAGTAGGATGGCACCAACAATTTCTATCCCACTCTAGGAATTCAATTATAAATTAAGTAGTTTGAAGATATAGAGAAATAATAAACAAGTAGTGCTGAATAAGTGAACAACAACTCACCCATGTTCTTATGGGACACCTGGCTACTATACCTACTTCGATGTCCTACCAGGTATCATAGTCTATGGGTCAATCCTCCTATATCTAGATGGATCACCAAAATTGGTGAAATCTTATCTTAACAAGGATGAATATCTAAGGAAATACCATAAACATACAACCTCTTTCTTTAGATTAAACAAAATATTGCCCTCATGCATAACTAGAATCTAACCATCAGATTATCAAAAATATTATCCTCATGCATAACTAGAATATTACCCTCAGTAATCAAGTGAATCTGTATCTAGCCAACAAAAATCTCACATAATCATATACTCTACCCTTGGTCTTTAAGTACTAGTGTGTCTATCCCTCAAGAAGTATGAAATTTTTTACTAATACCTCAAGAGTTAACACCAATCATGAGTCCTTAGACATCCCATATAATCATATAGTCTACCCTCAAGCATCATGTACATATACGCCTTACCCTCTAGCAGTATGAAAGAATATTCACCAAGCCCTCAGGTTTCTGAAATAAAAAAGGTTCGTATCCTGACAAACTCAACATTCCCTTAGCAAAAAACCCTAAGGTATAAATTATATCTATATAATATAATAAAAAACTCTATGAATGAAAAAATTACAAGGCCTATATCAAACAAACCAGGTGTATTATCATTAGACACAATAATCAAATAATCATCTTTATAACAAAATTAATTTTATTAATCAGGTTCCAAATTATCATCATAATTTTTTCAAACCCATTTAAATTATAATTTAACCCTATGGTCATAAATATATAATAAAGCAAAATTATTTAAGTGGATTCTTCCATAAGAAATAACCCAATTTTATTATTATTACAATTCAAAATTATAAGACATTAATCAATCGAATTATCCAATTTATTGTAGGGATTAATAGTCAAAATAGGCTAGGTCCCAATTAGAACCAAAGGATACACATCTATTGGGTGCTTTCTGGTTTCAGTCTTCTTACCTATGTACACAAAGGGATTTCATGGTGGTTTAAAAAAGGTGATTTCAATTTAACAGTGATAATACAATTTATCTTGTTGTACCTACGGCATTTAGATGTGGTCACACATATCATAATTACTATAAATAATTGTATCATATAAAAAGGGATTTAGTTTAATCCACCCACAAAAAATCAATTTAATATAATTTATTTAAAACATTTAAGAAATCCAATCCATCATGTCAAGTCATGCAATTCAATTAATTCCATTTAATTAAATAAGACAAGGAAATTCATTTATTAAGGTTCAGGTGGTACTTATAAGGTACCATGGGTAAATATGTAAAATGACTATATGGGCATTCACTTTCTATAAATCATGCATGGAAATTCAATTTATAATCTAGAGAAGCACAAAGAATATGACTTGTTTCTTTAAACACTTTTAAAAATGGAACTCCATTTCCTAATATCATTTAGAAGACATAACCTAAACATTTCATATTTTAATCATAACCTCAATGCATAAAGAACCACCAATGCAATAAGATAAGATATCAAAAATGTCTAAATCACTATATTTTAGATTAGAAGACAGCACACCACTGTTGGAATGGTTTTATTATAAAAAATGGATTTTTTATCATAAAAAGTAATCTATCATATTTAAATATTTTATTCTCGGTCATCAGTTCAATTTATCAAAGGAAAACAAAATTCAACTTATTTAATGAATCCCTTAATGAATTCATAAATTTAAAGTGTCAATGATATGGATCATACCTCAAGAGAAGACTAAGCCAAGCTAAACAATTTGACCCTCAAAATTTTTATCGATGACCAATCTAAGATGCTTCCTACAACCTCCGAGCATATACATATTCACATATACATAATGAAACCTTGACCCCATGTAAGTATTCACATAACTATGAAAACATATAAGGGGATCCTTAAATATAGCTTATATGCAAATAATCAATAACACTTACCAAAGTATGAATTTATCATATTCACACATGAGAACCCCTATCCCCATATAAATATATTCACTACCATCGGTGAACATATATATAATGGGGTAACTCATATTGATATATTCATACCTATGAATATGTAGGTAAGTTGCCTTTTGACTTAAGAAACTTGAACCCGCCTCATGGACGACCAAGAATCACTACGAAAATTATTAAGAATATAAAATCACTATAGAAAGGTCTCACACAATTAAAGAAATATTACCAAGAACTCATAAACTATAAATATACCTAATTATAAATTGATAAGAGGATAATATAGGAAAACCTTACCCAAAATCATTAACTAGTGGACCGAAAAACCCGGAACTTCTTTCCCTCAGCGGTGATTTCCTAAATACGAACCAAGGAGTCTCAAGAGAGCCTTCACATTCCCTAACATTAGAATAAATCCAAAAATAAAACCACCTTTAACCCTTGGGTTTCATAAGAACATCATAGGGTTATGGGGAGAATAAAATCTCCAACAAAATTGAAGAGGAAGGAGCCTGAAGTCTTACCTCAAAAGATTAGATGAATAAAATGAGAATAAATTAGTGGAAATACCGATCAAATACGGAGCCATATAAGAGGTCTCATGCATGGGAGTTTAGCCCTAGGGGGTGTCCCGTGCTGTGGGTAAGGAGATTATAATTCCTCATTTAGGATTATCTTGAAACATAAACTAATAATAATAAGAATAATCATCATCATCATCATTATCATCACTGTCATCATAATCATCTACAACATCATAATTATATTATTTTTATTATTATTAAAACATTTTATTATTATTATTTTACCATTTAATTATCATTTAATTTATTTTACTTATAATTTAAATTTAATTAAATAATTTCTTAAAAATAAACAGCACGATTTGGTGTTGGGGGGTAACACAGTTTCAGACTAACCATGTGCCCCTGTAAGCTCCTCAAGACTAGAGGTTTTAGAGCCTTCCAATCCTAAAACTAGTAGAAACACCCAAGGAACCCTCGGGCCCTAAACAACATAAAAAAAACACATTAAAGTGAAGAAAATATTGTAATTATGTTCTGAATCTCTTTTTCAAAATCATCTTATCCAGTAAATTCCAAAAGTTCAAATTTCTTTGATTTTTTGTTCGATTCAAAAAAATAGGACATTAAAACCTCCGCACCTTAAAACCTATCATCATTGAGAAGAATTTGGGAATAAAGAAAACATTCCAACATTTAAGGGTCATTATGTCTTACTCAAATGTTTTCATTGCATTTCTAAATTCCTAGTGCACCTCCAATCATTGATTATGCAACCAGCACTTAAGCCATTAATATCTGAGCCAAATCTCTTTTTTACAATCAAAACGCCTAGATGGTGCTTATTTGAATCCATTTATCTAGATACATGACCCTTTATTCATCTCTTGAAACAAATAATTGGTGTTTCTCCCCACCATAGGTCTCAAAATTTAAAATGGGCATCAATTCTGATCCATGACACCACCACCATCATAATTTCCTATGATGCACACCTCAAGAATTCTAGTGATGCTCTATCATGATATTGAAATAGTCAAATGGTTGATTCCGCACCTACCTTATTTATCCAGGTAAATCCATCTTCTCATGAAAATCCCTAGCTGAAAAAAAACTCCACTCGTCTCACCTAACGATGTGAAAAAAATGTCCATTCACTACCTACTCCATTAAACAAGAGAGAAAACTAGTTCATCCACTCTAGATAACCATTCAAAAAAGATGCTCAGCTTATATGGACAACATTTTACAAACTGAACTATGATTCCTTCTTCCAAGGTATATTTCATTCACCACGAACACATTAAATGAAGTCCATACCTAACTTCTAGTGACGTTCCATGATTAAAGAATCACCTCTGAGCCTAACAGAACATTCAGGATAACCTCATATTGAAATTACTGGAGTTTAAGGAACTAACCCAAGGTAGTACATACTCCATGTTTATACGTGAGATTTTGGTACAAAGACAAGACATCCACATCAGAACATTGAGTTAGCCCAGAGTGGCATTATCCTGGAGGCCAACTCAGAATAAATGGATAGTGTAAAAGAGTTCATCCATGGAATTCCCACATAGGAATCAAATGGTCACTCAAGACTAACTTATCCTTGATAATAACCGTGTGTTTAGAATGAAAAACTAGAAGACCACTTAAACTTCCCAAAAACATTAAAACTATAGTGTGGCATAAGAATGACAGTCACTTAGTGTATCATGGATTACGTACAGATAGGGTACGTGTTTTTATATTAAGGAAGACTGCACTAATATAATTTTAAATTTTTACCATAAGGAAAACATACAAACAACTATTTGTTGATACCTAAGAATAAAATATGTTTCACACGCTGATGCATTGTCAGTAAATGGTCACCGAGCCTTTAAAATTGATTAAAAACTGAAAATTTATTGTCCATTTCAACATCATCATTCCCCATATTATGTCCCATGTGGTTGTGTTTTGAGGGATATTCAGATTCAAAATAACGAGAGTAGATAAAATCAATTTCTTTTTGCAAATAAACTTCAACAATTGATCCTTCAACCAATGCTTTGTTATGTAATTTTTTCTTCAATTTCTTCATGAATATCTCAAATAGGTGCATCCATCGAAACTGTGTTGGACCTCCACATTTAGCTTCATGTGAAAAATTTAATATCAAATGTTCCATTTGGTCAAAGAAATTTGGCGGGAATATTTTTTCTAGTTTACATATAATGACAACAACATATTCTTCTAGTTTACTTTGTGCATCATAGTCTTTTGTCTCGACACAAATGTCTCAAAAAAATATGATATATCTTTTATTGAATTAAAAATCATAGTATTCAAAAAACCTATAAATCCAATCGGCATAATTATTTCTATTATAACATGAAAATTATGATTTTTTAATCTGGTAATATGACCATTCTTAACACACCTTCCCAAATTTGGAGCATAGCCATCTGGAAGTTTGAAATCTACATGAAACTAAAAAAATAATAAGTGACTCTCTTTGGATAGTGTATAAGCTGATTTAGGCTTCATTAACCTATATGATCTGACATTTAGAAATAGTTCATGTTCTGGTCGTCAGCAAATGTGGGAAAGATCTAATCGTGCCTTTACATTATCATTGGTCTTACCTAGTGTATCCAAAATTGTATGAAATAAATTATCAAAATAGTTCATCTCAATATGCATGACATCCACATGTGGCTGACCAGTAAATTAGGCCAATATAGAAGATCCTAAAAAATGCTCCATTTTATCCAATTAGGCTCTTTCCCAAAGCCATGAATTTTCTACTGGTTTACTGTTGGCCCAAATGTGATGGGAGGTAATGAAAATACAACTGATTTTAACTTTGTACCTGAGATCATTTTTGGAGGTTCATCCCTTTCAATTGTTCCTTTTCTAAAATGAGATTTGTTCCTCTGAAAAGGATGATCGGTTGGAAGAAATCTGCAATGATAATAAAAATAGAATGGTTTTTTTCAATTGACGATCATAAAGGATTTTTTGTCTTTTATACAGTAATGAAATGATTTTAGACCATGTGTACTCCATCCAGATAACATTCCATATGTCATGAATTCAATAATCGTTCACATCAATGTAGCTTTTAATGTGAAATTTTGTTTCGAAGAAACATCATATTTACTAACACTATTACTCCTCAATGAATTTAACTCACCACTCAATGGTTTCAAATAAACATCAATATTATTTTTCGGATGTCTTGAGATTAATAAGGTAAAAAATATATAGGGCTCCTTCATCAACATCCATGGAGGTAAATTTTATGGAGTTATAAAGATGTGACAACATGATTACTAATTACCATAAGAACCAAATAGATAGAAACCATTAGTAGAAAGACCCAATTGCACGTTTCAGGATTCTAAAGAAAGAGACAGATGCAGTTGGTTAAAATTTTTCCATGAATCACCATCAGATGGATGATTCATTCTTTTATCGGTTGAAATCTTGGTTTTGTGTCATGACATCATTGATGTTGTGTTATGAGACATAAGAAAACACTGCAACTTGGGTGTAAGGGGGAAATATCTCAACTATTTCACAGGAAATGATCCAGACTTTCCTAGTGGAGCTTATTTATACCTCAATTTTCAACATGTGGTAAACCTCTCCAATGAATCGTTTTCACCATAATATAAGATTAAATCATTTTCACATGCATGAATCTTCCAATAACTAAGGCCCATATTACGAACCATCCTCTTGCTCTCATAGTAATTTGAAGGCAACACATTTCCTTTAGGTAACGGTGTTTTAACCAAAGAAAATATCTGATCAAAACATTTGTTTGACATTTCATTATCTGATTTAATAGACAAAAATTTCGCAATTGTTTCTAATTTTCTTATCTTGCAGCTAGGATATAATTCATCCTCATCAGACCTCAACAACTCATAATATTCGTATGGGGCCAACTCAAGAGTTAAATCAATAGCATCCTGAGTTTCTGTTTGTTGAATAGATGGACCTACAACACCATGTACAAAATTTTGAAACCATGATGGATCCATAATCAAGTTATTAGTACCTTGTTTGGAACTGCGTTCACCGTGTTGATACCAAAAAAAAATCTTGTTGAAAACCAAACCACAAAAGATGTCCCCCAACCTAGTGAAATGTGTCAAATGCTCTCAGAGTACATTTTTTACAAGGATGCATAATTGGGCATTCTGAACAAAATTCTGTTTTTGATGATGAAAATGATAAGTAGGATTCAACACCCTCAATATATATATAATTTAAACCAGAACCATTTTGATTTCTGTTCTAATTTATCAAAGAGAAATCAACTAATAATTACTATTGTTGACTTCCTAGTTCCATATTTTCCTAGAAAATATAAAATCATTACTATTTTTGAATAATTTGAAATTAGAAAAACACTATCCAAAAAAAGAAGATAAATAATTACAACGACTTCTAAAAAATTACCATTAATTTCGGGTGACACAATTTTTAGTGGATTGACGACTACTCTATTGTCTGAAGTCTCATTTACTTGAAACATTCTCACACTGAAATCACAATGAATAATCTGATCATAGGTACACTTATTCGTTCTCATGCATACAAGAATGCATAAGAATACCTCTGAGTAGATTCTTCTTAGTGATTTCAATGTGACAGAGATACAAATAAATGAGTTGTCAGTCAAAAAAGCCCCCTTTTCATCAATGAATCTTCTTCTTTCAACAGTCACCACTTGAGAACATTATGAAAAATGTGTTCCTACAAATGCATATTCAAACTTGTGCATACGATATTGGATATAAATGTAGTGAATCATACTTTTCATAATGTTTTGAGTTGGTGAGATTTGAAAGGAGAAGATTCATCGAGAAAAAGGAGTATCGTCAATCCACTGAAAATTGTTCCAAGTTATTACAATTTATTATACTTGATTTTATTTCTAATTATACCTAATTATTGTTAATTATTGCTAATTATTGCTATTTATTTCTATTTATTGCTATTTATTTCTATTTGTTTATAATTATTTCTATTTATTTTTTCTATTACTATTTATTGAAATTTATTATTATTTATTGCTATTTATTTCTATTTATTACTATTTATTGATATTTATTGCTGACCCACATAGGATCTGACCCACACAGGATCGGTATGCAGTGACCCACACAGGATCATTGAGCGCTAACTCACACAGTATCTGGCCCACATAAGATTGGTGATGACCCACACAATATAGCTCAGTACTAACCTCCATATGATCTGTCGCCAACCTCCGCCTCAATGCCATCCACTAGATTCCTCGCACCAGGTGCACTCGATTTCCATAGAATCTACGCTCAAGATATCAGTCGTATCTCGACCACCACTAAGCTCCAAAAAGGAATAACCCAAAGTACCTCCATGTTGTAAGGGTTTCAACGTGACAGACTATGCATCAATCGGACACCTAGTATGTGAGTTATCAGCATTCTAGTTCCTGGGGCCCAGTTGGATTCAGGTTCAATCCAACATGGTTGTAATCCAATTATCTCCAAAAGTCAAGAAAAGTATACCAAAAAGGACTATCTCGATCCAAGGATCCCAATTCCATATAAGGTTTGTCAAACAGATATCTGGTTCTCATGATATGACACATTTAAGTGTTTTTGGGCCCTGTTAGACCTGCGACTGGTCCGACCTGATCAGACTGACCTGGCCCGGCCTGATCGGAGCTACACCAGAGAGGGCTCAGCACACTAGGCCAGGTCTGGCCTAGTCTGTAAGGGAAGTCCGGCCCACAAGGGCAGCCCAACCCGCAAAGGGGAATCCCACAATGGGCAGCCCGCAAGGGGGAGGCTCGTAATAGGAAGCCCGCAAGGGGGCGGCCCATAAGGGGGAAGCTCGGCTGATGTCCGCCCGAGCTGGCGAGGGGGGGGGGGGTGACCCCCAGTCTTCTGAACTCTTAAATGGCCAGGAGGCCATTCAGTTTGTGAAGCAATGACGCCATGTGGGAACCACCCGGTCACCGCGGAACTAGACGGAGGCGTGGGTTCTACCCCTATCATGTATTTGATCATGGCTTCTTCTCGCTGGCAGCACGCTGGTCGTGCCGCCTCTCCTTCTGTGGCCATTCGATGTGTTGGCCGCCTCCTCCATTCATTGCGGCATATGATCTGTGACCCTCTACTCACTAGCGGCACCCGATGGCGCACCACACTTCCTCCACGTTCGTCTAGTGTCGGGCCCTCCAATGACCATCGTGGGTTTCTGTCCTGGCCTCCTCTTGTGATGTGCGTCGATGCACTACCTTCTTCGTAATTGGTGAGTACCATCGCACCGACGGTCTCCCATGGAGGCGCTAGTAAATCTAGATAGAGGAGGGTCTAGGTTGTGTTCGTTTGGTCCGAGCCCTCTGTGTTAGCTCATAAACAAGAGGTTGGATAAAGGGGTTCAAGAAAATTCACTTGAAATAAACAAGAATTAAAACCCTACCTTGTAAATCCGTTGGAGAACACTTGCTCTTGAAGGTTGGTCATGTTATATGTTCCCGAAAAAGGTTCTCAATGACGTTGCTCGTACATCATCCTCTGGTTCATGGTTCGGTGTCGCTCTTCACTTCTCATCAAAACTGGCTCTATCCTCCAAGGGTTTGGCATCTTGACACTTGGTCATCACTTCATTTCATGGCGAAGTAATGTCGATACCCCTCCCTAAGCTCCATATAAATCGTTGAGGTGAGGGTAAGTAACGACATTGTGAATTAATGGTGGATCATTAATTAAGAAGATTCTTAATTTGCAAACATTGTCATTACATAGATTTAAGGGTCAATCCATTTAATGTCTTGACACATTACTGGCCCCACACTCCTCTTGTCCATTGGACGATAATAATGAAAATAAAATAATAAAATTATTTTATTTTATTTATTTTGAAGTCATAAAACTTAACTTTTAATATAGAACAATTGCAGTCAAAGTGAAGTCTTCAATAAGCGAATCCCGGCACTGCGGAATCAACGGTGCCCTCAGATTTTTAATCTGAGGACCGGTTCAAAAGTTAGGAAACACCACTCATGCGTTTACTGAATGTACTCAATAAAAGTTCATAAAATTATTAACAGTCCCCCTTGACTTGTACCAGTCGAGGTTAGGCTCCGCCTAAGGATAACACGCCATCACGAGCTCAACGATACCCTCATATTTTCACTCCGAGTTATTGATTAGAATTTATGGATTTTACAATAAAATAATTTTCACCTAATTATTTTATTTACAGTCAAAAACTAACTTTCATTGGCGGCCCGCGTTGGCTAATGTTAGTATCTTCTGAAAGAGATCATACTCCCATGAGCTCAACGGTGGTATCTTATTTTTAATCCAATTCATTGTTCGTAAGTTATAAGAATTTGAAAAATAAAATAACTTTATTTAATTATTTTATTTACAGAGATGTCATTTTTTGGGTTTTCTCATAGGAGGTCTACGCAGACTAATCTTAAGTCCGTCCTAGGGTAAACCCGCCATCTTGAATGCAATAGTGCCCTCAGAATTCTGATTTGGGCAACGATTTAAAATTTATTTCACTTTTTTCAAGAAAACTGCTTACATGCGCTAATTAAATCTTAACAAAACATCAATAGATAATTCTGTGCACTCCAGTCCTCAGAATCACATTCCGTCATATTTCGAGGTCTCAAAATAATTCTATATAATTAAAAACATTATACAGAAATTCCATGACATTACATTGTCCCCATCATAGGACTTTAAATCCCTGAAAGAAAAAACCAAGGAAAATCAAACAAATGAGGGTATTGAGCATGAATCTGAGCCTCCCGCTCCCATGTTCTCTCTTGGAGGTCCCCGTACTACCACCAAACGCGCACTGGAAGAATCAACCAAACTTGAAGGACTCGCTCCTATTGATCTTCTATCTCCACCGGGAACTCTATAAATGTCACCACATCATCGAATTTTAACTCACCCTAATCGATAATGTGAGATGGATCATGCACGCATCTCCTCACCTGCGACACAAGGAAAAAATTATGCACCTAGTTCATCTATGGGGAAAGTGATAGACAATATGCCACTTTTCCCAATCTGCTGAGAATCTTGAATGGTCTGAGGAACCTCAGAGATAAATTGTCGCCCCGTCCAAATCTCTGCAAACCTTGTCGAGGTGAGACTCGTAAGAAGACATGGTCTACCTCCTCCTGTCGTCATTATACTTCTATTGGATCTATGTAGGATTCAATTGTTGACAAGTGAGGCATCGTGATACAAACTCTTCCACTGCTTCCTCCATCCCTAGCCACCATTACTGACGACAGAAGTCTTGGTACACCTTCACCACTCCAGGATGTACCACTAAGGCGATGCATGGATTCCCCTCAACACCTCCTCCCGAATCACCAGTGGTACCATGGTGCATCCTCTGAAGTGGATGACATGCTCCCCACCTTCATATAATTTTTTAGGAGACCATCCTAAGGATATCTGAGCACGTTGAGTATCATAGTCAATGAATCAAGCTATGCCCCTCGAATTTACTGAAGAATTGGGGGAGTGACAGTCATATACTAGATGTAAGTTGCACCATCATTATCCATGAAAGATATCTACAGCGCGACTAGCTTCTCTGACACCTCACTCAGCAATTGCAGACCAGAGCTCTTGTTGAGTGCATTTGCTACCACGTTTTCCCTTCCCAAGAGTATATACTATCTCAAATTCATAGTCCTATAGGAACTCCACCCATCGTTTTTGTCTTATCTTCTGAAAGCTCTTCTGAAACTTCTTCGTCCACAAAAATGGATCCCCCTTCATCATCAAAGCAGAAAAGGGTGTCGCCACCCTGGATATGTCTATTTCAAAACCCTTATAGTACCCAGACAAAGCTGATGTCCCTCTCCCTTTGGGGAGGTAATCCTAGAAAAATCTTTTGAAAACATTTCCCCACACTCTGCCACTCTTGTTGGGAACTGAAAACCCAAAACTCCTGCTGCCATGAGGGTAAGGCTGGCTGACTAAAGAGTGATTGGTTACACCCTCCTATGCATGAGTTAATCTTGTGCTGTTTGGGTGTCCTTTTTCAACGACCAAGGAAAACCCCATTCCAATGTTGTAGATAAACCACAACCTTTTTCCTAATATAGTCAATCGGAGTATGAACTGTGGATGTCCAGTCCATACCCAAACTAACATTTTCAGGCCTCAAAATTGCCACCAAGAGGATCCAACCAAAACTCTCACCTCAAGGGTCAGATCACACCGTCATCATACGGGTGGTTTTTGAGTCACATCCCAAATTTATCTCTAGACGTAAGGGTCAAGTCAATGGTTTAACTAGAAAATATAGGTCTTGAGCAAGTTTTGTGTAAAGAAGGAATGACTAGTTCCTATTTCTATTAATATGGAATCTAGTAGTAGACACAGACCATACCTCTAATCATTCCTGGATCCCTTGGGTCACACTCCTATATTGCATGCAGCTACTCCCTTCCCCTATCCTCCTGCTCTCTAAGACTTGTGGGGACCACATTGGGGTGGTGGTTGTAACATGTCAAAATTTATATCACCTCATGCTGCTCTCCCAGCTCCAATTCCATGTCTAATGCCTTATAGATGCATCTATCCTTAAAACTTCCTCCTCTTGAAACATTTTACATGCCTAAGTCTCTGATATTGGCGTTAGTTTCCTACTTTCCCACTGCTAACATTCACTAGTTGTATCTACTAATCCAAGGAAAATTCAACCACAAAGGTTCTCTCTAGCACCCTAACATAAGTAGGAATGCATAGAAGAAAAGTTCTTTCTCGGATGTCCCTAAACACACCTCACTCGGATGTCCCTAAACACACCTCACTCGGAGGTCAGATCCCTGAAGCACTGATCGTACTGTATTCATCGAGTAACAGGGATGGTCGGTACGCCTCCATGAGTACCCAGCTACCGACATGTCGTCCTACCGAAGTTGTAGAAGCTCTTGGGAACACTCACCCCTTAGTTTTTTATTGCAAGAGACCCCATTCTCTGAGGAAGGTTCTTAGACTTGTCCATAGAAGAGTAACCTCTTTGCAAGATCAGGGTAATCTAAACCCTGTCATCATCCTACTGATCCACAAAAAAGCTCTCTACCAGTACCACCACCTTATCAAATGATGCCCTTACTAGATTGAAACTCAGCCACATCCTCAAGCCAGTACTTAGCCTCCTATGAGTTGGGCTTTCCTCGAAACCTGAGGGGTATCAGATGCTGAAACACATGTAAGGCACTAAGCCGACATGTGTCCTCTATCGGTACCACTGCTTGTAACTGCTGATCAATGGGAAATGATATAGCAAGAACACTATTTGAAGGCACCATCTTTGGCAACTGTCCACATACCAAAGACTCGTCAATATGTAGACCATCCTCATAGTCACTCGCTGATAAATACTAGTATCTAAGATAACCATATGATCTTTTGGTGTCCCAACTAGGCGGAAAACTTATGCCACATCCCCTAGCCAGTTCTCAGCTGCCTAGGGATCTGTCTTGCCTCTGTTGAGTCAATAAGGTTTTCCTTATGACTTTTCCATTCCCTGATGTAATGGGGAGATTTTTGATTCATTAAGGTTTCCTTATGACTTAACCATTCCTATTATTTTCAAAATCACAAACACCTTATCTTAAAGAGAATTTCACTTTACCATATATTTTAACCATATAAGGAAAAATTTCTTTCCCCAAGGAAATTTATCCTTACCATGTTTCCTTTGCTCAAATCATAATTTTTCTAAGTATAAAAATTGTATTGAAACTAAAAACCTTGGAATCATATAATACTTAGATATGAGGCATTCTGTTTAAGACTCTAAATTCTGGATACAAACTCTCATGTAGTTCAACTCTGAATTCTGGTTATGAACATTCATGAAGTTCCACTCTGAATTCGGATTATGAACTTATGTAAAGTTTGACTAAGAATTCTGATTACGAATTCTGGATACGAACTCTTCAAATTTATGACTCCAAATTCCAATTACGAATTCCTGTTACAAACTTTTACAAGTTCTGAATATGAGTTCTCTGTATAAAGACTTCAAAATCTTATGAGTTCTGACTCCGAATTCTCATGAACTCTAAATATGAACTTTGTAAATTCAGGTTCCGAATTCCTGTGAATCCAAACTCCAAATTTTCTTGAAATTCAGATGCCAAATTCTGTAGAATTCAGGTACCAATTTTCAAGGAAATGGAATCCAAATACCTTTGTATTATAGACTCAAAATTACATTTTTGTTTAGACTCCGAACATTAATTTGCTTAAACTCCGAATATTGGACTTTAGTTATTTAATCATACTTTTCTTATACATGTTTTGTTACAAAACGATGACGTGCTTTCAGTTACTAACTAACCATTGTTTGAGGGAAACATGTACAGGTCCCTTCGAAATTCAAGGAAAAATATGACCGTTGGAGGAGGGAGTCGACCGTTGGAGTTGCGCCTATAAATAAGAGCTCATTTGAAAGAGCTCAAGACACAACTTTTGGAACTTTTGGATTATTTGAAGCTCAGAATTTTTAGAAGTTATTTCTGGGGAGATACGCTCTTATAAACTCTCAGGCTTTGTGTAGAAATTTTTGAACAGCTCGTTGAAACTTTGATTCGTGTAGATTTTCTTAGTGCATAGGTTTGATATCCTTGAAATCAGAGACTTCGGTTTGTGAAGTCAGATGTGTCGATTTCTTTACAAATTGAGGGCTTGCAGGGATAGAAAGATAGATACCGATCTTCAGATTGAGGGCTTACCTTGGTTTGGGTAAGATAGACTTTCTTGAAAGTATAAATCAAGGTACCTCTTATCAAGGGTTGTTGGATACCCTCCTCTTCGGGTTAAAAGATTTTCTACTTGTTACTTGTAGTATTTTGTTTTCTGCTGCGTATTTGTATTGTTGAGGAAAGTATACCTTTCTTATACTTCCTCATACATGTACTCTAATTTATTTAGATTCTATATGCTTTAAGGTAGAATCTTATTTTTCAGAAACTTTTGTTATGTTTCATTTCCATAATCACTTTTCTGGAATCAAGAAATTTATTAGAGCTTAGAGGTAGTGTGAATTTTGGTTATGCAAAATCTTCTTAGGAAGGAATTTTAAAGTATACAATTCACCCCCCCCCCACCTCTTGTATTTGTATCTCATGTTTACATATTTGATCCTACATTTGGTTTTATAGATTATATCATAATTAGATATACCCTGCTAACAATTGGTATCATAGTGCTGGTTACCTCTGAATTAATCTCATGATTAGATTCAGAAGAGAAATAGTTTTTGGAAGAGAATTTTTGGATTCATATCTTCGTATTCATATCTTCGGGTTCATACTTCCTTGGAATCTGTTTTTCGGACTCATATAGTTCATATTCAGTTTTTCTTAGAGATACATTATCTTGTTCCTTTCGTAGGATATTTTCTCTTGTTTACAAACTCATACTACTAACAAGTTTGTGTACCAAAGATTTTCTAAAGGATGGCAGGTTTAAATGTGGGTTCTATTGATAATCTAAATCCTATCTGACCTCTTATTTTTTATGGAAATGATTATGAGTAATGGAGAGATAGGATGAAGACTTTTTTTATCAATACTGGAGTTGATAACTATCTTATGTTGACAGAAGATTATAAGATTTTAGATAAGTAATTGAGAACCTTTACGAATCATGAGAAATCCGAATATCAAGCAAACATCAGAGTCAGAAATACTTTGTTATGTTCCATGACAAGGAACATTTATAGTCAAATATCATCATATGAAGCTACAAACAATATACATAAGAAACTTGAAGTTACACATTTTGGTACATCAAAAGTCATAGAGACTAAAAGAGATATGTTGATTGCGGAATACCATAGTTTTAAATTTCCTTATGGAGAATCTGTAAGAAAAGTATAGCAAAGGTTAATGACTATCATGAATAGTTTAAAATCTATGGGAGAAAAAGGTTTGGATGATGAGGCTCTTGTAGACAAGATTATAGATATCATGCCAAATGAATGGGAGTCCAAGAGGAAAACAATTGATAAAACCAGGAAAGTCACTCAGATTTCCTTAGATGAGTTGTTTGGAACTCTTCTTTAGCATGAAACTAGAATGAAGAGAGATTCTAAAAATGTTAAGAAGAAGAATGGAAATGGAGGAGTTTCTTTTACTATCACTTCTAAACATATGAAAACTAAGAACCCAAAAAGGGTAACTAGATCAAAGACAAAGATTGTCATTATTCAGTGAGAATCTATGACACAGAAAAGTCTGAGAATGACTTAGATAATCTTTCTCTAAGACTGAACAAGATTGTAGCTCAGAAGAATCATCAGAATAAGTACAGGAAGAAAGACTACAGAGATAAGAAAGATGGAGAAGTTACTTTTTATGAATGTAGAAGAACATGCCACATCAGACCTGATTTTCCCTTATTGAAATAAAAGGAAAAGAAGGAAATGAATTCAGAAAAAAAAAGAAGAAGAAATTCTATTGTTCATATCATAAGAAAAGCCTTAAAGATAATGACACTTGGAGTGCTCACTGTGGAGAATCTTCAGAAAGTGAATCTTCTAAATATGATTCATCAGCACAGAAGAATATGGGATTCATTGCTACAACTTCTTTTCCAAATACATGTCTTATGGACAAGGTTCGCTCTACCGAGGCATTAACAAATTTATCCATTGATAAGAATTACTATTCCGAAAATAATACTTATAATGAAGATACTTCGTCTTCAGAAAATTAAGAACCTTCATCTGAAGAAGTGTCTTGATTTTCCAAGTAACTTGAAGAAAAAAATTGTAAAATTTCTAAGAAATTAGACAAAGAAAATACTAGAGAAGAAATTCTTACAAAATAGATTTCAGATCTTTCTAGACATCTTGGAGATAAAGATGAGTTTTTAGAAAAACTTTCTAAAGACCCTAAGAAAGAAAATTCTACCATGTCAGAACTTTCTAAAGATCTTAACAATGCTATTTTAAAGATAAAATATTTTGAGGAAAAATCTAACTCTAAGGAAATGATTCCTTAGGAAAGGAATTTAGTCATCAGACTGAAATCCAAAATATTTTCTCTTAAGAAGCTTCTTGAAAAATTTACCTCTAAGAAGGAAAATTTTGACAAGATTTATTCTCAAATTAAAACTCAAGGAATCACTACTGGAGTAGGTTATACTCACCAAAAACTGGTTTTCAAAAACAACTATTTTGTTCCTTCTAAAGCTCCTTTTTTCACAGTGTCAAAGTGGTGGTCATTGGAAGAAAAATTGCTCCTTGAATAAAGTTCAATCTCTTGGGTTTCATAAATCTTATTTTTCTAAACAAATTTGGACACCCAATTTTTTTGTGTAATAATTTCGGATCCACGAAAGTTTGGAGTCCGAAAACCTAACTTTTTCTTATTTTCAGGAAAATAGGGAAAGTACCAATAGCAATACTTGGTACATGGATAGTGGATGTTCCCGGCATATGAATGGTACCAAAAACTATTTTGAAAATATTATCAAGATGAAAGGAGGAAAATTAACTTTCAAATATAATGCTCATGGAGAAATTATTGGTATAAGTAACATTGTTCTTCTTGGAAAAACATTTATTTCAAATGTTTTATTTGTGAAGGGTATTAAACACAACCTCATTATCATAATTTAGTTATGTGATGAAGGTAACCTTTTGAATTTTAGGAATGACAAGTTCTTAGTACAAAATTCCAAGGATGGTTTTATTCTTCCTGCCCATAGGCAAGAGAATTTATACACATTAAACTTAGAATACCTTAGAAGCTAAGATCTACCTTGTCTTAGTGCAATGGAAGATCATTCTTGGTTATGGAATAGAAGGCTAAGACACTGTAACCTTAGGAACTTATGCAAACTTTCTAAGAAAATATTAGTTAAGGATCTATCGGGGCAGAGATTAGTTTCTTCAAAAGTATGTGATCCCTGTGAATATGGTAAGCAATATAAATCATGTTTTAAATCAGTCGGTGAAGTCATAACTACTGATGCATTATAGATAGAGCATATAGATCTTTTTGGTCCTATAGAAACTGGAAGTATTGGGGGAAAATATTATGTATTTGTCTCGGTTGATGATTACACTAGATTTATGTGGGTCTATTTTCTAGAAAATAAGTCTGAAGATTTTTTTTATTTCAAAAGTTTTAGAGCCCAAGTTAAAAATGAGAAAAACCTTCCATTGAAAACTATTCATAGTGATCATGGTGGAGAATTTCAAAATTATGATTTTGAAACTTTTTGTAGTAGAAAAGATATTACTCACAATTTCTCAGCACCTAGAACACCTCAACAAAATGGTTTTGTTGAAAGAAGAAATAGAATTATTCAAGAGATAACTAGAACCATGTTGAGTGAGTATTCTATTTCCAGACATTTTTGGGCTGAAGCTGTAAGTACTCCTTATTGTACTATAAATTTAGTTTTGATTATAACTTTTCTTAATAAAACTCTTTATGAGTTATGGAATGGTAGAAAACCTCAACTTTCCTACATTAAGGTTTTTGGTTCCATGGTATTCATTTTGAATACTAAAGATAATCTTCATAAATTTGCACCAAAATCTGATGAAGGAATTTTCTTAGGTACTCCGCTACTTCTAAGGCTTATATAGTTTTCAATAAAAACACTTCTATTGTTGAAGAGACAGTACATGTTAAATTTGATGAAACTGATCCTTTTGTTTTTAAACAACCCTAACCTACATCTTCGGATGTGTTTTCAAAAACTGATTATTAACCTTTGATAGAAGATCATTCTAATAAGGAATATGTTCAATAAGACACTACTGAAAAATTTACCCCAAAATATTTTCTACAGTATGTTGATGAATAAGAATTAAAAAATCAAAATTAGTTGTTTCTAAGGAATCATCCAAGTGAAAGTATCATTAGTGATGTGAATCAAACTGTAAGGACGAGAAGATCCTTAAGAAATGAAGTAGAAAATCTAGCATTCCATTCCCAATTAGAACAAAAAAATCACTGATGAAACTTTAGGTGATGATGATTGGATTGAATCCATGCAAGATAAATTAAATGTGTTCAAAAGGAATAAAGTCTAGACCTTGGTTGAAAGATCTAAGGAAACTTCTGTTATTGGAGTAAAATGGGTCTTTAAAAACAAGTGTGATGAAAATGGAATCATTGTAAGAAATAATGCTAGATTACATTCTAAAGGCTATAATCAATAAGAAGGAATAGAATATAAAGAAACCTATCCTCTGGTAGCTAGACTTGACTCTATTCGTATTTTACTTTCCTTTGCAGCATTCCTCAACTTCAAACTTTTTCAAATGGATGTGAAATGTTCTTTCCATAATGTTTATGTTCAAGAGGATGTTTTTGTTGAACAATATCTTGGTTTTGAACATAAAAAACATCCTGATCATGTTTTTAGACTTACCAAAGCTTTATATGGCCTTAAATAAGCACCTAGAGCTTGGTATAATAAACTTATAGGATTTTTGCTTCAAAATAACTAAGTTAAGGGAATTTAATATCCAATTCTTTTTATAAATAAAGATAAGAAAAATGTTTTGATTGTTCAAATTTATGTTGATGACATTATATTTGGTTCAACTCAGCAATCTTTAACTGATTCCTTTGAGAATTTAATGAAATATGAGTTTGAAATGAGTATGATGGGTGAGTTAACATTTTTCCTTGGTTTTTAAATTTCTCAAAAATCGGAAGGAATCTATATATACCAACATAATTATATTAAATATCTTCTTAAAAAGTATGGATATGAAAAAACTAAAATTATAAGTACTCTTATTGGTACCTCAAACACACATTATCTTAATGAAGCTGGGAAACCAGTAGATCAAACATCTTTTATAGGTATGATAAGAAGTCTACATTACTTAACAACTAGTTGTCCAGACTTAATGTTTTCAGAATGCTTATGTGCAAGATATCAATTCAATCCTAGAGAATCTCATTTAAAGGCAGTGAAAAGAATTTTCCACTACTTAAAGGGAACCATGGATTTAGGATTATTTAATACTTCTGAAAATGATTTTATCTTAAAAATATTTTCAGATGCTGACTTTGGTGGATGTATAATGGATAGAAAGAGTACATCTGGAACTTTTCATTTCTTAGGAGATTCATTAGTTTCTTCTTCTTAAAAGAAGCAACACTCAGTAGCACTTTCCACTGCTGAAGCTGAATATATAGTAGTTGGAAGTTGTTGTGCGCAAGTTTTGTGGATGCAACACACACTCACAGACTATGGCTTGAATTTTACTAAGACTCAAATTTTGTGTGATAACACAAGTTCCATTTCCCTTAGTAGAAACCATGCACATCACTCTCGTGCAAAGCACATAGATATTAGGAATCACTTTCTTAGGGATAAAAAAAGAGATATCATTCTTCAATATATCAGAACAAAAGCTCATCTTTCTGATAATTTCACAAAATCTCTACCCTCTGATAGATTTGAATATATAAAACAGAAGTTATGAATGATAACCATAATTTAATCTTCCTTGATTAACTTTTTATTGAATCAATCTTCTTACAGTAATAAACTTCTTTTCATATAGGGAGTACATTTTTTATTATTGATTTTTTAAAAATTTTCTTAATGAAAATTTTCGTAGTTGATTTTTCAAAATCTCATAATGAAAATTTTTGCAGTGTTTTTTTCAAAAAAATTTCATAATGAAAATTTTCGTAATTGGTTTTTAAAAAAAAAATCCTAATAAAATTTTTGTAGTTGTTTTTTTTCTTTTTTCCAAAATTTTTTGAAACAAAAATTTTCATAATGTAGTTTTCAAATTTTTCATAAGGAATTTTTCATAATGAAAATCTTCAGACCTGAAGTTTTTATAATTAAAATATTCGGACTTGATGTTTTTGTAATGAAAATTCTTAGACCTAAAATTTTCATAATGGAAATTTTTGAATTTAAAATTTTCTTAATCGAAATTTTCGGATTTGAAATTTTGGTAATGGAAATTTTCGAATTTGAAATTTTCATAATGGAAATTTTCGTATTTGAATTTTTTGTAATGGAAATTTTCAGATTTTAAATTTTCATAAAGGAAATTTTCTCTTTTGAAAATTTACATAGTTTTTTTCTACTCAAGTTCCTTTGGAATCCAAAGTTCTTCAAGAAGAATATTCGTCATTACGAATAATCTTCCTAGAAATCTGAAAGGTTTGATTCTTTCTTGAGTTTATCATAATTACCCTTTACTTGCTATTATTTTATTTGTTTTTAAAATTTCTCAGATTGAAGTTTCCTTAAATCTGAATGTTTTTCCTTTTAAAACCTCAAAAGATCGGATTCAACAAAATTGTTTCCTTGCGGCTTTTATTTCAACCGTCAGATCATATCTAAAGAATTCTCAACCATTGGATTCAAATGGGATGTTAAACTCTCACTTCATCGCCTATATAAAGAGGACCCCCGATGGTTGTCCCACATCGGTTATCAAGCTTGTGCGTGCTGAATCTCTGCCCCTCTACAAAAGCCCATTCTGAATTCTTCAGAAGTACTCCCATCTGAATGTCTTCAGAAGCTCCATCTCAAGAAATGTCTACTATTAAGCTGACTTCAGAATAGAAAATTTAAAGGGAGAGGTTATTTCATATGAACTTCTTCAATAAGTATGACTTTATAATTTCCAAGAACATCAAACTCAATGGATAGGAAAGTATAGCTATTTCAAATATTGGAGCTCAGGATGTGGTCTATCTAGATTTACTTATATAATTCTATAAATCAGTTTTCTTCTTTAAGGAAGATGGGAGGTAAAAGTTCTCTTTCAAGAGTTATGGGAACAAATACAAACTCTCTTACACCAAGGCTGCGAGCTTGGTGGGGCTAGAATAAGAAGGAGAGGCCGAGTTTTTCTCTCACAAATTTCCAGAGGTTCAAGGAATCCTCGTTAAGGAAAAGGCTATGGAATACCTTGGGCTTACTATTGTCAAAACAGCCATAATTTCTCATCTATCTACCAACAATCGGATTCTACAGTTATGGGTGTAAGGTATCATCATACCGAGGAAGGGTGATAAGGAATCCCTTAAGAAAAGTGACATGTATATCCTGTATTTTTTAGTAAACCTATGGAAGTTCAATATCATGAGACATATCCTCATTACTATTGAGAATATCAAAAATGGGAATCTTAGAACTCAGATTATCATGTATCCTGCTTTACATTCCAAGCTAATAGTTCGGTGTCTTGAATCATTCAAGATCCATGTAGTTCCAAGCTGGGAAATTTCAAGGTAATGTTAGTCTGTGATGATACCTTGAAGAGAATGAATGTTGGCTTCTCTAAGGAGTTGGTGGAGTTTTATGATCTTCCAGTGGAGGAGGCAGAAGTCATTCCAAAGGATGTTGAAGAAGCTTAATCTTCAAACAAAACAGAAAAGAAGAGGAAACATAAGTAATTGGAAGTAAAAGACAAAACCCCTAAAACAAAGGAAGTCCAATCTACACCTCCTAAATCCAAAAGGCCAAAAATCCTACCCGGAAGAGGTTGTCGCAATGTGGAGGGAGGATAAGAAGAATAAAAAAGCAGGGGAGCCACAGTTTGGTTGGGATCCTATTGAGGCCAAGGCTTTGAAGGAAAAAGCTGCTGATGAGCTAGAAAAGCAGGCCATGGAGAATAATCTCAAGAAGAAGATGTATGAGACTGAAATTTTTCAATCCCTTCTGAGGGATAATAAAATTGCATCCAAAAATATTACATTGTCGAAATCCTTCCTTGTAGAACAATTTCCTGAGACTCCGGGTAAGAAGATTCCCGAAAAAGCCAAAGAAAATGAAGCTGAGGAGGAAGTTGTGGAAGAAGTTCAGGAAGCTGTAGAGGAAGTCTAGCAAGCTCAAACCACTGAAGAGACAGCTGATCTGTTAAGCCAAGTAGAAGAATTTCATGAAAAGGAGAGTGCTTTTGAGAGGCTGTCAATCTGGACTTCTCAAGTCGGATCCTCAAAAATTGTTACTCTCGGAGATGTTGAGAAAGGAGAAGAAGAAGAATTAAATATGTTGTCAAAGGAAGAGATTCATAATCAAGACTTCGTTCTTCCTGAAGAAGTTGAGTCTGGTGATCAAAAAGATAAAGTTGATGAAGATAAGATTGTACAATTATCTAAGAGTGAGCATGAATCTCCTGATGAGAAGTCATACCGAAAATCATTAAGGGCAAACAAATAGTTTTTGACACTCCAATGAAAGAAATTTTGAGGAAGAAAGAATCTAGAGGAACTTCTAAGAGGAAGTTGGTTGAGATAAAGGAAGAATAATCTCAAACAAAAATTTCTAATTCGGAGTCATCTGCCCTGGGACATGATTTTGTTGTTCAGTCCCTGAAGAAGCTGGTGGATACTATTCCGATCATTCTAGAAATTGAATCCAGATGTCAGATGCTTCAGCACAGTATGAATAAGAAAACAGACTCTATATCCATGGTAATGGATAGATGTGTTAATATTGAGGCTAATCAAAAAAAAATTCTGATCAACTATGAATCCCATAGGAAATATTTCAAGCATAGGACCAAATGGTCTATGAAAATCCTTGAAGTTATGGAAGAGATTGATCAGTTCCAAGAAGATTTCAAGGAAGCCTTTGGTATTGAAGATGTCAAAATAAAAAATCTTTCAGACAGATTTTAGGAAAAGCTAAATCTTGAACGAAATACTCGGGTTGAAGAGGTGAAAGACCTGAATGGGAAGATGAGTTATTTTGTCCAAAGCTGGAAAATATAGAAGGATCTCCGTTTTGAGATGGAAGAAAAGCTTGTGAAGTGAGATGACTTGATAAAGGCTCATGCAGAGAACCTGAAGGCTCAAGAGGACCGGATCACATCCTTAGAAAAGAAAGCAGAGGAATATCACAAAGAGCTGAAGAAGATGAAGACAATTGTGAAGAAGCTCATTCCCAAGGAAAAAAGAAACAAAATAGACCACTCTGATCTTTTTTTGAATTTTTTTCCTTGTAATATTATTTCAATCATAATGAAACTTTTCTTGCTTTTTGGGATTTCTATACTAATATTTCAGGTACTATATTGTTTTTCCATTCCCTCAAACTCTTTTTTAAAATCACAATGGGGGAGAAGGAAAAATAATTATAAATAGGAGAAGGAAAAATATCTAATTAAAATATCCCTAAGTAAGGGGGGGTTTATTTAAGGGGGAGTTATCATTATGAATATTTCCACATTAAAATGAAAATCTCATTCCATAAATCTAGAATACAATCCTTAGAGTACCAAATCCTAGTAGGGAGTTAGTCGTATTCACCATTGTTCATAAAAAAAGGAAGATAAGCTTTAATATCAAAGTCTAGAAATTTATTCTATGTCCTTATATTCTTTTTCGTAAAGATGTTTGTGCTTTTCAAAAAGGGGGATATTTTTGAGTCAATAAGGTTTTCCTTATGACTTTTCCATTCCTTCATATAAGGGGGAGATTGTTGAGTCATTAAGGTTTCCTTATGACTTGACCATTCCTCTTTTTTTAAAAATCACAATCACTTTATATTAAGGAAAATTTCACTTTACCCTATATTTTACCCCTATAAGGAAAATTTTCCTTCCCCAAGGAAATTTATTCTTACCATGTTTTCTTTGCTCAAATCATAATTTTTTTAAGTATAAAAATCAGATTGAAACCAAAAACCTCATAATTGTATAATACTTAGATATGAGACATTCTATTTAAGTCTCCAAATTCTGGATACGAACTCTCATGTAGTTCAACTCTGAATTAAAGGTTACAAACATTCATGAAGTTCCACTACAAATTCTAATTACGAACTTATGTAAAGTTCGACTAAGAATTTTGATTATGAATTAAAGATATGAACTCTTCTAAGTTCTGACTCCGAATTCTAATTACGAATTCTGGTTACGAACTTTTCCAAATTCTGACTCCAATTTCTCTGAATACAGACTCCGAACTCTTATGAGTTTGGAATCCAAATTCTCATGAACTATGACTCCGAACATTGTAAGTTCATGTTCTGAATTCTAGTCAATCCAGACTCTGAATTTCCTTGAAATTAACACTTTGAAATTCTATAGAATTCCAGTACCAAATTCCTAGAAAACAGAATCTGAATACCTTTGTATTATAGACTCCAAATTCCATTTTTTTGTTAGACTCCTAACGTTAATTTTCTAACACTCTGAATATTGGACTTCAGTTATGTAATCATATTTTTCTTACAATTTTTTTGTTACAAAACGATGTCGTGCATTCAGTTACTAACTAACCATTTTTTGAGTGACACACGTACTAGTCCCTCTGAAATTCAGGGAAAAATATGACCTTTGGAGGAGGAATCCGACCATTGGAGCCGCACCTATAAGTAAGAGATCATTTGAAAGAGCTCAAGACATAACTTTTGGAACTTTTGGATTCTTGGAAGCTCAGAATTTTCAGAAGTAATTTCTATTGAGAGAGGATCTTATAAACTCAAATTCTTTGTGCAGAATGTTTTGAACTGCTTGTTGAAATGTTTCTTCGTGTAGATTTTCTTAGTGCAGAGGTTTGATTTCCTTGAAATCAGAGACTTTGGGTTTTGAAGTCAGAGGTGCCGATTTCCTTACAAATCAAGGGCTTGTGGGGATAGCAAGAGAGATACCGATCATTTGATTGAGGGCATACCTAGGTTTGGGTAAAACAGACTTTCTTGAAAGTATAAATCAAGGTACCTCTTATCCAGGGTTGTTGGATACCCTCCTCTTTGGGTTAAAAGAGTTTCTACTTGTTACTTGTAGTATTTCGTTTTCCACTATGTATTTGTATTGTTGGGGAAAGTATAAATTTCTTATACTTCCTCATACTTGTACTCTGATTTAGTTAGATTCTATACTCTTTAAGGTAGAATCTTATTTGTTTAAAACTTTTGTTAAGTTTTATTTCTTGAATCACTTTTCCAGAATCAATCAAGTTATTAGATCTTAGAGGTTGTGTGAATTTTGGTTATGAAAAATCTCCTTAGGAAGGAATTTTAAAGTATACAATTCACCCCCTCTTGTATTTGAATCTCATGTTTACATATTCAATCCTACATTTGGTATTATAGAGTATATCATACTCAGATATACCATTCTAAAAACCTCAGAACCTCAGAGCTCTCTACCATTGAAACTCTTGCAATGCGCTCAGTCTGCATGCACCCTCTACTGGTGGGGCTGGTTGCATCTTCTTCCCAATGGGTGGTGGTGCTACTGGTGCACCACCAGAAAGCGCTAACACCGTAAGAGGTCCCTACACTAAAGCCTCATCTCTCGTTGGGTCGCCATCATGTACTCTCTCATGAATCCTGGCAGGCTATCTACGTGACAGTATTCTAAAATAAATAGGTGCTCCACAGTCAATAATTTATACCTAGTGAGATGACAAAAAGAAATCAGAAGGAAAAACTTTTCAAAATCACACGCAACTAGTGTTTTCATGCACTGATTCAAAAATCAGAATTAATGTTCTTGTGCATGGATACGTCGACTGTCGCACCAACACTGGATTCCCCAAACTAAAAACCACACTCATAACTCTCAACACTATTACCACATAGAAAAGATCAAAGTCCTAGTTCTTAGGTAGGACCGAATACTCTGATACCACTTTGTCATGACCCATCACTTGGGGCTCGTGCTTTGACTACCACAAGCCTGTCTTCCATAGGCCATGGGCTAGGGACTAGCACTGAAATCACGTATTCCTATAATGGAAAGGAATTGTCTTTTAACCTATACAGACACACATTCTAGGAACACAATGAGAAGAAACCACGTAGTAAACTGCTATAGTAAAAGTGAGCTAAAACTAAATGGGTCAGAATACAAGCCCAACTTTAAAGTACAAGTACAACGAAAAAGTAAAAATACAACTAAAAAGGGGAAAACAACTCCTGAATCATCCACAGAGGATCCTACCTAAAGGGTAGGTACAACTCACGTTCAGTAGTCCCTACGTCAAGTCACGAAAAATATTAATCCTTCGAGTAAATTCGAGTCCTTGATCCCTCATCCCTGATCAATGTTGCATGTCATCTCCACAAGACACAACAAGGTGCGGGGATAGCCCATATAGGGGTGAGTATAACGATACTCAGTAGGGACCCCAAGACCCTGTAGGTCTTTTAAAGTTCCACGAAGGGAAAAACCACAAAGCAAGACTTCAACCCTACTTAGGTATATGCCCATACATATACCTATGTTATCAAGATATAATCATCTCAAATATGAGGGAAGAATACCATAGAGGAAGCACCACGAAGATAGGAAGTACCACATAGGTTAAAGACTTAATTCAAAAAGAGTCTCAACTTAAACCAAGTATTAGTGAAGTAAAGAAGTACAAATAATTAGTCACAAAGCTAGATCATCATATTCTGTCAAGAGGCACTTCTTCTGACCATAAAAAGTCTGAACCACATAGGATCGATAGGTACTAACCCCCGCAATGATCCACACAGGATCTGACCCACCCAAAGTCGATAGGTACTAACCCACGCAATGACCTACATAGGATCTGACCCACATAGGATTGGTATGCGCTGACGCACACAAGATCACTGAGCGCTGTCCCACACCGGATTTGACCTACACATGATCAGTATGTACTGACCCACACATGATTGTTGAGTATTGAACCAGATAGGATCTGACCCATACAATATTGGTGTGACCCACACAGGATCCCTCGGTACTAACCTCCATATGATCTGTCTCCAACCTCCACCTCAATTGCAGCCACTGGATTCCTCACACCTGGTGCACTCGATTTTCGTAAAAACTTCCCTCAAGATATCATTCGTATATCAGCCTCCACTAATCTCCTTAAAGGAGTAACCCAAAGGACCACCATGTCTTAAGGGTTTTAGTGCGGTAGAAGGTGCGTCAATCAGAAACACAGTCTGTGAGTTATAAGCATTTTGTTACAGGGGACCGATTGGATTCGGGTTCAGTCCAACCCATTCATACTCAAACTATCTCCAAAACTCAAGATAAGTATACCAAAAAGGTCATTCTCGATACAAGGATCCAAATACCATAGATTGTTCATTAAACGGATGTATGGTTCTCAGGATATGGACCTTTAAGAGTTTCAGGGCCCGGTTGGGCTTGGCCTACTGGGCCGAGGTCCGGCCTGACCCGAAAGGGGAGGCCCACAAAGGTGGACCTCAAGGGTGGACCAGCCCACAAAGGGCGGCCCACAAGGGAATTCTGGCTCGCATAGGGGCAGCCCGCAAAGGGCAGTCTGCAAGGGGGCAGCCCGAACCATGTAGGGAGTGGCCCGCAAAGGGAGCGGCCCATCCGGGTAGGGTGTGGCCCACAAAGGGGTGGCCCGGCCCACGTAGGGCATTGCCCATAAGGGGGCAGCCCGGCCGTTGTCCGCCCAAGCTGGCGAGGGGGGGGTGTGACTCATGGTCTCCCGAACACCCAAACGACCCAGAGGCCATTTGGTTTGTGAAGTGGAAGTGTCACATGGGCATCGCCCGGTGATCGCGAAACCTGAAGGAGGCATGGGTTCTGCCTCCTTCGTAGCTTCGGTCGCAACTTCTTCTCACCGGAGACGTACTGGTCAAGCCGCCTCTCCTTCCACGGCCAACCGATGTGTCGGCCGCCTCCTCTGTCCACCGCATCTGACTAGCCGCAGCTCTATGCTAAACAGCGGCACATGACGGCGTGCCACACTTCCTCCATGGTTGGCCACTCCGATGACCACCACGACTTTGTGTTGCGGCCTCCACCCGCGACATGCGTCGACACACTACCTTCTTTGTAGTTGGTCAGTGCTGCCACACCGACAGTCTTCCATGGAGGCGCAAGGACAACAAGATAGCATAGGGTTCGAGCAGTGTTCATTTGGCATGCGCCCTCCACGTTAGGTCATAAAAAAGATAAATCATAAAGGGGGTCACGAAAATTCACTTGAGATAAACAAGAATTAAACCTCTACCTCATAAATCTGTTGGAGAACATCTGCGTTTGAAGGTGAGTCATGTTCTATGTTCCTCCAACAGGTTCCCAATGACGTCACTCATAAGTGGTCCTTCGGTTCATGGTTTGATGTCGCTCATCACCACTTGGAAGAACTGGCTACATCCTCCAAGGTTTTAGCATCTAGGCCCTTGTTCAGCACTTTGTTGTTGGGAGAAGTAGTGCTGATACCCCTCCCAAAGCTCCATATAAATAGGTGAGGGGAGGGTAAGTAACGACGTTGGGAATTAATGGTGGCTCATTAAATAAAGAGATTCCTAATTCTCAAACATTGTTGTTACTTAGATTGAATGTTCAATCCATTTAATGTCTTGAAACATCACTATCACCACACTCTATTTGTCCGTTGGAGGATATGAATGAAAATAAAATAATAAAATTATTTTATTTTATTTCTCTTTAAAAGTCACAAAACGTAACTTTTTCTTCAGAACTACTATGGTCTTAGTATAGTCTCTATTAAGAAAATCTCAGTGTTTTAGATTCAATGGTGGCCTCAAATTTTTAATCCTAGCACTGGTTCAAAATTTTGGAAACACCGCTCACATGTTTACTGATCATACTCGAAAAAAAGTTTAGAAAATTATTAACAGTCACCACCAACTCGCACCGGTCGAGGTTAGGCTCTTCCTAAGGATAAAACACCCTCACAATCTCAACAGTACTCTTGGATTTTTAATCCAAGTTACTTTTTAGAAGTTATGAATTTTACAATAAAATAATTATCAGTTAAATAATTTATTTATGGCCAAAAACTAACTTTCACGGGAGACCCACACCGGCCAATGTTAGTATCTTCATAAAGAGATAATATTATCCCAAGCTCATCGGAGGTCTCGAATTTTTAATCTGAGTCAACATTTGAGAGTTATAAGAATTTCAAAAATAAAATAACTTTATTTAATTATTTTATTTACGGTTATGTCATTTTCGGTTATTCTCACAGGAGGCCTACACTAAATAAAATTAAGTCATGCCTAAGGTAAACCCACCATCCTGAATTCAACGGTGCCCTCAGAATTTTGATCTGGACAACTATTTAAGTGTTATTCAATTTTTTTAGGAAAACATCTTAAGCACACTAATTAAAGCTTAAAAAACTTCTACGGATTATTTCAGGCACTCCGGGCCTCGGAATCACGCACCGTCAGATTTATTGGTCTTGAAATAATTTCTTATAATTAACAAATATATATGGAAATTATGGGACATTACCATAATCAACATGAAATAGTAAATAAATGAAAACACATTCCATTTAAATAAATTGACTATCGTAATTAGATAAGGAATAATTAATATCGAAATTTAAATAACTGAAAACAAATTTTATTTAATCAATATCATGATAAAATAATTTATAATAACTATGGAAATATAAACAGATGAACACACATGACATTTAATCGATAAAATTAGTTTAAAAATACATCTATAGAAAATATCATTATAAAATTATAATGTATAATAATATTTTAATTCATAATAAAGGAAATTATTAATAATTGGACATCTTGATCTCAGACATCATGATACCTCTAATGTAAAGACCTTTCATAAGACACTTTAAAACTGCTGGGAAGGTTTACCCAAAAAACCAATTTTAATAAGGCTATACAAATGATTCATCTCATGAGACTATAAATGCATCGAGGGGATATCTATAATTGGTCCCCACCTGTATCTGCATGTCCAATGCATTCTTCATATATCTAATAATCAATTTAATTCATGAATAATATGTCTTATCAACAAATGTTCTTATCGTGTAAGGAATACAAATTAACAATAATTTTCTCAATCAATCATATAACATTCAAAGTAAAAAACTATATGTAGAAATGATATATGATTTATTTAATAAGTATTTCCATGATAAATAATATAGAAATTTAAGGGAAGTATAATGTCCAATGATAATAGGAAAGTGAATATTTCAAGGGAAGGTTAATGATTATAAAAAATAATCATGAAAGATATTGTAAATACTTTCCCTAGTCAAACTAATTCTAAACTATCCAAATAAATAATAAGGATGGTATCAATATAACATATACCCAGTGGATCATAATTACAATAAAGTTTTAATGTTATTGATGAATATAAAAACCAAAGAAAATTCTTTAAAACATTCTTGAGGAAAATAAATTTTTCACTTTTAAAATACAATTTAAAACTAAAAGTTCACAAAATATTTTGAAAATGATTTTCTTTTAAAATTTAATTTCAAACTTATAAAAAAACATTAAAACATTAGGTGGTAATGATGGAAGGATATTTCATACATGTCGTACACTTTAAAACAAAGATTATTTTTATATTTTTGATAAAAGACAAATGAGAATTGTTTTGAAAGCTACATGAAGATTCCAATTTTTATAAAAAGTAAACAATTATTAAAAATGTATTTAATAAATAATTGGGGTAATGTTAAAAAAAATTAAAATCCTTTTTTAAAAACAAGGATTTTGAAGAAAACCATTTCGACCAAAGAGAGAAATGATGTCGGATTTTACTAAAAAAATCTCAATCATTTTAAGTACCAAAGAGTAGAAAAAGAAACTATTACTTGAAAAATTACTGAATACCCATATGAGAATAAAATTAAATTATTTTTTATCCAATGATCAAATAATTTTATTTAATTTAAATTCAAGCATAAAAAATCCCGATTAAAATGAGATTTTGAAATAAACCCTCATAAATAATTGCAATATTGAAGTGAGAATTAATCAATGAATATATTATGTATATTAAATTTAAATCCATAGAAAAAGTGCAAATACAACATAAGATAATAAAAAGTCTATAAACACGTAATCATATAATATCAAAGAAAACTAATAAGTAATATAACCCAATAAAAATAAATTGAGTTATGAAATTATTTACCACATCATAATCTTCAAGTCAAATACCATTTCATGAAATAATTAAAATTTAGAATTAAAATGACATGAAATATTAAGGATTCATGATATTATATATAAAATGGGTAGTATATACACCATATAAAATTAATTAGTTACATAACATTACAATATGCCTCAATGATGAGAAGTTGAGTTGAATCCCCTTGCAAAGATCATACCATTAAAGTGAAAATTAATCAATGAATTGATTATGTGTATCAAATTTAAATCCACATAAACCAATTGGAATTATAAATTAATATAATCAAAATTCATTACACATGTAATCTTAAAATACCAAATACAAATAAACAGTAATATAACCCAATAAAAATAAATTATATTATGAAATTATTTACGACTTGGTAATTTTCTTCACAAATCCACTTGGATATAATAATTCAAATTGAATATTAAAATATAATGAATTATGAAGTATTCATGAAATTAAATAAAAAATGGAAATAGAGAAACTATATAAAATAAATTAGGTTCATAACATTGCAATATGCCTCAATGAATGGAAATTGAGATGAAGACTCTTACCTCACACTTTCTTTTGGTTGAACATGATTAAACCTCTTGTATCAGGATTTGAATCATGTTATTAATTTATAAAAGAAACATATTTGTATTTATAATATCATATATAATCATTATATAACATTTTACCTCATGCGGGTTAATAATATTTTATTATTTTCATTTTTTTGGTGTTAATTTCCTTTTATTCTCATGTATTTTTTGTCATAAAATTTTTGGTTCTTATGTATATGATATAGATAAATCATCTCCAAAATTATATTAATTTTATATATATCATATTCTCTCATTTGATATATATTTATAACCATTCTTGAATTTTGGATATTGAAAATTAATCACATCGCTTTTTGGGTATGGTATGATGTATACATATCACATATATTCATTAAACTTATCCTTTCTTACCTTTCATGTAATTTATTAGTTAAAAACGAATCACATCACTTCATGAGGTGGTAGTCTAGCGTACTCACAATCGACACTATCATATTTTAAACGACATGAAAAGTAAGAAGGTAAATGTGATATTATAATTCTAGAAGTATAATAATATCATAAATATTATATATACATATTAAGTACATTATTATATACAATTTTGATATGTGTTGATGGAAAACAAATTACATCGGTTTGTGAGGCGGTGGTCTTCCATGCACATAATCGATGATTTAGTACCCCATTTGATGGAATAGGATATTGATATAGGTCATGAACTTTACATAATAACATCTAAGTATATGTAAGATACTTAGGTTATTATATAATAATGGTTTAATAAGTTTTTAATGTGGTGTAAGAAGACAAAAAATAAAAATTCTCATTTAAGAATGTTACCTCTTCTTTAGAAAACTTCTTTAGGTTTGCACCAAAATCTTTCATAGGTTGGATTTATGATCAAACAAAGGGTTTTAGGATGTTGGTAAGGGAGTAAGAAAGTTATTTGGGAAGGGATTCTCCGAACTAAATAGCTTTGGAATTATAAAAAGGGTAGAATATGGGTGAATTTTATATGGGGGGAGAGGACACACATGGAATTTTTCAAAATAATCAATTACACCTACATTTTAATCATGCCAAAAGCCTCCAAAATGGGTAATTATAGAAACTAATTGGTTATAATGTCAAAATATTTCTATCCAATGTATTTTCTACATGTTTTAAGTTATTTTTAACCCTTATCTTCTGTTTATAACCACATGTAAACTCGGTTTACCTTAATTTTGGTAATTAATTTTTACTACTTTTACTATTAATAATTGTAAAAAATTAATTGGAACATATCAGATTATATATATTATTTTTATTCCAAATATGATTACTATTTTTCCAAATTCAATCAACATAAGTGACAAAAACCAATTTAAAATTATCCCGTAGACATAATGAAAAACGAGTTTTCAAAGAGAAAATTCTCAAAAGTATAAATTGTTTTAATATCAAAATTAAATATAAAATTAATTAAAATGACATAAATTGTTTCAATTCTAATATAATTAAACTAATTTTACATTAATATAAATTTAAAATAAAATTTAAATTATAAATTATTTTAAAAAATCATTTTTCAATAAAAATCAATATTTTTACTAATCATCAAAAAATCAAGAATTTCATAAAAATACTAAAAATTCATCGTAAGATAATTATGATATCATGATTTAAAAAATTAATTTCATTTTATCAAATACATTTTCGAAATGTGGTACAAATTAATTTTAAATTATTTATACAAAGCATGACTGAACACTCTTTTAGAAAAATACCGGTTTCAAAAAACATTTCTTTTTCTTTTAATTGACTATTATTTTATTTCTTTTCAAAATATAATAAATGATTTTTTTATACATGTTTAAACCATATAATTTTCATAGTTTAGTTATTACTATTCATACCTTATAATTTAATGTTGGTTCCGAGTGCAGCTGAAGTGTGCAGTGGTGGGTGATATATTAAAATTCCTTTTAATATTGAGTTACTCAAAACCCCAAGTGAGGATCATGCATGTAAAATTTAAAATTAATTTATTTAATATTGGTAGAAACAAATACCAAATATGATGGTTCTTTATTCTATGTAGATGTGTATCATTCAAAAAGGCCCTTTCAGTTTTCCTTTGTTGCCCCGTGATGATCCAAGAATATAATCCCTCTAGCGGTAATCCACACATTCACCTTTATATCTGAATAACACCAATAGATCTCCAAAAACTAGTGTGACTATGTTATTGTATTTTTTGATTTTTTCTAATCACTCATCCTTATATCTTGAAGGAATCTCTATTGTGTTTTTAGTTCTTGAGAGGAAGAGAGAAAGGAGGAGTCGAGAGAGAGATTTTCATTGACTGTAATGATTCTCAGGTTTTGATTTTGGATGCCATATAGGATAGACATAACTATCTATTTATATAGCTTGGTTTTAGGTTAAAATAAGTATTTAAGTGCATGTTGACCCTTAAATAATAGTATAAACTTAAACAAACCCCATGTCCCATAATAAAAATAATTAGCCAGTTAAATAATATTTTTCATTACATAAGTTGGCATGCACTACAAAATAATATTAATAATAATAATAATGTAATTATTATTAATATTTTGTGGTGCGCACCAATTTACACAATGAAAAATATTATTTAAACAGATATTTAATTAATATTTTCACCGGACATGGTCTTCATCTATGAAAAATCCTCTATATTTATTAAAAATTGAAATAAATATTAAATATTTTAATCATCAATAAATATTTTTGATTAGTAAATCGTAAATAAAATTATTCTTCGATCTTGATAATAATATTTATTCTATTAAATAAATTCACTTATAATTTAATTTAGATCATTAGTAACACTTAGTGTGTGACCCTCTAGGATTCTTTTTTGTTGGCATTAGGTAGACATTCATAAAGTTCAAGATTACTATCTAGCAACTGGTCATGTCACCCAAGAAAAGGAACTTAATATCATAACAAAGACAACCACATATGAACTCTCGCTATGTAATATAATCCCTTTATCACAATATCTCATCAAGAATATTTTACATCGGTGTCACCAAATATGGACATAATTTTGAAAAATAAAAAATATATGACATATTAAATAAATAATTGATCCATTTCTTCTACCTTATTATTATTATTTTATGTGTTATTAATTTATCATTATGAATCCTCATTTAAGATTAGTCATATTTATAGGTTTTATACAATATGTAGGATCATTATTAGATAAAATTCTATATTATTATCCACTAAGGAAGGATGGATTACATTTTGTAGTCATGATGCCTAGAAAATATAGTGACCTTATAAATACAATAATGTTATTCTGATTTTCTTACCAATTTTTTTATCTTTGAATTATTTTTTCAATAAAATTTGTTTCATTATTATGTTTCTATGATAACAAGTTCCCTTTCGAAGAATTTTATATCATTTCTATGTTTTTTAGCATTTACCTTTCTTATAGATAGGTTATTTGTGCAACTTAAACCTATACATTATATTTTCTTTGGAAAATACTTTGAAAAAAAATTTTAGTGCCCTGTAATTTTTGTATTTTATGTGGTTTATACTCAAAAACTATAAAAATAATTTGACTATGTAATGTTAAATGTTCATAGTTTATACATTTATTCACATGAAATATTTTTTTTATTTTTATTTTATTCTCTATATTTTTCCTTTGAATAAAACGTATCATCTTCATATTAATACTCCATTAATAATTTCTTGTTATTGAAATTACATCATTCGATAGTAAAATTAGGTTTTATTAGGGAAATAAACAACAAAAATGTTCTTTCTTTTTCTATGGTGTTTGTAAAATGATCTATTATTTTGATTCCTCTATAATTGATTTTGTTTGTACCAAATGGGTTTTATATTCCAATTATAATCCCAGTTGAAATTCATTCATTATTGGTGATAGTTGTGTACAATATCATAATCATATTTCTCTTTGAAAACTTATCTGCTCTCATAGTTTATAGGAAAACTAATTTTTGATGCTTCATTAATGTTTCTAGAGGATTATACAGGCCACAATTCCTCTTCCCAACCATACCTATAAAAATTCAAGTGAGCCATATTTTCACATGCACAGACTATGAACCACAAATTAATGTTATTTAATGAAGTGATTTAATTTTTTATACTCTCTATTATGAATGTTTAATTAATAAAGGAAATACATGTCTTTATTTCTGAGTATTGGAAATATTATGCAGGTGAATATGCAAATGGAGAATACAACATGTTTCTTAAACTTGTAATTAAATATATCATTGCAATGGATACAAAACTTATACAAAACTTTCAACATCATGAGAGAAGATTATCCCCAAATCAATTTGAAGATAAATATCATGAATTAATACATGGATAAGATACTTCAAAAAATATTTCTTCACCTGGAAATGATGAAAAAAATGACATGTTGACATAATGTAGAAAGTTTAGTGTTGATACCCCTATTGACTGGTGTTTTGTAGGAGTAAAGGTAAGTAATTGGTGGATTGAATAAAATAATGAACTTACTGATGTTGAAAGATATGTACTTGAATTTGAAATGGATAGTTTTGGGTTCATAGTTTAATATTATTATATGATTTGAATCATATATCTAATCCATCACATGATGATGATATGGTCACACACAAAAAATGATATTTATAGAGATTAATATAATAAGAAACAATGTTCTAATGTTTTTAGTATCTACATCCATTTTCAATGTATTCCTATTTCAGTTGTTTATTCCTCACATACATATGTACCGCTAATTTAATGTATATTTGGCACCATTGATAGAAAAATACTTATGGAACTTTTCTTGTAGGATAATCAGTCTGAAAAAAAAATTTATAAAAATATACATACAATTAAATTATAGAAAAAAACCACTAAAATGAGTTGTAAAAAAATATTATTCAGTAATAAATCTAGAAAACATATGAAAAAACGCATATCATAAGTGATAAATCAAAAAGTAGTTCTCAATAACTATTACAAAATTTACCCTTATAGTTTCAATGTACACTTATGTTTTCTGCTAATAAAAGTTAACAAATGATCATTTATGTAAAAAATAGGATTGATTAAACTGTAGTGTGTTTTAAGAGCTATATAGAAGTATTTCACACAACTAATAGAATATTGTTTGGATGAAAAGGATATATATAGGTTCTTTCATGGTCCCATATATATGAGACTGGACTCTCAAGGGATGATAGTATTAGATGGATTTCTAGATTTTATATTGAATATTTTTCTTCCTAATACTGTAAACCTCAAATAATGTTGACCATTATCAAATGGAAGGTATAATCAGAGACATATTTATGTGATTTTTTTCTTTTTATGGGAATTTGTTTCATATAAATTATAATGGTTGCACATTTCCGACTTTATTTTGAGGGTTTTTTAGAGTTTCATGATACATGAAAATATATATTATGGGATGTATTTCTTTTTATATATGACATATTTAAATGTTGCATTTTTATTAGTTAAACAATTAATATTTATAACCTATTGAGATATCAATGTTAACATTATTTTTAATAAAATTTTAAAAAAATATTTATTTTCCTATTTTTGAATAAATTGGCGAGATTCTCTCTAAATGATGGTAGTAATCACATAAATGTTTCTTCTTGGAACAAAAATTCTACTTTACCTTTGGGAGTTGATATTTGAGGAAAGAGGAGTATACATTGTTTGTCGGTGATATTGGAATTGGGAAAAAGCAATTTAGTAGGTAATAAATCTATATGAATTGTTATTATATCTATTAGCTGAATAGTTTTCCATTCAGGTTATCTGTTTCATCTTTTTTTAAACAAAAAGTCAAAAATATAAAAATATTCTATATTTAAGATGACTTTAGACCATTTGATGTTACAATTTTTTTTATTTTTGATAAGTTTGAGAGGCACATGAGAAACTCTCCCACTAAAACCTAGGGGTTGGATCCTCTAAATATAAAATATTAGTACTCCCTCTTTTACTCCATCACCTCCCTTAAATCAATACACCCTCATCCCTCATGTGGCCAATATTACCCTCTTCTAGAATATTCTATTTTGGCCAGGTGTAACTGATAAAGTTCTTAGAATATATGTATCCTTCCCCCTTTTAGAATATTATTTTCTCAGGATAATTGATGTGGCCAAGTCACTTACATTAACTAGGAAGGAGGATGTAGTCTAAGGTCAGATACCAAGGAGAAGGACTGGTGACTGATGGTTGTGGTGAATAGTGAAGGAGTGCACAATGTGTAATAGGATGCATTACAAGTGTTTTCTAAGTGGTGGATATGAAAACATTTTATAGTGAGGATACATTTTCATGTATTGTTATATTTGAAAATTATTTTTCAATCAATCTAATTTGAGAAGATATTAATGTGTTGTTGGTGAAATTGAGTACTAAATTCATGGTTTAGTATCGTATAGTCTCTTTGAAGTTTATTATTATGTTGGAAATTAAATGGATGAAATTGAAGGGGATCCTAAGAAAGTACAAAAATATAAAAGAGCAATATCTAGTGATCTCATTGAATTAATTATGATAGGATGGGGTTGGGGATTCCTACATTGATGAATTCAAGCATGTGGAACTCTAAATACCTAACTTAAAATAAATTGGTATAAGATCTCATTCATTAGTGTATTACATCTCGTGATATGGAGTATTGTGTTGATTCTCGATCCATGGAATAATGTATGACTACTGACACTAACTAAGAGGGTATAAATATAGTGGATTGTGTCTAGAGTAATCCTAAATCTAAAAAAGAGGAGGTCTTATTAGAGTTCGATGTTTACTTGATAGGAACACAAGGGGTAGGGTTGTGTGTATGGGCCAACATATAAGTTTTATAGGTTTATATGAATTTTTTAATGGACTAATAATCTATCAAGGGAAAACCTATAATATTTACTATGTTATTATGGATTTTGGGGGGTATCTTGGGTATTAAATAAAGGGGGGATTAGCTGGGGAGGGTTATGAATTGTTTATTAATTTTTATTTGTATTTATATTGACGGTTTGGTCATAGGACTTGGGGGGAAGTCCTAGGGGATTTCTTCTAAATTTATTCTTCAATATTTTTCTACATTAATTCATGTTTTTTATTACTAAAAATAAATAAAAACTATATGTTTTTTGTCACACACATCTATCTTATTATGTTTTCTATGGTTCTGGTTAGTTTTCCATTAATACATAGAATTTGGTTCAAGACTTTATCATTTGATCCAACTGATTAGAAACCTTACAGGGGAGTATAATGCTATGTTTAATTGCAGGAAGAAGGTGAAAAGTTGTATATTCCTTCAAATAGAGACAGGTGAAAATGGAAACATAGATGGATATAGTGGAACAATGTTTACAACTGATTAAATTTGTCATCTATAAAAACATTAATGACTATAAGAAGATACAATACGAGTGGGATGTGAAAATGTGTGGAGAAGAATTATGGAAAAACCTTTTTCTCCTATTGCACCATTAGTAAATGATATCACATCAGGAAAGAAATAATCAAACACTTGAAATGGTTGAGTCGGGAATGAATGCAGTTTGATCAACAAATCAAAAGCTATTGAAGAGTAATATAGCATGGACGTCTTTTATGGTTTGAAATGAGTGAGAATGTTTTCTAATCTAAAGGGGAGTGTAGTTGTTAATTTTTTATAGAAAGAATCCACGTGGTGGATTACATGAGGAAAACATCCATTTTATATCCATCAATATTATGAAGCCATGAAGGTCCCTCTAGCTTAGGTAAATATGTTGGGATATGCTAAAAACTGATTTAATATTGTGATGGAGTTTCAAAAGTATTTATATTGTTTATTATTAAAGGATGAATTCATGGAATGATTTGGGGGCCTAATAAATATAATATGTATGTATTGATGACAAATATAGATGCCAAAATCCATAAAATAGGTATCTAAGGAGAAGAATTGTGCATAGGGAAACATACTGATGAGGCACCATTGTAATTGAGTGAGTGGTTGTTAGTCATGCGACTATTGATGGAAGAAGTGTATTTGGAAACCACGGAGCTATGGGGGATTTTTTTATTAGAAAATTGACTTACCTTGGAAATGATTGGTTTCATATAAAAAACATAATATTCCTTCAAGGAAATGATAAATAAGAGGAGCATAAAGGACTAGCCTATTTTCTGGTTATATCTAAATTACAAAATTATTGGGAAACAAATATGATATTGAGATATAAATATGATCATATAAACATTGTTTTCCATTGAAAAATGTGTGGCAGATAGAGATCATAGAGAAACCAAACAAGCATTAGACTTGAAGAAACTATAGTGAAACATAGTGAAACAATCAAGGTGGCACATACTATTGCAATCAACACATCTATTTACATGATAACTAATGGATAAAAATATATAATTTTAGATCTCTTGATACAATAGAATACATTATGTCCTATCAAAACTCAAGTTACAAAGATGATGCTTTTGTGAGATAATTTTTTTCTCTTCGTGTTAGTGGTGACAAAGATACGATGCATATAATCATTTCATAAGTAATAATCACCGTAATTTTACCTTTATATCACTTTCACAAAACTGTTTGTATCTTTACTTTTTACCTGGCCACACAAATTGTAACTTCCCTCGATCCAACACTCTCTCACGTGGCCAAATCTATTAAGTTGTGGAACCTTAAGTGTGGCTGCATGTATGGAAAAGGATTTATACTAGTATCATGTGTGTAAATAATATAGTGGGGATATTATACACTGTTATATATATCTATAATACAGTGGAATTAAATAGTAAAGATAAAAAATAATAAATTGATAAAAATGGTAAACATATAAAAATAGGGGAAAATATACAACATGAAACTGTCAAGTAAAAGTAGGAACCAATAAATCAATAACAATAAATCGTGAAATGATATGATAAATGTTTCTAAATGTCAAAATGAAATTAATAAAATAAAGAAAAATAGCTGACACAAATTACTCATAAAACCTTGGTCCTAAACCCCATGTCAGTACCATCTCAAGTATCAAACCCATCTAATAAGATATAATCATCAATAAGATCCCTTGCCCTTGTCCAATCCTATATCCATGTAATCTACTTGTTAACAAAATGGAATCCTGAATAGGGTGTAAATAAAACTCAGTTGGTAGACACAACTATGTATAACAAAAACCAGTCTTATAAGAATTTCATGTACTAAGGTGATAAATAGATGTATTAATTAATATTTAAAATAATATAACAATAAACCCACTTCAGCACCAAGTTGTAATATCTATGAGCATGTAGAATAACCATGAAAACCATAAACATAAACCATGCAATAATCACTTAAACAGATAAATCTTAATGTATAAGAATTTAAAAATATATCCATATACCTCTATATAAAAATTTTAGCCAGAAACTGGGACAATCCCAATATATAAGCATTATAGCATAAAACTAGGAAAAGCCCGGTATATAAACATTGCAACATGAAACAGGTCCATGCCCTATATATAATCATTGTATATTGAATCACACCATAGATCATAACAATATCACCATATAATATCATAATCCCCAATGGTTAATTTTCAAAATTACTATTTTTATTTCAATTACACAAAAAAATATAATAAATTATATCAATCCATTTCAATAACCAAATGGGAAAATTCAATATAAATAAATCACCTATAATATCATATAATTATAAACACACTTTAATCCATTAGACAAATCATTATTAATCAAGGGTTCAATCACCCAATGGTATCCACAATCCAAGTTTCAACATCAATTCAATCCAAAGTTATCCACGGAATAATCTATCCCATGATTTATCATCATTAATCATTCAATTAAATAATGTGGAATTTTTTTTATGAAATAAAAAAATTTCACATACTTAAAAATTAAACATACCATAGGGTTAGTTTTTAGACAACCTACCTTTATCAGGTGATCAACACATGCTTCAAGTGAAAATTTACAATAAGAACGAAGGCATAGAAGTTCTCAATAAGAACTGTAACACACAAGATCAATATCAAAGTCTATTTCCACTATAGTCAAAAGATTTCACCATGATAACAAGAAAAAAGAGGAAGAGAGTGGAAGACATATGTAAAATCTACTTATCCCAGGGACTCTTGAACATCTAGATGCTTGTTTGAAAAGAGCCCCATCATCCTCCACTCATCAAAAGACTCTCTCAATACCTTTATATATATCTTATAGATTAAGTATTTGGTAATTAAATTTCCCATACCTACTGTATAACCCATCTCAATGTCCAGAGGCTATAGATACTCGACCCACCTCCTCTATCGAAGGTTCTGGTCTTTTTGAGAAAATATGTATCATAGGCTATTGAATTCAATGTACACCAAAAACCTATCACTCAAAAGATAATGACTCTATCATCTAAGGTAATATACCACCATATTTAACTCTAGATCATGAGTGGGTTAATTCCTCTCATGCGGTCTTAGCTGTCTAGATCAATAAGTTTAGAACCCCAAGTTACAAGTAATTAACCCTTCATTTATGTATTTTAAGTATATAAAGTGTTTGGGTGATTTTTTGGAGGGTTTGGAAACCTTTTTTTAATATTTTTTTGTATTTTATATAGGTTCATGGGTTGATTATTGTTTTTGGAAACTATGAAACTCTTACAGGAAACCATGCGTAGTGAGACATGGGCTAAAGGGAAGGTGTACAGGTAGATGCACATTGTGTCCAAATCGTGTGGCTAACTAAGAGAAACTATGAAAATTGGAATAGTGATATTTTTCATAGTTGGCACATGATTTTTCTAACCATGTGGGATAACCATGCGAGGTATTCTTTGAGTTAGAGGCCAACTCATAGTTAGCGCTCGGTTTATCCTAATCGTGTGACTAACTGTGCATGGTTTAAAAACAAGATTCTAAAAAAGTGTATATGGGTTGGTATTAAGTTATAACCCATAATTTTTTCTTTAAATCGACTCTAACTCGATATCCCTTCATCCTAATAGTTTTGGAATCTTTCCCCACCAATCTAGTGAAAATCCAGAGGCATTTATTGGTTCGTTGAAGCCCAATTCCAATAGTAAGTCATCGTTTGTGGATGTTTTTCATGTTTTTTCTTAAATAAACATTCTTCCATCTCTTGGTTTATTATATATAGTCCAATATAGATATATCAATGTTTTTTTATTCCAATAAAGTTTATATTTTTAATTTTTAGGGTAGGTTATAAGATTTAAGGCGGGGTTTTGGAGATTAAACTCGGTTTTGTGGGCATTTCCACGTCATTCTTCATTTTCTCAAAAAATTTGTAATGTGGGTGGCTTCACTATCAACTCATGTTATTATAAATTGAAGGATTAGTTACAAATGGATTATATTTCTTGAACTATATTTTTAAATTTATGTGCATATCATAGTAGAAACCCTCTTTAGTGATGTTTTGAGTATTTTATAGGTTTTTGGTAAAATTTTGGAATTATGGAAAGTGGTTATGAAATGTGCTTTATTTTCTAGATTTTAAAATGTGATTTTAAAATAAGTATTTTATGGATTTTTAAAAAATGGTTTAATTGATATGTTTTCAATAAAATCACGGTTTTATTGAAATGTATTAAAATAGTTTTTTTCATAGGTTTTCAATAAAAAACGATTTTATTGAAATGGTTCTCATTGGTTGGTTTGAAATGGTTTTGGCATGCATGGGCTGTGTGATTTCATGATTTTGACGTGACCCTGAGTAAGGGGTATGTACCATTGAGGGATAAAGGGAAGTGACCCTATGTAAGGGGAATGGGCCATTGTGGCACAAGCAAATTAGACACATTTGTGAAAACTCAGTGGATGGATGAGAACCCGCGCAAGTGTATGGAACAGTCAGAGAAGTATGAATGTGTGCTTGTGTGGTAAATCATTGAATGGGTATTCCAAAAAGTATTGTGAAATGGTTTTAAAGTACTTTTTGATTTTTTTCCTTGAATTTTTGTGGTATGGAAAACTATTTTGGTATTTAACTACTTGACTTTGATGTAAACTGTTTCAGTTTTTTTATATATATATTCTTATATAAATTTTTTTACATAATTATACTAACATGTTCTATCCTAGTTGCGTGAGTATAGAATTAATTTGGTAAATTACTATAAAGTTTCATTACTAACCACAACTTTGTCACTTCGGTGCTTTTCCAGATATTGTTTATTAGGACATAGGAAAAGGTAAAGTATCACACTTATTTAGTATTTCATAGTGATACATGGGTTGTTTTGTGGAGTTGGAGCCTATACCATGTTGGATTTTTGGATTTATGTGGGTTTTCATAGAATTTTGTTGGTTTTTTATTCTATTGTGAACTTTGATTTTAGTTGTCTTGTGTTGTGGTACTCTATTGTTGTTTGGTTCTGATTTCAAGAGTACTTCATTGAGTTGTTTTATATTGTTATCAAGCATAATATAGTGATTTATATTGTTTTGTAATTTTTTTTGGTGGTTTTATTTCTTAAAGGGAAAATCATTCACCAATTTTATTGAAACCATTGGCATTTATTTACAAACTGTGGTGACTTGGGGATATCACTTAAATCCATGTAGCAATTCCTCCTCAACTCAAGCCAATGAGGAGGGGTAGCATGTTATAGGTGGTATCATCTTATTTAGTCCTTGACTTATAAGTGTTCATCAATTATGTCAGTGTTGGAGTTGAAATTAGTTCAATTTTATTCCTTGTTTTGGGATGGTAGAAAGGAGTTTGAATGTCGGGACATGAAATATAGAGAATAAAAATATATAGCAATCCTTTTTATGATAAAATTAATGTTACCAAATAGTTGGGAACATAAGTTTTTTTGTGAAAATTATAGGATTTAGAATCTCATTGTCATGGGTTTAGCTAATGAGATACGCATGACATGCATTATAGAAACAAATTCCCACTAAGAGTGCATATTTCATTTTGAGTAATGATTTATGATTTGGTACAAAATTATTGATTTTTTAAAAAAATTAAATCTATTTTCAAATGTCTAATTTTGAAAAAGCATGAAATTATTATTTTGAAAATCGTATGAATTTCAAAATCATGGTGAAATTTTCAAAAATGGTTGAATGTGGAAAATGTTGAATTTGGAAAAGAAATATTTTGATAGTGATGATGTGATATAATTTGAAATTGTTAACCCTTTAGTTTCTAGAGAGTGAGATGTATGGAATTTGTTGTCTGTATAGAAAATGGCCCCAGATAGACATTCTAGAAACCAACTGGAAAATAATGTTGTGAATGTGGTTTCACATCATCTTCAGGTGAACCAAAAATTGGTTCAGAGTATAGTCCAATATTTTCAGGTTATGGATAGTGGGAACCAACTAGATGATCCAAGGTAAGTGGATCACTCCATAAAGTTCCATAAATAGAAATCAACCATCATTTAGGATGATTCAGAACCAAAGAAGGCAGAGGTGTGGTGGAAGAGGCTAAATCGAATCTTCGATTTCTTGGCATACCATCAGAGCTAAAAGTGAAACTGGAAACATATATGATGGATGATCATGCCTGAAAAGGGTTGGATTTAGAGTTTAATGATAAATTAAACAATTTCCTGACATGGGATGATTTCCATGAATTGTTCGACAAAAAATTCTATCCTCATACCTTTAGGATTTTAAGAACAACAAAATTCTTCATCATGAAGTAGGAGAGAATCATAGTGACAAAGTATGTGGATAAATTAATGAATATATTCCACTTTTTGCCTAAATATGATACTAGTGAATCCTTTAAGGAACTCGTATTTGAATCAGGGATAAGGTAGGATATTTTCCCAAATATTGTAGTTCTTTGTATTACGGATTATACAGAGATGGTTAATAGATAAATGGTGGAAACAAGGGACATATTAGGAGCTATAAGTGGAGGGATTATGTTGATACCTATAAGAAATGGTGGTAAATCATTTACTGGTAACAATAAGAAGAGAGACACCAATTTCCAAGGTATGGGGATGACTCAAAATTCTAAGGATAGATCAGTGAATCTTCTTCCATGACCCAAGATAAAATTTGGATGTTTCCAATGTGGTTTATTCGAACACATGAATTAAGATTGTATAGAATCACCTAGATAGTTCCATAACTGCAACCATATGGGTAATCTTTACCACTATTTTCATATTTATCTAAGTTCAAGTGTTTGGGACACCTCTCATGTATCATAGATGTCATATTCTTTAAAAGTATAACGGTGGAAGAACAATAATCATTAGCATAATAGACCAAGTCTTGGTGATTCTAGGAATACCATGACTCCTCAAAAGGGGAAATATAAATAAGGAAATAAAAAAGTGTTGTGATGAAGAAATTATATGTATATGAGAAGGTTATTGTGGATGATCAATCCTGATCATTTATGGTGAGAGGTATGATTCTTTTGAATTATACCCTTATGAAAACATTGTTTAATACATGTACATCTTGTTTCTTTATTAATTCTTAAGATGTTTATTTGATATGTTTAAATGTTGAGATGATGCCTTCAGTGTTGAAACTGCAAACTCATCATGGTCAAAGATAATATTGATCCTTTATGTGTAGAAAATGTTCTATAAATATTGATGGATCCAATATGATATGAGATTTCTGAATACTTGAGATGTATTTCTATGATATAATCCTAGTTATGAATTGGTTGAAAACATTGAAGGATCACATCGACTATCATACATGAAGGGTTAGTTTTACGACTGATGATGGTATTGAGAAACTCTTTAGAGGGGATCTGAATGTAAAGGAAGGTGTAATGGGCCAGTTGGAACCAGTAATGGGAATGATCTAGTACCAATTGATAGCATTGATTTTTTCATCATTGGAAGATATCGATGATAATGGTTTTCCAAAAATTATTGATTAGTTTCTATACTTTATTCTCGATAGTTTCTCATGAATTCTACCCACATGAGAAGTTGAGTTTGCGATTATATACTTCTGGGGAACAGTCCTATTTATACTCTGTCTTATCGGTTGGAACTAGAATAATTAATGGAACTAATAGTGTAGTTAGAAGTTCTTGAAATTAAAGGTTTCATTCATCTAGACATATCTATGTGGGAAGCATCAGTGTTTTTTGTAAGAAATTCATATGGAACTCTTTAGCTATGTGTGTATTATTATAAAGTTAACCAAGTTATGATAAAGAACCCATATACACTTCAATGCATTGATGAGTTGTTTGATCAATTGAGGGAAGCTCAGCAGTTCTCTAAGATTGAATTGCAATCAATATATCACCAATTGTGGTAATAGAAGAAGTATATTCCAAAGAAATATTTCAGGAGTAGATATAGACATTATAAATATATGGTATTGCCTTTGGGTCTTATGAATTCACTTACAATATTTATGGAATTGGTTAATAAGATATGATAAAGGAATCTTGATTCTTTTTTGGTGGAGTTTTGGAAGACATATTGGTGTATTCAAGGATAAGTGCAGAGTATGAGAAACATTTGGTGATAGTGTTCAGAATCTTAAAAGATCATCGTTTGTATAGAAAATTATCATAGTGTGATTTATTTATATAAGCTGTACATTTCCTTGGAAATTTAATCTCTAAAAAATGTATTTCTATGGATCCAAAAAAGATAGATGTCGTTATCTCTTGGAAAAAACCAAAGAATTCCTTCTAGATATGCAATTTCTTTAGTCTATCTAGTTATTACCGACACTTTTTTGTGATTTTTTAAGACTGGCCTCACCTATGAAAACTTTGACAAGGAAGAATTTTCCATTCGAATGGAATGATGAATGTCTAATTTATTTTCAAGAGATTAATTTTTTCCTTAAATCATCACCAATCATGATTTTTTTTGGAATCAAGATAAGGTTACATGGTTTATTTTGATGTTTCAGGATTGAGGTCGTGATGTGATCTCATTCATAGAGATCATGTAATTGATTATGCCTTAATAGAATTACAATTTCATTAGAAGAACTACCCAACACAGGATTTAGAGTTAGTTTCCATATTCCATGCTTTAGAAACATGACTTCATTACCTCTTTTGTGAGAAATTTATAAAGTTACATAGCATAAAATATTGAATTATATTTTCTAACAAAGTGATTTGAACCTGAGACAAAGAAGATGGATGGAGTATCTCTAAATTTTTTACTTTAAATTAATGTATACATTCGGTAAAATCAATATGATGGAAGATGTGTAAAGAAAAAAATTAATATTCTCATTTGGGAAAAGAAGCTTCAGACCAGTGAGAGTTGATGTTAGTCATAGATGATAAGCACTTGACATGTGAAGATTAAGGTGATGCTATAGTTTTCTTTTTCAGTTTTATTCTCCTAATTTGGTATAGATTGTAAAAGAAGAACAAATTCATTATTCAGAATGTATTTCTATAAGGAAAAAACTCAATGGTGGGGATACCTTTTTGGGGTGGAATTTGGATGAGAGATTAGTGTTTTGGTTTTGAAATCAGATTTCCATACTTATGAATTATTAAAAATTACTTCTTTATACTTACCACCATTCAAAATCGTTTTTTCATCCTGGGATACAAAACAATTTTAAGTTATTTAAATCCTCATTTTGGTGGGTAAGTATGAAAAGAAAGGATGTTGAGATTTTTTTGAGATACTTTACATGTCAATAGGTTAAAGAATAAAATCAGAGAGTATGAGTCCAATGAATTAAATTGAACTTATATAGGTATTATGTATCTATTTTGACCTAAAATAAATTTAATAATTATGTTGAAGTCCTTACATATTCTTGTTTACAAATGGGATCATATTGCTATGGATTTTGTATTTGTCCTCCCAATAGCGGTTTGTAAACACGATTTCATATGGGTGATAGTGGATTGTCTCACAAAGTTGTCCTATTTGATACATATTTGTGAATATCATATGGTGAAATTTTTTCAAAAATATATATTGGAGAAGTGGTAAAAAGGCATGGTATTTCAATTTTAATTATGTTAGAAATAGATCTGAGATTTATGTCTTCTTTCTATAAATTGTTACAGAAATTCCATGGGACTCAATGATTATGAGTATGTTCTATCATTCTTTAAATAATGGGAAATAAAAAAGGATTATACAAAAATTTTAAGACAAGCTATGATCTTTTGTAATGGATTATGATGGCTCGTGGGAAGAGAACATACCAATAGTGTAGTTCTCACATAACAACAATTATCAGGACTTGATACAAATGGATACTTTTGAAGCATTATATGATCATCCATGTTTTTCTCTTCATTATTGGGTGAAAATAGGTGAAAATTTTCTAGTTTGGATGTGCCTTGTTCAAGGAAACATTTAGAAGATTCTGTTAATCTTAAAATGGATACAGATAGATCAGAGTCATTATAAATCATATATGAATCATCATCGATGTCTTTTTAATTTGAGTCAAGTGATCTTGAGTTCTTGAGGGTCTCTCCAAGGCCTGGGAATCATTGTTTTAAAAATCAGGGAAAGCTATATTCTTGATATATAGTCCCTTTTGTGATACTTGAACGAGATAGTGGGGTGGGATGTTGGTTGTCTTTACCACAATGATTTTGTGTGGTGTGTAATGTGTTTCGTGTATCTGAATTGAAAAGGTATCATCCTAATCCTAACAATGTGGTTAAATATGATCACATTAACCTAGAGTCGGCTTCCACATTGGTACATGTGATGATACATATTTTTGATAGTAAAGAGAACGTATTGTGTGGGAATAGAATTGGAATAGTTTGGGTATTGTGGAAACATTTTTAGATTTTGGAAGAGACGGGGAAATGGGAAAAAATGGACGATCAGGGGCCTGAACTCTTTTGGGACACCCATGGTTTTCTAATTTCTAGGGATGAAAAGGATGATGGTGGGGAGAATGTAGCACCACCATTTATAGGTATGTACCCCTTATATTATGTATTTTATGTTTATAAATTGTTTGGGTTAAATTTGGGAGGGTTTGGAAACCTTTTGGAATGATTTTAGGGCCATTCTATGGGTTCATAGTTTGAGCACAGTTTTTGGAAACCATGAAACTCTAACAAGAAACCATGAACAGTGAGATAGGGCCTAAATAGAAGGATCATGGGTAGGCGCACCATTTTCCCAAACCACACGGCCACCCATGAGAAACATTTCAAATTTGGACAGTGAGCATTTTCATAGTTAGTTCATGTTCTATCTAATTTTACAGGCCAACCGTGCAGCCACCCAAGAGAAACATTAATAAGTGGGATAGTGATATTTTTTACAGTTGGTGCATGGTCTATCTAAATGTGTCGGCCTACCATGTGATGTTTCTCTTGAGGCAAAGGCTAGCACATGGTTAGCGTATGATTTTTCCGAATTGTGTGACTAACCATACACAGTTTAAAAACAATAACCTAAAAAATAGATATGGTTCATGATTAATTTTTAACCCCTCATTTTTTTCCAAATTGACCCTAAATCAACATTACTTCATCTTAAAGGTTTTGTAATTTCTCCCCATTGATCTAGAGTCTATCTGAAGGCGATTCTTGTTTTACTGATGCCTGATTCCCATGGTATGTCATCATTTGTGGTATTTTCTCCTTGTTTATATTAGATCTACTTTATTCCATATATTGGTTAATTATATCTAGTCCATTGTGGGTAGATATAAGGTTTTTGATTCCAATTATGGTAATATTTTTCCTTTTTGATGATAGGGAAAAAGATCTAAGGCGAATTTTTTGTGATTCAACACGGTTTTGTGGTCGTTTTCAAGCCATTCATCATTTTTATTGTAATTTCTGATGTATGTGGATTCACTCTTGGATACTCTTATTAAAAAATGAATTCTTAGATTCAAATTGGTTAAATTTATATAAATTTATTGTGAAATTTGTGTGAAAATCATGGTAAAACCCCTCTTTAGTGATGGTTTGAGTATTTTATAGATTTCTGGTGAAATTGTGGAATTTTGGAAAGTGGTTGTGCAATGTGATTTTGTTTCATGATTTTGAAATGTGATTTTAAAAAATAGATTCTATGAATTTTTGGTAAATGGTTTAATTGATATTTTTTAAAGAAAATAATTTTTTTGTTGACAACTATTGAAATGGTTTGTTTAAAAAGTTTTCAATAAAATAATGGTAGTATTGAAATGGTTTTAGTTGGTTGGTTTGAAATGGTATTGGCATACATGGGTTGTGTCATTTCATTTTTTTTTTGTGATCCTATGTAAGGTGTGCGTAACATTAGGGTACAAAGGTATGTGAACCTGGATAAGGTCTTTGTTCCATTGGGGCACAAGGAGATTGGCCAATTTTTTGATGACTTAGTGGATGGATGAGAAACTTCTTCTGAGTATGGAATTTTCAGAGAAGCATACATGTCTGTGTGTGTGGTGAATCATGTAATGGGTATGCCAAAAAGTAATGTGAAATGGTTTTAATTTTTTTTGGTTGATTGTCCTTGGAAACCATTTTTGTATGGAAAAATATTTTGGAATTTAGCTTCTTGGATTTGATATAAACTATTTCAATTGTTTTATCTAAATTGTTTTATATAAATGTGCTAACATGTTATATCCTAGTGGCATGATTTGAGAAGTTATTTTGGGAAAGACTATTGAGTTTCATTACTCAACCCTTCTTTGGCACTTTTGTTATTTTGTGGATATAATTTATTGGGACATAGGAAAAGGTAAAGTATTACACTTTCTTAGTGGTGCATTGTTGTAACACCCCAAGCTTCCACGGTATGCTTCTCTTTGAATAATACAATAGCGTGTGTTGTACACAACTTCGAGTTCTAACACACCACAACCAATAAAACTAGCCATTATGAATAGTAATACCCACTTTTAGAAAGTTTATAAATTTTATCTTTCAAAATGGACTTCATTTTTGGATTCAGAATATCGAAATTAGCTTAGGGTGATTTTTTCTGTTTTTATGAAAACTTTCAATTTTTGATGAATAGTGAAAAACATTGAGTTATAGTTTAAAACATAATTTTATTTAAATAATTATTTATTTTATTTAAATTTATTTTAGTTCAAAATAGATACATAATACCTATATAAGTTCAATGTAATTCATTGGATTCGGTTTATAATAATTTTAGATATATAAAAATTTTATTGAACTTTTTACCTTCTTTTACCCACCTTCTATGTGCATTTGAAAATTTACATAAAACTTAATTTTACCGCTTCTCTGAGTTGAATTTCAAAAAATCCAAGAGACAGAGTTGGTATCAGTAAGTAAAATGTTGTTTAATAAGATAAAAAATATTTTTTTATAAATAGTAACTTTTTCCTTTTATTTAGCACGATTAAAAGTAAATAGCGTAATTAAGGGTAAAAATGATATTATTATTACCCTAAAACAAGTCCTAATTCTATTAGATAAGATTAATTAGACCAAAAAATAACCTTAGAAATAAAATATGATCCTTTAGGTTCACTTGGATTAGATTATGACATTTATTATTATTTAATTCAAATAAGAGTTAAAAGTGTTAAATTCAAAGTTTCATAAATAAACAATTTTTAATATAGGGTTACACATAAGATAAATTCTACTATAAATATTCATTATAAATATAAAAATATTTCCTACATAATTTTATTTTATTTATATTATTTATACATTAAATAAATTAATTTATTTATGACATAATGATGATGCAACAATTACCTAATTAATGAAATATTAATATAATTGATATTATAAATTCCCAAATAAATGATATTTTAGAATTTTTATGAGTTACACTAATTTTATAGGTTAATATGACATGTTAGAGTTGGTTATATGAATTTTTTTGAAGTAATAATGCTGTTATAAATTTAGAAAAAACAAAATATCAAATACTGTCAAAATTGACATAAAAGAGTTTTTAAGACAAATATTATATTATTAATTGATACTCTATTCATAAAAATCTAATGTTCGGCAAAAAGACTTATATAGTGATATTTTTATCAATAATTAGCCACTTGTGGTTCTCTTGTAAGTATATAGTAATTTTATTAACCATATAATATAAAAATACAAAGAGACATGGTAAATGTCAAACTATTTGACTTAGAGTTATATCTAAAAGATATGGTTAATATAATTACCCCAACCTGTATAAAACCTATTGGTTGGGTGTTTTGTGACCCATACCCACCTTATACTTTAAATAATTCATTTTGGAGCCATTAGAAACCGAAAATGAATTTATTATAAAATAATATTTCTAGCTTTTCCTAAGGTGCCCCTCACCCCTCTTATAAAAGGGCACCCCCCCCCTTCTCTCTAATTCACACCTTCAAAACCATTTGTCTCGGCCAAAACCTGACCAAATACCCGCTAAAATTTCGTCCATTCATTATAGAGGACTATTTTTAGTCAAAAATCCATCCTAAGGATCCCTTTTGATCAAATCAAATGGAAGAACGAGGAGAAGAGGTAAATATTTCATCACCACTTTCAAGTTCCTTTCTTCTTCCACTTCCTCTTTCTTTGTTTTTTCCATTCTAAAATAATAAATACAGTATCTTATATATATTATGATTTTATTATAAATATGGTACAACCATATTCATTATTTTATCCATCCTTCGAATTACATGTCACCATACGTGCGTGCGTACGGCTTACCGTCTCCACGTCGTGGTGTAATTGTTATTCAACACATTATTATTTGGAAGGGTATAATTATGATGTTTAATTGATGTAAATAATAAATATAACATGATAATTATTCTTTATATATGATATATCATCCAATTATATATTATTTTAATATCAAAATATTGATATTGTCGCCCGTGCGTACGTACGGATTACCGTCTCCACGAACGCGATGAGATTCATTCCACATCGTATCCATTCCGGACAAATTTTCATGTGATGATTAAAAATAATTTTTAAAGACATATTATAATTATTAATACGGATAAGATACATTCTATCCATAACAAACATTACTCATGTAACAAATCATATAAAGGATAATGAATCAGTTAACACCCAAAACAATGATAATACTAAGATATTATTAACAAAGAAATGTTAAAAGATCATATATGATATCATATTAATATATATGATTCTTGAATAATTTAATAAAAATTATTCCTCCATTATAAATTAGGTTAACCTACCCTCTACCACATAAAAGTACAAGGTAAGGGTTAATTTCACAATCTCTTCATTATCCGAGGTTGTTTATATGTAATTATCTACTGGGACCTCTTTATCATCCACATCCAAGTTTCATAAAAATGTATTTCAAAAAATTATTAATATTGTATATAATATGGGTTAAAATCATTTATACCCTTTTTGACTTTTATAAGATGTTTATAAAGGAATCTTTCCCTCGTTTTCCAAACAAGGTACTTTATGACCTTTTCGACAAAATTAAGGTAAGTATTTTTTTTAACTTATATGGTGGGTGTGTCTATTTTCCACCATTATAACATCATCGAATATTACATTAAAAGCTTATAATAATATTTTCAAATATAAATGTTTTCTTTTATAATTACGTGACTTTTAAACGATTTCAAAATAGAAAGAGACATTTCTATAAAAAGGTTTTGATTTTATCTATGTCAACATCCTTTGAGGGATTTTAAGTTTATTTGAAGTTGATTTATTATTATAAAAAACTTCCATATTGTATTGAAGGTTTTGTGATATGTCTTACTATGGATGTGTTATTTCATACTATTCATGGTTTATGGATAAATTATTGACATTTCGTATGCCATTTTTAATATGAATTTTTATGTTATGTTTAAACCTTTTCATATGAGGAATGCATTGGACTTAGTAAGTGACGGGTGGATCCCGCTATAGCTCCTTGAATCATTGGTAGGTCTCATGAGACAAAATAGTGTCTTTTCATGAGGCCTTGAAAAAATATTATTTGTATTCTTTGTACAAGTCATTGACTATGTGGTTATGAAAGTCTGGAATTATGAAATCCATCATTATGAAAGTGGATATAGATATTGAATGTGATTGTTCGGCTAGTAGAATATCCATATGAGTAAGTAAATGCCATTATTTTTATTTTATCCTTTCAATATTATGCTGAAGTTCAAGTTTAAAAAGATTTTGTTTTAGTCTTATATATTTCCTTAAATTTTTATGCTTATTTATGAAAGTTTCCACTATATTTTTATCCTTACTGAGCATCTGAGATCACCCCTTTTTATGTTTTATTTTTTCCAGGATGCAAATAAGTATATTAATACTGACTTGTAGGGATAGTCTATGGGATCTTAGTGTTGTCCATCGAAACAATGTTGTTTTAGTTTTACATTTTATGATGTAATGTAAACCTTATGAATGTATCTAGTACTTCTAAGGATACTAAACTAATCGGTCATTCAAGACTTGATCTTTTGTGATCATTCCAATGGTACGTAATAATGCACTGACTCTGGAATTCTGGGGTTGGGGCATTAAAGTTGTTATCATAGGAAGTTTAGTATGAACCTTGGAAACTAGATTTAGATAAACTCTAATTAGAGCACATATCCCTAAGATTGACATTGAGGATTAATATAGAATTACTTCCAAGAATTTTGGTATTGTAGAGATTTTTTGAGTTTTCCAAGAAATACATCCCTATCTGGATACGAGAAGGTAGAGGTGGATCTGGCATAGATGTACCTGGGGGTAAAACCTGAAAACACCATTTTGAGCTAGACTCGAATGGGAACTGATGCGCAACAATGGGCCTTGCTACTCTCTTGGTTACGACAATCTCAGGGGATATTCTTAGGATAATTATCATTTTCTTTACAAATCATTATGAAGGGTTTATGAGTATATAATTCCTCAAACAAAACATTTTTTATGATTATTGATTATATCCATAAACTGTTCAATTTATGTTAAGTGTTTTACAGGTTTAGATTTATGTATTGCGATTCATAAACAAATCTATTTTATGCCATTTTTTAGAAATGGAGCCTAGTGGAAGGAATGGAAACCATATAAATACACACACTCCATATAGGGATTTCCCTTGTACTTAAGATAATTATAGTGGAGCTGGTGATACAACTAGTTTTGATCAGCTTATCGCTATATTGGGACTACTCACTCGGGTTATGAATAATAAACTTACCCGTATGGAGCAACCCGATCTGCAGCGTGGAGGATCAATGTTAGATTGCTTCATGAGGAAACAACCACCAACATTCAATAGGGGTACAAATCCACTAGTAGCTGATCAATGGAAAGGTTCCTTAGAGAAAATATTTCATGCCTTGAGGAGTATCGAAAGGTAAAAAGTTGTCATGGTATTTTACCACCTCACTGGAGATGCTGATCAATGGTGGTCATTGATTCAAAACACAAATAAATATGATAAAGTATCAAATATGTAATGGAGGGAGTTGAATGAAATTTTCTTAGAAAAATATTTTCCTCATGACCATCGAGCAGATATTAAAAGACAATTTCTTAGTCTGAGGCAAAAGGAGGATGAGAATGTCACAAAGTATGAAGCTAAGTTTACAAGGTTAGCAAGGCCTGCTGAAGATTATATATGTAACCCAAGAAGTAAGATTGATTGTTTCATTGATGGGTTAAAACAATTTCTCTATCGATCATTAGTCTCACTATCCTTCTCGTCATAAGAAGATATTGTCTCTTGTGTTATCAATACAGAAAAAGAATTCTCTAAGTCTTACAACATTAAAGCAAAGAAAGAGAAGAAGTGATATGTTGAACACTATGGAAATGGAAATAAGGGTAAGAAAGGAAAAGTTGAATATCCATCCTGAAGTAAATGTGGGAAGAAACAACCTGGTACATTCCTAAAGGGAATGAGAGTCTGTTACAACTGTGGTGATAAAGGCCACCAAGCTCATGATTGTAAGGGGAATAAAGAGGCTTTCGATGTTGAATGCTACAATTGTAGAGAAAGTGGTATTATGTAAATGAATGTCCTAAGTGTTAGGGGAACATACCTCAGAAAAGGCCAAGGAATCAAGGCTAATCGTATTCTATCACTATTCACTACAACAGAATCGCCATTTAGCGGAGGTTTTTTTTTTGCGTTTCGCCGCAGTTTAAACCGCGACGGCATGGTTTGGCGGCGGTTTACAGAAACCGCCGCCTAATACGGGGTCGCCAATCTATTCTCGGTGGTTTTTTCTATTTCGCGGTAGTTTAAGGAAAGCGTCGTAGCTGCCCCATTTCGCGGAGGTTTTCCTGAATTTAGTGGCGGATTTTACAATCCATGGATATCAATTTATTCGCAGCGGTTATAACCGACGTGAATAAACTCAAATTTAGTGGCTGTAAAACCACTACCAAAGTCATGGGAACCACCGCGGAATGAGGCAGCAACAATTCAGCTATGTCACGGCGGTTAAAACCACCACTAAACGTAAGAAAAAAATTTACTTTTAGCGGTGGTTTTCACAATTTTGCGGCGGTTTGAACCGCTACACATATAAATGTCACGGCGGTTTTAACCGACATTAAAAGCTGTCCTGAAAAAAAATCTTCTTTTGCTACACCACTGCCCTGAAAAAAATAATCAAACCATAAATATAAACCAACTAAGATACATTATAGCCCTCCTACCATGCATAGCCCACATCATGTATCATCATCACTAGCCCTCCTCCTTCACTACATCACATTCCCACAATCACTTCCTCAATATCAAAAATAACAACATGAAAATCACACACCAAAACATCACTTTCCACAAAAAAATCATTTGGTAAGAAATTATATATTATTCATATTTAGTTAAAATGGATTAATTAATTATAACTGATGATAAAATATTATAACTAATTATGTATGATTCCTTTTTATGTTATATGACCTAAGAAAATGGCTGGTGAAAGATTGGTCCATGGAAATCTTGGGGGTGAGGTCTGTCCATGAGCTGTTAAGTGGTGTGTCATTGGAAAGGGGCTTCAAAATGAGTTAGGCTCTCTAATGTTCTAGACCTATTGTTTTTATTATTATTTTGTGTGGTTTGGGGAGTGTAAAATTTCCATTGGATTCCATTCTCCTTCTATAAACCCAATTATTCATTGTTAATTTAATGGTTAATTGAAATTAAAATGTTAAGGTGATTGAAGACCATGAGAAAACTAAAATTTGTGCTAGGGAACAAATAGAAGATTGTGTACTAGCCTGATTCCTCAGTCCTTAAAGGATGAGGCATTGAACTTAGAGATCTCAAGTGACTTCATGACCCCTTCATTGAGGGGGGGACCTATTGAGATGTCTTTTCCCTAGAGGATGAGCCTTGTATACCTTTTTATGGAGGTGTTTTATGACATAAGATGACCATCCAATGTGGGATAGTTAAGACCCTTGAGAAACCTCCAATAACTAAGTAATGTTTGACTTAGAAACCATGGCCTATCTAGTCTGGAATTTGTCTTGGGTATACCATCAAGTTATGCAATCATAGTAATTGTTTGTATTAACCAAACCCTTTTCCATTAGTTGTGATTTACTCTAGGTGGAAGAACATAAGATGGACTAGGATTGGGTTTGCTGGGTGGACCATCTAAGTGGAACCTTCTAACTAAGATGGTCCATGATCCATATTCTTGGAAAACCCATTATTTGGTTTCCGCATTGAGGCCAAGATGTTATTTTATATATTGACACTGCTAGAAATTGTGATTTTATCGAATGAAAAGTACTACATTGAGATAGTGGTCCATGAACAAGGATATCAAGAGATATTCCTCAACATACATACAGACCTAGAGGACCCATGTGGGTTCCCAGTAGATAGACCAACCCTGAACAGGTGCATGTGTTTCTTTAGAGATGGTTATAGGTGTCACTATAGAACCTGAACCAATGTGGATGCCTGATGGAGCTATGATGATAATGATGGGAATTGGTGTTTGGTTGACTGTGGTTTTATTTATATTTAGATTTGGTCTTGATTCATGATATTTAATAAGATTCATTAGAATATATAATGGGGCATGACACATTTTTCATTACTTAGGACACCTGTGAATCACTTGTTGGGATGGATGAGACCCTTTAATTCTTATTGTGTTTCTAATATATTGTCATGACATATTTGGGGTGGACACTTAGTAAAACTAGCATCAATCATATGTGATAGATGTATGGGTGAATAACTAATGGTGGTACCTTTTTTACAAAAAAAATCCATCGGGTCCTATGTGATAGATATATTCTAGTAATTTATATATCTTCTCACTATAGTGTTAGTTTGGTACATATGGGTAGTCCATTCTAATAATTTTTCTATGTAGAACATGATGCTACACATGAATTCATAATCTAGGGTTTATATTGATAACATACAAGTAGATGGTGCTTTATATCTTTGTAGGGATTATGATAGGTGTGGGTGGACAATTGGTGTAGAGACCCGAAGCTTAACTTACGTGGACATTACATTACTTTTGTGGAATACTTAGTACATAACAAAAAACACACACACAAGGACCGTAATAGTTTAGTGTCTTTGGAAACTCGGATTATAATCTTCTAATCGTGGTGAAAGATCTTCAACATCTCCCATAAAGATCTTCTTCTTTTTTATACCTAAAACCATTCTTTATATCCTGGGGAAAAGAAAACAGAAAATGGTGAGCTCAAATGATCAGTAAGGGTAAACAAAAGAAATATCAATCACATCATATACATAAGAACGTAAATTTTGGAAATCTTAACCTGCAAAAGAAATCCTAATTTCATAACATGGGATAAATCATAGTAGTGAAATGTAATCCCAATAATCATAACATAAAACATGAAACTTTGTGGCATATACACATAATCATGGAGAATCATTTCTTATTAGTCAAGACACATTTCCAAGACTATCTTAGTGGACAAAGTCCATTTCTGAACCGAGTTCACTCCTCGTTTCAATCCTGTTTCACTGAACCGGTTTAACCTTCCATTCCAGCCATGTCTATCTCATGAGATATAAAATCTTTACCCAATGCATTTTAGGGAGATATAGGTCCCACCCATCTCATAATGATACCATTCTTATGTGTGCCAAAAAATCATAAACCATACATCATAGCATAACCCATGTAATAAAAATGGGAATCTTAAACATCATGACATCATAAAACAATTCATATAAGATAAAGGAATTCATAAAAATATTTCCATCACAACATAATCAAATCCATGTAATAATTGGGATAAAAACAGAACCTTATATTATCTTAGATGGAAAATAATTTTGATAAAACTCTTGAAACTCCATTCTTGAGAAAAATATTCGTTCTACTTCAAAAACATTTTTCCTTTCTTAACATGTCATACAATTTTAAACTAAAATAATTTGATTAAAAATAAACATGAAAAATTGTAATGGATGCTTCTTATAAATAAAGTTTTAAAAATCCATTCATGCCGTATAAGTTAAAAAAACATTCTTCTCGTACTTTTTTCGAAAAAGTCAAAAAGTACCTCGTACAAAAAACGACAAAAGATTCCTTCTATATCTTTTACTAAAAACTCACTGAAGGGTAAAATTGGATATAAACTACTGTAGAAGAATATAAATATTACATATTTAGGAAACATGGATGTGGATGATAAATATTCCCCAGTAAATTCTGATGTATAAACAATCTCGGATAAAAATTGAGATTGCGAGATTTTCCCTTACCTTAGGTCTGATTTGCTTCGTAAGTGTCCAAACCTCCTATATAATGATTTAAATAATGTTATTGACTTATTATAGAATCGTACTTATTGTTATGATATCATATATGGTCATATTATTAGCTTCTTATTAGTAATATTTCATTACTACTTGTTGTTCAGGTGTTTATTACTTTTTGTTCTTATGCATGTTTTGTCGAATAAATTCTTATTATTCTCTCTAGGTTATAGATACCTCATTCCCAGAATGGTATTAGTGTAATATATATCATATTCATTCATTCAATTCATTTATATAATCATTATTCAATAAATATCATGTAAAACGAGTCGCATCACATCGTGGAGATGGTATTCCGTACGTACGCACGAGCGAAGATATCGTTCCCATGATCGTGTAATTGTATTGGAGTGTATGTATACTATTTCAGAATCAATATCTCTTTACAATAATCATAAATAGTTATTATTTACACCATTATACCCATCCATTTAAGGTGGTGGGGGAAAATAGACTACACCACGGCGTGGAGACGGTATTCCGTACGTACGTACGCGCGGTGATTTCGTTTTTCGTAGGATGGATAGATGGTGAAATACGGTTGTTTCATAAATATAATGACATATCAGTATATGAGTGATACTTATGTTATTACTTAATAATGAAACAAACTAAGAAGAATAAGTGGAAGAATAAACAAAGTTGAAAGAGTCGGTAACAGACATTACCTCTTCTTTGAAACGCCTCTTTGAGTCCTCCTCTTAGGGTACTAAAATTAGTCTTTGAAGAAGACAAGGACCTATAGGATGTTTTTAGGGAAGTGGATAAGAGAAATTGGAAGGGGTTGGCCGATCTTGAAGTCTCAAAGTGGTGTGAGGAAGAGAGGGAGGAGGTGACCTTTTATAAGGGAGGAGAGGGGCACCTTTGGAATAACTAAAAATATTATTTTATTATAAATCCAAATTCGGTTTTAAATAGCTCAAAATTGATTTATTTAGAATCTAAGGTGGGGATTTGTAGAAATAATCTCATCCAATAGAATGTAGACAAGTTTAGGTTCCTATTTTAACCTTATCATTTATATTTAACCTTAAGTTAGATAATTTTACTTTTACCGTGTCTTTTTGTGTTCTTACACTATAAGGTTAAAAAACATACAATAACAAGCCAAAAGAACCCCAAGTTGTTTATTATATATATATATATAACCTTATATAAGTCATTTGTCCAAAACATAGATTTTTAGGAATAAAATAACAACTAATAATATAATGTTTGTTTTAAAAACTATTTTATGTCAATTTTGACACTATTTAGTAATTGATTTTTGTAAAAATAATAAAAGAATAATTGGTTCGAAAAAAGTTAATTAATTCAATACTAACATGTCATATTAACCTATAAAATTAGTTTAATTCATAAAAAGTCTGAAATTACATTTATTTTGGTATTTATAACATCAATTATGTCAATATTTCATTAATAAGATAATTACTACATCATCTTTGTGTCATAAATAAACTAACTTATTTAAAGTCTAAAAATTACAAATAAAATATAATTATGTAGGAAATATTTTTATCTTTCTAATGAATATTTATACTCGAATTTATCTTATGTATAACCCTATATTAAAAATGATATACTTATTAAACGTTGATTTTAACTATTTTAACCCTTCTATAAATAAATTAATAATATATGTCCTAATATAATCCAAGTGGGCCTAAATGGTCATATTTTATTCCTAAGTTTTTTTGGTCGAATTACACTTATCCAATAGAATTAGGATATGTGTTAGGGTAATAATAATATCATTTTTACCCTTAATTACCCTATTAACTTTTAACCGTGGTAAAAAAAGTAAAAAGTTACTATTCACAAAAAATTATTTTCATCTCATTGAACCACATATTACTTACTTACATCAACCGTGTCTCTCGGATTTTTGAAATTCCATTCACAGAAGCGGTAAAATTAAGTTTTATGAAAAATTCATTTTTTTAACTACCACTTAGTGGTTTCACTATTCATCAAAAAAATGAAAGTTTCCAGAAAAATACCAAAAATTAGGCCTAAGCTATATTTAATATTATGAACTCAAGAATGATGTCTATTTTACCAAATTAAAAACATATCAGTTTCATTAATTAATTTAAAAAAATTAATTCCCGTCGTCAAAACAAATAGCGTGTTCTTAAGAGATAATAACTATCAAAAGATTGACACCTGTTTATGTCTGGTTTAAATGTGAAATTACATCCAATGACCAACATTGTATTAAATTGTAAAAATATATTCTAAATATACTTTAAAACCACTCAAATTAATAATTTTTCACTATTAATTATTTCTATTAAAAAGGTTGTTTTTAATTAAAATTTAGTAATTTTCACTATTCATCAGAAAATGAAAGTTATCTGAAAAGTACCAAAATTTCACCCTAAGCTAATTTCAATATTATGAATCCAAAAATGAAGTACATTTTGAAAAATTAAGTTTACAAAATTTTAAAAAGTGGTTATTACTATTCATAACGGCTAGTTTTAATAATATTTTAATAGCATATCATTGTTTAGTGAAACTCGGTATTGCGTACTACACGCGCTATCGAGGAAGGTTGTGATTGTGTGTAATGCAAGGCAAGTCAAGGATGCATGTTGTGTAAGCTCCTTTTGCTATAGCATACAACACAAGACATTAATGAAATTAAAAATAATATTTCTCATAAAATCTCTGGGTGTTACAATTGGAGCATCCATCGGGTCGATAACCCTCCTAGTAGCATAATGGATCCAAGGAATGCGTCCTCTATTTATTTGTTGAATTACGTAACCCTATCATAGTGATAGAACATGGGTCCTCCATTCATAGAGTTGGTAACCCTCTCAGTTGATGCACACAATTCACATTGAGGCATAGATCATTCATTGCAGCCAGTAACCCTCTTGAATAACAAAGTATTTAGTGTTTAAAGAGTCTATTATTACTTCTATTATTGAGGGAGGATGTAGAAGTGATTGATGTGTAATAGTATGGGTGAAAGTTAGGACATGAAAATGTGTGGTTGAAACTACCAATTCAAACACAGGCCTAAATGGAATTATGTATACCACACTCGAGAAATCAAGACATAAAAAGAAACATCAGAAATCAATAAAATGCATAAAAAGAAACATGAGAAATCAAGGAAATTTTAGGACATGAAAATGTGTGTTGGAAACTATGTTCTACAAATGTTACATATACAAACCAACTGTTCCCATATTTGTTCAACACATCAACAATACAACTACTCAGGGTCCAATGATGCATCGTCACCCTCTCCACCTTCATCTCCACTTTATGCTATCACCTGTAAGACCATTATATTGAGAATTAAATACGGTTTCATATTAATATTAAAACTTAAAACCAATGAAAGTTATAAAACTAAATGTATTTTATTTTTTGTGATTTACCCGCATACCACCAGTTGATGCACTACCACCGGGGGCATATCTGCTCATCTGCTGACATATTTCAGTCAACTCTTTCTGCAAAGCAGATATCTGATCCCCCTACTGCTGAACTGTGTTCCGTAAAGAAATAATCTCTTTCTTAGCATCTCTGGGTATGGGCTGAGTAAATTCAAGAGTCGATATAGTTTTCATCCCTGGTGTCCTGCTAAAAACTTCAGATGGTACGGGTCCCAATCCTATCCTGTGCACTCTCCCAGGATGCTCCTTCCCAAGGACTTTAGCAACCGGGTCGTCCTGGGAGACTGAGTAGGACTGGGCAGGATTGGCATCCCATAGTTCTATAATTTTTACCTATAAATAAAATATCAATATATATTAACACAGTAAAAACTGATAATATGTAGTTATGATAAAAAATTGACTTCATACCCCAACTTCTTTAGCAGGATCATTAACAAAGCTTCCATCTAATTTATTGTGAACATCCAACCACAGTTCAGTTCTGGATGCTTCATGCCCTAAACTCTGGGACTGTATTAAGCAAAGATAAATCTACAATTCAATATATTAAAAACATAATATTTTCTTATAAATATTTATACTAATTAAAATTTTACCAATGGCGTTCGGCTTCTAGAAAAACTTTTTGAGCCCGCAGTGTGCGGGGTGACTTGCTTAGCCCAGTTTGATTCATTCTGTCTTGAGAGATCCTGAAATAAATAAAATGCAATTTAATACTAATGTGTTGAATTTCATGCCATTTTCATATACAAGTATAAATTTAAAATGAGGATAATATAATAATATATATTTCAATACCATCCGCTTCTGATCATGATGTCTGCCAACAAACACTTTCCATTGTTCTTTCGGTACCCCATTGGGTAGCTTCTCATAAATTTGTTGCACGATCAATGAAGTATCATTGACATCACACCACAATCTCCATTTTCAATCTTTCCAATTCTTACCTAGATTTTTCAACGTCTACTTTCGTCCTATCACATCAGCAACGGTAAAGTGGAAGAAAATCTGTATACAAAAATTCATTTTGAACATATTAGTAACATGATATTCAATTAAACCATAATGAAATAAATATACCTTTATTTGAGAATCAAAAACATTGTTTTTCCAGCTTGGAGGCATATTTCTCCAATCGTCATATGAAATTGGAAGGGAAATAGGCTCCGCTGCCAGCTGGTCTAAAATCTGGCCAAGTAACCCCACGACGTCAGCCCTAGGGACCCCATAAGAATCAAATGGCACGACTATGTTCACACCAGTCATATTCCAAACATCTTAATTTTTTATGTTTTTCTCCATGGTTTCATTTTTTCATCACTAATGAGCAATCAATTATTATAAAAAAAATGCAATAAATTTATTTAATTAAAATTTGTACCTATGTCAGTGACACTCCAGTATGCCCGGGATGAACTGTAAGGGGAATGTCGCTGCCCCACTGCTGAGGCTCCGGAAGGGGGATTCGATGACTCACCCTCTAATGGGACATCCATAGATGGTGTGAGAGATGGTGCAGGGGGAGATGGTGCAGGGGTGTCAGCAGCTGATGCCTTAGATGTCATGGGGAGGGAGCCAGATGGATCGTCATCTGTCGCAGAACTAGATGAAATAGTGTACCACTTCCTCATTGGCATTACTGTCATTTAATCAAATAAAATTATGTTCAGAATATATATTTCAAAAAAATTATGCAGAAAAAAAATAAAAAATGATAATAGATGCCCATTACTAATAGACAAAATATATTTAACAATGATAATGAATGACTGAGGAAATGAAACAAGTGGTTGCTGAATAAATAAATAATTGTACATACAATCATTTTCCCCTTCAATCTTGTTAGTTTCCTGCTCCATTACTTCATCCACTTCATTCATCCTTTCTAGAATAATATTTTCAATATCATGATGGACAAATAATCCTGCTTCCTGTTGCTGATTAACTTCAATTTCAGAGGTCAAACTTTCCACTTCATCACCCATATCATACAAATCTATTTGTATTACGTGAGAAACTACACTCCACCCTTCATCGGCAATATCATTCACATAATATACCATTTTTTCTTGCGATTCTAAGATATATAGATCATGTAGTTCACAATCACCAACATCCATCAAGCGAGAGAAGTTCACATAAGTAAATTGCAAGGAATCTCTTTTAACACCTCTGATAAGATAGACCCATTTTCATTTGAATAAAACAACCAAAAAATGTCCATGGTAGATTAATTCAACAATATAATGCATCTTTCCATAGTATTCCACTACAGAAAATGTAAATATACCACTATTCTGTGTTTTCAAACCCACTTCTCGATCGACTGTATGAAATCTAAAGCCATTCACATTATAAGTGTCGATATTTATAACTTGTTTTAGAGGACCTCTATCAAGAAACATCAAATCTTCTAACACCTCTGCTCGAGTATCAGTATTCATGATCTGAAAAAAGAAATATACTTTATTAGATTTACAAAATGTATGTGCCAAACTAATATTCGTATTTATTGCAATATTTATGAACTTACACATCGTGAAATCCATTCTACAATCTCTTTATTAACAGCTTTCATTATATCTTTCTCATTTCGTGTTCGGCCTCTCATTTGTATATTTTTTTGTATCCTCAACTCTTCAATAAATGGATCTACAATTTCACTATTTAGCAGTACATATCTATGTGCCTGTTATAATTCCAATTTAGTCAATGTCACATTTGAGGTCCTCCCAACTAATCGTCCAATAGCAGAAAATATTTTGGGTTTCTGAGGTATTTGAGATTGAGTCAATGTGTCATCAACACATCCAACTCGATTATATCTTGTCTCAATATCATCCAAGTATCGATAAAAAAAGGTAAGACACTCCTCATCCAAATAGACTTCAGCAGTAGAGCCTTCTGGTTGAGCTTTATTTCTCACGTATGATTTCAAATGCCTAAGATATCTGTAAAATAAAATAAACATAATTATGCATTTAATTAAGTACCAAAAATTGTTTAATTAACTGGAAAATATATAAATAAAGTACCTCTCAACTGGATACATCCATCGATAATGAAAGGGGCCTCCTAATTTAGCTTTCTCAACCAAATACACAGTTAAAGGCATCATTACAGTAAAAAACGACGGAGGAAAGATCATCTCCATTGCACAAAGGGTCAATATAGACCTCTCCTAGAGGTTGTCAAGCTAAAATGGATGTAGATATTTCTCGCATATTTGTCTGAAAAATGTGCAGAACTGGAGTACAACAGTAGTAATTTTTTTAGGTAATAATGTACGCAATGCCAATGGTAGTAACTGATGTAACAAAATATGTGAATCGTGACTTTTCAATCCATGTAACTTACGATTCTTCATGTCAACACACCTCGAGATGTTACTTGAATACCCATCAGATACCTTAACATTATTTAACATTCGAATTAATGTATCTTTATCCATATTTTTCATTGAAAAAATTGTCGGAGGATACTTTTCATTCTCATCTGGCCAGAGATCGCATTTTATGTTCATTGCTTCTAAGTCTTTGCGAGTATTGAGATAATCCTTCGACTTTCCATGCTCATTAAGCAACGTGAATATCAAATTGTCACATACATTCTTCTCATTATGAATCACATCAAGATTATGCCACAACAAATTAAATTCCCAATATGTAAGTTTGAAGAATATACTTTTTTCTTCCATTATTGTGTTCCAGTTTCTCTTGATGATGCACTTCGGACCCGTTTTCTACTCTCACTCAAATGATGAACCTTCCCAAATTCTGTTTCAACATTTTCAAGCTATGTCAATATTTCAGAAATAGTTAACTACTTTGGAGGTGGTCTACGATCAATGGAACCATTAAATTTTGATCTGTTCAGTCGAAATATATGAAATGCATCGAGAAATCTTTGATGACACAAGAAGCACCATTTTCTAATATGAGGTAGCCATTTGGGCTCAAAATCAAAGTTACAAACAGGACAAGACAAACCTGTGTAAGTGTTCCAACCAGATAAATTCCCAAGCCCAGGGAAGTCACTAATGGTCCACATTAAAGAAGCATACATTTTGAACATTGTTTTAGAAGAAGCATCAAATGTCTCAACACCGTTGCTCCATAACTCCTGCAATTCGTCAATCAAAGGCTTCAAGTATACATCAATATCATTTCCAAGCATTTTGTTTCCAGGAATAATCACCAAAAGGATAAAATATGTTTGTTTCATACACATCCAAAGAGGCATATTATAAGGGATCCAAAAAACTGGCCAAATGCTATAACCAGTACTCAATGTCCCAAATGGGTTGAATCCATCGACAGCCAATCCCAATCGAACATTCCTAGGATCAGCTGAGAAATCGAGATGTAATGAATCAAATATCTTCCACGATTGAGAATCTCGTGGATGTCTCATTAACCCATCATTGATATTATCTAAAGAATGCAACTTCATGTATTCAGTGGTTTTCGATGACATGAATAATCTTTGAAATCAAGGCTTCAAAGGAAAGTAATACAAAACCTTTGCAGGTGTGTTCCTTTTCTTCTTCTCCATGAAATTATGTTCATTCAGACTTCCAACATCACCTTTTTCCTTCCATCTAGAAGAAGAACATTTCTTGCAATTCCGTCTACTTGAATCCTCTCCCCAATAAAGCATACAATCATTGGGACATGCATTTATTTTTTATAATTCAAACCAAGCTTGTTAACAACTTTTTCATATCATAAAAAGATTCTAGGATTTTTTTTCTTTAGGAAATGCATCACAAATCAATTCCAATATCATGGACATTGCCTTATTTTTAATTCCACATAGACATTTGATATGGTACAACTTTATCAAAAATAAAAGATTTGAATATTTCAAACACCCACTATACAACTCTTGATTTCCATCGTCAACTAAATCATGAAACACATTTTCCTCAGTGAAGTTTTCTCTTACATTTGGCTCCAGAGAATCAAGAGGATGATCTAATGATATGTTACAATCCTGATCTACCTGTGTTACAGTCTCAAAAACATCACTTGTCACGTTGCAATTTGTATCACCCTCTTCTGGTTGTTCTGATATGTTTTGATGTTGATAGTGGTTTCTTGCAGTGTTGAATGCATCATTTATGAGGTTTTTCATTTCATTTTCCATTTTTGATGAACTTGGGACCTCATTCTGTGTATTAACATCAATGCTCAATATTTCTGTAACATTCGATTATCCATGCCAAATCCAACACAAATATTAACCAGGGAATTGCTTCAGTATTAAATGTTTATAAACCTCATCTCTCTTCAACCATGTTCTAAATTTACATTTAGTACATGGACATTTTATTCTCCCTTCAACGGATCAATTATAAATTGAAAAATCTAAAAACTCATTCAAACCCTTAACATACTGAGGTGTGTTCATCGGTAATGTGATCCAACTTTTATCCATGTATATCACAATGTGCCTACACAATAATGAAAATAATTAAAACACATAGTTACTACTAAATATAGAAAGAGATTCATATATACGGTAGTGTAACATTACAGAAACATAATATAATAAAGATGAGCCCCTGAGTTAGATATGAACCCTCTATTGTTTGGGATATGGGAAGTTTCTTTGGTAAAAAGAAACAGTGTGCTAACAACGTGGTAGATACTTTAACAAGAAAAACAAAGCATATTTTTAATTTGGAATAACCCCAACCTACGTTCTCTATAGAGTCTTTATAAAAAACTCTAATATCGAATAAATCTATTATAAATAATGTTTAGGGAAAACCTTATGATGCTTACAAAACTCAACACATTGTTAATTTAGAGTGGAAAGAACCACGTGAGGGATAGTCTTGAGGCATGATAAGTGGTGGTGTTCATGGAAATACATGATGAAATATTTAATCAATAAAGATCAATGAACATTATATAACATCAAAATAAGAAAATAATTAGAGGGCGTGACATGTATGAGAGGAATCACCTTCTTAATTTCCTAGGTATAAAAATAGAACCTCCAATCAACTTAAAATATATATATTTATATATATATAATAAAATAAATAAAAATATTAATACAATATAAAATCTATATAATAATTAATATAATGCATCAAGAGAAATGAACAAAGACCTCTTAAGATCGAATATAGCTTCCCAAATAGTAGAATCTAAAATCTCAATCGATTTGTCCAGAAAAACAACTCAAAAACACTATAGAGGGGGTGAACACTTGGGAGTACTCAGTAGGAATATATTTCTAAGTAGTTATATATCCATGCAAGATATATGTGCCAGAATAGACATATGTGAAACAACTAAGAAATACTAGAATATGGGTTATGATAAAAAGAAATTTGACACATTATATATTTTCAATCTTTAACCATATCACCTATAAAGGTATTATCATATAAAACCAATGGATTATCAAAATTAAGTAACCAATAGGGATTTTGATTTCCATGTAATTATAAAAATAATGTATAGATTCCATATTTATAACATCATCATCGAATAATTATTCCACTTCAAAAAAATTTCCATAATATGGAAACCATCAATATTTTCGACAAAACAGAAAACCCAACTCTTAACATGGGTCAATCATCACTGTCACATCATCATATTAGCTAGAAAATAGGTAATACCAACTCTCAACCTATGTCAATCATCTCATCATCATCACATCAGCAAAACAAGAAAGTACAACTCTCAACCAGTGTTAACCATCCCAACATCCACTAAATTTCCACATCATTACCTCAATGACACATGTTATAACCTTGAGCCACCACAACCAAAAACATGACATAGACTTAAAGCTATCACAACCTAGGGAAATGTGTAAATTTTATACCTTAATCCATTATAACCCATAATATAAGCATGTATTGTAACCATGAGCCATCACAACCCATGAGTATAGTATCAAACAACCACAAACAATCAAGCAGATATAAAAACAATCACTTAAGAATAAAAACTAACCAACACATATAAAAAATCACATGCAATAAGAAGAAAAAAAAATTAAGCGAAAACATATGCATACAATACAATAAATACAACATTACAATTTATTATAAGAAACAATAATAATAAAGAAATAACTAATATCAAAACAACAATAAAATTAGAAATCAAACCCTAGGGTTCGTATAGGTCATCAGGGAAGCAGGGTCACTGGGGTCGCAAGGTCGTCGGGGTCGTGGGGGGATGGGGTTGTCGAGGTCATGGGGTCGTCGGGGTCGCGGGGTCACTGGGGTCTCGGGGGGCCGGGGTCGCGGGGGAAGTGGGGGGCCGAGGGAATCGCGGTCGCTAGGTGAGAAAGACGAGGATCGGGGTGGGGGGGAAGGGTCAGGGCTATTAAAAAAAAATTTGCGGGGTTTATTATAAACCGCCGTGAAACCTTTTTAAAAAAAGGTTTTTCGGCAATTCTAGGAATTTCCGCTACAAAACTACCGTTAAACGGTGATTTTGTTGTAGTGACTATTGTGTTTGAAGCTCCGAAAGATGTAGTGGAAAGTAATTTAATGGTTTCCTCAATTTTACCAAATGCTTTATTTGATTCTGGATCATCACATTGTTTCATATCTTCCAAGTTTGATAAGAAAATTAGATATTTCCAATTTGATTTAACAAGGTAGTTGTCAGTCAAAACTCCTAAGGGAAGTATCATTGCAACAAAGTTTTGTGAATCAGTCCTCATTAGGGCATATAAATTTTCTTTATCTACTGATCTCATTATCATACCCATGATTTAATTTGATATAATTCTTAGTATGGATTGGCTTTCAGACCATGATGCAAAAATTTATTGTAAGAAGAAGGAGGTTATTATTTTGATGATGATGATAAAGAACAACTTATCTTTAGATTATAATCTTCACCATCTAATTCTTATCTAGATCCATCCCCCTGTAGCTCAACTAAATTCAATTATTGGTGAGGAAGAGAATGAAATAACTATGGGTGAGGAAAAGATTGTTCAAATAGAGGATGTACCTATTATGAAAGAATATGTTGATTTGTTTCTAGAAGATTTACCTGGACATCCTCCAGAATGAGAAATTGAGTTTTCCATTGACTTAATTCATGGTTCAAGGCCCATATCAAAAACCCCTTATAGAATGTCCATTGGGTAATTAGTGTAACTAAAGAAACAACTAGAGGAATTGAGTAATATGGGATTTATTCACCCTAGTGTTTCTACATGGGGATCCTTTATCCTTTTTGTTAAGAAGAAAGACAGATCTATGAGGTTGTGCATTGACTACAGGGATATAAATGCTATAACAATAAAGAAAAAGTTTCCCCTACCTCGCATTGATGATTTATTCGACCAACTTATTAAAGCTCAATACTTTTATAAGATTTACCATTGATCTGGATATCATCAGTTGTGTGTGAAGAAGGAAGGAATTCCAAAAACATCATTTCAAACCAGGAACATGCATTATGAGTTTATAGTAATGCCTTTTGGATTGACTAATGCACCCTCTATCTTCTTGGATCTAATGAATAAATTTTTCAAGGAATATCTTGATGAATTTGTAGTGGTATTTAATGATGATATCTTGGTATACTCCAAAAGCTACCAAGATTATGAAAATCACTTGCGCATTATCCTGAAGACTCTTAGAAGACATGAATTATATGGAAAGTTTAGCAAGTGTGAATTCTGGCTTCAGGAGATTACTTTTCTAGGCAATATTCTCTATAAGGATTGAATCTCTATTAATCCTTATAATATCAAGGCAATACAATAATGGACAACACCAATGAGTATAACTGAGGTATGCAGTTTTATTGGTTTAGCAGGTTATTATTGACATTTCATTCAGAATTTTGCTCAGTTGGCTAACCCATTAACAAAGCTCAAACATAAAGCGTTTAAATTTGTTTGAAAAAAAGAGTGTGAATAATGTTTTGAAGAACTGAAGAGAAGATTAGTCAATACTTCTATATTGACTCTACCATCGGGGAATGATGGGTTTGTTATTTATAGTGATTCTTCAAATAAAGGACTTGGTTGTGTCCTTATAGAGAATGATAGGGTTGTTCCCTATGCATCATGATAGCTAAAAATCCATGGGAAAAACTATCCTACTCATGATCTTGAGTTAGTAGTTGTACTCTTTTTTGAAGATATGGAAACATTATCTCTATGTTGAAAACTGTGAGATATATACCGACCACAAGAGTTTGAAGTATATTTTCTCATAGAAAGAACTCAACATGAGGAAAATGAGATGTCTTGAACTACTCAAATATTATGATTGAAAGATACAATACCACCCGGGGAAGGAAAATAAAGTGGTAAATGGTTTGAGCAGAAAAGATCATGGAGTTTTGTATAAGATGAGAGTTGAAAGGGATCCTATTTTCATAGATCTAGTAAAGATGAATATGGGAGTGACCATGGAAGGTGAAACATCAGTACTTTTTCAAATGGATGCCAAACAATCTTGACTATAAAAGATAATGAGTTCTCAGACCGGTGATGAGGAGTTTCAAAAGAATAATATAGTTGTGAATGATGGGAGATTGACGGACTTCATATATGAAGATGGAATTTTGAAATTTGGGAAGAGACCTTGTATTCCCGATATACCTGATCTAAAAAGAGAATTTTTGGATCATGCTCATAGTTCAAATTTCTCTGTACACCCTGGGAGCACCAAAATGAGTAGATATTTGAAGGAAAATTTTTGGTGAGACAATATGAAGAGGGAGATTGCTGATTTTGAGTCAATATGTATGGTTTTTCAACAAGTGAAAGCTGGAAGGCAACAGCCTGGAGGAGTCTTGAAACCTCTTACCATACCTAAGTGGAAATGGGATAATATTATGATGGAATTTGTCATTGGACTACCAAAGACTCCTAGAAGGAATGATTCAATATGGGTCATTGTTGATCATCTTACCAAGTCAACACATTTTCTTGCTATCAGATAAGATTTACCAATTGAATGCCTAGAAAGACTATATATTAATGAAGTTGTAAGACTTCATGGAGTACCAATATCGATTGCTTCTGATCGTGATCCCCATTTTACATCAAGAATCCAGAAAAGTATTCAGAAAGACGTGGATACTGAACTTCATTTGACCACTTCCTACCACCCCCAAACTAATGGATAATCAGAACATACTATTCAAACCATAGAAGACATGTTGAGATCATGCTCACTTGACTTTCAAGTTATGTGGGATCAATATTTACCTATGGTAGAATTTTCCTATAACAATGGCTTCTATTAAAGTATTCATATGGAACCATATAAAGAATTATATGGAAAGAGATGTCGCACACCGACCTGTTGGGATGATTTTGGTGAAAGAAAACTCGTAGGCCTAGAAATTTTGTAGGAAATGATGGAAAAGGTGATGGTAATCCAAAACCACATCAAGGCATCTCAAAGTAGACAGAAGAGCTATGCTGATAACTGAAGGTATGATGTGTAATTTTATGTAAGATATCATGTTTTCTTTGAAGGTATCTCTATGGAAGGGTGTTATACGTTTCGGTATTAAGGGTAAATTGAGTCCCCAGTACATCGGGCCTTTCAAAATTCTAGAACGAATTGGGGTTGTGGATTACCATTTGGCAATGCCACCAAGTCTCTCTAAAGATCACGATGTATTCCATGTATAGCTGTTGAGAAAATACATGCCTGACCCAACACATGTACTTACACATGAGGAATTAGAACTAGAACCTGATCTGTCTTATTGTGAAGAGCCTGTCAAGGTTCTTTATACAAGAGAACAAGTGTTGAGAAACCGGATAACTTGTCTGGTAAAAGTTCATTGGAGAAACCATAAGATTGAAGAGGCAACGTGGTAACTTGAGAAACTTATGATGAAGAACCACCCGAGTTTTTTACGTAGTAATACTCTAGAAATTTTGAGGATGCAATTATTTGAAGTATGGGAGAATGTAACACCCCAAGCTTCCATGGTATGCTTCTCTTTGAATAATATAATAGCGTTTGTTGTACACAAATTCAAGTTCTAACACACCACAACCAATCAAACTAGCCGTTGTGAATAGTAATACCCACTTTTTAAAATTTTATAAAGTTTATCTTTAAAAATGGACTTCTTTTTTGGATTCATAATATCGAAATTAGCTTAGTGTGAATTTTATGTTTTTTTTTGAAAACTTTCAATTTTTGATGAATAGTGAGACACACTGAGTTATAGATTAAAACCAAATTTTTATTTAAATAATTATTTATATTATTTAAATTTATTTTAGGTAAAAATAGATACATAATACCTATATAAGTTTAATGTAATTCATTGGAGTCAGTTTATAATAATTTTAGATATATAAAAATTTTATTGAACTTTTAACCGTCTTTTACCCACCTCCTAGGAGCATTTGAAAATTTACATAAAACTGAATTTTACCACTTCTATGAGTTGAATTTAAAAAAAAAATCCAGGAGACATGGTTCATATCAGCAAGTAAAATGTGGTTCAATAAGATAAAAATAATTTTTGGTGAATAGTAACTCTTTTCTTTTATTTACCACAGTTAAAAGTAAATAGGGTAATTAAGGGTAAAAATGATATTATTATTACCCTAACACATGTCCTAATTTTATTTTTAAGTGTAATTCGACCAAAAACTACCTTAGTAATAAAATATGATCCTTTAGGTCCACTGGGATTAGATTCGGACATTTATTATTATTTAATTCAAAGAAGAGTTAAAAGTGTTAAATTTAAAGTTTAATAACTAAAACATTTTTAATATAGGGTTACACAAAAGATAAATTTGACTATAAATATTAATTATAAAGATAAAAATATTTACTACATAATTGTATTTTATTTATATTTTTTATACATTAAATAATATAATTTATTAATGACATAATGATGAAGCTGTAATTAAGAAATTAATAAAATATTAAAATAATTGATATTATAAATATCCAAATAAATGAAATTTGATACTTTTTATGAATAAAAATAATTTTCTAGGTAAATATGAAATGTTAGGGTTGGTTATATGAATTTATTTTGAAGTAATAATGCTGTTATAAATTTATAAAAAACAAAATACCAAATAGTGTCAAAATTGACATAAAAGAGTTTTTAAAACAAATATTTTATTATTAATTGATATCATATTCCTAAAAATCTAAAGTTTGTCCTAAAGACTTATATAATGATATTTTAATAATTAATGAACCACTTGGGGTTCTCTTAGAAGTATATAGTAATTTTATTTAGCATATAATATAAAAATACCAAGAGACATGGTAAATTTCAAACTATCTAACTAAGAGTTATATCTAAAAGATAAGGTTGATATAGTGACCCAAACCTATATAAAACCTATTGGTTGAGTGGTTTTCAACCCATACCCACCATATAATTTAAATAATTCATTTTTTATCCATTAGAAACCGAAAATTATTTTCTTATAAAATAATATTTCTAGCTTTTCTTAAGGTTCCCCTTACCCCTCTCATAAAAGGGAACTCCCCCTTCCCTCTAATTCACACATTCAAAGCCATTTGGATCGGCCAACCCCTGCCAAAATACCCTCTAAACTGTCATACCTTCATCTTAGAGTCCTTCCTTTAGTTAGAAAGCCAACTTATGAATACCTTTTGATCAAATCAAATGGAAGAACCCGAAGAAGAGGTAAATATTTCATCACCACTTTCAAGTTCCTTTCTTCTTCCACTTCCTCTTTCTTAATTGTTTCCATTATAAAATAATAACTCCAGTATATTCTATATACTATGATATTATTATAAATATGTTACAACCATATTCATTATTCTATCCATCATTTAATGGCATGTCACCATAAGTGTGTACGTACAGTTTACCATCTCCATGTCGTGGTGTAATTGTTATTCAATGCATTATTATTTGGATGGGTATAAAAATGATGTGTAATTTATGTAAATAATAAATATAACATGATAATTATTCTTTATATATGATATAAAATCCTATTATATTTTATTTTAATATCAAAATAATGATATTGTCACTCATGCGTACATACAGATTACCGTCTCCACGAACGCGACGAGATTCATTCCCCATCGTATCCATTCAAGACTAATTTTCATTAGATGAATAAAAATATTTTTTAAATACTTAATATAATTATTAATATGAATAAGATACATCCTATCCATAATAAACATTACTTACTTAATGAAGCATATAAAGGAAAACGAATCATTTAACACCCGAAAGGACGATAATACTAAGATATTATTAACAAAGCAATGTTAAAAGATCATATATGATATCATATTAATGTATATGATTATTGTATAATTTAATATCATTTATTTCACCATTATAATGGATTTTGACCTACCATCGACCAAGGAAAAGTTCAAGGTAATGGGTAATTTCACAATCTCTTCATTATTTGAGGTTGTTTATATGTAATTATCTACGGGGGCCTCTTTATCATCAACATCCACGTTTCTTAAAAAATTTATTTCAAAAACATTTTTATTATTTTATAGAATATGGGTAAAGTCATTTATGCCCTTGTTTGAATTTTATAAGTTGTTTATAAAGGAATCTTTCTATTGTTTTCCAAATAAGGTTCTTTATGACCTTTTCGGCAAAATTAAGGTAAGAATGTTTTTTTAACTTATACGGCGAGTGCGGCCATTTTATGCCATTATAACATCATCAAAGATTCCCTTACAATATTATAAAAATATTTTCAAATATAAATGACTTATTTTATAATTAATTTAATTTTAAATGATTTCAAAATATAAAGAGATATTTCTCTAAAAAGGTTTTTATTTCATCTATGTCAACATACTTTGATGGATTTTAAGTTTGTTTGAAGTTGATTTGTTATAATAAAAAACTTCCATATTGTATTGAAGGTTTTGTGATATGTTTGACTGTGGATATGCTGTTTCATACCATTCATGGTTTATGGATAAAGTATTGAAATTTCATATGTCATTTTTAATATGAATGTTTATGTTATGTTTAAACCTTTCCATATGAGGAATGCATTGGGCTTAGTAAGTGACGAGTGGAGTCCTCTATAGCTCCTCAATGCATGGGTAGGTCTCATGAGACAAACTACTGGCTTATAACTAGGCCTTGACAAAATATTATTTTTAGTCTCGGCACAAGGCCTTGACTATGTGGTTATGAAAGTCTGGCATTATGCATTCCATCATTATGAAAGTGGTTATTGATATTGCATGTGATTATTCAACTAGTAGAATATCCATGTGAGTGTGTAAATGGAATTATTTTGATTTTATATTTTCCATATTATGTTGAAGTTCATGTTTAAAAGGCTTTTGTTTTAGTCTTATACATTTCCTTAAATTTTTATTCTTATTTATGAAAGTTTTTGCAATATTGTTATCCTTACTGAGCATCTGAGCTCACCCCATTCTATGTTTTATTTTTTCCAAGATGCGAAGATGTATATTATGACTGACCTACAGAGATAGTTTATGGGACCTCGATGTTCTCCATGGAAATAATTTTGTTTTAATTTTCCATTTTATGATGATATCTAAACCTTATTAATGTATCTATTACTTCCAAAGATACTAAACTAACTGGTCTTTCGAGACATGATCTTTTGTGATCATTCCAATGGTATTTTATAATATACCGACTCTGGGCTTCTGGGGTCGGGGCGTTACAATCGTGATAATTGGGTTTTTTATGGAGTTAGATCATGGATCATGTTGAAGCTAAGAAGTTATTTGGGTTATCATAGATTTTTTTACTTTTTATTCTATTCTACACTTTTATTTTTTTATTTCTAATATATTACTCTATTGTAGTTTGGTTATGATATTAATGGTATTACTTTGAGTTGTTTCACATTGTTATCATGCATCATGTATTAGTTTATTTATTTATGGAATGTTCTTTTGGGTGGTTTTATTTCATTAAGGTAAAAATTTCCCCCAATTATATAGAATCCCATGTCCTTTATTTCTAACCTTTTTCACCTTGGGTATTTCCCTTAATTCCAAGTAGTAATTCTGATTCAACTCAATACATTGAGGCGGGGTGGAATATTAAAATAATAAACCAATTATTCCTCCTTCATCATAACTGCTCTGAGTTCAACTCCATATACCTCACAGTACATGGTATATTATTTAACTAACATAGGTAAAGTGAGGATAAATTTTGAGGTTAAACTACCTTTCAACTCTAGAAAATCCCTCTTACAAGCATCAGGCCAAACATACTTCAACCCTTTCTTAGTCATCCAAGTCATTGGTGATACGAAATGGGAGAAGTCTTGTATAAATGGACAATAATAACACTCTAACCCCAAAAATATCTGGATATTGAAGACATTCTTGGGTCACATACAAGATACCACAACTGTAGCCTTCTCTAATTCCACTGACACTCCTTCCACTAAGATTACATGGCATAAGAAGTGGACATTATCATTCTAGAAACTATATTTTTTATCTTGGAAAGTGGGAAATTCTCTCTCAATATACTCAAGATGATGTTATGATGTTGTGAATTATCTACCACTGATTGGAAGTACAGTAAGATGTTGTTGAAAAAAACTACCACAAATGGGTCTAGAAAAAAAGATGAATGATCTGATTAATCAAGGCCATGAATACTACCTATGTGTTTGTAAAACCATACGACATAACTACAAACACATACAAGATATAACAACTCCCTAAAGTAGTTTTGGTTGTGTATGATGGTATGACACTCAACTAGTGGTATTTAGATCTAAAATCAAACTTGTAGAAGATATTAGCACCTATAATTTAGTCTTAGAGATCATAAAAACATATAAGGTGATATCATTTCTCGACCATCATCTGGTTAAATATCTAATAATCTATACATAATTACAAAGAACTATTAGCCTTCTTAGACTAGAAAATTGGAGTGCCCCATGAATATGTTCTAGGCCACATGAAACCTTTAGCTTCTAGATATTCTAATTGGACTTTTAACTTTTGATGCTATATTGTTTCAATCTTATAAGGTATAATAGAAACTGGATCAGCTACTAGAACCTACTGATACCTAAGAACAATCGTTTTATGAGGTAGTAATTCATAGAACTGATAAAGAAAAACATCCTAAAAATGGTCTACCACTAGAGGAAAAGTATTCCTCTACATTCCATATTCTTTCATAAAAAAGCCTTTTATTTGAGCTATGAAATAATCCAATCTTCTCTAACATGGTCCTGTATGACCATCCTAAAGACCCCACTCACCCTGGTGATAGTAGATATATCCTTATCAAGATATAAAATCATATCTCCCCCAGTAACAGTTGATATGATCCAAGTATAGAACTGACCAATACATTTCGAAAATCAAATCAAAAGCTATAATTTTCATCAAAAATGGTTCCCATAAAAACAAAAACTAATAATTTTGAAATAAAACACCTTGAACCATTGGATATTCTCTGAAAACTCTCCAAAAATTGTATCGATGGTCAAGAAACTATCCAATATTTCCAAAAAAAGCCCAAAACATTTTTAAAAAGAGCATATAAAAAGTAATGTGATGCTTCTATATCAAAGAAAACAAGAAAGGGTAGATGATACGAGATTTTTATCTTTTATGGTAGAATTTCCAGCATCCACACTATCTAGAGATGACTTCATAGTGTGAAGCTAACTAGCCACTCTAACCTAGGCTATAGTATAACTCCCCCGAGTTATTCCTCTACCTAGTACTTCCACTACTACACTGGGGTACCACATCCCCTGCCTCAACCTGAACATCCAGTGGAACTCCAACTACCAATTTATTGATGACTAGTTGAGTCTTTCCCATACATGGATACCTATTCTGACCCCCTTCCACTATTCTACTATTATAATTTCTTACAAAACATCTAAAGTCTACCCATCCTACCTCAAGCATGTCACTCTAAACTAGTTTATGAGCACTAAGGATACTTGTGGCATAAAATGACACCCTGATATAACTACAACATAACCTGGTCCTAATATGGATACCCATTTCTCTAACTATTATTTCAGTTATTTCCTTTTTGATAACTATCATTTCAATGCATCTCTCCACCAAAATAAGAGCTCTCATTTTTTCCTGTTGAAATATCCATGATGTTACTTAGTTCTTCTCAAAAATTATTGTCCATGAAGAGTTTCTAATTCATCACATTTTAAATTCTACTCAAATTTAAAATGGTCACCAATGACCTAATCTCATAATGAATCCCTTCTTGAAAATTCATCACTCTAGATATCTCATCATAAGATAAGGATTACACAAAGATTTGTATGTCTGTAAAGCATGTAGTGTAGTCCATCAATGATATACCCTCCTATGTAAAATGCATGAAATCATGATAATTCTTCTTATATTGCTCTAAAATTTCCCACCAATTCTTGGTTGGTCTATGAAGAATATATGTAGTAAGAATCGCCTTTCTATTTTTGGGTGTCTCTAGTTTCTTTTAGATTTTTTAGAATGAATTAATCCAAAACTTAGCTATCTGGGTTCCTCTATTTCTAGTGAACGTAGACATGTGTTGCAGCTAAAACTCTCTCATTATCTCAGACATTTAAGACCTAGTGAAAATTGTATCCCTCTACATGGATAATAAGACACTTGAGAATCTATCATGAATCTGAACATCCATATGATACTCAAGAGCTACAGGAAGCTCTGCTCCAGGTATATTAGGATATTTTTTATTTCCACTCTTCTAATGCTTAACTCGAAGACTACAATGAGGCATTCTTTCTACAAGAAAACTATACTCCTTAGAACAGTAGATAAATACAATGTCAACCTCAAAAAGAGACAATAATTGAGAATTGTTCGATCATGGACTCTCAAAACAAGTCTTACAGGTGAATTATCTTGATATAAAAATTCAATTCATTTCATTTATATGATATAACAGGTATCTTATATCACATTTCATCATGGAAAATATTTCACATGAAATAAATATGTCCCAAACATGAATAATGTAAGTCAATATATATCCATATGTTATTATTATGATATATGAATACTCATCCCATGCCATATTGGTCCGCAAGTAGAAATATCAAGAAACAATAACATCACACAACATGTGAATCACACTAGGTGAAATAACATCAACCATTATAAGTGAACAACATGATAAGTAATCTCATCCCTAGGAACTTGTATTTCCCCTCATATATATGAAAAATTATCCCATGTACAAGATCACTACCATGTCACAAGACACCCTAGTCTTCTTTTTACCATTCCTAAATAGTAAGTTACTAGAAAAGACAAACCCCATTTGATACCACTTTGTAATATCCCTTGATCTATCACTCTCTCACATGAAAAAATTTGGTTAGTTAAGGAACCTCAAGGACCACTATAAGTATACGAGATGTTGTTGAATAGAAGTAGGGGTGTAAAGAATATAGTGGGGAGATTATTCCCCCTAGTAGAGAGCTATAATATAGTGGAAGTAAATAGTAATAATAACAAATGTTAGAGTAATAAAAATAGAATAACTTGTACAACATACAACTAGGATGAAAAATGGGGAACCAGTAAGCCAATAATAATGAATCATGTAATGATATAATGAATGTATCTAAATGTAAAACATAAATTAAGACAATAAAAAAAATATCTAACACAAATAACTCAAAATACTCTCGTCTTGAACCCAATTTCAGACCCATATCCAAGATCTAATCCATCCAATAAGCTCTAGTCAAAAACAATATCCTTACCCTTTCCCAATCCAATATCTATGTAATCTTCTTAGGTACTAAATGGCATCCCAAATAGGGTATGAGTATAGCTCAGTAGGTTGACACCGCTATGTTTAAACAAAACCTTTATAGTAATAAGTGAATGTATTAAAGTGATAAACATGTGTATTAATTAATCAATTTTATATAATATATAATTAATCCTACATTGGAACCATGTTATAATATCTCTGAGAACGTTGAAAAAATATTTCAACCATAACAAAAAACCAAGCCATAATTACATAACTAGGAATGTCCCTTTACATAGTCATTTCATCATCTTGGCATAGCCCTCTATATAAGAATTTCAACATATGGTCATAACCCTCTATATAATAATTTCATCATCTAGGCATATCCCTCAATTTAATCACTTTAATTTGAAATAGGTCTAAGACACTATACAATCATTGTAATAACAAACTGGTTCAATATTTCAATATAATAATTACAACATGAAAATTAGTCAAGCCTACAATATAAGACATACAGCAGGAAATTGGGCTAGACCCTTTATATAATAATTAAAGCATGCATTACACAATAACTCATAATAATAAGGATATCAAAATATCATATCAAAATCCTCAGTTTTTATTTCTGAAAGATACCATTTATATTTTAAATTATACAGTCATTTTTATATCATACTATCACAAAAAATTTCAATAAACAAAGAGGACTTTACTAAGGTGATTCTATATTAATTAGTCAACTATAATAACATGTCACTCTAAACACACTTTAATCCATTATCTATTTCATTATTAATAAATGGTTTTCTCACCCATCTGTAGCCAGAAGCTTGGATGTAACATCAATTTAGTCCAAATTAATCTAAGGATAAATCTAACACATGATTTATCATCATTCATATTTCAATTAATTAAAATTTATTTTGTGTCGATACAATTTCAAAATTTAACATACTTGATAATTAAATAGTCCATATGGTTAGGTTTTAGGCAACCAAAATTTATCTGGTGATCAACAAAACACTTCTAATGGGAAACACCAACAAGAATGAAGGAACAAAATATCACAAGAAGAATAGATTCACACAAGATAAATATTAACACATGATTCTATAGAAGTAAAAAGATTACACCATAGTAATGAGAAAATAAGTGTAAGTGAGGGGAAGACAAAAGAAAAAAACTCACCAGTAATTGATCACTTGATGTGGACATCTAGGATAGTGTATGGTGCTCCAAAATCACCTGTAAATCATTCATGGTCTAATAGAGGAGGTCTGTGTGAAAGAGGAATGAAAACAAAAGTTCATCATGGATTTAAAATTTATAAACCCAAAAAATGCATGGCATGTAAATTTATTTCACTACATTTAAATAATTATTTAAGAGTTTACTAAAAAAATCATCTTGGTTGATATTAACCATGATCGAACATTACACATCATGTAATATAGATTCATGATTTGTATCCAATTCACACTATGAACTAGTTCTTGTATTTTATTCATTTCACAACATCTTCCAAGTGTTAGTTACACATCATGTAATACAAATACATAGTGTGTAAATATATTTCGGGTAGTTTACACATAAGATCATAAACCACCTCTGAAACCTTCTAAATCACGAAAAACCCACATAATAACATTTAACACATTTATACCCAGACTCTGTTAATTTAAAAAAACATACCACCCTAAACATTATGTCATTTTCCCTAGAAAAATATCCATATCTCTAAACAATAATGGGCCTACAAGGTTTAAAGAACAATAAAAACATAAAAAATAGGTTTTATGAAAAACTAAAAGAGGTATATTCCTATAAAAAGATTGTATCATACACAAATAATTGGTTTAATATACCAAAAATATTTTAATGAAATAGAAAGGATGAAACATGATTTTAGATGTCACTAGAATACCAAGGTTGAATGGATTACCTACTAGATCAATATTAAATAAACACAATAGTTGTTCTATATCTACTAATTATTTTTCCATCAAGATAGATGAGGTGTATTAGTAAATAAATGTAAATGAATATAGAAAAAATATGTTAATTGATCTAAGGTTTAGGTTATCCATTTTCAAGAGAGAAAAAGATCATCCTCGATGCTTTGTAAAACCAACAATCCATTTTTTTGTGACCATTTATACTCTCATTAAAATTATACAACAAAAATTCACTACATTACCAATGGAACCATAAATACCATTGGTATAAAATTTATATGGGTTCCTGTTTTGGGAATGGGTTCATATTTGAGATTTTCCAAGATAGCCATGGGTTGGGTAGGTTTCTCTAATGAATGGTTCCCACAATATAGATGATCATGGCATGAGAATATTGTTTTTTAGTTTTATATATAAGTTTATTGACCCTAAGAAAATGGTGAATCTATTAGCTCAAGATGGGGAAATAGTCATAAAGTGTGGTAGTGGTGTTATCCAAAACTTCATATCACCAAATTTGAACCATTAATCTAGGAGAAGCATCTAGAAAATATCTTGGTATTTCTTGAGATATGGAATATTTGAACAAATTTTTGTAGATTATGATGATTTGGGTGTCCCACAACTGATCAAGGAATAATTTCAAGGGTTTCATGAGGTGAAATCATTGTGGGAAATAAATTTCACCAACTTCAATCACTTTAATTTCATTAGTATTGAGGAATAGATAGATTTTTTAGGTGAATCGTTTGATAGATACCTAAACACCTCATCTTTTCATGGAAAAGAATATTCAAAAATGGTGTAGGATGTATATAGACAAAGAAGCAAGAAAGATATAGCTAGAAACAACTAAATATTCTCTAAGGGAACAATACTAGCCCCATAAGGGATGGGGATAGAGTGAGAGAGGGCATGATAATATTTTTTGTTTAGAGGTGTCAGCCACAAGGTTGGGGATGAAGAGTTCCACAAGTAATATTACATGTTTTCCAGGTTGTGAAAATATTTATAAATATGATTTTTATTGAATTCTCATGAGGTTTAAAATAGATATTTACCCTAGAAATCTGAACTCAGATAATTTTTATTACCACTTAGTTGGTCCCTGAATATGGTTTTTAACCTAGGACAAGTGTTTAGTTGAAATATAATCCGTTAATATTTTGTAAGAATATTAAATATTTAATAAATTAAATATTCAATTTTTCTTGTGGGTTCATATGGTGATATATTTTGAATAGATTTTAGGATTGAGATTATGAATCTACCGTTGAGTCTATATTGTGGGGTTTTTCTTAGGCAATGCATAAACTTATGTCGAGAGTCAGACCCATTTTTATTTTATTTTCCTTTTTTCATCCTTTTCTTTTTTCCCTTTATCGTACTACCTTTATATTTCCATTAAAACCCCAAGGGGATTCCCTTTATCATGTTCAAGAGTAATAGAGAGATATATGGGGATGTAGAGGGAGATAAATAGGGAGAGGGAGGTGCGTCCATAGAGCCCGAGTTACACTAGATCATTATGCGGTAGCTGTATAGAATAGATCAGACTAAAGTTTTGGCCTTTTCACCATGAGGTATACCTATTTTAATTTTAATTTCATAAATCCCCATATTTTAGATTTTTTAAAGTATTAATATTTTTTAGGTTTTTTGGGTGGCCCTAGAGGTTTGATCTAGTTAATTTTTAGGGAAAATAATTGTTTTAGTTTGATTGTGGGGGTTTCCATTTGGGAAATCCTAATCACATGAGGTGTGGTTTCAAGTAAATATAGCATGTTTTCTTTCTATTTGGTAAGATGATGTTTTTGGGACTATACACTATTTAATTGATGTAACAACCATGTAGTGGGACAAAGCCATATAGTCTGGTACTTGGGTAGAAACCAAAAATAACGGGGGCATGATTGTATTGTAATACATGACCAAATACCATGGGTGATCTGGTAGTGTAGTAAAACATGGAGATACCCCATTTTTACCCTATCCACGTAGTAGTACAGAATCAAACCCTAGGTGTTCCCAAGATGTGTATAAGTAAATGGTCAGGGTGGATATTTTGGAGTACACGTCGTGTACTCAGGGTAAACATCATGTACTGCTCCCCTACTACCCAATTGAGAGGTTTGGGAGGTTTTTTGTCTCATATCTAGAATTGGAAATAATAGATTTCTAATAATAGTATTTTTCTATATAGAACACTTTGATAGAACCCTTCAGTTATTTTAAAGACTTCTATGAGGTGGTTCATGTCGAGTAAGTTATGACGAATGAGTTTTCCTCTAGTAATTGAATCCAATAGTCCTCTAAGAGTAAGACATTGGTTAAGACCCAAATTAGGGTCATGAGAATGGTTGGTTATTGTGTCATAAGATCTATAATTTCCTTAACTTGTATATTTTGGGGAAGTCCTTCACTAGTAGGATTGGGAGGCAGATAGTTTGGGTGTTTGGGCTAACCTTGAGTGACTTGGGAAGGGGGTGGGTTTTCAGTACATCTCACTTGTGAGGTTTTACCTTCTATTCCTAGGATTACATGAGGTGTTAAATGCTATTTTGTTATATTTTTCACCTATTGAGAGGTTTATGTTGTCCTGTGAGACACGTTATGACCAATGATCCCAATATGGATACCTATGCATATGTTTTGACCCAAAGGATCCCAAGAGTTATGAATTTTCTTATAAATTGACATAGGGTACCCCAAGGGGTGATTAGGTGTTTGAATAAATCTGATTAGGTTATTTTGTTTTGGTATATATGGTTGTGGGTGTCATCAAGAACCCAAACGGATTTGTAGTCTTGATGGTGCTTATATGATGATAATGGTCATAGGAATTTAGGTTTCATGGACAATCTACATACTACATTGGTAACCTTATAAAATTATCATCATACTTAGACATAATCTCTTCTTTACTCTATCATAAATTTAATAATTATCTTTCCATCTCATTATTTTCCCCCTATGTAAATATTTTTCCAAAAAAAATAACCATAAACACATTCCACTCCATGTTTTCTTTCTTATATTTTTTCTTTGTGTTTTCAATCAAAGAACAACAATGGTAAAAATATACCCTTAAATGATATAAAATCATCTTAAATTTTCCTTATATACATACTCCACAATGATATAAACATATTCCCTAGGGATGAATCCATTTCTCTTCCAATATTGGATTAGTGGACCTTCTTATAGATGGAAGTTTTTCCTCATAAAACAATATAATGATGTTAATCCTTGTCGAGGGGAAACTAGCTTCCCCATGTGGGGAAGGTTATTTTTCATAACCTAAATCAATTACCATAGTATGTTAATAATCATTTCCACACTAACATTAACTCCATTATCCAGATTATCTATACAATCCCCAAATTTTTCTTAATTTTTGGTTTGGTTTCTATTTATTCTATCAAGCACTATTACATAAAGAATGTAATGACTTAATAAATATCATTATAAAATAATGATATATACAAAAGTTCTTATATATATATATATATCATTTTTTCCTAAAATATGGTCTTATACACAAGTTTCCTCTCAAAACAATTCTAGAATAATCTTAAGAATTTTCTAGTGGTAAAATCTATGTTTTCTAACCATGTTTTTTTTAATCTAGTTTTTAATAATTATACCAAACCTTTCAATGATATTAACCATAATTCCTTAAATCTATTCAAATGGGACTATTGGTTTATTTATTATACGATAATCAGATTACATGAGATTGCATTCCCAACATTAAGGTTTAGTAGTCCTTAATGAGTAGTTATATAAACATTACATCCCAACATTACAAATTACATTATTTGAGTATAAATAATTATTCCTTAATACTATACATAGATAACATCATACATATTATTCCACTTCATTCCTTGGGGAAGTGGGATAAAAAAATAAATTGTGATATCAAAGGCTTAGCAAGGTATAGGGTATAATAGGATCTAAAATGGTCTAATAGTGGTATAAGAAATGTAACAGGAATAGATAAAAAATGATTCCATATCAATGAATACATAAGAATAATATAATCCATGGTAGAAAAAGAATAAAATTGTTGACATGGATAAATTAAATGGTCACATAATGATGGGAATTTATAATACTAAACATAAAAAACATTCCATTGAGGCCTTATTCCAATACATTATATATAAAGTGTAATGATTCTCTCATTATCTGATATTAGTTTTTAAATGAGATGTACCTATTCAATTAAGGGATTTAAAATTTTTGGTCCCACATTTCACATTAATGTTCAATGTATTCCATAATATACAAAAATTTCATCTAAAATACATGTCATAATGTTCAAGAATGAATAACATAGAAACACTTAGCATAATTGTTTAATAAATATTGTCTTACAATATTTCTGAAATGAATCAAAGGATTATACATGAATTTAAAAAAATCACTAATTAATTAATTAATAATAATGCCTAGGTGAATTAACATGAAACTTATTAGGGATTCACAATGTTCAAATAAGTACCCTTATTAGGTGAATATTATGGAATTGTAGTTATTAGGTACTTGGAAACATTTTGATGATCAATGTGTTTTATCAATACAATTCATGTATCTATAATGGTAAAATAACAAAGAAATTATGGATAAATACCCCATATTTAAGGAATATGTAATCACACCTATTTAATACACATTAGGTATATATATATTTCTTAAGGAAAGACCTCTAGGTCAACATGCATTGATGTAAAATGTGAACTTGTTCCAAAAAACATGTTTAATCCACTTAAGACCATATAGAGGCCCACCAGTAACATCTCCATCATATTTAAATATAAAAAACTAACCCTCTTAGATATAATACATTCATAATATAATAAAGATGTGCAATATGTAGGGATTTAAATAATGTATTTTATTGTTATAGATCTGTTTAAGCATGGTAACATCGAATCTATAAAGCTTAAAGTGAGTGGAATGGATCATCAAATGGATAATATAACTAAAATTAAGTAATTAAAATGATATAATGATAATATTGGAGTATAACTTGAAAATTTAAATGGATAAAACATATGGAAATGGAAATAAGAATTTGAAATAGAGGGAAACAATACCCTTACTGCAGTACGGTAATGACTTATGAAAGGGTAATATGAGAGGTATTTGGTTATTTTATCTTTTATAATAGATAAAATATGTGTTTAGTATGTGTATATATAATCATGTAATCATTTATAATGAATTTGTAAATGATATTACAAAAAAAATCAAATAGGAAAGGATGATTGTTAAATAGGAACCCTTTCCTCTCTTGAGCTTCTTAGCCTAGAGTCGGCCCTTAAAACCAACCAAGATCATAAATATTGAGGAGATATCTATGAGAGATACTTCTTGAAATTTATATGAAAAGGTAGCATTGAATTTTTTGTGAGATAAATGAGAATAGGGTGCGAGTATTTATAGGCATGGTAAGCATAAATTCAGGGAATATAGTTGTGAATATTTTATTTTTCGATTTTATTTATGGATCCACTACCCATAATAGTACCCCATTACCTCCCTTAGTTATCTAATATAACTATTAGTGAAAAAAACCGGCAATGAGAACTACATTGGTTGATTTGAGTCATGACTAGACATATATTATGTCTTATTTACCGTATTCCACCTCATTTTTCCATTTTTTACCATATTTAACTATTTTTACAAAAAATGCCTATTTAAAACCTGGATAATTTTGAAATATTGATTCTAAATATGAAATTATTTTTATCAAATCCATCCTAATATTATGTAAATTTAAACTTTTATATAAGGATGTTTCATTTTGATAAAAATGCAACATCAAAGTAAATGTCATTTCATTTCTAAAAGAATTTACACTTTAATACTGCCTAACCCTGAGATATATAACCCCTTATCACACTATAACAATACCTAATGATAAGGTATGTAATGGTGGTAATGGGATGGTTTTTCCAATATTTAAATGGTAATTATTTCCACTAACTTGAACTTCACCCATAGAAAATTCCACTCAAACCTCAAATTATGAAGTTTTACAAAAAATCAGAAAAGGGAGAACCCTTATGATTATACCTACTTTCATGGATCTGATAAATGAGATTTATAGGGGATGTTCATAATAATTGAGGCCATAGATTCTATCTTATGTAACAATTATCTCTCATCATTACCCTTAATATACATTAATTATAATATTCTCTTTATAACAACTATATTACCAATGGTTATAATGCCCAATAATTTCCAAAAATCATGTAACAACCATATTTACATCCTATATATTCATTAAAATTATCCCCCAAAATAATAATTTTCATTTTTAATTATTTCAATGTATCTATTCAATGGCTAGTATTATTCTTTTTCTATAGTTCTTGTTGTAGTTGTTATTTTCTTTGGGGAATATGAGCTAAGAGACATCTACATTGTAACTTTATTATTAATTTTATTTATATATACCATTATTAGTTATAAAATTTAAATTAGGTCCTTTTATTTATAGTATATCTTTTATAATAAAAATATAATTATTTATTACAATAATTTCTCAGGTATTACATTACCCCTTACGATAATTTCTCCCTCAATATTGTAAATCCATCCATGAAAAAATATTTATAATCATTTATCATTTCATCCACCAGATTCCATATTGGATCTTCTACCCGGTGATTCATCTAAATAAACTTCTATTTCCGAGTTTCTCAATTTTTTTTAGTTTATATTTCAAATTAATAATTTAAATCATCTATTATTTATAAGATAAGCCAGACTCCAACTGAACTTGGTCCACCTTTAGAACTTGGGAAGGGACTATAATATACTTTCATAGAAGTGATATTTAAAAGAATTCATTCACATGAGATAGGTTTGGTGGAATAGCTAAATGATATTATAAAAATCACCCAATATACCATGGATATATCTTCCATTTATTTCCAAGACTCATGAACCATTTCCATGGAGATATCTTAAGAAATATATGGTCCCCAACTTTACATTCAATATCCTACCTTTGGTTGTCTATATAACTTTTATGTCTACTTTGAGCTATTCAGATATGCTTATGGACGGATTTTATCTTATTTAATGTTTCTTCCATATGTTTTGGACCCAATAACGTTCTTTATCAAACTTCATCCCAGCATATTTCAATCCAAAATATCCTTCCATAAAAGGATTCATATGGTTTTACTTTTAAACTAGATTGATAAATGTATTTTTATAATGAAATCCAATATAGGTAAATATTGATCCCATCTTCCTTGGAAGTCAATGGAGAATGTAGTCTAATGTTTAGATAATCATTTCAATATGTTCATCCATTTAAGGGCGATAGATTTAAGATATATATTTAATTCCTTGTATATAATCCTTTAAAATTTTGATGCAAATATTTACAAGTGATCTGAAATTATTGATATAAATGTTCTATGAAGTCTCACAACATAATTTGTAAACATATTAATAAGAAAATCTAGAGTAAAATCGTCTCTAATTTCTAAAAACTAGATAAACATTGTATAAATATCTATAATGACCCTTATTTAATTAAGTTACATGAATTTCTTAAGTATCCAAATGATTAAATCTCGAGTGATATTATTAAACTTACACTCTAGTATATGTAAATGATGCATAAGCCCATTAAGAATATATCTTTTGACCTTTAGTTTTTATTATTATTATAATTTTTAAAATCCTGGTTTCTACTTGGTTGAATCATGAATTTTGTATCAGGAAATTATATCATGAAGGAATTATCATGTTATAAGAAAAAGATAATGATAATGATCATGGGATTTTAGATTCAATCCCAAAATACCATTTGGTGTAAAATACCAATTTTTTTCTTTTAATCAAGATTTATTTGTGTATTGGTACCTTAATATGATTTAATTTCAACCCATTCCATTCCTTTTTTGTTTTTTTCTTGGTGGATAGTTAGGCCAGTGATGGTAATCTCTTCAAGCTCTAGCTTATTTATAGACATTGTTACTTTCATTATAATTTTAAACATACATTTATTTTCTTATTTTTATTAATTCTTTTAGAGAATATATACTATATTTTATATTATATTTTTATCAAAATTATTTTATTGTTATTGTGGTGGAATTCATACTTGATTATAAAGTTTATATTCATTAGTGTCCTTATATAAGAGGTTATCAACTAGTTTTTAGATCACTTGAAATTTATTAATTTCCTTTCCACCATAGATGCATTACTAATACATAGAGTTAAAATTATTATAATTATTTAGGAGCTGCTAATATATATAGTAATTAATGGATTAGTCATTAATTTTTTCACTTTTATTGTATATTAGATGATTATTTTTGGTTTTAATAATCTATAGTAAGTTTTGCGAAGGAAAATGATAAAATTTAAAATTCATGAGAATATTATTTTCCAATATTCATATTTATTTTTAATATAAACTTTCTTAATTCTTTTATTAACATAAAAATCAAGTTGAACTACACATATATGGTCTTACTCTATTTCTTAGTATGCATAAGTTAATCTGTGAGTTATTCTAGGTTTTAAAAAAAGGAAATAATACTAATATTTATCTCTATTCATAAAATGAAAATACTCAAACTAAAATTTTGATGATATATGACTAATTATCTTAAAAAGATGAAAATTTTGATTACTATGCTAAAAGATCTAAAAATGTGTATTTAAATCTTATAAAATTTTGGTTTCTAGATAATTTTATAAGTTTAGTATAAAATATAATCAAAAAAGATTTTTTTTCCAATGCATCTTTTTCAATGTGGAAGAACTATTATATCTAACATAAGATGAGTTAATTAAAGTTGATCTAGGCTTTTTTATGTAAAGATAACCCATATTAAGATGAAACACGTTTGTCTAATCCAAGTTAGGTGAATCCATATCATGAGCAGCTAAAAGTTGGCACTTCTTGGTTCACGTATTTATAAAAACTGGCTCTTCAAAGATATTTATTCAAGATAGAATTGTTCCAACACTATCTTAGTTATTCATTCAATTTAATATTGTATTTTATAGATAAAATAATCGCCTTGACTATGTCTACATGTTATAGTAATAAGTAGAATATATTGGAATGTTTGAATGGAGATATTGAAAAGTATTTTTTCCACATTATATTTAGTAGATTATGTTTTAATATCTAATTGGAGATGGGTGTAAATCATTTTTTATTTCTGATGAAACTAATTGAGAGGTCTTTTATTCTATAAAATTTGTAGAAATATTTTTGGAAATGTAAAGTTGATATCGAAGAAAATAGTGACTTTATTAGATTATACCTGAAAGGTAAAATTTTATCCTTAAAAATTAAATTAAGAATGAGATATATCACTTGAATGAGTTTAATAAAAAAATTGATAAATTAATGTAAAAAAATCTGTATAAAAAATTTGTATCATTTAATAATTTTTTCCTTTTTCATATTTTTCATGTTATAATTTTATGAATCATTTTCTTGCTAGATCATCATTTCACTATCAAAATAATAGAAAATGGAGTATGGATATAAAAGATATATCAATGATTATGTTGAAAGTTTTTTATAATAGGATTTGATAATTTTAAAGTATAAAAAATTAGATATTACTTCAAGTAAAATCAATATTAGAAAGAAAATTTGAATAATATTTTTACCAAATATTTTGGTATATGAAGTGGGGCCAGAAAAAATGAAGATTAAATGACCCATTTGGTTGATGGATGGAGGTTAAAAGAAAATGAAAATTTTAAATTTTACACCTTCTTTACATGTTTGGTACCCTTAAAATCCTTTCATAGAAATATTTGGTTCTTTTAAATGAGAAAAACAAATTGAATACTTTTAAATACACTGGACCGTATGACTACACTAAGAGGGGAGGAATGAATAAGTGTAGAATTTAATTATTATAATTAATTTTATAATCTAAATAATACGTTATAGCTTGTTATATCATATCTCTCTAACTGAAATATTGTTCTCCTAGCCTTGTATGACTCTCTCACTCAGTTCAGACACATTGTGTGAGCCTACTTCTTAATAAAACCAGTTTTGTCTCATATATAGATTATATACTATAAGATAATCACCAACTTACAATTGGTGGGGAGTAATCACCCTTCAACTATAGATTCATAGTATCCCAAAACTACTAATACATTGTATCTTGTTATTTATACAGAACATCATGTTGTTAACAATGATTTGTAGAAAAGAAGTTAGATCACCTGATTCTTGGGTTACATTTGAAATAGATGATGATATTCACTTTGTTCCTTCATAATATTCAAGAAAATACACTCAATTTTGTGGTATCTGATGTAGGTCTCCTTCTCAAATCTCAATCATAAAACTCAATCATTGTACTATCTTAAAAAATATATAGATTATATGATCTAAACATTTAATATCAAGCTCATTTCTTCTTCTCAAAAATATTTTTACTCTTTCTTTGTTCTACATTTTTATTGATCACAAAAAATATTGTCTTAATCTACCACATTACAATCATATTATAATAGATCTTCTCAAAATTCATTCGATTATAAATCATTAAATAAATCCCATTAATCTTTGTAACTATAAAATGAAAACATGGAAGACGTCAAGGTTGTTGGAGAAAATCAACATTATAGAATTACTATTTTTGGTTTTTCACCACTTTATTCAGACTTCCTAATAAATAAAACCACATGAAGTTTCTTTTCACATTGTTTTTACTTATATTACCAAAATATACCTAGCGTGAAAAAACTAGTGAAATAGATTCTTTTTCTTATTTGAGAAACAACACTTTTTACCAACTCATCTTCTTTAGTTTTCACTTCTTGAATAAACTAGATCTAACTCATTATTCACTTTTATTTTAAATAGCTCACAAAATAAACAAGATTAGTCACCTTTTATTTTAAAACTCATCTCAAAAACTCTTCTTTACTTCTTGAAAAATAGATTATTTATGATCTAAATACTAGCCCCACATCCTAATAATTACATTCCATAGTTAATGTATGGATATTATTTTCAAACATATTCATCTTTAACCATATCATATTTTTTCATATATTATGGCTCATAACATCAAACATATTAGATCCAAAATCACCACTTTTGGAATTTCATTTTTTATCTTGGGTCTAATTTTATATGTGATATTTTTTTCTATTAAATAATCATTCATTAATCATCGAATTTATATCATATGAAAATTAAATTTCCAGAAACTCAATTTTACACCCAGTAGAAACTAATATTTTTTCTAATTCATGAAGCTTAATATTGGGCACTGAAAGTCAGGCTTATGATGAAGTACATATGTTGGATCAAATTCTTGTGTTTGGTTCTTCATAGGTTTATGCTCAGAGACATGATTCCTCAATATCAATTCTAAATACTTATGCTTAGAGACATAAATTATTACAATCAATGATAATTATAACACTCATGGAAAAATACTTATGCTCAACTATCAAATACATACACTCATCATCAAAGATTTATGATCAATACCTAGTTACTTTTCTCATTTTATCTATATTTATAGAATGGCTTTAAAAAATATCCAAGCCACCTAAATCCTTATCCAACTATCTCAAAAATATCATAAACTCTTTTATTGATACTGAATCAAGGTTTAGAATATTTAAAATAACTAGATTAATTCCTCAACAAGTCCAAGGGAAATTTCAAACCCTTTTCGATTTGTTAGAAAATCCATTCAACACTTTCTAATAAGATCATAATGTCTCAGAGTGAATCAACTATTTTGAGAACCATCAAATCACAACCTTTCTTGAATAAAAAGTGTCATGTACCACACTACCAGATAATGTATTATTTTTTAGAAAATTTCACCCCATGATGATAACGAGGTGTGGCTAAGTGACTCAATTGAACTCCACCTAAATGATACATCAATTACTCATTGTCATGAATATGACCCATATTCAAATATTCATATCTTTAGAAGAAAGTGTAGTGAAAGCTCCAAAAAACAATTATCTCTCACTTTATCAAAGAGTTGTGTCACTATTTCTCCCACATTTTTAACACAATATAAACCATAGTGGGTGTAATTATTTTCACGCAATATCTAGTATAAAGGGAAGTTTGAAGATTATGTTTCAACCATAGATCTTCAAATATACCCCTCAACATTTTAATTGTTTAAACGTAAATAATCTGATTCTTGGTAAAAATATAATAAAGTTTTAAATCACCCCTTTACACTCCTTCATTAATAAAATGGTACCTAATGTCGATATGTTTTTATATTTAGTGTTTTAAAAGATTTTTTTTAGATTCATGACACTCATATTATCAAAATAAAACTATAATATCTTCTCAATATTAATTTTCACACCAGTCACCTATATTTTCTTCCATTGCATTTGGGTTTAGGTAGGCTTGCGTAGTTGTGTTGTACTCATACTCAACTGTACTTAGAGCCACTAACCACTAATACGTATTGTGTTATCTTATATAAATCTCACTAAGAATTAATTGTAAACTATATGTGGTCTTCCTATCAGTGCAATATTATTACTAATTGGTATCAATGTACACCTATAGATGTAGATCTAATCTGATTATATACAATAATCCACTACTAAGTATTCACTTTAAATATCTCAGAATCATCTTATATTCTAGTATTTAATTTTTTTAGATCACTCTAGAATTAGTTTCATAGATTCACCAAAAAATAAAATTTTAGCCTGTAATGCGGTGAGATAGAGTAAACTGCCTATAATTCCTCAAAAATAATTTTGATTGAAACCCTTTCCATTTTCATATTGTTATCTTAGATCCAGTTAAAATGGGATTTGAAGCCTTCTTAGAATATTTCATTCCAAAATTTATCAATGGATCTTTGGTTAATTTATCCTGATAGAAAAATATATAAACATTTTTAAAATTTATGATCCAAAAGAGTAACTCATATCCCCCATTAGAGACATCTCAAAATAATACTTCATTTGGTTTGAAAATTCATAACAAATATACTCTTGGTCACTTGAAAATATTATTTCATCAACATAGTGAAGGGAATTTTATGAGTAAAATAAAATTAATTGTATAAAATAAAAAAATTAAAACCTTATTTCCAATGATCTACATGAAAGATAATATTAAACTAATTAAAAACCGAAATAAAGAAATATCATTGTAAATGGTGTACCTGAAATCGAAGAAGATGCTTTAAACCTTGATCATTATTGATTCATTTTATAACTATGATTGAGTGGAAAGCATAATCATACCACCTCCATAGATATCCATGAGCTTGTTTAAATCATTTTTCAATCACATAGTATTCTCTTTTCTCTAATGATGTGCTAGAATCTTGGCATGAAAAGGAAGAAGGAGAAGGGAGAGTTTGGTCAGGGAACAACAACCAAGAATGAACATGGTTTACACACACTTCAATTATATGGTAGTGTCTTAAATAGGATCACCCAAGGACACTCCTTGGGATTCTTTTCATTTATTCATGTTCTTTAGCACATGAATAAAAGCTACACCCAACATCATCCATCTAATGAATGAATGAAAATCCCAAATGATTCATATAATTATGAAATTATTTCATTTAATTATAGATAATTTGGGTGACAAATAATCTGATAATTATTTATCATTTTACTATAATCACATATTTTATAAAATAATATAACCTTACATTCATGGAAATTAAAATTTTAATAATATATATATACATCATATATATATAAGGATTGAGGGAATATTCACATAAATCCCCCACTTAAACTAATGTCTAAAAGGCTTTGTTTCATTTAACCTAATAGAGTATCTTATACAATAACATGTGAAATCAAATCCGGAACTCCTTTTAAAATTATTCCAAAACACTTTTTTTTAAAACTATAATCAACTTCACCTTGTATTTCATCATATGAAATACCTTGTGAATACCCATACAAAAAACCTTTGGATTTAATTTAAAAAACTTTTATAGTATCTATCTGAGTAAAATATAATCCCCATTAATTCATACACAAATTGTAACCCATAGTCCTTTACAGATATTGAAAAAAATATAAATCTCTTGATCTATATAAGTAATAAAGTATAGACCTCTAGAAAATAATCAATTAAACTCAATATATGAATGGGGATGGCATGATCTTTATGAAACACATGTATCTATATACTTATGTCCTATAGTATTCATTATATGAAAATATGTATTCACATATTTTATCTTTTTACAAGACATAGAGTGTCTATGATACATGAAATATGTCAATCCCATATTTAAAATACATTTTTTATTGATTCTCAGAGTATAGACTGATCTGATAAATGAATACATCGCATTGAATTCATTTTTATATATAAACACATCATATTTTCCTTATCTAGATAGATATATAATATCTAGGTGTGGTCGCACACTCCTAAATCCTATCTCAATCAAGGAACCAAATGCCACACTCCTTATATGAGAGGATAATTCATATATTGTTTATGATCCAACTAATGAAATGATCAACATATGTAACCATCCCTATATTAGCTAAATAAATATATATACTTGTGTAATATGAGTATCAAAGTTTGAAAGTTATCATGCTTGGTATCTCTCTAACCTCTCATAGTAGGTACTCAAATATGAGCCATACACCCCTAGTATACCAATTACATATGTATGAAACAAATGATTATATTTGTATCTCTATTAAAGAATCATTCTCACACTAACTCTAACATTTCATCCTAACCTCTAGTAATCCATAAAGAACATCGATTATGGATAAACCAAAAGTCATACATTAGGATCTCAATTATCATTATACTTCAAAAAATGTATATCTAAATATACATTTACATATCTAACTTGAAAGAATGATAAAATAGAGTTTTCCTTTAATATCATACATTATAACATTCATAAACACTTTAATAATATTTAATAAAACCAATATAAGAACCGATTTAACATATCATATATGATAAAATTCCAAATTAGACTTATGTTTTATATACTTTTGGGGGGGGGGGGTCAACACATTACAAAATATGTAATCAATGTCACATAACTATGTGACCATCTGATAAAACCCTCCCACTAAAATCTTTAGTAAAAAAACTATGAAGTAAGATGGTTTGAAGAATGGTGATATTTAGGAATCATATTCCTAATTGTTTAACTTTTGAATATATTAAAATTTATCAACATTAAAACATAAAATGTTATGATGTAGATTTTTATTTTCTACTCATAACACATTCTAATATCATCATCATCTTATTTGGGACACTCTTACATCAAACATTTACTTAAATTAGTGTAACTACTTACTAAAACTTCATAACTCTCTTAGGATATTATGTGAAATTCACTTTAAACTTATATTGGTGTAATAATTTCTTTTTTAACATTGAAAAACATACTCCTGTTATACTTTTATACATTATATTCTCATTCTAATATCTTTCTAAGATATACAAACCATTTTGTGTTATGAAATAACATATATTTCCTTTTAGTGGGAATGGTTAACAGAAAAAATGTATCATATATTGTATTCTATGTGTTTTGAACATTATCATTTGAAAAGAAGACTACATTAAAATATACCATTTTTGAGTGGTGGGAAAAAATTTCACATATTTTAACAAATACAGGGATTCAAATTTTTTCCAAGATAATTTTTTCCCTGTATATTCTTCTGAAAACAAGTTAAATAAATTGATAAATCATAAACCATGTGTATAAAATTAATATTTTCATGTTGCTTAATCACAACTATTTTTTATTGAACAAATTATCTTATCACATAATGTAAATTAGATGAAGATTTATATATTTTTCATACATTAATTTAAAATTTATAAAATCCATTACATTCAAATCCTTGATGAAGTGGCTATTAATTCATCTCATGAATATAAACTATCATCTTAATAAATTCATCCTTTGATTTTAAACACTGTTATATTTATAAAACTTTTAATAACATATATTTGATATAATACACCCTTCAAAATGGAAGAATTAATTTCTATAACCATAATTAACAAGGAAATTCCCTGAAGTTTCATGAACTCCTTCTCATATATCTTGGATAATAGAATCATATTGAATTATTAATACTCCTTAAAAACTCCGGGTTTCAATGACCTTGATTGGATTCTTAAAGAAAAATTATTGATCTTTTCAACTATAATTTCTTCTTTTAGTTTAAAATTTTACCCAGTTGTACTATAAATATAGTACATAAAACCATACATTGTATGCCCAGTTTATCCATTCTCAACACTTTGAGAGAATTTGGTGAACTTTTATTGAATTCAATCATATTTTCAGAACATTTCCATGTATGATAATATGATAAATTCCATAACCACATTAAATAATTTTTCATCCAATTCCATTGAAACCTTGAATGGACCACTATGTGCTTTCATATCATCTAGATTCACTTGTTGAAAAATTTCAACACTTTGTTACTAAGTATAGAACTATTCTAACACATAGTAGTTTCCTTAAGATTTTTTTTCTTGAATCACCAATCTTTCTTAATAACTTTTCTTAAGTTACAAGTCTTAAGAGCTAATTAAATTTAGTTTCTCCTTTATAATAATTTATTACAAAGTCTGTCTTGATGATAATGATGATGCTAATATTATCTACAGAATAATATTATATCATATGAGTAGTATTTATTTTTAACCACTTAATAAGGGAGTTATTAAATGGGATCCCCCTAAAATGATGACCCCTTTTTAAATTTATCATATCCTTTAGTGGTCCAAGATCCATATTTTACTATAATATTTATATTCTATAGTTTTCTTATAACCACTTAATTATTTAGGTAATACATCATCCCCATCACAATATATATGATTCTTGTATACCATAACAGAAAAAAAAAAATTCCTTTCCATCATATGGATAAAATAAAATTCATTCCTCTATTATCCTTCCTAAGGGTTCCCTGGATTAGTGTAACCCAAAGAAAATTTCAAAAACATATTAACAAAAGACAATCCAAAGGCATCCTTATTTAGAATATCCTACCGAAGGATGATATAGTTTCACCTATTACATCTTTTACATACACAAGATAATTCAATGGTTCCTTGCTTTAACATAACCTATCTATTGTAATGGTCTATGTCTTCACAAGTGCCTCTTTGGAATGAATCTCACATTTAGTATTTGAAGGGGATTTTAATCTCAAAATATCATCTCATGTTATTCTATTTTATGTATACATTCTTCTAGTAATTTGTTTTGGAATCAAACTTTAAACACTAAATAAATATGTTCAAACCATGTTGATGTGTAACAATTTACACAACTCACAATTTTTCATTACTTAACAAAAATTAGAAGTCAAGTATATTTATACATATGTGAATGAATCATATATATAAGGTACATTAACACTTCACTTAAAGGTTAAAAATTATATAATACTGGAAATATTCACATGAGCAATTCTATAGTGATATATAGTCAACTATAGTCACCCACCTAGATAAGGAATAAGCCTCCAGTTAGGTAGGTTGTGCAACACAAACTCCCTCTACCAGGGGATACTTTACTCTAGAGAGGATCTATTTCATCATAACTCTAAAAAATAATATGAACATACTATATTCAATAACTAAATTCATGCTAATAACTTCAATTACAAACTGAGTTCAAGGTATATGAAATAAAAAAATCATTATAGATGCATTCCTATAATTTAGTACAAGGATATAACTTAGAAGCAATTTATCCAATAAATTTTGGAATACAGACATTCATAATATAAAAAAATTAACTATGAATAAAATAGGTAGTAACATTTATATAAATGAAAAATTAAAATATTTAAACATGAGATAAATATTTATGAATAATTCATTAATAAAAGATAATTGCAAACCCTTTTTTAATTTTTATCTTTAATATTATGACCCTTCCATAAATTTAAATATAAAAATTTTATATTCATTCGAATAATTTTGAATATAATCACTTTATATTCAATCCAATATGAAAAATTTTAGATTTGTCATTATATGTAATTATATATAAAATATAGGATATTATATGAATTATAAAATATTTGTAATCCAATATCTAAAATATAAACTTTTTACATAAACTAAATATCATATACTTTATATTTATTTAAACCTTGATCATATACATCATCAAAAATAATTGATGTGACATAAATAATATCCAAGTATGGACCCCTTTTATATTGAACAGTTCAAAGTAATTAATTTTAAAAATTAATAAATTTAAATAATTTTTTTATATATTGGTCTTATTTCATAATTTATAACTCTTTATAAATTCTTACATATGATTACTAAATAAACAATTTTATTTCAAGATCATAAGTCATTCCATATAAGTTTTTTTAAAGATATTTAAAATATTTACATTTAACATTTGGGGATATAAATATATCATAATCATTAATTCAATTTAATTAAAATAAATTTACAATTAATTAATTTATTGGACTTTTATTTATTATAATATCCCAGAATAACTTATATAATTATTTATAAACATTTTATAAATAATTAAAACCATTTAATATGTTAAAAACAATTTACAAAATTTATCTTTACCCAATTGAAAAAAACCCATTCCTATATAAATGTAACCTCACATACCCGTATGTAGACACTAACTGTAAGGGTAAACCATTTTTGGAGTTGTTGACTAAATTTAATTTGGCACTTACCTTCACATAATCGGTATTACGTATGGGTACATTGATTTTTACATTTACATGGGCCTCTATTACCACTGTGTAAGGTTACTATATTGCTTAATTTTAAGTAGCTACAACTTTAATAATGGTAAGTAACCAATTACCTTTACACATGCCTTCAAAACCCACCATTTCCTTTAGGTAAAATTTTTTATAAGGGATAATCATATATTGTTGTTATATGGATTTCATAAAAACTAGATCACACTTAAATACTACCATTATGAAAAACATTTGTATAAGGATAACTATACAAAATTCCTTTGTGTGAAACCTTCACATAATGGTATGCCTTGTGTTTCTTTACTTTTGTAGGGGTAATTCCATGTGACCCTTACATAGACCAATCTCATTAAGGGTAAGGCGCAACAACTCTTACATAGACTAATTTGAGTAAGGGTAAAGCCTTTTCTACCCTTAAACATCTCATCTGTTGAAGGTTAAGGCTTGGGTTACCTTTATATAGTGTATCTATGAAAAATTAATCCCTTTATTTGAAATAAATTTTCAAAATCAAAAAAAAAATTTGATTATCTTCTTTATTTCATCATTAGCTTCATAAAACTTAAACATGGATAACTCTTGTCACGACCCGTCCTCGGGGCCCGTGCCGTGACTACCCTAAGCCCGCCTTCCATATTCCAGGGGCTGGCGACTAGCACCAAAGGCGTAAATCCTGATAACTGGGAAGGCATTGCCTTTATAAAAGAAAACAAGCACCACAGAGTAAGCAAGAGGAAAAAAAGTAAACACTAAGTACAAGAGAAGTGATGAAAAGTAAATGGGCCAGAATACAAACCCAAAAGAAAGTACAGCTACAGCTGAACATATACAACAGAAAAGATAACAGCTGGAAGGAAGGAAGCGGCTCCTGGGTCATCCTCCTCGGATCCTACCTGAAGGGTAGGTACAGATGGCGCAGCTCCTGGTCGTCCACCACGGATCCTACCTGAAGGGTAGGTACAGATATCGCAGCTCCTGGTCGTCCACCATGGATCCTACCTGAAGGGTAGGTACAGATAGCCTCCTCCACGCTCTCGTCCGTCAACCTCCTCTGGGTACTGACTCATCGTGTAGTCCACCTCCGGGTACTGACTCGTCGTGTAGTCCACCTCCAGGTACCGTCCAGTCCCCGAACACTCGGCCTCCGTCAGCACTGCCTGTCGTCTACAACCAACACAACAAGGTGCGGGCATAGCCCGTGCAGGGGTGAGTTTAACGATACTCAGTAGGGACCCCGAGACCCTCAAGGTCTCACTAATCCAAAAATGATAACCACAAAGAAGATCTCAACAGATAACCTCTACATAGGTATATGCCCATACATATGCCTAAGTTATCAAGTAACCCATCTCAAACATGAGGAAACACAAGGATCATGAAATCAACGGATAACCACTACCCAGGTATATGCCCATACATATACATAATTTATCAAGTGACCCATCTCAATCATGAGGTAAACACAAAGGTCAAAAGCCTCAGCTCAAACCAGGATTTTCATTATCGAAACCGTAACTGCTGAAAAGCTCCGTCTCTGGAGTGTACAGTGGCCCTGTCACGACACTGAGGTACCGCTCACTAACCTAAGACTGCTGAGGTACTCCTCCTGTTGATTACTGTGGGCCTGCCACTACAACCAAGTGCTTCCCACCATGGTTCTGCCGCTACAACCAAGCGCTCCAATGTGCCGCTACACCCAAGCGCACCCATGTGCCGCTACAACCAAGTGCACCTCTGTCGTGGGTCTGCCGCTACAACCAAGCGCTCCCATGTGCCGCTACAACCAAGCGCACCTCTGTCGTGGGTATGCCACTACAACCAAGCGCTCCCCTGTGCCGCTACAACCAAGCGCACCTCTATCATGGGTCTGCTGCTACAACCAAGTGCTCCCCACTGGGCTATCCGTAACACACTGAGTCGATCGGTCAAGCAGTCATCAGGTCTCGGCCGGCTACACGGTCTCCGTACTCCATACGCTCATCTCTGGGAGGGTCTGCTCCACGAGCTACTGGTCGATACTCCAAGTATCTCTAAGTCCCATGAAGAAGTATCTGAAGTACCACCTCATCATAGGGGTCTCAACGCAACAGACAACGCGTCATTCGGACGCCCGGTCTGTGAGTTACTAGCCTTTTCGTCCTAGGGGCCCGGTTGGTTTCGTGTGCAAACCAACCCGGCCATATCTCAACTACATCCAAAACCCGGGCGAAGTAATCTAAAAGTTCTGTCTCATCAAGAGGAAATCAACGAGACAGACGGTGCGTCAATCGGACGCCCGGTCTGTGAGTTATTGGCTTTTTTGTTATAGGGGCCCGGTTGGTTTCGTGAGTGAACCATCCCGACCGCACTCCGACGGCATCCAAACCTCGAGCAGAGTAAGTCAAAATATTCGTCTCACTTATAGGATTCCAACAAAGTCGACGGCACGTCAATCGGACATCCGGAGCTCAAGATATACCCGTTTCCGCTCCGAGGGCCCGGTTGGTCTCGTGTACGAACCAACCCGGCCAAACCCAAAGTTCTCCTAATACTTGAGTGTAATATACCGAAATGACCATCTCTATCCAATGATCATGTTGCCACTGACGGTTCGTCACTCGGAGGTCCGTAGCCCGAGATATGGGCAAAAAACCAAACCCGTCCGAAACCAGGGCGTTTAGGCCCGGCCCGACCCGGACCGACCCCCCCCTGGGTCAGCCCGAACTGGGTCGACCCGACCCGGGTCCGACCCGGCCGGCTCGGTCCGGCAGCTCGGCCCGGCCCGATGGCGCGGGCCGGCGCGGCGGCGCGGCCGGGGTGCCGCGTGTGCGCCGCGCGCGGGGGCAAAGCCCCCCTTTGTTTCAAAAGGGCGGTGCGGCATTATACCGCACCTTTGAATAAAACGCCCCCCTCCACATGGGGGGGGGCCCGCCTCTACAAAAACCAGGGAATTCAATCCCCGGTATTTAAGGATCACAGCCGGCCTTAGGCCGGCCGTTTTTATCACACGCGGGACCCGCGGGTCCCGCATCCTTTGCAAACCGGCGGCCGGCACGGCTGCCGCCTTCCACCACATTGTCATGGCCTGATGGCCGCAGCTCTCCTGATCTCTGGAGACCGGCTAGGCCGGCCGCCTCCGGCTGCTCCGCCGCGGCTATAGGGCCGCGGCTCTTCCTTATCCGCCGGCGGCCGATTTTCCGGCCGCCCCTTCTAGCACTGTCGTGGCTCAAACCGCGGCCCTTATTCGATTGGCACGGCACGACGGTGCCGCGCCCCTCCACCATAGATCTCTTCGATCGCTGCCTCTCACGGGTTCTCCGGCGCGGTGTTTCGGCGCTGCGCACCACCACTATGGCCCGCTCCTTCGCCGGCGGCCCGGTACCGGCCTCCAGTCACCCTGCTCTGCCGCAGCCCGGAACCAGCCGCGGCCCTTGCCGTCCGGCGCGGTGTGACGACACCGCGTCCCTCCGCCGCGGCCCTGCTCCGGCCGCGGAGCCTTTGTTTTTCTTCTACGCGGCGCGACGGCGTCGCATTCCTAGACTTCTTTCCACGGCGCGGCACGACGGCGCCACGCATTTCCTTCCACATGAAACCGTGTGGTGTGACGACACCACGCCTTCCCGAACCAAACCACAAAGAACCAACACGAAAAGTAAGGAGGAGGGTCGGCCGTGTTCGTGCAGTCCGGCCCCCTCATGTTATTCGATATCATTTGGTTTTAAACCACGAAGATCAAATTCGATATCAAAGGGTTTTAAACCACGAAGATCATCGAGTCGAAAATTCACAAACAAATTTAAATAAATAAAACCCCTACCTTGGGTATAATCTGATCGGAAGGAGGCATCGTCGTTCGAGGTTCGTCGCGGTATGGCGTTTCGAGGATGACGACATCGAAGGGGGACGTCGGCGTTCGTCTGACTCGAGGGAAGGCGAAGCTGTCGTTGCTTGCTACCCGATTCCGCTTCCGAGCTTGTTCGTCGATCCGTTGACGATGAAGGGGAAGAATAAGATCCGCTGAAGAGTCTCGCCGCGGAAGGGGAGAAATTCCGTGGAAGGAAAACAAGCGTTCTTCGTCAGAGGTGGCGCGTTCTTCGTTCGCGAACATAAGCTTCTTCCCAAGTGTTGGGCGTCGCGGTATTTTACTAGCGCTCTGTCGCTTGGTGAAGCCATCCCCAAACCCTCTCCCAAGATCCCTATATATAGGAGAGGGGGAGAGGTATGTAACCATTGTGGTTACATAACTTTTTTTTTAAAAAAAAGGTTCGGGAGAAATAAATTGCTTTGACGCAATTTATGAGGTCCGTGGGCACCACTTAAGAGGGGAGGGTGCCAAGGAGTTTCTCCCCATTTAATGGGGAGTTGAGGAATTAAGAGGCTCCCCCTCATTAATGAGGGAGAGTTGAGAGGTTTCCTCTCCTCCCATTAATAGGGGGGTTAAGCCCCGTGTGGTCCCTATCATAATAAACTACCCACGGGAGGTTTAGTTCGGGTGGGCCCCACCACCATAACCTCTCAAGGGAGGTTAAGGTGTGGTGGCCCTACCTCCAACCTCCAAGAGGAGGTTTCAACCACCACACTCCCAATGGCGGCTGAAATAAAATAAAGTGCATGACACGTTATTTTATTATTACTCTTATTTAAAGAAAACACAAAAACTAACTTCCGCTCTCGATTAAACGCAACTGCGGCAAAAGTCACTTTAAGAAAATACTGGCGTTGCGAGTTTATCTGTGCCCTCGGAATTCGATTCCGAGCACCGGTTCAAAAGTTAGAAAAACCCGCTCGTTCGTTCACTGAACGTACCTGAGCCAAACTTCGGAAATTGATTCCGGGCACACCGGGCCTCAGAATCAGGTGTCGTCAGAAACCGTGCTCTTGTAAAATTCTAAAGAAAATTAAGAAAAAATTTCCCTTGATTTTACGGGCCTTTACATTACTCCCACCTCAGGGCTTTACGTCTCCGTAAAGCTTCAACACAAACTAGGGATACAAAGGCGGTACTGAGCACGCATCTGAGCCTCCCGCTCTCATGTTCTCACCTGGAGGTTCTCGTACAGCCAGAGAAAGTGCACCCGAGGAATCGATCGTCCTCATAGGATCCACTCCTGTCGATCCTCGATCCCCACTGGAACCTCCGTGAAAAACACCTCATCGCCATTGTCCATCTCCCCATGGTCGATGATATGCGAAGGGTCGAGCACATATCTCCTCAGTTGAGATACCTGAAAAACGTTGTGCACCTTATGCAACTGAGGTGGATGGGTCAAGCGGTAAACTAACACGCCTACCCAGCTGAGGACCTAGAAAGGTCCGTTGAACCTTGGAGATAACTTTCCGCCTTGGCCACAACTTCGTAATCCTCGTCGAGGTGAAACCCGTATAAGGACGTGATCTTCATCCTTGAACTTTAGAGCCCTTAAAGTCCTATCAGCATAAGGCTTTTGTCGGCCCTGTGCTGTCCTCATCCGCTCTTGGATGACCCGGACCTTCTCTAGTCTCACAATAGATGCTATGATTTCTTCTTTTCCGATAAGAGAAATCTGATCTTGTCCCCAGGATGAACCACATTCGTTTCCTAATACAGTCAATCCCAACATGAATGATGCATTCATGTCATGGATGATGTCATAAGGCCTCGACGTAACTACCAAGAGATCCAACTGTCACTCTCGCCTCCAAGGGTTGAGTCACACTGTCGGCATCATTGTGAGGTCACTGGATCTCCTCCTGTAGAAATCACGAAAGAGAGGGTCAAGTCAACAATCATAACCAGGACCACTCAGTATCAACCAAACAAAAAGGACAGGAAATCAAACATTACAAGATAAGTGTCTTTTTATTATTGCAGCTCATAGTACAAAGACACGAATACAAAAGCAACATGTAACTAGAAGTACAAAGGATGTATCCACTAGTTCCTCTCCTGTCCACCTGCTCTCAGAGCTCTACTGCCTTGTCCACTGCTCGGCTGTTGCTCAAGCACGAGCCACTGCTTCTGCCTCGGTGGCTCCTTCAAAGCCAGTGGATCAACTGTACGAGGAGTCGGACAGTCACGTGCCAGGTGACCCTTTCCTCCGCATTCATAACACTTCCTGCTCCTCGTACGGCTGGTTCTGCTTCTTCTGGACCTCTGCATCATCTGTCTACTGCCCACAGATGACTCAGCTACTGATCGAAATCCCTGCGGCAAAGGCAGAAGCTCCTGTGCACGCTCGGGGTGTAGTGCTACTAGCACAAACTCCACCCTGAAGAAGGTCTCGAAGTCTTCCCATGCGAAGGTCATCCCGTCGCAAAACTCGAACAAGTGGCTCCACCACCTGCCTGCTACTGCCTGAAGAAGGCTGGCAGTAAAGATCACCATTAAGTCTGTCGGCGTCCCCACTAGCCTGAAGACTCTCACCACCGCCTCCCGCAAATCCTCAGCCACCTGCGGGCCCATCTCTCCCCAGAACCTGGGTGGCCTCTAGTGCTAGAACTCGTGCAGCGCGCTCAAGTGGTGTGCATCGCCTACTGCTGGAGCTGGTGGCATCGGTGGTCCAATGTATGGTGGTACCGTTGGTGCCTCCGCTGGTGCCTCAACTGCAAGAGGGCCCTGTACCGAAGCCTCGTCGCTCGGCAGGCTGTCAGTACGTACATCCCTCTGGGCTCTAGCTAGTCGTCCGTGAAAAGGCATCCTGAAAGAAACAACGTGACACGGTCAAACGATTATACCTGGTGAGCTGACCTGGTTTGAGATGACATTTAAAAACTTCTGGAAACACACACGCAATCAGTGTTTTCATGCACACAGTTGGAAATCAGTTGTCAGGGTCCTGGTGTATGGATACGTCGGCCACCCGCACCAACACTGGACTCCCTGAACTGAAAACCACACTTGGTACTTTTAACACTATTGCTTCACAGAAAGAAAAATATTAGAGTTATAAGTTCTGCGGTAGAACTGACTCCTTTGATACCAATTTATCACGACCCGTCCTCGGGGCCCGTGTCGTGACTACCCCAAGCCCGCCTTCCATAGGTCAAGGGCTGGCGACTAGCACCAAAGGCGTAAATCCTGATAACTGGGAAGGCATTGCCTTTATAAAAGAAAACAAGCACCACAGAGTAAGCAAGCGGAAAAAAAAGTAAAAACTAAGTACAAGAGAAGTGCTGAAAAGTAAATGGGCCAGAATACAAACCCAAAAGAAAGTACAACTACAACTGAACAAGTACCACAGAAAAGATAACAGCTGGAAGAACGGAAGCGGATCCTGGGTCGTCCTCGTCGGATCCTACCTAAAGGGTAGGTACAAATGGCGCAGCTCCTGGTCGTCCACCACGGATCCTACCTGAAGGGTAGGTACAGATAGCACAGCTCTTGGTCGTCCACCACGGATCCTACCTGAAGGGTAGGTACAGATAGCCTCCTCTACGTTCTCGTCCGTCAACCTCCTCCGGGTACTGACTCGTCGTGTAGTCCACCTCCGGGTACTGACTCGTCGCGTAGTCCCCCTCCAGGTACCGTCCAGTCCCCGAACACTCGGCCTCCGTCAGCACTGCCTGTCGTCTGCAACCAACACAACAAGGTGTGGGCATAGCCCGTGCTGGGGTGAGTATAACGATACTCAGTAGGGACCCCGATACCCTCAAGGTCTCACTAATCCAACAAGGATAACCACAAAGAAGATCACAACAGATAACCTCTACATAGGTATATTCCCATACATATGCCTAAGTTATCAAGTAACCCATCCGAAACATGAGGAAACACAAGGATCATGAAATCAACGGATAACCACTACCCAGGTATATGCCCATGCATATACCTAAGTTATAAAGTGACCCATCTCAATCATGATGTAAACACAAAGGTCAAAAGTCTCAGCTCAAACCAGGATTTTCATTATCAAAACTGTAACTGCTGAAGAGCTCCGTCTCTGGAGTGTACAGTGGTCTTGTCACGACTCCGAGGTACCACTCACTAACCTAAGACTGCTGAGGTACTCCTTTTGTCGAGTACTGTGGGCTTTCTGATACAACCAAGCGCTTCCCACCATGGGTCTGCTGCTACAACCAAGCGCTCCCATGTGCCTCTACACCCAAGCGCACCCATGTGCCGCTACAACCAAGCGAACCTCTGTCGTGGGTCTGCCGCTACAACCAAGCGCTCCCCTGTGCCGCTATAACCAAGCGCACCTCTGTCGTGGGTCTGCCGCTACAACCAAGCGCTCCCCTGTGCCGCTACAACCAAGCGCACCTCTGTCGTGGGTATTCTTCTACAACCAAGCGCTCCCCACTGGGCTATCCGTAACACACCGAGTCGATCGGTCAAGCAGTCGTCAGGTCTCGGTCGGCTACACGGTCTCCGTACTCCATACGATCATCTCTAGGAGGGTCCACTCCACGAGCTACTGGTCAATACTCCAAGTATCTCTAAGTCCCACGAATAAGTATCTCATGGACCGCCTCATCATAGGGGTCTCAACGCAACAGACGGCGCGTCATTCGGACGCCCGGTCTGTGAGTTACTAGCCTTTTCGTCCCAGGGGCCCGGTTGGTTTCGTGTGCGAACCAACCTGGTCGTATCTCAACTGCATCCAAAACTTGGGTGAAGTAAGCTAAAATTTCCGTCTCATCAATAGGAAAACAACGAGACAGACGGAACGTCAATCGGATGCCCGGTCTGTGAGTTATTGGCTTTTTTGTTCCAGGGGCCCGGTTGATTTCGTGAGTGAACCAACCCGACCGCACTCTGACGGCATCCAAATCTCGAGCATAGTAAGCCAAAAGATCCGTCTCACTTAGAGGATTCCAACAAAGTCGACAACACGTCAATCGGACGTCTGGAGCTCAAGATATACCTGTTTCCGCTCCGAGGGCCCGGTTGGTCTCGTGTACGAACCAACCCGACCGAACCCAAAGTTCTCCGAAACCTTGAGTGTAATATACCGAAATGACCGTCTCGATCCAAGGATCATGTTTCCGCTGACGATTCGTCAATCAGAGGTCCGTAGCCCGAGATATGGGAAAAAAACCAAACCCGTCCGAAACCGGGGGGTCTGGGCCCGGACCGACCCGGCCGGCTCGGTCCGGCAGCTCGGCCCGGCCCGCCGGCGCGGAGGCGCGTCCTGGGTGCCGCGTGTGCGCCACGCGTGGGGGCCAAGCCCCCCCCCCCCCCCCCCCCCCGTTTCAAAATGGCAGCGCGGCATTATGTCGTGCCTTTGAATAAAACGCCCCCCTCCACGTGGGGGGGGGGCCTCTACAAAAACCAGGGAATTCAATCCCTGGTATTTAAGGATCACGGCCCGCCTTAGGCGGGCCGTTTTTATCACACGCGGGACCCACGAGTCCTGCCTCCTTTGCAAACCGGCGGCCGGCACGGCCGTCACCTTCCACCACTTTGCCACGGCCTGATGGCCGCGACTCTCTTGATCTCTGGCGGCCGGCGAGGCCGGCCGCCTCTGGCTGCTCCGCCACGGCTCTTCCTTATCCGCTGGCGGCCGGTTTTCTGGCCGCCCCTTCTAGCACTGTCGTGGCTCAAACCGCGGCCCTTGTTCAATTGGCACGGCGCGACGGCGCCGCGCCCCTCCACCGTAGATCGCTCCGATCGCTGCCTCTCACGGGTTCTCCGGTGCGGGGCGTCGGCGTCGCGCTCCACCAACGCGGCCCGCTCCATCGCCGGCAGCCCGGAACCGGCTGCAGCCCTTGTCGTCTAGCGTGGTGCGACGGCACCGCGTCCCTCCACCGCGGCCCCGCTCCATCCGCGGCGCCTTTGTTTTTCTTCAACGCGGCGCGACGGCGTCGCGTTCTTAGACTTCTTTCCACGGCACGGTGTTACGACACCACGCATTTCCTTCCGCATGAAACCGCGTGGTGCGACGACACCACGCCTTCCCGAACCAAACCACAAAGAACCAACACGAAAAGTAAGGAGGAGGTTCGTCCGTGTTCGTGCGGTCCGGCCCCCTCACGTTATTTGATATCATTTGGTTTTAAACCACGAAGATCAAATTAGATATCAAAGGGTTTTAAACCACGAAGATCATCATGTCGTAAATTCACGAACAAATTTAAATAAATAAAACCCCTACCTTGGGTATAAGCCGATCGGAAGGATGCGTCGTCGTTCACGGTTCGTCGCAGTATGGCGTCGCGAGGATGACGACGTCGAAGGGGGACGTTGGCGTTCGTCCGACTCGAGGGAAGGTGAAGCCGTTGTCGCTTGCTACCCGATTCCTCTTCCGAGCTTGTACGTCGATCCGTTGACGATGAAGGGGAAGAAGAAGATCCGCTGAAGAGTCTCGCCGTGGAAGGGGAGAAATTCCATGGAAGGAAAACGAGCGTTCTTCGTCAGAGGTGGCGCGTTCTTCATTCGCGAAGATAAGCTTCTTCCCAAGTGTTGGGCGTCGCGGTATTTTACCAGCGCTTCATCGCTTGATGAAGCCATCCCCAAACCCTCTCCCAAGATCCCTATATATAGGAGAGGGGGAGAGGTATGTAACCATTGTGGTTACATAACTTTTTTAAAAAAAAGGGGTCGGGTGAAATAAATTACTTTGACGCAATTTATGAGGTCCGTTGGCACCACTTAAGAGGGGAGGGTGCCAAAGGGTTTCTCCCCATTTAATGGGGTGTTAAGGAATTAAGAGGCTCCCCCTCATTAATTAGGGAGAGTTGAGAGGTTTCCTCTCCTCCCATTAATAGGGGGGTTAAGCCCCGTGTGGTCCCTATCATAATAAACCACCCACGGGAGGTTAAGTTCGGGTGGGCCCCACCACCATAACCTCTCAAGATAGGTTAAGGTGTGGTGGCCCCACCTCCAACCTCCAAGAGGAGGTTTCAACCACCACACTCCCAATGGAGGCTGAAATAAAATAAAGTGCATGACACGTTATTTTATTATTACTCTTATTTAAAGAAAACCCAAAAACTAACTTCCGCTCTCAATTAAATGCAACTACGGAAAAAGTCTCTTTAAGCAAATATCGTCATTGCGAGTTCATCGGTGCCCTCGGAATTCGATTCTGAGCACCGGTTCAAAAGTTAGGAAAACCCGCTCGTTCGTTCACTGAACGTACCCGAGCCAAACTTCAGAAATTGATTTCGAGCACACCGGGCCTCAGAATCAGGTGCCGTCAGAAACCGCGCTCTTGTAAAATTCCAAAGAAAATTAAGAGAAAATTTTCCTTTAATTTTGCGGGTTTTTACAACTCTGATACCATTGAATTTTTTTTAAGAGTTTAAAAAAATTATCAAAAGTTGAATAAGTTCTTTAAACCCTATTTTGGAAGATATCCATTAAAGATAATATAAAACCATGTAAAAACTAAAATTAATGAATATTATTTTAAATAATGAACCTTATAGTAGAGAAGTAACTAAACCCCTCAATCTTTATTGATGTATTTTATAATGATATTTATGTGGAAGACATAAGCATCCCACCTCTATATGTATCCACAATCTGGTCTTAATAACATGTCAAAAATGAATTCTTATCCTTTATCCCATGACGTGCTAGAATCCTTGCTTATAAAAGAAAAAGGATAAGAGAGCTTTGGGCCCGGGAGAATCATCCAAGCATCAACTTGGTTCACACACACTGCAATAAAATGGTTGTGGTTTAAATCAGATCACCCTAAGACATTCCTTGGTTAATGTTTCATTTATTCAAGTTTTAAAATTCGTGAATAAATTCTATTTCCAATTTCATACATCAAATTCATGAAGAAAACTCCCAAAATTGTCATCTAAATATGAAACTATTTCGTTTAATGATAGCATATGTGGATAAAACAAAAAATGATAAATATTTTTCATTTTACTGTAATCACATATTTTATAAAATAATATAACCTTATGATCATGAAAATCATAATTTTCATGCAATATATATATATATATCATATATGTATATAATTATTTATGTAATATTCCCATAACATAGATCATAACTATGAGAGTAGTTGTTGTATATTCTTTGACATATAAGTTGTTGTCGAACTATCCTTCTGAAAATTTTATATTCATCAAGCATCCATTAAACATGGAGTAATAGGGACATTTATATTATTTCGTTCAATATTATGATTTATTCAATTTATATACCACAATTCTACTTTTTCTATAATAAACACAAAAGTATTCTCAATGGAAAATACCTCTTCATGATCTCTAATGAGAAAATCAAACTTTACATCCATTTAATAAACTATATATTTTTTTGTGAGATTCCACTAATATAAAATTTATTATGGATTCTTTACTTGAAACCAAAGGAACACACCTTTAAATTAAATTCCATCCATTCAAGAGTATCCCTTGAAAACAATCCATTCTTTGTTCCTTCACACATCTCCTTTATCAATTATTTTCTTTCAAAAAACCCACCTGGTTCCAATAACATTCTTATTTTCAAGTAGAGTTCTGAACTTCGTATAGTATTCCAAGTGGAGTTTTTATTGATTTCATTAAGCTATTAATTCATTAACAAAATCCAATTATCATGCTCAGTTGCCTCAATAACTGAATGAGGCTCAATATGGGAAATAAGTGCAGTTTGGTTCTCATATCCTAACCTTCTTCCTGTCTAGATAGGTTGATCCTACTTTCTAATAATATTCTCAGATATAAAATATTTCATTATACTCTAATGCCTCTGAACTTAATTCACATTCCCCACTCCATCACTGGAAACATTGGAGTTAATATCTACTATAATATGATCAACTACAGTTTACCCACTAATATTTTTTTAGAATTTTGTTGGCTTTCCACCCATGCTTAATCTTTATCAATATAAATGAGAATATTTTTTGTGATTATTTTTAATAGTTTTAATATCCAAACATTCCATAACCTTATTTTGGTTTTTTCTCCCACACTTAAAACTATATCCATTTGAAAGATACCACATAAGTTTTCTTATTCATCCTTTTCTTCAATCTTCCCCAGATATTTAGGTTTGATCTTCACATAATAGGGGATTCCAAGGACTTTGAAGCATTTAATGGTTTTTTTGTTATCCAACATCTCATATGGAGCCTTATGGGTTTTTGGTTATAAAAATAATCTTTTTTGAATATACACAGTGGTACAAACAAATTCTCTCAAAAAGTACGTTGGAATCTTGTTCTCAACTAACATGGTTCTGCATCTTTCCATAAAAATTATATTCTTTTATTTCCACCTCACCATTCCATTGATGGGTGTATAGTGTGCTATATTGTTTTATCCCATTTATTGTTAAACATATTTAAAAATAATATATTATGTATTTTTCCATTGTATTAAGTAATCCATTTTTTGTAAACAATAATCTCTTTCTTAGCTAGTATCCCGATGATTTTGAACATTTGAACTGATTCAAACTAGTGTCTCGTGAAAAAAAAATTACACATCTAAGTGAAATAATATATGAATGTAATGAAATAAATATAACCTTGGTGTAATTTTTCCTCATGGTACCACATATATATGAGATTAGTAGTTCCAATGGTTTGGTGGGTTGTATGTCCTTATTCTTGTGTGTTTTTTGAGTCACCTTCCCCATTTGATATATTTCTGAAACAAATTCTCCTTATATATTGAATTTTGGAAGGTATTTCACAAATTTTTATTTTTATATCTTGTTTATGTTTCCTTAGACTAGGTGACCATATCTCATAAACCAAAGTTTCATTTCACCTTTTTCACTCATCTTTCATGATCGGGATCTGTCAAAAATCAAACAATACTTCCCACTTTTTATTTCACCTCTTGTAACAATTATTACATCCTTAGAATTTCTAAAAACACATGAGTTATTTTGAAATAAAATTTAATTTTCCCAATCAAACAGTTGGCTCACACTAAGAATTTTTTTTTCATCCCTCCAACAAATTAGACATTTTTTCACTTGAGTCCTTTAAACTCAATCTCAGATGTTCTCATACCTTTGATATTCATTGAGGAGTCATTTCCAAATGTAATTAATCATCCTTAGTGTTTATAAATTCCTTTTTGGACTTTATTTTCACTATTTATATTTCAATATCACCCGCTATCATGTATCTAGGATATCCTTTTTCATTCCTTCAAAGCAGAATCTACAAATAATGACCCACTCTTATTGACTTTTTTGAACTCCATTTCTCTTTTCAAAGTAATAAATCTCTATAGTAAATTTTTACATGAATGTTTGGCACAATGTATTGTTTTCTCACATATCCAACACATTTATTTCAATCATTTAAACATGTTTTGAGTAGTCAGATTTGATGCAACTTTATCCATTTCATTATTATATAATGATTTCTTTATTTTCATCTTAGAATTAATCCCCCTTGGTGTATAAATTATTCCACGTAGAGACATATTTTGAAAATATATGTTGTCTTTGTGACCACACTACAAAAAAACAATAATTTAGCAATGTTTTTTTGCAATTGTTTTTAAAAATTTCGATAAATTAGTGATGTTTCTGGAAAACATCATTAAATTAGAGACAATTCGTGAAAATAATCAGTAAATTAGGGATGATTTTTCATAATCATCACTAAATTAGTAACACTTCCAGAAAGTATTCTATAAATTAGCGGTGATTCATTAAAAGCGTCGCTATATTAGTGACACTTCCTAAAAAGCATTGCTAAATTAGTGATGATCCTTGAAAAATGGCGCTAAATAAGAGACGTTATATATATATATATATATATATATATATATATAAACGCAGACGCATGTACATATACATATATATAAAGTTATATATATTTACACACACACACAGACACAGAGATATATAAATATAAATATATATACATATATTTATTTATATAAAAACATATATATTTTAAATTTAGTCGCGTTTTTAGGAAAATGTGGCTATTTTTGGGACATTTTTACTAGTGTTCTAAAATATTGATAATTATATATATATATATATATATATGCATACATACACATATATATTTAAACACACACACACATAAATAAACATATATATATATTCATATAAACATATATATTAATATAAACATATAACATACATATATATATATATATGAACAAACACACATATATATTATATAAACACACACGTAGACAGATATATATAATATAAATATATAAATTGACATAAAATATAAACATATATATACACATATAATATAAAACATAAACATATATATAAATATATATAAACATAAAATAATAAGCACACCTAGATATATATATATATATATATATATAATATATAAACATTTATTTAAATATAACATAATATTAACATATATATACATAAAGATATAAAATTTAAAATTTAAAATTTAAAATGTATATATATATAACATTAAATTTTATATATTCAAATTTATATATATATATAACATAATACAATTCAATATTTTAAATTTAGTCAAGTTTTTAAGAAAATGTTACTATTTTAATAACATTTGTACCAACATTTTAAAAGTGTCTAATTATGTGTGTATACACACTCACATTGACACAAATGTATATATATAAACATATATATATTTATATATAAACACACACATATATATAAATATAAACATATATATATATAAACATAAATATTGATATAAATAAATTTAAATATATATATATAAACAATATATATAATATAAACACACACAGATATATATATATAATATAAACACATATATATTAATATATATATATATAATATTTTTCGAAATACTGAAATCTATATATATATAACAAAATACAGTTATATATCATAAATTCAAATGGGAGAGTTGACAATATTATTTTACAATAGACAATATATCCCCGGTTTGATTCCTACGGGAATCCATTTTTCCTGGGTGAAGAGAGAGTTGTGGTATGGAAAGGGAGGGGTATGCAAAAGGGACATGATGGGGTGGTAGGGGAGATGTGTAGCATGCAAGCACCAGACACATCCAGCTAGTGAGCAATGATGGCGGGGAACTGGATGGGGAGAGGGGGGAGGATGGTGAGGAGGTGGGAACTAGAGGGGAGAGGGGGAGAGATTAGGAGGAGATTTCCAGGGAGGAGGAGGAAGGAACTGGATGGGGTGAGGATATAAGGCCCCAGCCTTAAACCTTACTTAATATTGAGTTATTACAAGATTACACATTGAGGATCTTTTCAGGTTTAGAGTTTTAGAAAATTAGATCATGAAACATGCATTACATTCCACATTTAAACAAAGTGGTTACATAAAATACAATATTCATTCTTCCCATAAATGGAAACATATTTAAAAAACCATGGATTTTTTCTTGACACATCCTTGACACTATCATCACCTCATATACATTTCCCTTGACCTGTGAAAAACATTTCAAAAACTTGGGATGAAAATAAAAAGATCAGTAAGGGTTATATAAAAAAAATATGGAAAGGAAACATGAGTTCATATATACATAATAATGAAATAATACTTTACCCATAAAACATAGGCACTTTAACATACCTCATCAAATCATGAATAAATCATAGAAATCATAATACATAAAAGGTAACTTGAGGCATTCATAACATTCTTACGTAGGGAGTAACCCTCTTGGTTACGTTTGGAATACCCACCACAGTATATTCCCTAAATATCTTCGGAGAAACCTTAACATTTCACTCCTTCACGTTACCCAATGCATTGGAGAGCTATATCGGGATCACCTGCCCCTAGTTTATCACGGAACCACCCGTTTTAATTACAACGCCCAAGAACCTCAACATAATCGTATCACATAAAACATGCATAAAGGAAACATTACATTTCTACCTTTCAATCACAAGATATAAATACAACACATTGATATAAAAACATTATGAAAACCATTTTCAATACCAAAATAAAAGAAAAGTAAAACATGGTTTTTATTTTTCTTTTAAAAAAAAGGTATGGCTTGTAGAGGAAGCCTAAATTCAAATAATGGTCACGGAGGCGGAGAAGTCGTTGTTGCCGCATACGTATGAAAAAAACATTCCCTTTTGTCGTTTAGTAAAACTCTTCTTATAAAAAAGATTCCTTTTTGGATAAATGTAAAAGTCAAAGGGGTGTATACACCGTATAAAAGAAGGTTGTGTATAAAACAAAATATGCCTCAATGAATGGAGATTGAGACTAAGTCCCTTACAAAGATGGTATCCTTGGTTTAAGGATAAATCAATTACATAATTATGTGTGACAAACTAATACACCAAATATAAGTGGATATTAAGTGTAAAATACTCAAAGGTCATTCACACATATTCAAAGGATGAAATATTCAATAACTACATGTTGAACCCAAAGAAATCGAAATTGGGTTTATAAGTTCCCTTGACAGCCTAACGGCGTCACATCAAAATGAGTTGATGAGAGATAAAAAAAGGTATCTCATCACTTGGACATAAAATTTAAATCAATAAGGATATATGAGAACATATCCCAACATAAAAATATGTAAATTAAAAGACCCAACAAAAGAAGTCTTTTAAAAAGAGGAGGGTGAAAGGTTCCCTTACCGACATGGGTATCTTTCGAAACATACACCTCGCGAAAGAAGGACAATACAACATTGATGTAAATACTCATAAAAGAAATTATATTACACAATGAGTAAAATAATGGGCAGTACATACACCACTCAAAGGAAATTGTGGCAAATGTAGCATAAATCTCACAGGAATAAAAGTGAGATGAAAAATCCCTTACGAAAACTCGACAGCCTAACAGCGCCACATAAAACTTACAAAAATGGATTGATGAGATCAAATAGGTTATCTAATCATATTAACATAAAGTTTATATAAAGAGGAATATAAAATAACATCCCCCAAAATAACAAAGAGGAGCTTAAAAGAAGTGACATAAAGGAGAGAACTTAATAAGAAAGAGAGAGGTTAGATCTCTTACGAGAATTCGGCAGCCTAACGGCGCCACTCAAAACTTCCAAAATGGATTGATGAGAGAGAATAGGGTCTCTCATCACATGAACATAAAAATTACAGCAAGATTAATATAAGAGAACATCCCAATAACAAGAAATATGAGCTTTAAAAGCAATGACATAAAAGAGTGTACTTAAAAAGAAAGAGAGGAGTAGGATCCCTTACCTCGAGTCCGAATTGACTCGATCATTCTTTAATGTCCTGAATAATAAACTTGAGTTAATTTCCACTTTATTAAGAACCTTTTTATCATTAATTATTCCTTTTATATCACTTATTTCCATGTTATAAAAATTATGTAATCATTTAAGTTAATAATGTTTGTTTTGTCGATATTTGGTTCTTAAGTCGAAAGTGGACTTCTTACAATTACATGTTGTTCGTGTGGTCAAATGTTCATTATATACAGAATTATATTCATGATTTGGATATCATATATATCATATATATTCATAATATACATGTATTTATAATATTACATAATCATTTAGAGGTAAGAAATGAAATGCACCGTTCATGGAGACGGTAAGCCGTACGTACGCATGAACGCTACTTTCATTTCTATGTAATATTAATGGAATTAAAACCAAATGAGAGGTATGTATATTTTAATTCCAAAATTATATTAATCATTTATATGTAACATAAATCATATATAATAACTTTAAATCCATCCTTTATACATCCCACATATGTAATTAATGAATCAAATCACTTTGAGGGGGTGGTAGTCCGCACTTCCTAAAATGAAATTATCGTGTTTACCCACAATGGAAACCATAAATGTATGCCAAAAAAGAAAAATACAGAAACATAAACATATTATATATCATATATAAATATAGTGACATCTTAATGGCCACCTTTTAAGGTGTTATATGAGTGTTGAACAATCATCGTTTCGTGAGGCAGAAATTCGTCATCCACAGAAACAGTATGTTCTTTAACCATTTGATGTAGGTGTGTGTAAGTTTAGCTCGAATGATTCTTATAAAAACATCCTAGTATATTGAGGATACTGGAGTTGTTACAAAATAAATGAATAAAAAGTGTTTTGGGGGTTGGAGAAGCAAAATAAAACAAAAGAACACAAGTGAAGACATTACCTTAAAATCAGGTAACTCCCTTTGGTTTGAGCTCAAAGACTTCCTTGGGAAGACTTCTGCCCAAAGTGAGGATTAAAGGAGTTAGATAGGGATGTGGAGAGACAAAATGGGCAGGGGTTGGCCGATCCAAAGGCTTTGTAAGTGTGGGTAAGGAGGTAGAGGTGGGGGCCTTTTATAAGAGGAGATGAGGGGCACTCTTGGAAAGGTATAAAATGTAACTTTATTTTCAAATGTGTTTCGGATTTTAATGGTCCCACATTGATTTTTTTCAAGGCTAAGGTGATAAGGGTTTGAAATCCACCCATACAATAGGTTTTGGACATGTGTAGGTCTTATATTTTATATTATCTTTCCATTTTAATGAAATCGTTAAATAATGAGGTCATCACTGCATCATCATGATGACATAAATAATTTAATTTATTTAATGTCTAAAAATTATAAGAAAACTACTACGATGTAGGAAATCGTTTTATCTTTCCAATGACTATTTATAGTCCAAAAGATCATTTATGTAGACAAAATTAAAAATATTTTACTTAGGTGATACATTCTTTGTTACATTTAACATTCTTTAAAAATAAAAAGATAAAAAGTCACTTTCTCACAAAAGTGATTCCATGGGGCCCCCAAGTTTGTCACAAGACATCCAATGGTAGGCCATGAGAAAACCAGTAGACTTAGGACACATGTTGTGGTCATTTTGTATAATTATGATATTATCTTATTATCTTTAACTACCCGATTACTCATGAATCAAGATAATTAAAGATAATTACCGTCGTTAATATTTATAATGTCCAAAAACAAAAGAGTCTTAATTACATAATTTGGACCTTATGATTCCAAATATTTAATACATTTTACCAAAGTCCAAACACATAATTTGAAATAATTAATTTAGAAAAAACTTCCAATTGTCAAAACAAATAGCAGGTTTTTTAGAAACAATATTTATGAAAAGTTTTTCACTTGTTTATGCCCAATTAAAAAGTGAAATTAATCCTAATGGCCATCATTGGATTAAATGGAAAAAATATATTCTAATTAAACTTTAAAAAAACTAAAAATATAATGTAACAATATAATTAAATTATATGAAAAAGCAGTTTTGATGTAAAATGCAGTATTTTTCACTATTCATTGAAAAATGAACATTGTCAGAAAAATACCAAAAATTAACCCAATGTAAATTTCAATGTCACAATCATAAATAATATGTTTATTTTGAAAAATAGAGCTCATAAAATTGTCAAAAGTTTGATTTAAAAATGTGTTTCCATCAAAAGGGTAGTAAAACAATCTTTTAAAAATACTAGTGTATTCAATGCTTAAGATTGGATTCATTTGTATTTTAAGCCTCTAAAATTTATTGGATAAAAGTAAAAACATTTAACAAACATATTTAATTGTAAATTAGTTATTTATATTCATTCCTGTCAATACAATGACTATGTGTTAACTACCATTTAAAATAATATTATTTTATTATTAGAGTGCAACATATGATTTCAAAGTAACTTGTTGTTGTATATTGGGTACGCCATCGAGCATAGTGTTCCCTTTAAAGTAATATTAATATTTTATTCACAAATATGGATAAATTTGAAAATTTCATACTCTTTATTTTCCTGGGGTGTTACATCCTTCCCCCCTTTTGGGAATTGCGTCCTCGCAATTATAAAACTGGGCTTGGAGACATTATTGAAAATCCCACAGTGGAACAAGAGTCGGTAAAACAATCACTTTAAAATAAAGAAAGAGAAGTATAGAGGTCACCCTAGTTAACCCATACTTGGATTCCATGTAGGAAAACATGGACATAGAGGAGAAAACATAGGGTCATGTTCTGATGGAGAGTGATAGAAAACATGTTTAGGGGAAAGTTAACCACAAGAAAATCACAAACTTGTGATGGGTTAAACGGTATTTGATTCCCTAGTGGGAAAAGTTAATAGACATCATTTTTGTTTTAAGTTACTTTTTATTGAGGAATTTATTCATAAGTAAACATAATTACTTATCATGTTGACTTTCAACTTTTATTAGATTTATTACCCAAACTCATACTTTCCCCAAAAGATGAGTATTTAGGAAGACTTGTTCACATTAAGAGTACTATAATCAACTTCTAGAGAATCACATAATCCACAAAAGAGAACTATATACTTCACATTTATTTGTACTTTAACCAAAACCAAATCCAAAAATGTTAGTACAAGATCAGATAATCCAGAAAAAGATAACCCTTTATAAAAAGAAAATCTATTCTTATTCTCCAAAATTTGTCCAACAAAGCCCAAAGTTCAACGAGGACCATTCAATAAACAATTTGTCCATAAAATTATTCAAAGTAAACCAAACTAAGATTGAAACCCAAATATTTTAAGGTTTTAGTCACATAGTCTTCCAAGTTAAATCGTAACATTTATCTCCAAACAACATCAGTTGCTCTTAAAGTCTCATATTGAAAAGTAATTAACCTAATCACATATCCTCAATGATAGGTTAATAAATTTCCATAGATAACCCAAAATCAACTTACTCTTAATTCATAAAATCATCTAACTAAAAAAATAATCAGTCAAACTAACCAGGGACTTCACATAGTCCAGTGGTAGGCGATAAATACCAGTCGCACTTTGGTTGTGGGTTCGATTCCCACAGCTTTTTCTGACGTGACGGGTTGTCACACGGTCTACATGTTGTCCTTTTTCCAAAACTATATAATTCTTCAAACATTCCCCAAAATGAGATAAAATCTTCAAAAATAAACATAACATATTTTAACCTCAAGTTTATCTCATGCCTTTCACTTCAATCATAACATATAGTAACCCATAATTACCTCAAAAGTAAGGATCATATAAACCCAAATGGTTCTTTATAACTATGTCCACAAAAGAACATATAACTATTCCTTGAATAAAATTTTCATATATTAAACATCAGGGTTACACATACTATAAAAAGTCTTCTAATGTAACCCCATCATCAAAAGAGACTTAATACTCTTAAGAATTTCACCATAACTCTTGAAGCCCTTATATGTTGACATCTTACTCAATCAACATTCTTCATGATCAATTAACCATTCCTTTCCAACTTATTCTGAAATACTTCTTTCCTACAAACAAAATAATGAATCATATCCTAAGATTCAAAAATAGGAAAACAATAGTTATGAAATAATCCATACCTTTGATTAGTCATTTTCAGTTTCTTCATCCTCAATCGGAATGGCAGTAGGTATTGGTAAACGAACATTTGTACGATCTGGGTGATCCCATTCACAAAACATCTTCATAGGAAATGTGTTTGCATAATGACCATGCACACCACATTTAAAACATTCAATTGGTCCCTCACAAAGAACTTCTTTCCCTTTCCTCGAGTCAACTGGATGCTTCCTATTTCCATGGAAGGTTCTTGATTTATGACCTTAATGTCCACATCTATAGCATATTTCTGTCCCTTTGAAACATTTTCCTAGGTGTTTCATTCCACATTTTTGACACATAGGTTTTTGAACACACTTAACTTTATGATTATTACCTGTACTTCCATAGGGATTTTTTTCTCGCATATATGATGCCTTAGAGAAATCACCAAGGTTTAGGTGGTCAATCATGACTCCAGATATTTAGTTGAGGATAATCACAAGAGTTCTCATTGCAGCTCCCATATCATTCAGTTGCTTGCTCAAAAAACTGTCACAATTTCCTTCACATCCACTGTTACTTTGGTGCCTGCTAGATCCAGCCATTTACTAAAACCAAAAAGGTCAGTGTGAGTATATCAACAAAACCATCATGTACTAATGAGGAAGATAAACACTAAGATATACTTACTCATTAACTTTATCTAAAACAAGGACTCTTTATGAATCCTAACCATTATGGTAATGTCACTTATGCTTAAAGAATACCCTAACCTCTAAAGTTATCTAAACCTCCCTTTGATACCAACTATAAGGCCCCAGCCTTAAACCTTACTTAATCTTGAGTTATTACAATATTACACATTGAGGATCCTTTCAGGTTTAGAGTTTTAGAGAATTAGATCATGAAACTTGCATTACATTCCACATTTATGCAAAGTGGTTACATAAAAGAAAATATTCATTCTTCCCATCAACGGAAACACATTTAAAAAAACATGGATTCTTTCTTGACACATCCATGACACTATCATCACCTCATGTACCTTTCCCTTGACCTGTGAAAAACATTTCAAAAACTTGGTATGAGCATAAAAATCTCAGTAAGGGTTATATAAAAAAAATATGGAAAGGAAACATGAGTTAATATATACTTAAGAATGAAATCATACTTTACCCATAAAACATAGGCACTTTAACATACCTCATCAAATCATGAATAAATCATAGAAATCATAAGACATAAAAGGTAACTTGAGGAATTCATAACATTCTTACGTAGGGAGTAACCCTCTTGGTTACGTTTGGAATACCCACAACAGTATATTCCCTAAATATCTTCTTAGAAACCTTAACGTTTCACTCCTTCGCGTTACCCAATGCATTGGAGAGCTATATCGGGCTCACCCGCCCTTAGTTTATCATGGAACCACCTGTTTTCATAACAATGCCCAAGAACTTCAACATAATCGTATCACATAAAACATGCATAGAGGAAACATAACATTTCCACCTTTCAATCACAAGATATCAATACAACACATTGATATAAAAACATTATGAAAACCATTTTCAATACCAAAAAAAAAAGAAAAGTAAAAAATGGTTTTTATTTTTCTTTTAAAAAAAGGTATGGATTGTAGAGGAAGCCGAAATTCAAATAATGGTCACGGAGGCGGAGAAGTCATTGTCGCCACATACGTACGACAAAATCATTCCCTTTTGTCGTTTAGTAAAACGCTTCGTATAAAAAATATTCCTTTTTGGATAAACATAAAAGTCAAAGGGGTTTATACACTTTATAAAAGAAGTTTGTGTATAAAACAAAATATGCCTCAATGAATGGAGATTGAGACGAAGTCCCATACAAAGACGGTATCCTTGGTTTAAGGATAAATCAATTAAATAATTATGTGTGACAAACGAATACACAAAATATAAGTGTATATTAAGTGTAAAATATTCAAAGGTCATTCGCACATATTCAAAGGATGAAATATTCAATAACAACACGTTGAACCCAAAGAAATCGAAATTGGGTTAAGAAGTTCCCTTGACAGCCTAACGGTGTCACATCAAAAAGAGTTGATGAGAGATAAAAAAAGGGTATCTCATCACTTGGACATAAAATTTACATCAATAAGGATATATGAGAACATATCCCAACATAAAAATATGTAAATTAAAATACCCAACAAAATAAGTCTTTTAAAAATAGGAGGGTGAAAGGTTCCCTTACCGACATGGGTATCTTTCGAAACATACACCTCACAAAAGAAGGACAATACCACATTGATGTAAATAATCATAAAATAAATTATATTAAAAAATGAGTAAAATAATGGGTAGTACATACACCACTCAAAGGAAATTGTGGCAAATGTAGCATAAATCTCACGGGAATAAAAGTGAGATGAAAAATCCCTTACGAAAACCCGGCAGCCTAACAGCGCCACATAAAACTTACAAAAATGGATTGATGAGATCAAATAGGGTATATCTTCATATTAAAATAAATTTTATAGAAAGAGTAATATAAAAGAACATCCCCCAACATAACAAATAGGAGCTTAAAATAAGTGACATAAAGGAGAGTACTTAAAAAGAAATAGAGAGGTTAGATCTCTTACGAAAATCCGGCAGCCTAACGGCGCCACTCAAAACTTCCAAAATGGATTGATGAGAGAGAATAGGGTCTCTCATCACATTGACATAAAAATTACAGTAAGTTTAATATAAAATACCATCCCAATAACAAGAAATATGATACTTTAAAAGGAATGACATAAAAGAGTGTACTTAAAAAGAAAGAGAGGAGTAGGATCCCTTACCTCGGGTCTGACTTGACTCGATCGTTCTTTAACGTCCTGAATAATAAACTTGAGTTAATTTCCAATTTTTTAAGAACATTTTTCTAGTTCATTATTCATTTTATATCACTTATTTCCATGTTATAAACATTATGTAATCATTTAAGTTAATAATGTTTGTTTTGTCGATATTTGGTTCTTAAGTCGAAAGTGGACTTCTTACAATTACATGTTGTTCGTGTGGTCAAATTTTCATTATATCCAGAATTATATTCATGATTTGGATATCATATATATCATATATATCCATAATATACATGTATTTATAATATTAAATAATCATTTAGAGGTAATAAATGAAATGTACAGTTCATGGAGACGGTATGTCGTACGTACGCATGAACGCTACATTCATTTCTATGTCATATTAATGGAATTAAAACCAAATGAGAGGTATGAATATTTTAATTCCAGAATTATATTAATCATTTATATGTAACATAAATCATATATAATATCTTTAAATCCATCTTTTATACATCCCACATATGGCATTAACGAATCAAATCACTTTGAGGCGGTGGTAGTCCGCACTTCCTAAAATGAAATTATCGTGTTTACCCACAATGGAAACCATAAAGGTATGCCACAAAAGAAAAATACAGAAACATAAACATATTATATATCATATATAAATATAGTGACATCTTAATGGCCACATTTTAAGGTGTTATATGAGTGTTGAACAATCATCGTTTCGTGAGGCAGAAATTCGCCATCCACAGAAACAGTATGTTCTTTAACCATTTGATGTAGGTGTGTGTAAGTGTAGCTCGAATTCTTCTTATAAAAAAATCCTAATATATTTTATATACTGGATTTGTTACAAAATAAATGAATAAAAAGAGTTTAGGGGATTGGAGAAGAAAAATAAAACAAAAGAACACAAGTGAAGACATTACCTTAAAATCGGGTAACTCCCTTTGGTTTGAGCTCAAAGGATTCCTTGGGAAGACTTCTTCCCAAAGTGAGGCTTCAATGGGTTATATAGGGATGTGGAGAGACAAAATGGGCAGGTTTTGGCCGAGCAAAAGGCTTTGGAAGTGTGGGTAAGGAGGTAGAGGTGGGGTCCTTTTATAAGAGGATAGGAGGGGCACTCTTGGAAATGTATAAAATTTAACTTTCTTTTCAAATGAGTTTCGGATTTTAATGGTCCCACATTGATGTTTTTCGAGGATAAGGTGATAAGGGTTCGAAATACACCCATCCAATAGGTTTTTTACATGTGTAGGTCTTATATTTTAAATTATCTTTCCATTTTAATTAAATCGTTAAATAATGAGGTGATCACTGCATCATCATGATGTCATAAATAATTTAATTTATTTAAGGTCTAAAAATTATAAAACAAATACTATGATGTAGTAAATCTTGTTAGATTTCCAATGACTATTTATAGTCCAAAAGATCATTTTTGTTGACAAAATTAAAAATATTTCACTTAGGTGATACATTCTTTGTTACATTTAACATTTTTTAAAAATAAAAATATAAAAAGTCACTTTCTCACAAAAGTGATTCCATGGGGCCCCCAAGTTTGGAACAAGGCATCCCATGGTCGGCCATGAGACAACCAGTAGCCTTAGGACACATTTTGTGGTCATTTTGTATTATTATGATATTATCTTGTTATCTTTAACTACCCGATTACTCATGAATCAAGATAATTAAAGATAATTACCGTCATTACTATTCATAATGTCCAAAAACAAAAGAGTCTTAATTAAATAATTTGGACCTTCTGATTCCAAATATGTAATCCATTTTACCAAATTACAAACACATAATTTTCAATAATTAATTTTAAAAAAACTTCCCGTTGTCAAAACAAATAGAAAGGTTTTTTAGAAACAATATTTATGAAAAGTTTTGCACTTGTTTATGCCCAATTAAAAAGTGAAATTAATCCTAATGACCATCATTGGATTACATGGTAAAAATAAATTCTAATTACACTTTAAAACAAATTAAAAAGATAATGTAACCATATAATTAAATTATATGAAAAAGCGATTTTGATGTAAAATGTAGTATTTTTCACTATTCATTGAAAAATGAACATTGTTAGAAAAATACCAAAAATTAACCCAATGTAAATTTCAATGTCCCATTCATAAATAATATGTTTATTTTGAAAAATAGATCTCATAAAATTTTCAAAAGTGTGATTTAAAAATGGTTTGCCATCAAAAGGGTAGTAAAACAATCTTTTAAAAATACTAGTGTATTCAATGCTTAAGATTGGATTCATTTGTATTTTAAGCCTCTAAAATTTATTGGATAAAAGTAAAAACATTTAACAAACATATTTAATCGTAAATTATTTATTTATATTCATTCATGTCAATACAACGACTATGTGTTAACTACCATTTAAAATAATATTATTTTATTATTAGAGTGCAACGTATGATTTCAAAGGAACTTGTTGTTGTATATTGGGTACGCCATCGAGCATAGCGTTCCCTTTAAAGTAATATTAATATTTTATTCACAAATATGGATAAATGTGAAAATGTCATACTCTTTATTTACCTGGGGTGTTACAGAGGAGTCCATAGTAAAAGATAGTTTATAGAGTGTGGGGTAAAAATTCGAAAAAATTACATTTTCATACATTTTAAAAAAAAAATCCAATTTTAAAAAAATGTTGGTAAATGAAGTGTAATTTCATGACGTTTATTTACCAAAATTTCTATAGAACATCAGAAAATAATGTGTCACTAATTAGAGACAACATAAAACATTACTAATTTAGAAATATTTATTTTCCAATGTTTCTATAAAGTGTCGTAAAATGATGTGTCTCTAATTAACAACCTTTTAAAACGTCTACAAATTAGGGAAATTTTAGGAAACATTGGAAATTATTGTATTGATAATTAATTATGTTTTAAAACATCCCTAGATAATCAATGTTTTAAAGCATTGTTAATTAGTGACGTTTATATGAATTGAAAATTTAGCAACGTTTATAAGAGTGGCTCATTTAGCGACACCTCATTTGCCAACATTTTGGAGAAACGTTGGTAAATGAATTAGCAAAGTTTTAAAATTTCATTAATATAAAAAAATGTTTTCAATTAGTTTTTTTATAGTTTCATAAATCCTATTGCACCAATAGTATCCACTAAATATAATATTATTCCAAATCCATAGGCATGATTCGAAAACTATATTTCATAATTTTTACTTTGATGCCTAGATGTCTTATAAAATTGCTTGATCATCGGGGGGATTTATTTAATCTTAATTATCTTCTATTATATAGATTTTTAAGTGGATTTATCAGTATATTTTATGTATAATGTTATCTATATTTTTATTTTAATCCCATAATGTTAGGTAAAGTAGATTGACCCTTAGAAAAGTTTCTGTTTAGGGTTTAACAAGAAATGATAAACTAGAATTCTCAGATTTTATGTATGTTTTACCCATGAAATCAATTGATTTCCTAGAGTCCTATCTTATTCTTTTCAACAAGATTTCAATTTCAAGATACTTTTATTCTATATTTCTTAGATCATATTTTCATGAAACTAATTTAACATTTAGATATTTTAGCATCATTCCATTATCAGTGACATTTAACTTTTAATTCTTAATTTACTCAATGAGTTTAATTTCTTTCATTATTAATTATTCATTTGATTCAACCATATTCTTATCTAATATCTTCTGATATTAAACTCCCCTTTTGATATTTGTGTTTCTTCCAAGGAAATATTCAAAATCAAATCTAATCATGTGTTCTGTATATATTTCATCACCACATTTATCTTTACTACTAGAGTTGGTTTCTTCATTCTCAACATGTGCCATAATGTTTGAGAAATTTAAATTCCCTTCATCTCTGTATTGGCTATGTAATGAATTGTATTCATCTTCTTTTATTATCAAGTTTATCCCCCTCTTATAGAAAACATTTTCTAGAACTCACCATATTTGTTTCATTATTGGTGTTCTTCCCCCACTTATTCTTTTATGGATTTTAATAGTTATCACTAGAATCATACCCAAGATAATTTTTCTTGGGAAAACTTATCATAAGATGTTAAATACCTCTAATATTAACTCATTTCACAGAAATTTTATACTTATATAATCATTTACTTCTTCTTTTTTTTTAGAGATAAGAGACATTATTCTCTTTCAATCTCCATTTATCTCATCATCACCATCAAATTAACTAAAAGTATAGAGCTCTTATTTTTTTAGCTTCAAATTTATCAGGGATTCAAAATCCATATCATATTTAACAATGTTTTTAAAAATGGGTGTCTTTATCATTTAATAAGAAATGAGGATATTATGAAACTCATCAAGTGAGAGATTTTACATATCTTCCAGATCATTAATTTTTTGATAAAACCTATTTGGTAAATTCCTCATGAATATATTTACAATGAAATCATCATCAAAATTATCATTTAAAGCTTTGATGTTGCTAACTATTTTTGTTAACTCTTTTGAAATAGTCATAAATTCATCTATCCTCATCTATCCATATATCATTTAACTTGCTCCAACAAATATATATCATTTACTCTTTAACATTGATATTATATTCCTAGATGATTTCAATAGTATTCTATATAACCTTGGCTATTTTTAAACCCATCAAATTGGTGAATAATTTCTCAGAAAGAGAAATAAGAATATAATTCCTTGATTTTCCATTGACATGGATTTCTATTTTTAGTGAAGTTACTATTATCCCCTCTTCTAATGGGAGGAAAACTAGATATGGTTTCATCAAGAACAACAAGAATAAGTTTAAAAAAATTATAAAATATCAAATTTTTCTGTCCATGAAGATATTTTTTCTTAAAAAAATGTAACTCCACCACTTTTTACAAAGTTGATGTTGTCCATAGTCTATTTCAATAAAAAAAATTGGAAAAATAAAACATGTTCTCTAAGATAACATGTTAGATCAACATGATCATATGACTACCCTAAGAGTGAAGAGTGAATTAGTGTAGACTTTTATTTTGGAAATTTATTTTTTTTCATGAAATAAACCTCTTTATCTAGTTAGATAATGATTCTCTCATAGTAATATTATTCTCTCATAATTTATTGATAATGATAAAATTATATTGAACATGTAACATAATTATTTTCACCAGGTTCATCTACATTGTTTGATCCAAATCCTTACCGCAACCAGTTTTGTTTAGTATAATGATTCCCTAATATATGTTAATCTCCAACCTACAATGGATTAGGAGGAATTACCAGTAACTTATATATTAACATAATCTCACTTATACTAATAAACAATATTACACTGGTTAAACACAACATTTATCTAGTAACAGTGAGTCAAAAAATGAGATAAATCACTTTAATCTTGGGTTTATTTAGAAATAGATGATGATATTCTCTATGAGACATTAGAATATTTAGAAAAACATGATCACCTATTGCAGTATCTGATGTAGATCTTCTTATGAAATATTAATCTCAAAACTCAATCATTGGACTGCTTAGTGATTAAAACAAATATATATTATAAGATATAAAATTTTCATACCCTGAACACTTCTTCTTCTCAATAACCCATTTCACTCTTTCTTCATTCTATATTTTTCCCAATCACAAAACATACTCTATTATTCCACCACCTTTGAATATTCTATGAATTGATATTCAAAAAGTTTATTCCATTAAATATCATTAAATGGATCTCATAAAACACAATATCCATAAAATGAAAACCAGGAAGACTATAATGTTTCCAACAAAAAAAACCATTATAGATTTCCCATTTCTGGTTTCCTGCTACATTCCTTCACTAACCAATAAAAACCCACATGAATTTTAATTCCACTTTTCTTTTACTCAAATTACCAAAATGAACCTTTTATACACATATCAATTTCATTAAATTCTTCTTTTTTCTTGAAATACAACAAAATAAGTTGGAAAACTCATATACTTTTATTGTCTCATATTGACTCAAGTAGATGAGTCTCAATATCTCAATTTATTTTAAACAGAACATAGAAAAATATATTACTCATATTTTATTTTAAAACACTTATAAATAACTCATATTATATCACATCATGGTTATCTTGTGATTTAGGATCTAAAGACCACCAAAAATCATCACAATAACATTCTTGGTTTAATTTTTGGAGATTCTTTTTGAACAACTTCAAATTCGAGAATCATAGAGTTTTTTAGTTATTTAATCTTATCACTTAAAAATTATAATAACACAAATTAATATTTTAAAAGTATCAATTGGTTCATCTTGAATCACATTTTAGATTTGATTTTTTGTCTATTGAAGAATAGTTCTTTCATTAGTGGGTTTATGTCATTATAAAATTCAAAATCAGGAAACTCAAATTTACACCCAGAAAAAACTCATAAATTTTCTAATCCATGTTATTTTGTACTAGAACCTCATTGTATTATTCTCAGGGAATTAATATTTTGATGTTCGTGTGTCGAGTACATTTTTTTACATTTATTTATTCAAAGTGTTATGCTCGGATAATTAAATCCTTACGTTTAGATCCAAAGACTTACACTCAAAGGATTAAATTATTGTAATAAAATCTAAAGTATTATGTTAAAGGATAAATAATTACACTCAACTATAAAAGCTGTAATCTTATCATATAAGCTTTAAACATGGTACTTTTTCAATTTTCTCACTTTTTTATATTTTTAGACTGAACTTAAAACTTCTCCAAGATTCCTCTATAATTTTCTAAACATCTCAAAAACATATAAAAAACGTACACTAATACTCATTAAAGGTTGAAAGTGGATTCAAACTACCATAAAAAGTTATCAAAAAGTCCAAGGTAACTTTTCTTCCCATTTATAGGAATAATTAAATGGAAAACAAAGTAAATATAAAATAAAAAACAACATAATTGGATTATAAAATAAAAAAAATGAAAATAATTAAAAATATATCCATTAAAATCCCCCACTAGAAACCCATCTTGTGTAGGAAGTGATGAAAACCATGATCCTTGAATCTAGTTTTCAATAGGTCACAAGTTGGTTAATAGCACCAAGGGTATTAAACACACAAGTGGGAGGAATTATCCTCTTAAAACTTGGAATTTGAATATATTATGGAGAAACCAATCAAATTGACAATATAAAAGTAAAAAAATACCCAAAATTCATATAATTTTACCCTAAATTAAATCTTTAAAAATAAATAACAAAAGAAAAAAATCCCATGGCAGTAACTCCAATTGTACCTTCCTTATACTGTTCTAGTAATGTCTATCCCAATCACCAAACCCCTTCTAAAAAAGAAAAAAGTATATATATATATATTGGGGTGATAATACATGTTTACTAAGTAGGATTCTATAAAGACCTTTCATACAATGTTCAAGAAGCCAACTAATCTCTCCATGTGTAAATGGTAGAACCAATATATACCTGTTTTCAGTCAACTGTCACCTAACATCACAAATTCACCCTCACCAAATAATGCATACCTGTATAATAATATAGTAATGAAAGAATATATTGTGAAGGTATCTCATAACCACTTCCTCACTATTTTCCTGCTCTCATGCCCCAATGACAGACATCATGTGCTTCCATCACTTCTGCAGACATTCAACTGTACAATATAAATATATCATATCACAATCATATACCACATAATCCTTATCATATAACCACCACCACATAAAACTTTTAAATATAATTTCACATTTACATCATAGTAAGGTATCTTGAACATGAACGACATCAACCTCATGGCCTCTTGCTACCATCCATGACCCCCACCATGTATCATCAACACAAGTATGATCATACTATAATATCATGAACACAAATGATAAAATAATTTTACCCTTGTCCTACCATGCATGACCTACACCATGTATCATCATTAAAAATCCGATTGTAGTAGGATATCATGAACATGATGGACATAAGCCTTGTTCCCTCCCACCACCATGTACGACCCTCACTATAATATCATCATAAATTCTTCACCATGTTATCCCGTAAATCACATACTATAACTTTAATCAATAGGAATATATATGAATATACCCAATTTGACCCTTTATAGCCTATAACACACCATAAATAGAGAGCGGGTAAAAGTGAGTAGTTAGTTATTTACTCAATTGTCTACCTAGTTGTTTGGGGAAAACACCCAAAACTAAAAACATTTTTTAATCAATAAGCTTATATTACATAGGTGGGATGTATATGAAATAATAAGAAGATACATAATATAGTATAGTCACACACAATACCAAGATAAAGGTTTCATTCCAAGAATAATACTTTTATATCCCAAGCATCACCACATCATTACCATAATTCACTAGAAACAACTTCTACATTTATAAATTATCTAATCCTACCTTTTACAAAAAAATATTTGTAACAACATTTATAATTTATAATTTAAAAATATAATTTTTTCATTTCCATATTTATAATTTTACCATCCACAATAACCCCTAAAAAATACCATTCTATCCCTAGAAAAAATAATACAACTATCTATAGAAATACACAACAAAACCAATAACAAACTCATCTAATAGTCATTTTTTTAGTCTTTCTTCCCATGAAAATTATTTTTTTCCATCTTAAATATAATTACCATTTATAGATTTTCCAATTAGTCCATTAATTACCATACTTAAATAATTATCAATTAATGAGGGTTTATTCATACAATTTAATCATAATAACCAATATATAATTCATTATATTAAATAAAACTCACAACAACAACGTCAACAACAATCTTCCACATGAAATAACACATATCAATACAATGAATATGAAATAAAAGTTTCCACTTAATTTAGATTAGGTATGATTTAATATATACATTATTTTAATCCTTACCATTCCTATAAAGAAAAAAACATGCAATTTTTACAATTTACACACATACAAAAGAAGAAGAGAAATCAAGAATTCCCTACCCTAACATGAGTCTCTATAGTTTGATGCACATGAACAAAATGGAAGGAAAAATAGAAACATCAAGAAATGTGTTAACTCATCTGGTTGAGAGCCCAAACTAATTCATTGATCACTCCCTAGTCTTTCATGATCTAAGAGAAGTGGAAAAATAAATTAAAAGGGAAGTTACTATAATCTGAAAATCCAGATGATTAAATTGTGTGAAGATTCTCCTAAAAATTTATCTTTTTTTTCCTTAAAAATCCCCCTTAATTCCCATTTAATCCATGAATGAGGATTGTCGTCACATAATGACATTTAAATTCTCTAAAACCATGGAAAAAATTATTCAGGGGAGAATAAATTATTTTTATGTCACCAAATTTCTAATTTTTAAAGTTTCTTTTAATTAATAATGGAATTATCATTTGTAAATGATTATTTAGTCTACAATGAGGAAAATGATGATTTAAAAAAGGGGATTGCTCTTATACATGGAATAAATTTCTTTTATGTGTTGGGGAAAAGAATTATGAACAAAGGGAATACATCTTATTTATTAAATAAATGAATCTTAAATATTAAGGAACTACTTATACATATAACAGAATGAAACTTATGCATTAAGTAATGGAACTTATGTATCAATAGATGACTCTTACATATTAATATTTTAATTTTACAAATGAAGTTATACTCTTATATATATAGTGTAGACTTATATGTACTGGAAATTTCATAAAGTATAGGGTTCCACTATGATATGTGAGGTTCATATTTTTGACAAAGGCAATATATAAGGGTTATATCAATAGAAAATGGGTGATACATAAAGGTAATTTTGTGGAAAAGAGAATATATTTTTGTTTTCAAGCGTGATATGTAAGTGTTATTTTTGTAGAACTCAAATGACTCTTACATATTGAAATATAACCCTTACAAATGAAAATATTAGTTTTACATATGGGGAAATAAGTCTTATATATCAAAAAACTCAAAAGTAAATTACCTTAATGTAAAGCCATAAACCAATGTTGTAATTGTGTTATTAATATCATTGTTATTATTATTATTTATTACTATTATTTTATACAAATAAAAGTTATTTTTAGACAAATTGAAGAAATAAGAATATATAATAAATATTTTTAATAATAAAAGACTAATACATTATAACATTACAAAGATATAGACCACAAATAATCCGAAAAAACTCATTAAAATACCTAGAAGAATAAGCAGAACACCACCAAGTAAAATAATAAGAAAAAATGTGTAGTTAACATCCTCTGAATTTTCCATAATTAAAAAAGGTTTGGGAAGAAGTATAGAAAAAACCCTAAGAGTTAAAGAGATGTAGAGAACCATTCTTATAAGAAAGAAATAATTTTATATTTTTTTAAATGCCTTATATATGTATTTATAGGGTTTCTGTTATTGATATAAAAGTGTAGCCTTTAGAAATTTTAGTGACTGTTTATTTTTTTATAGCAATTTGTTTTTATTTTAATTTACTCATTATATGTTTTAAGAATTTAAAATAATATTTGAAAATAATAAAATAAATGATATGTTATGATAACATTTTAATTATTAACTAAGAATATAAAATTTTATTTCATAACCATAGTATTTAATAAAAATATTTTTATATTTCCAAATAAGAGTGAAAAACTAATTTTTTTAGAAAAAAAAGGAAAATGGTTTAAAGTGATTAATATATACACATATATATTTATATTATATTTTTCTTATGATAAATTTTTTTTGAATAAAATACTGCAAAGTGCACACCACAATTGAGAGCTACCAATAAGGGCAATCCCTCAAGGTATCGTGGTGGGACAATCAGGTGAAAACCCAACTTGAGAAGTCATATGGTCAGGCCCATCTATAGGACACTTAAAAACCAAACTGTTTATAGGTTGGTCCAAATCCCAGGTGGTATACCGCGTGTATGGACCCCTATGTGTGTGATTTGGTGTCATTGGAGGTGGGATAACTATGTCTAGCCTTATATGGAATTGCCTAAAACTGATTGGTTTTAATGTGTGATGTGAATTTTTTGCAAAGATATAGATTCAGACTATCTAATCACATCACACTCAATATGAATCATTTATTCCATTCCCTGGTATGTTCCCCTTCACTCATACTAATTTTCATCCCATCCCTTAAATCTATCTAGGAGGATTTGAGCCTTCGACTACTCTTCCCAATATTCTTCCATATAGAACCCTATCACACTGCACCAGTAGGTCGATGAACGCTCAACTCATTTCTTCCATTGAATTCCTATTCAACCTTTTCCATCTTGGTTTCTTTTTTCCCTCAATAAAGACATGGTTGTTGTTTTTTCAAAAACCAACCCTATAGATTGATTTTATTCTTTCATCTTCTCATTAGCTTCTGAAGGAAGCTTGTTTATATAAATATATATTTCACCTCAAAACCACATAAAATGTTATTACGAAATCTAATAGGAGAGTCACAGACATCGCTATTAAATTCCCTTTAAGCCAATTTTTAAATCAAGAAGGTAATAAACTATTAAGAATAATGATTTCTATATATTTTATATTTATCATATTTTAAACTAAGACATCCCCTGATTAAATTAAACCTTTATATTGACCATCAAAATACATAGTATATCCGATTTATTTTTTTATCTAATAATGATTAATGTATCTTACATTATAAAAACCCCACTCTATGCACCCAAGAGCACTCTAACCCTTGTATTACACTCCTTATCTTTTATTCAATCCCTCGTGCTTGGGTTTTAGAAACCAAAATTTTTCTCACTGAAAAGTAAAGTATTATTTTTGTTTTAAAATTTATATATTCTTTAAAATTTTATAAAACCATGTAAGGGTTTTTTTGTTTCTCTTTTACAATGTTATATGTATTTAGATTATATATATTGGTATGAAACTATTTTCAGAAATTAAAAGAGAATAGTTTTGATTTAAATTTTTATTTCTAAAGCCTACGATTTGTAAGTGATTTAATTTTATTATTAATAAATATATGTTGTTTATAAAGATATATATATATATATACGTATTGATATCTATCTATATAACTTTATATTTTTTATAATTTAAAAGATAAAGGTTTTGTTTTTAAAATCCTATATTTTGTAAGGGTATTGTTTATTTTTATCAAAGAGAATTATTATGTTTTCAAATCATCATTCAATGTATAATGTATAAATATATATATGTGTGTGTGTGTGTGTGTCAATTTATTTATAAAAAGTGATTCATCATTTATTTCCAAATATGTATACAAAGGTTATAATTTTTTCTTAATCTATCAATTTATGGTTTATGTTTTTTTGTAACCTTAGTTTTAAAAATGATAATAATTATCATTTTATGTTCTAATCCTAACAACATGTTATTTCATATTTGAAATTTAATCTGAACCCCTAGTATGTCATGAATAATTAGGTATAGTAATCATCTAAATTATATTTTCATTCCTTTCACATTCAATCAAGCGAGAATTTATTTTATTATGAACTTTTATATATGGATTTAAAATAGAAATATCAATTTAAAAGAATTGATTTCTTCCCAAAAAAATGGTTTTCGAAACTCTAAATGATATTCTTATGACATGTTATAAGAAATGTTATTTTCTTTTAAAGAAAATAATTTTATATATGTTTTTTTGAAATTTTTTGTGTTATGATTGAGAAAGGCAGGTCCATTAAATGAGTTTTCTAATAATGGAACTAGTGTAAAGAATGTTATGTTATGGGGAGTCAACCCATAAACATTAAAGAGACTTTGTTTCATATGAGTTATGACTCACGGCCTAACGTTTTTTTTATTTTGGTCTTCCAAGTATCATAAATGACCCACCACCAAAAATTATTATTTTCAATGGATAAAACCCAATGATATTTCCAAAAATTGATATTTTATGAAATTAATTATTTCCAAATTAAATGGATTTTTAATTTTTTAGGAATATACTATTAATTGAATATATGTTTTAGATACTTATTCCATGAAAATATTTTAAAAGTATTTATTGGTTTTTTCATAATCCCTTACTAGGCATATTAAATTCTCACCATACGTTTTAATTTCATTTTTGTATAGGATTATTATAATTTCATTGTGAAGTGAGATTCTTTGAGAACATAGCACACTAAAGACTTTTCTATTTATTTAATTTTATGTTTTGTAGATTTGTTTAAATTTAATATTTTTATATAATTTTCCATAACCTAGACCAGAAAAGGTCCTCTATTGTATAAGGTTTTGTGTATTGTATCAATTTATTTTATAAAGAAATATATACGTAGAATTTTAAGCACTGAATCCATAAGTGTGGGTTCATGTATTTATAATTTACATATAAAATAATGACTCATACATATATATAATGGAATCCAACATATTGAAAATTTTAGAAACTTATTAATATACAATATTTATTTACAAGAGTTGAGGTTTATTAGGATCTTGAATATCATTTGATAGACCCACCATAAAGTATCCTCCAAAACATTATTAATGTGAAAAAATGTACCAAAAATGAGACCACATTTCTGTGATCATAACATGAAATTATTAACACTATAATCACTACACTACATCACAAAAATTCTAAACAAACATATAATAACACTCAAAAGATACTGATTGAAACAAAACCAATGCACCCGAATAACTCAAGTTATGTGGTTTGGACTTTCATCCTAATACATGGGGGAAACATTTTGAATCTTTTATTAAATTAAAAAAAAGTTTATTAAAACCAATCAAGCTCACTTAAGTAGTCATTATAATCAAATTTGTCATCATTTTATTTTTGGTAGTACCAAAAAAATTATTTTGGTGGTCACCAGTATCCAATCTATGTAGAATGAATCGCACCTAGGATGATCTCTATGGATGAAACTTATCATGAACTGACCCACCTAGGCCCACCTAAAAAGTGGTAATCCAAGATTGACACTTCAATCATGCCTCTAAAAGGCTAGATACTAGGGAATATCACCAAGTAGGGATATCATTAAAATGGTATTCCTTAGACTAAGTATATGTAAACATGAAAAAAACCATCTCTATGAAATAGTGCAGAGATATAATAAAAATAAAGACATATCTAGAGTTTAAAACCTACGTGAAACAACCTCTAGGATATAAATCAAAGTATAGAAGTGTAATACAAAAATTATAAAAGGGGAAAATACATGACTAGCCAAAAATGAGGTCCTAACCTGACAAAAACTAGAAAAGGTGAATGACTAAAGAGTGCTAATCTCATAATCCCCAAGGATAACCCCTAAACTTGACTAGAACATCCATGTACTATTGTGATTATCCAGTATTGGCTCCCCCAGATTCACCACCAATCTACCTATTGACTTCATAAGACCTGACATATTTGGGTGACAGCCATATAGGGGTGAGTATACACATACTCTATAAGACATCCAGAAAACCAATAAGGTGAAGTAATAACATTAAAAAATAGTCATCTCAACCCATAAAGTAAGATGTTAAGGAAACTTGACATTAAATATGCTCATAAGAAACCCCAGAGAAGTGAAAGGGTATCTCCAACATCCAAGAAAACTATGAATGAAGAATATATCCACAGATCCAAAGGTCCCATAACTGATACCAAACAAACCCACATAACAGCATAAGATACAGAGTGTAAAGCAATCTCAATGATAAAGTACATACCCTCCACTAGATATTAATGATAGGAACTCAACTCTATAGATAGAGGATCCATGACCACTATAATATGGGAGATCATTCTCTATGAATATATAAAGGATATGGGGGATCAAGATATGGAGAGAGACAGGGGAGTACTGACCCTGATAACACTTCGATGATCACACTTGATCACTATCATTGGATAAGAATCACTGAAAGAATTATCTCACTTACATCACCATAAACCATATATTTGTTTCCGTAATGAAGGAAACCAATGCATTCTATATGAAAAAATTCCCAGGATGGGCTACTCGCATGTCCAAATTTGAGACCTGGAGAAGGAGATACATGATGTATAAATCTATGGGTGATTACATGACTTTTTTCCCTTCATTAAATGGGGTGTCTCATGAGGCCGAGCCCAAGTCAAGTCTCCTCATTGTACTTATCATGTAAAACTAAAGTACAAGACATGTAAGGTATGTCACACGATTTGTGTCTTCGACTGGACACATGGGAATGCCCTTTCTTAGAAATAACATGGAAAGACATGTGAAACTAAATGGAATATATATTAAGTAACATAATGTGTACAATTTTCTAGGGTCCTAAGCATGTACACACTGTATAAGGCTTGGATAGCCAGGTACATATACATGGAAAGTCACTCATGGTACACAACATGTCTAACCACACTGAGACCTAGCTATGTACCTTTGACACTTGGCATGGTTTCCTGGGTTAAATCACTCAACATGTGGTCCAAGCCACATGAAGTTTGATATTTGTATCACAAAAAACCCTAGTAACCATGAGAACCTGAACTACATGGTGTGTGTTCCTTTGAGTTAAATGGTGTCTAGTCAAGTATTTTCTCGAACCAATGCTTCTCTCTTTGTAGACACCGTATCCTCCATTTACTTTAAAACATGTTCCATTTTACTCACCTAAAATGACCAAAATTTAAGGTTAATCAATCTAGTTATTTATTTTTTTCCTTTAGTGGTCTAAAATTAGATCTCTGATCTTCTGAACTATAGACTCTATTTTTTCAGTAGCTATATGAGGATCCAAAACCTCAAAGTTGGCTCTTAATACCTACAAAAAATACTCAATACATCCACCAAGATGATATAAAACTCACTCATGAATTCTCTATGGTTCCAAGGGTTTGATCATTCTCAAATCCATCAAGTTGTTGTCGAATCACAACCCCATTGGCCAAAGATGAAGAACTAAAATAACTATGGGTATAAGAGTAAAATACCATGGTGAACCATTATTAGTTGGTGTGATATTTTCTAGAGATTACACAAAAGTTAAAGAAAAGGGTAGAAACAAGAATAAAATAGATATATCCAATAGTTTCAATAATGATATTTTAATTGGGCTCATACATATAATAATAATCATGGATAAAAAAAGAAGATTGGAAATCAATTAATATTAAATTTAAAGGGTGGAGATCTATTAAATAATATACCGTACCCCAAGAATAGATCTATTATTTGTGGAAAATGCATTTGCTAGTAAAGAAGGTGATCCCACTACAATTTTCATCGATATCATGATTCTCCTTAATTTTTTTTCATAAATCCACATTCTTGAGTCCATTAGATCCAAGAAATCTCTCCTCTTCTTCTCCTATAATCTCCTAGGGTTATACAGATATCCCTAAACATTTTCTAGAATGACATATTTATAGAGGTAGAAATTAGTTTTAATTCATATAAGTAAATTAAATAAATTCTATTATGTAATTAATTAATTCCCCTTCTAACAGTCACCTTCACATAATTCCTGATGTCAACTATCTTTATGTCATGACTATGGTAAAACTCACATTCTGGAAACAATTTTTGTCTCATATTTCCCATATAAGTTTCCAATCAACTGGAAAATCATTTATTCTAAAAATATGAATATGCCTGATTTAATATATATTAATATTTTTAATATATCAATTCTGGGGCCTTATGACAGCAAAACATAGTACCAACTCGAAATAAAAATCCAGTGATATATCTAAGAATATTCAAAGGACTAAACCAACAAAATCAGAGTCGTTATAATACCTATGTTTGGTCAAAGACCTCCATGGACTTAACTTCTTCAACAAGTTCATTATGCTTGTTCTGAAAATCATACAGGCTTACTCCTATATGACTTTCAAATTCCCACACTTCATCCAACTAGAGTGATAAAGGTAAAATATCTACTACATAATTTAGTTGTTCTATCTTATTGTATCATCTAACTACATTATCTGACTTAACCATCATCAAAATGTATCATCTCATGTCATCATATAGCCTAGAGGTATTTATAACTTTATCTTCCCAAAAATATTTGCATCCTAGACCTTGGTTTCTACCACTCGACCATCACTATCTAAATAATAAAAAATTATGCTCCCATAATATTTTTATCTGGTAGAATAATTTATTTTGGATAGAAAATGTTCTTCACAATCTAACCTAACAATATCCCACTTGGGAATTATTTTTAGGATTCATCACCATGTATTCCAGTAGTTCCAATAAAAAAACATCCACTATTGAATCTTCCATTACAACTAGGATGGTTCCACTGTCATGCATTTTGATCATCCCAACCCAACTGAGTTACAACATCACCACATTATATCCGAGACTCTGACCTTTATCAACATTCCTATAAGATTTTTTGTCCCTTTTATCCTCTATATATCATGAACTCTATCCTCCAACTAGTTCTGAATGAAGTGGTACTTCAATGGGATGTACTTTTTCCTTGAATAAAATATCATATTTTTTCTAGGTTAATATCAATTTTTTAATTATCTAATAGAATCCCATACTATTGACTCCTTGTGATATCTTTTATCTACTCATTTAGATTTATTAACTCCTTCACAACTTCTATAAATGTGATGTACTATTATTCCATTTTCAAGAGTGTAACTACTGATTAAACCATTGAAATCCATCTAATTTCTATTCCACCTAAAGTGAACATCTATCTAGTAGTACCCTTCTTGGTGTGGAAACCGATTTCACAATTCCTGATATAAATATCTCTACATCCTTCAAAATATAATGTGATTAGATCAAGTATAATGTATTGAAGCTTAGTTTTATCAACTTTTTCATCCAAAAAAATTATTTCATCATACTAAGATCCTTCATTTCAAATATTTCAAATAACGTATCCTTAATTTCATTGATTTTTTTCTATTAATGGAACAATAATAATCATATTATCAATAGAAATATATAAAATCATGAAACTCCCATCATTGAAAATCTTCTATTAATAGTAATGATCAACATTAATCTAGAATAACTTCCACTAATTCATGAAGATGTTGAAATTATGATTCCAATATTTTAGAACATGCTTCAAACCAGATAGGCCTTGGTTGAGCTTGCACATATGATCTCAGGTTTGATTCTCCTTATAAAGAACCAACTACTCCATGTAAATTTACTCATCTAATTCCCCATGATGGAATGTTGTCTTCACAACTAACTATTCCAAAAAAATTCTTTTCATTACAAAAATACTCAAAACTATCTAAACAGTCATATGTTTAATTATTGCTAAAAATACATATGATAAACACACACCTTTCATTTTTTTGAAACACCTTTATGATTACCCCATTAATGTACCTTCTTTTACCATCTAATTCTTCCTTCAGTTCATATACCCTTTTATTTTGAAAGACTTTCTTCCCAACATGTATCTTCATTAGCACTCACACTTCATACACGTGAAGGAATCAATTTCATTCCTCGTAGATAACTCAATTTGATTTGAGTATTTCAAACCTCTCACCTCTTCCATGATCTTGATCCCCATCATCGGTTAGAAACATGTAGTAATTATCACTTCTATATCTCTTCAATTTAAAACTTACACTATAAGATCTCCATAACCCTCTCTATGATTCATCTAATCTAGGTACTAAAACTTTTGAAACTGTATCTTCAATAGTTCTTATTGGAGCTTTCACATTCCTTAATCATTCCAGTATTTATGTCCATGGAAACACCATCGAGACTTAACTATATTTGAAAACATCCTCTACATTTTTTGGTGTCCCTGGTACTAAATTTCTTCCAAAATTATCTGTAATATCCACTACTTATGAAAATCCATTCAGTTTAACATCATCCTCTAATGACACATTTCTCTCATTAGATTTATCTACTAATTTCATATCCTTCCACAAAATTTCATTATTAAATATAAAATTTCATATTTTTACCAAATTTCACTGGTTTTTGTCCTAAATTTGAAAACTAAACTCATCATCATCATACCCCCCAAAGAAACATACTCAAGAAATTGCATCAAGGTTTTCCATCTCCTTTGCATATACATGGTTGTTTTTATAGATTTGAAAACCAAAATATTTGAACATTTTCACGTTGTAATAGAAATTTTAATACCAACATTAATTGAAAATAAAAAACTATTATAAAAAATTGTTTATATATATATTTAAAAAAAATATATTACTTTAAAAATTTAAATAAATATTAGATTTAAAACATTTATGGCATTACCTTTTTAAAGTATATTTGAATTCATGAACTAGGTTATGATATAATTAATTAAATCAGATATAAAAACCCCACCTTTAGTAACCAGGAGATGATGTTTACTTTTTTACATTGTCACCAGATACAAGTGATCACATCCCATTGTACCGAATAGTTTATTAGTCTTGATAAACTAGATATATGCATTATTCAAATTTTACATAGGAAAATAAATATAAAACATAGTGAGAGTAATTATTTTTCATCCATGAACTCATTAAAATATCTCTTCTTCACATCTCAAGGAAAGGAAAATAAATAAATGGTGATATAGGGTACTTAATAAGAGTTATGTAGAGTAGAATATATCATGAGTAAATAATAAATAATCAATATAGAATGTTAAATAATAGAAAACATGGTCCATTTAATCAATAACTTCATCTTGAAATGTATCCATATATAATATCAATATACTAATCTCATGGATAATAATAACAAAATTCTAAATGAATTAAAGAATTTGTACTGGATTTCATTATATCATACATCATGTTATATTTAACATCATTTCTTTGTGTTATGATAGTTTAATCGATGGTTAGGTTTATACCAAAACCCCATTTAAACACTTTTTCCAATTGATTTCTGTCATGATACATTTTGATGCTTTGAGGGGCAATCTATAACCAGGATCTACCCATTATTGTATTTCCATTGAATTTATGACATATGGAATGTTCAATTTAATTGATAATAAATAATTTTTATCAATAAATATCTATATTGAGTAAATAATACATAATATCAATATTTCCTTAGTCAATCCAATAACGTTCATTGGAAAATCCCATATAAAAATGGTATATGGTTTAGAAAATAATAATATCCATGATACAAAGAATATGGATATTTAAGAAAACTACAATGTACAATTTAAAATGATCACAAGAAAATGAATTTTTTAATAGAAATTTAGAGACAAAAACATTAATAAGACATAAAATATCATCAATAATTCATCAGAAATATAGATTTTCTAATAAAATCATGTCTTTTAGAGAATAAATAAATATAGATGAAAAAATTAAAATTAACTTTCAATAAAGATATTTTTTTAAAACCATCGAAATTTTTTATAAGAATATTAAAGAAAAAAACAATTTTTTCAGTGGTAAAATCCTTTAACACTATTTATGTTAAAAAAATTCCATTTCAATTTTTATAAAGAAACTCAAAAATGGCCCTTTCAGATAACATTAGAAAGATTCCTCTTAAACCCTTTAAAAAAATTCAAGTATAAAATGAAATTTCTTTTATAAAACATTTGATTAATAAAATATAACTTTTGAATAATAATTTTATAAAATATTTACATTAATGAAAAATATATCGGATCAATAGAGAAAAAAGATAATATTTTATTCTAAACATTTATTTTATTAATTCAACTTCCAAGGATATGAAAATTTGGAATAAAATATTAAATATCATTGAATATTTATATAATATGAAAATAGATAGATATTATGTATTATATATTATAATATCCCTTCAATGAAAATAAGAGCATCCCCAAAAATGAGATTATAAATTTAAATTTTACCTCTTTGGTAACAATCATATTGTAACCCCATGAAAGAATAAACTAGAATTGATAAATTAATAACTAAGAATAAATATATATTATTTTTAGAAACATTAAAGCCATAGTATATACAAAATATAAAAATAAATTGGTCCATGATATCAAATATGTCTCAATGGAGGGGAAATTGAGACGTAATCCCTTACCTCACGTTTGAATTTCTTGGTATGTTCTTTTAAAATCATGTATAATAAATTTATATTTATTATAATTAAATAAAAAATTGATATATTTATATATAATATCATATAATATACATTTATAAAATATTATCACTCATTTTTAGACCATAATTTATTACTATCATTGTTTCGAGTGTTAGCTACAACATTATTTAAAAGAATTTTTGTTTAGTAGTTCTAGCACTTATAAATTAAATATGGTCCCTTCATATCTAGTCTCGTAATAATGAAAATAATATAATATATAATAATTATATATATAGAGTCATCTATAGAATTTATATATAGAAAAATCAATTACACCATTCATAGAGATAGTTCATTATACGTACACATGAACATTGTTTTTACCATTTGACGGACAAAAAAATTGAAGGAAAATAATAATTAAACTTTATAGTATAATTTTAATATCCAAAATATATTATATATTTATTAAATATATCCTTATTACCATCCATTTAATACATAAACTAAAAAATAATCACATCTATTGGCACAAGTGGTACTCCACATGTACTCACAAGAAACGTTATCATTTTACAACAGATTGGAAGGTAAGAATGTAGAAGTAATATTTTAATTAAAACAAAATATTTATGTCATAAATATCATATATATTCAGTAGTTAAATATTTATAACCATCTAAGAAAATAATTTATTAAAGCTGAATTACACCGTTATGTGGAGATAGTAATCTGCATGTATTCACGAGTGATGTTTTTGCATCTCTTAAGATGGAAAAGAGATAAAAAATGGTTTTCCCATAGTCAAAATAACATCTATGTTTATTTATCATACCAAATTTATTATTTTAATATTGTTAAAACCTATTTATAGTAAGTAAAACAAGAAAAAAACTTGAAAGAGTCAGCAAATATGATTTCCACATCTTCGATAGGATTCCTTTAGATCCATTCTTAAGGACCCTTATAATGGTATTTTAGGAATAAAATAACCTATTATTCATGGTTAAGGAAGTTGAGAATATAAATGGTTAGGGTTATATAGATCTATATGTCTCAATGTAGTGTCAAGAAAAGATAAAAGGGGAGTCCTTTTATACGTTAGGGGAGGGAACTTTGGGAAATTTAAGAAATATTATAATATAATATGTACCTAACTAATGAAAAATGGTTCTATAATGGAGTATATTTAAATATAAGGATGATATGGTCATAATATAACCATTGAATCAAATTTGTAGTGGTTTATATATAATTTTATACCTCATCCTTTGGATTAACCCATTGGTTAACCAATTTTAACCTTATTTGTGGTAATGAAATTTTAAATATTGAGGGGTTGTAATTTTACTTATATGGTGAAAATTGGATAAAATGGTCAAATGATGAAATTTTAGACCATTTATTATCCCCCTTTCCTTATTTTTATTTTTTTATGATTTTTAAATAATTTAATAACATATTAATTTAATAAAATATCATTAATGTCATTTTTGACACTTCATTTAATTTGATGTTAAAGAAACCATTACAAATATGTAATTTGAATATAATCCTTTAAAATGTCCCTAATATGATATATTCATCTATAAAATTTTTGGAACACAATTATTCATTCAAATTTTACTACTTTTTATATTTCTAAAATCATTTATTTTATATTCCAATTAATTGAAAAATATTTTTTCGGGATATTTTATGATTTTAAGATAATTTTTCGATCACTAAAAATTAAAAAAAATACCACGGTAAAAAAATTAATTTATATTTAGAATGAACATTTAAAACCAAAAAATAACCTTTTCTATCCTTATGGAAAAATATTAGAGATAATAAAGTCAAGGGTGTAAAAAAAATTTCTTTTCATAATGTAATATAATGGTCATGATCAAAGAAAAATGAAAAAAATTATTTGAATGTATTATATATACAATACTATATATAATTCCTTAATTTGTATGCTCATCAATGGCCTTGATTTTTTTACTGATGAAATTACTTTAATTTTTTAAGATTATATTTCTTAAGAAATTTATCTTATTTACAAGTTAATGTTTTAATATAAAGTGTTATGGATAGGTTCTAAAGTAGTCTACAAAAATTTCATACACTACATTATTAAGTATAATATAAGGATTTCAAACCCAACATTTGGAGTAAACTTATGGATTGGATACTCTACATTTTTGTAAAATTATTTATTAGGAACCATATGTTTAATACGAAACCCTAATTTTTTGAAACTAACATATTGTTTATGAACCCAATTCTTTAATGTTAACCATACATTTTCAACTTTTCCTTCAATTTTAACCCTATGTTTGAATTGGTAAATTTTGGAGTTTAAAATTAAGATATTTTTTGGTTTTTTGCAATGGTCTTGATGGAATTAAGTATCATTTTAAAGAATTTTAATGACATATTTAAAGGCTTGTGTTAAATGGATTAAAGCTTTCATATTTATAAGGGAATTAATGATTTTTTGAACATCTAAAATTAGAATCATTTATTAATTTTTAGGTGATATTTTTTTGAATCTTTTTAATTGATATAAAATTTAGTTTCTTCTATTAAATATCTAGATGTTCTAATTATGATATATACATTGTTATAAAAATATAGAGAACCCTTGAATGAATAATAAATGTCTCCAATATTATGGATATCTACACATTAGGGACATACATGTTATGATCTTGCACTATTTGACTATTATTCCTTTGATGCTACTATTATTATTATATTACTATATATCATAAAGATTTTTTGTAACTAGGATCACTTCAAAGTAGTTTTATCTTGAAAAAATTTATCTTTGAAGTTAAAGATCTATCATCAGTCAGTTTCTTCTATAATAGTGAGCCAAATCTTCCTCTCGATGAAATATACTAATATGGATTACATAGAGTTTCGACTGCTCATACACAATCATAGTATAATTTCAACTTATGATTGTATTCTATGGATATTTATATTCCCTATAAAATAAAAAAAGTCCCTGTAAAATATTTTCATAAATACGTTAACTTCATGCACTCAGTTGTGGAGGAATTATGATAAAAGGAGTTTTTTAGTGAAAATCTCCCAGATCACTAGGAGACTATTGGTGGAGTGTACTAGGGGATATTTTAACCCCTGAACCACTATAAAATTGTTATGTTCTTATTATATGTTTTTATATATATATATTTTTTAATGAAGATAATGATATATATATATTCATATTATAAGAAGAGGTATAAAAGTTCGAATCTATGAAGATTTATATAATAACAATATTCACCCCTACCCCATGTGTATCTTTGTATTATTCTGAACTAAAAATTGGTATCAAGGAGTAATTTTTGAAGAAGTATGATAATCTCAATGAATCTTAAGTAGATGGTTTATATGAAGACAGATGTCAATGACATAACTAAAGGAATAAATGCCTAATATCAATGCACTTTATTTTAACGGAGATAATTATGGTATCTAGAAACCTTTTATGATTATATATTTAATAAATATTGGATTAAAAGTTTACATTAAGATTTTAAAATCTAATAAAAACCTTAAAGAAATTAAAAAATATATAATTTTACTAAAGAAGGTGAGTGTGATGGAAATTCAAGAACCATGAATGATCTTATATGAAAACTTGGTGCAGATGAATTTAATCATGTATGGTTGTGTACTACTATCTATTTTATATGTAAAAATACTTATCTTACTTATGAAGTAACTATAAATGTAATAAAATTGAGATATGACACTATAAAGTTAAAATTAGACACTTTCAGAATATATAATGGTGAAATCATAGCTCATATAAATAAAATATTGACTGAAATAGTCAACTATGTTTCTATCTTGGGAGATCTAATTAAAAAACAAGATCAAGATTTAAAAGTTCTCAAATTCTTACCCTCTAAATAGAATGGTATATCTGCTCCAATCAAATAATCTACTCTAGTTTTACAACTAACTATGAAAGAATTGATTAGAACCCTAATGTTGATTGAATTAGAAATTAAAACTAAAGTTAAAGATAAAAGGATAATAAAAAGGGACAATACTACTCTTAAGGTTATGTCTCTAAAATATGAAAATAAATAAAAAGTGAAATTAGTTCTATCAAATGATTCTGAATGTTCAAATTATTGAATGTAACTAGCTCATCTAGTCAAAAGATTCATTAAATTTTATAATAATAATAAATCCTTCAAAAATTCCTCAAATATTATGAATAAATATGGTCATGGACTTAAAAAAGTAAGATGATATTAATGGCATAAAATGGGACATATCAGACCTGATTTCCCACAACTAAAAAAAATAAATGAAATGGAAAAGAAATAAAGGAACTATTAGATAATAACTGATTATGATAATAAATAAAACAAAAATAAATTATAAATGTAGTGTCTTCGAAGAATACAACAATACCTTTAAAAGTTATTCATAGAAATATCAAACAAATATAAAATAAAATATATTCTTTATGGATAAAGAAAAAGAATATGTAAAATCTTATTATTATTATACTTCTAAATATAGAAGTTTATCTAATAGTAAATTATATGCTTTTTATTCAGTGCTTGAATAAAAGTATGAATCTTTAGTAAAAATGATAAATCTATAAAATATATTCATAATTTTTTTCTTGAAAAAAAAGTATTTCATATTAAAAAAACACGTAGACTTAAAACAAAAATTATGAAAATCTACCCAAACTGCATTGTTCATGGAAACAAAATCAAAGAGTTATAGGTAGATATAGAATCTTTTAAAAAAGATTCCATCATATTTACTAATGGAGAAAAATCTATAAGTTACATTCTTGGTAATAATATTTGTGAAAAAGATAAATATGGAATTAAAAGTAATGGATAAAAATAAAAATTATTTAGAAATTATTTTTCACCTTGTTATAAAAATAAAAACATATTAACTGTTGCACATTTTTGTTATGGAATTAAAGTTAATTATTCTAAACACTATTGTTTATGAAATCCAAAAATAAATTTAATAAAAAGGATTTTGTTTTTGAAAATATGTCTAAATATAGTTCTATAAATTTTGGATAAATTTAGAAAATATGGTTACCCTGATCTTTTCCTACAAACATAGTTGGACACAAAAAAATAGTGTACCAAAACAAAATCTATTTAAACTATTTTGTATGAATAAGGTCATAGAAAAAAATCAGTATGTTATATGGATAGTGGTTGCATAAGACATGTAAGTAGATAATATTAAAATTTTCATACATTTGTAAAATTATATAAAGGTCAGGTTACCTTCAGTGATAATTCAAAAGGAAATTTTATTGGAGTTTGATCAGTTGGTAATCCAAAATCATTTTAGATAAAAACAGTAATATATGTTCAAGGGTTTAAGTAAAATCTAATAAGTATCTCTCAACAGTAGGATAATTGTTTTTCTTATTGTGTTATTTAAAAATTCATGATCTATTTTTAATGATAAACTGATTAAGTATAGAGCACCTAAAACTAAAAATGTTTATACTTTGGATCTTAATTCCTTGTGTGAAAAAAAAGTTAATTTTTTAACAACTATGACAAATGAATCCTGGATTTGATATAGAAGACTTGAAAATTGTAATCTATCTACTTTGTATAAATTATAAAAGAAAAACTTAGTTTTTTATTTTCCTAGTCTTAAATTTGGCAAATATATATTTTTTCATGCTGGAAAAATAGGAAAGAAACACAAGTTGTTCTTTATATCTATTAAAAGTTTTTATATATCCAAAACTCTATAAATTATCCTAATGGATTTTTTTTACTATCAAGATGATCAATATTATCTAGAATATCTTGTGGTTTTTTTAGATTATATTTTTTATAAATTTACTTTTGTTTATTTTCTAAAAATTAAAAGTGAATTTTTCACTATTTTTGTAGGATTTTGTAAAAATTTTCAAAATGTAAAAGATTTTAAAACAATTTCATTGAGAATTGATCATGATGTAGAATTTTATAATCAAGAATTAAATTCTTTTTTATCATACTTTGGTAATAAACATTCCTTATATGCTCCAAGAACACCTCAAAAAAATGGAATTATAGAAAGAATTAGTAACATTATTAAAGAAATGGAAAGAACTTTTTTGAATTAATATAGTCTTCCTACCTATTTTTAGGTAGAAGATATTAACAACATTTTCCATATTATGAATATAGTTTTAATAAATTCCTTTCTTAAAAATACACCCTGTGAACTATGGAATAACATAAAACCAAATTTCAGATACATTAAAGTTTCTGGATACAAGTTGTATATCTTAAATACCAAGGAACATCTTAGTAAATTTGATCCAAATGATAATAAAGGAATATTTTTAGGATATTCTCCTACTTCTAAATATTATAGATTGTATAATAAATTATCAAATATATTTAAAGAATCAATTCATGTAACGATTTAGGAAAGTGATCCTTTTTATAATAGTAAAATCAAATAGATGAAGTTACAAATTCTTTAGATAATATGATTCTTGAATCTCTTAATGATGATTTTAAAAATAAAGTATAATATGATGAAATTAATCCAGTTCATAAGAATATGAAATCGGTGAACTCAAAATTGTCTTACCTTGACAACCTAAAAACTAAAAGGATCATTCTTTGGAAACAATAATATGAAATCTAGATTATGGAGTTAGGATAAAAAATAATTTAGGAAATATAGCTAGATTCTATTCCTTTATATCTCAATTAGAACCTAAATCTATAGAGTAATCATTGAGATAAAAATTATATAATAGTAATGTAAGAAGATATTAACCAGTTGGGAAGAAAAAATGTTTATGAATTGGTTAATAGACTATCTAATCATCTAGTAATAGGAACCACATGGGTTTTTTAAATAAGAAATATGATCAAAGAAAAATTACTATAAATATAGCTAGATTGGTACCTAAAGGATATAATCTGAAAAAAGAAATAGATTATGATGAAAAAAATTCAGTGATCGCTTGATTAAAACCTATTGCAATCATTATAGCTTATGCATCATACATTAATTTTAAATTATATAATATGGATGTAAAATAATATTTTAAAAATGGATATATAATGGTGTAAATTTATATTTAACAACAACTAGGTTTTGAAACTTTTCATCTATAACTTAGTTTTTCAAAATTTCTAAATCTTTTTATGGACTTAAATAAGAACCAAGATCTTGGTATGAAATATTAAGTACTTTTCTATAAGAAAATAAAAATTATATGGGATTAACAGATCCTGGTTTCTTCAAGAAAAATGTTTCTTTATATTTTATTAGTAAAAATTTATATAGATGATTTTATTTTGGATAAAATAATAAAAATATTTGTAATGATTTTTAAAAACATATGAAAAAATAATTCGAAATGAGTATGATGGGAGAATTAAATTTCATTCTTTGTTTTAAAATATATTAAAAATATTATTGGAATGTTTTAAATATTACTAAATATATTATAGTTTTATTGAAAAAAATTGAACTTCAAAAAAGTAAAACTTATACCACTCTCATGTTTGCCAATATAAATCTTGATTTTTATAAAGCTACAAAACTAATGACAATAAGTTATATAGAGGTATGATTGCAAGTTAGCTAAATCAAACTAGTAATAGACCATTCATTTTGTTTTCTTTCTATCTTTGTGATATATTTCAAAAAAATCCAAAATAATCTCCTCTTAATACTATTAAAATCAATTTCTTATATATAAAATGAAATTTTTTTCAATCTTAACCTTACCCAAAAACATATAATTTTAATTTAATCTAATATTCAAATAATGATTTTAGAGGATATATGTTAGATAGAAATAGTTCTTTAAGAACCTGTAACTTGTTAGGTAAGTCCATAGTTTCATGTTTAAATATGAAAAAACATTCAATTTTTTTCAATAGCTAAAGAAGAATATATTTCTACTAAAAGTTGTTGTGCACAAGGGTTGTGGAAGAAATTCACACTACTAGATTTTGGACTCAATTTCAATAATATTCATATTTTATGTTACAATAATAGTGCAATTAATATTTCAAAAAATCCTATAAGTTACTCAAGAATAAAGGATATTTATATAAGATATCAATTTCAATGAGATTATATTCTAAAAAGTATATAGCTTTGGAATTTTTTAATATTGAATATCAACTTGCTGATATTTTCACTACACCACTTCCCACTATAAGATTTTAATTTATTAAGGGGAGTTAGGTATATTTAATTTTAAATATAGTTTTAAATTAATTTTTAATTTATTTTAGTTTTAATTATATATTTCTTTATGTTTATCTATTTTTTTCATTTTTATTTAAAAAAAATTATATTTATTAATCTTTTAAAAATCCCCTTAATTTAAAAATTAAAATATGTAATGATTACTTTGAATATTTTGTCTTGAGAAGCTTGAAAAACATCACCTAAAACCATCAGAAAATCCCTCTATCTTTTACCATATATCATGAAACCTCCTTAAGAGCTCTCAATTTCTCTTCCAAACCCTAGAATCCTATCCCAAAATATTTATATTTTCTATAATGGGAAATAAAAAGTGAATAAAAGAAAGTAGAACAAGATGATCTAATTGTCAATGCACTTTAGGAGTGGACACACAAGTCCTTCAAGGGAAGGTTCTTGATTTTTAGTGGTTATTTTAGTCAAAATTATTATTAAATAAATCCATTTTTTCTATATATATAATTTTTTTCAATGTTGAAAATATAGAGTATTTTTTGACAAAGAAGAAAAACAATTTTATGAACATGCCCTGTTCAGTTATGGAGACATAGAGGAAATTGCCTCCTCAAAGGTAAATGATAAAGAGCTTTAGAATCTTCTAAAGAAAGACCTAATATCTTTCAATATCCTCATGAAGGGATTTTTAATTTTAATCTTAGGTACATTGGATATGAGAAGCATAAATCTAAGGATATTATGTATTTTATTTTTTGAATCCACCTTAGTTAGAGAGATGTTTGTTAAATATATTTAAGACGACAAGAAGGTATTGGTCAAATTTATTTAGTTAGCTATAATATTAAGTATTACTAAGTTATACAAAATTCCCTTTCCAGATATGTTTATAATTTGTTAATGTTAAGTGAAATAAATTTCAATTTTTGTAGATACATGGTAAGTTATATGTGTCATTACTGTCAAAAATTGTAAATAATGTCTTTTAATCTATATGTAAGGCTTGTTTCTTAGAATTTATATAAAAAGAATAATATTTGTGACGTTTAGTTATCCATTACTTGTCATTATAGTAATTTTTTCTACTAGAACCCTAATAATGGTTGGTTTATTTTGAATAACCTCTAAAGGAAAAATAATTTTTGCTGGTGTTGATGATTAATAAGAATCTAGAGCTTATTATTAGGAAGGATAATGGTACCCAAAAGTAAGATAGATCAATATGACTTTATGGTAAAGAATTTAGAGAATCATGAATAGAGTATTTTGTTATAGAAACAAGTAGGAGACTTAGGGTTTATGTTAGTGACCCACCCACCGCAATAAGTTTTCATCATTCTTCTAAGGAACCCTCGGAACAAGAAAATAATGGGACTATTGTAATAAGTCTCATGTAAAGTAAGAACTTGAGTTTTCAATATAAGAAGATGAATTTTATGTCATTGATGAAGTTGAAAAACCAATATTTTTAGGGGTTACAACTACTGTTATGGAAAAACCAACTGAGAATAAAGATGAGTAGGAGGATCATGAGGTAGAAAACGTTAAAGAAAATGATCGAGATGCTAAAGACATGAAACCATATATAGTGTAAAATATTGGAATAATTAAAAATAATACAATTTATGTTTCTTTAGAGTCTTTAGAAAGTATTGAAAATTAATTAGGTGAGAAGACTGAAGTTCTTATTGCATTATTAACATCTTAAATTGGGAAGAATAAAGCTCATCCTCTAGATAGAGTTGAATTTGGAAAACCATATTCAATTCGAGAATAATAATCTTATGATTCTATTAATTCCCAAATAGAATATATTTTTTTCAATTATAACCATATGAAAGAAGAAAATTTAAACTTTCAATGTGAGCTGTAAGTTTCTAAAAAATCTTTAGGGGATTTGAAAAGATAAACCACTAAAGAAAATTGTTAGAATTAGTTCAATAACCACTACATATCCTTCAAGAAAATTATATTTTAAGAAGTTATTTTGATCCATTTAAAAGAGAAATGTTTGATCTAATTGGGAAGATCAAAGCAGAATATGTTCCAGAGTTAGATTTCTATGATTTAAAGAAATATCTAGGAATTCAATTTGAATCAATAAAAGTAAATCAATTCAGACAGGGGATAATATTTCTAGTCATAACACATATCCATATATTTTAAAAATGTTTTAATATATTACTACAGTTATGTCTTCTATAAATTATAGGGAATATATTTTTTAGTGTGATATTATTCAACTTCACATTTTTTTGGTCAATCAAAAAGATCTAGTCAATGGTTTAACATCAAATGAGCCTAGTATTAAACCACTTCTTTATTTAGTAACATGAGATGATAATGAATTTTTTATAGTCTATAGAGTTTTTTAATTAGTTTCTAATGATCAATTTGATTGAAATTTGAAAATGGGACTAGACTCAATGAATTTGATGAAACAGTGAGATGGAATTTTTAATCACAATTTTAAAGTAATTATGGAAGAGCATGAAGATGTTCATTAGATTGTTTTAAATTTCATATACAACTAAACCCTCATCCTAACAAAAACCTTATCCCATATACAATCTTACTTTTTAAAGTTATTGAGTAAAATATTTATTCTAATCATATAAATCTTTTTGATTAAATTTTTTTCATCATTATAACTGTTTTTATTAAAATTATTTTTATTTTTTATATTTAGAGACTGAATAAGAACCATTTGTGTCTTATCTTAAAAAAACATTTTTTCTAGTTTATTTCAACATTAATTGTGTTATAAACCATTTTTCAATACTTTGTTTTTCCTATCACAATAGGGGGATAAAATTTAGGTAAACATAACATAATATATTAAACAATGACAATAAAACAACTTTAATTTAGTAATTTAAATATTTATTCTTTAAAATAATTCTCTTTAGTTTAGTTACCATAATATTTTTATAATATTATTTGATTATTCAATGTTTATAAAGTTTTTAATGATAACTATAATTAATGTTGTGTATCTTTGAGTATTATTTTATGTGTCTAAAATTCCTATATTTTCTATATGATTTTCGTATATGAACATTTTGATCATAAAAAAAGAGGATATTGTTAGGCATGTATTTTTAGAAAAATACTCTATGATCTTTTTTTATTTTGATGCTCACAAATACCATTTTTTTACTCATTAAAATACTTTATATGTTTTTTAGGATTATATTTATCAAGAAATTTATCTTATTTACAGGTAAAATATATTATCTAAAGTATTTTGGATATGTTATAAAGTATACTGGAAACACCATTAATACCCTATGTTTGTAAGTGTGACTTATGGTTTTCAAACACAACATCTAGGTTAAATGTATGGATCACATAACCTATATGTTTTGTAAAATTATTGATTGGGAATCATACATTTAAGAAAAACCCAATGTATGTGAAGCTAATGTATTGATCATCAACCCGATGCCCTGAATTTAACTGTATGTTATCAACTTTACATTCATAGTTAACCCTATAATTTACCTGATCGACAAAATAGTTTAAAATTAAGATATTTTCTAGGTTTTCTAAAATGGTCTCACTATAAGTAAATGTAATTTTAAATCACCTATAGCGCCCAAACCCATGATTTGGGATGCAATACATAAATATTCTATATATGTTTTTTATAAAAATTAATTGAAAATATTAATAAATTGACATCAAAGGATATTTTATGGTTTTTTCTTTCATGGAAGGGGATCATTATTACATATTATAAAAGTTAAAAAAATAAATAAAAAGGTAGTGATATGAATTTTATCACACTAGCTCCTTAATGAATCTAAACCCCATGACATCTCTACATGAACATGAAAACATTTTATAAAAACATATGATAAGAAATATTTCCCAGTAATGGGTTTTTGGAAATCCGGTGAAAAAACTTTTTGAAATTACTTATACAATTTGAAAAATACTTTTGAAAATAGATTCCAAAATACCTTTAATAAATACTTTTATAAAAACATATTTTTAGAAAACACTTTAGAAATAATTTTAAAATACTTGTAATTTTGAAAACACTTTTTAAAATATAATAGCTTTTTGAAAACTATTTTAAAAATCCTTTGAAAATAGTATTTTGAAAATTCCATTGAAAATACTTACATCTTTGAAAATATATAAATATACTCTTTAAAAATATTTATGATTTTGGAAATGATTTAATGATTGTGAAAATATAATGTTGAAAAAGTTATATGTTTTTTGAGAATTTTTATGCTAAGAAAACTCTATTAAATAATCTAGTGATCTTTATAAAAATACTAAGAAGGCTTTTGAAAAAAAATGTTGTGACTTTAAACATTGAAGGATGTATTAGTCCTACCCACTTATCCTTATGGATGGGTTTACTTTCCACCCCCCTTATTTACAAGGTCAAAGTTACAATTTTATAAAAAAATATTTTAGATTTCATTAAATATATATAAATTTTCAACTGGGATTTTTGATTTAAAAAGATAATAATTCATTAAATACACAAGAAAATTTATAAATATATAAATATAAACATTATTAGGAAATCACTTTTTAGATTTATTACTACCAAATCTCATGGCATTTTCTTTTGTATGATATTTTTATAAAAATAATTAACATCCATGTATTTAAAATTTCCCATAAATTAATTTTCATTAAAACATTAAACATTATCTTTTAAAACTATTCCTTAAATAAAAATTTTAAAAACTCATTTTCTTAAATCAAAATTTAATGTTTTGACACATTATAGTATATAAAACTTTCACATAAATTGATAGAAATTTTAAATTAAAAGTCCCATGAAATAATAGGTATCAATTTTTACTTCCCTATAATAAATATAGTCCTAGTTATATAATACACAAAAAATATTTGCAATTGTAGATTGCAATTCACATAAAATAATAGAAATCTAATTTCACTTTCTTAGAATTATCATAAGAAGATAAAATATATAAACCTAATATAATAGCATACATAATATTAATTGTAAAATTACTATTTTAAAAAAATTATTCCACTAACAATATGTACATATAAAAAATTTTAATTTCATGAAAAATTATATAAAAATGAAAATATACCCATAACTTATAGTTTTGAAAGAAAAAATATATAACATGCATAAAAATTATAAGTGAAACATTCTTAAAATAAAAAATTATACATTTCTTAATTTAAAAATTTTTAATTGGGTGATATCATGTTTTGAAATAAATTAGTTATTCATTTCAAGTTGTGAAATATAAGCTAGAAATATATATATGTGTTTGTGTGTGTGTGTAAACCTGAAACTATAAGTCTTAGAATTAAATAATCTTGACTATTGGACTAATAAAATATAAATATATATGTTTGTATAATATATACAAATATTTTATACTCCCATCAAAACTAAACTTACATAATTTGGAAGTAAATAATTATAAATTATGAAAAATATTTCTTAAATATGTATTTCAATCATGAATTAAAAAAATATAAACACGGAACATTTTGTAAATAATGTATTACATGAACACCTTATTTTCTTAAACATAAGTATGAAAATTCTTATATAACATTTCATACATTCTCATAGAGTGATTAAATATATATTTGGTTGATAAACTTGTAATGAAATGCATATATATATATATATATATCATAAATTTAATTTTTAAAACATCAACTTGAAGTTGTTGTAAAACACATATAGATAAAACATGGAAGTGTAAATTGGTTCAATAGATCCTAAATAATAAAAATTTCCCCTTACAGAATACTGGAAACATAAATGAGGATTCTACTTCCTAGGTAAAAGTCAAAGAAATGGGTTGGAAGTGTCATTCTTGCTTATTGGAATTGGATCGAATTAGATGAAATTAAGAATGGAGGAAAACAAAGGGAGGGAGATTTGAATTAGGATATCAAATTAGGGGTTATCTCTATGCAAGAAGATACTTATATATATATTTGGATGACGCGTTTTTAACTTCAAGGAGAATCTTGTATAGGGTTTGGATAATTAAATAATGGCACCATAGTGAACCTAAAACCAAATGAGACCTAATTCAAGATAAATATATAGTTATAAAAAAATGAATGAGGGTTTTAAATATAGAAATGAAATATTAGAACACAATTTCAATTTTTCAAAAGAAAATAGACATGTTGTTGAAAATCAAACACTGGTGTTTCCGTGAGATGATGGGAAATCATAGGGGTACCTTTGATGGCGATGACATGAATGAGGAATGTGAAGAAAGTAATGTATAATGAAGGGGTTCAGCTGGTGTTGTGAGGTATAAGACATTTTTTGTGGAGTTTTTGATTTCACTGTGGCTTAAGGATGAGGGTAAAGAGTGGAGGGAGAGTTTTGGATGGATCTTTGAATAGTTGATCACTTGCCTCGACTTGAATTCTGGGAATAAAACCATGTGAAGGGGCCGATCGGATGACCCTGGTTTGGAGTCTATGGCATGGATAACTGGTGAAGCATTTTCCATTAGTAGGAGGTTTACTGATACAGGGGAGTTCAGGCATGGCATTGTTGTTCAATCATAGAGAGTTTGCAGGGGGTCTCAGTGAGGGAGATGACCCACCTCCCAATCCTGTTTTTTTATTTTCTTTTTGTTTTATTTTTAAAAAAAATGGCTATATAAATAAACATATATTTATATATACATACACACACACATAGATATATATATATAAATGGATATATGAAATAAATAAAACTATCTCAATTTTTTTATTAGTAAGATTATAATTATAGGAAATTACTTTATTATTTTATCATTATTAAATAATTTAATAAATTTTTATATAATCAAAAATTATCATCATTATCATCATTATTATCATCATCATCATTATTATTATTATTATTTTCCAAGTTTGGTTATTCATACTTTGTTTATTTCAATCCATTATCATTTTTTACACTTTTTATGTGTCTATCTTCATATATCACTATTAGATGTCATTTTATCACTCAATATATTTATTTGAAATAAAAATACTATAATATATAATGTATTTGTTATTATACTATTTATATTATTTTTCTATCAATATATATATACATGTTCATAATATTTCAATAGTTATTTTTTCATTTCATGTACCCGAATAATATTGTTTCACATTATTTTTATAAGGTTATAATTACCATTAAATAATTATTAAATTGTTATATGTATTTATATATATATTAACTATAATTTATTTCTTCAAAGAAAATATCTCAAAAACATAAGTTTAAGAGAACGAAGTCATTTAAATAAGGTTAAAACATTTCATAGTTGTGATAAATTACAAACAATAAAAACGAATAAATATTATAATTACACTTAAATATTTTAGTAACCTAAAAGTAATATTTCATAAACAAAGTAAAATTTTATTAAGGGAAAATTTTATATTTGTGTTAAATTTCACATTTAATTATAAAATAAATCATTAAATAAAAATTTATTAAAAGAAAAATATGTTTATAATTTTTGGGGCGTTACATTCTACCCTAATTAAAAAGTATTTATTCCTTGAAATTCATTTCTTATAATCAAAAAAAATTATGAAATTCCATTTTTTTATAAATTTAGAAAACTTTAATTACTATAATTCTATATCATTAAAGGTCACTTAACTTCCTATGAGTTAAAAAGTAGATTTCTAACTCATATTTTTCCTCAATCTAAAAGTTTATAAAATAGAGGTTTTAGTAAAATATTATACTTAGAATCTAACCTTATTTTAACCAAACATCCTTATCTCAAAATTTATCTAATCTATTCCTTTGATAACAACAATAGTTCCCCAGACCCGCACTTTCATATCCAATACATAAAAATGTTTTATATTTTTTTCATAAAAACTGACTGAAAATATACAGGCATTTACATATGAATATATTCCCTAATTTAGGATTTGGATGAAAATTTCAATCTTATACATTATAAAAGTCTAAAAAATAAATAAAAATAAAGTGACAATGCTTTTTCCATGCTTTCTCCTTAAGAAATCTGAACTCTATGACAGCTCTATATGAACCTGAAAACATTTTACAAAAACATATGGTGAGAAAATTTTCCCAGTAAGGGGTTTATGAAAAACTAGTGAGAACAATTTTGGAAAATACTTATACCTTTTAAATAATACATTCAAAAATATATTTAAAAATACATTTGATAAATAATTGTATAAATACATACCTTTGGTAAACACTTTAGAAATACTTTTTAAAATACATATAATTTTGGAAACACGTTTCAAAATAAAATGGTGTTTTGAAAATTATTTTGAAAATCCTTTGAAATAATGATTTTGAAAATTCATTTGCAAAAACATGCATATTTGAAAACATATAATGTGCTCTATGAAAATAATTACGCTTTTGGAAATACTTTAAAGCCTGTGAAAATAGTTACATTGAAAATGTTATATCTCTTTTGAAAATACTTACACTTTGAAAACAATTTAAAATAATCTGGGGATTTTTCTAAAAATACTAAGAAAATTTTTGAAAACAAAACAATGAGTCGCTTTAAACATTGAATGTTGTATTACGCCTACCCAATTTTCCTTGGGAATGGATCACTCCCCACTCCCCTTGTTTATAATGTCAAAGTGTTAATTTTATAAAAACATTTTTGAACTTGCATTACAGACACACACAGATAGATATATATATATATCCATTTTCTACTGGGGTTATTATTTAAAAACATAATAATGAATTAAATACACATGCACATTTATAAATATATAATTATTAAATTTCATAGGAAATCAATTATTATATTTGGTACTACCAAATCTCATGTTATTTTCTTTTGTATAGTATTCTAATAAAAAAATTAACATCAATATATTTAAAATTTACCATAACTTAATTTTTATTAAATACACATCCTGAATAAATATTATTTCTTAGTTTATGAAGAATAATATTTATTCAAACTACTAAATAAAAATATTTTTTAGCTGAGATCAATGGATACACTGTGTGATCCTCTAGGAATATTTTTTTGCATCATTAGGTGGCCTTACATAAAGTTCAATATCAACATCTAGAAACCCCTAAAGATTGTGAACATCTATGATAATTTGAGGTGAGATTTGGGTGACAGTAAATTGAAAACGAAGGATCATGATAGATCAGGGGGAATAAGTGGATGAATATGGATACTAAAAGTATTAAGTCATTCTCATCCTTATATGTAGAGGCTGTGAGACCATCTTGTGCTTGTACTTAGATCCATGAGTCATGTGAGTGTCGTTTAACCAGCTTCAGTGACAAGAAGCAGTAAATAAAGGGAACTTTTGAGGGTCATGGGGATGGGTTGAATATAATGAATAGTTATAGACCTTTTAGGATTTCTAACACCATAAAACATGGTAATAGATTTTAAGGGCTGGAAATTGAGGGATAGACAAAGAAACACAGAGATACAGAGTAGGAGGAGAATTTTAATAAGAAGCAAGGAGCATATGAGACAGAGAAAAATGATGATTGTGATGGTTTTCATTGAGGAGATAGAATATAGGAAATACATTGTATAGGAATTCACTTCCAAATAAGGAAGAAAGAGAATAAAGAAAAACATGAATATGGGAGTTTTATACTGACTAAATGTGTAACACCCCATGCTTCCATGGTATGCTTCTCTTTGAATAAAACAATAGTGTGTGTTGTCCGTAACTTCAAGTTCTAACACACCACAACCAATCAAACTAGCCGTTATGAATATTAATACCCACTTTTTCAAATTTTATAAATTTTATATTTCAAAATGAACTTCATTTTTGGATTCGTAATATCGAAATTATCTTAGGGTGAATTTGGGTATTTTTCTGAAAACTTTCAATTTTTTGATGAATAGTGAAAAACACTAAGTTATAGTTTAAAAAAGAATTTTTATTTAAATAATTATTTATTTCATTTTTATTTGTTTTTGGTAAAAATAGATAGATAATACCTATATAAGTTCAATGTAATTCATTGGAGTTAGTTTATAATAATTTTAGTTATATAACAATTTTATTGATCTTTTTACCGTCTTTTACCCACCTCCTAGGAGCATTTGAAAATTTACATAAAACATAAGTATACCGCTTCTATAAGTGAAATTTCAAAAATCTGAGAGACTCTATTGATATCAGTAAGTAAAATTTGGTTCAATAAGATGAAAATAATTTCTGGTGAATAGTAACTTTTTTACTTTTATTTACCACGGTTAAAAGTAAATAGAGTAATTAAGGGTAGAAATGACATTATTATTACCCTAACACATATCCTAATTCTATTGGATAAGTTTAATTCGAAAAAAACAATCTTAAGAATACAATATGATCCTTTATATCCACTTCGATTAGATTAGGACATTTATTATTATTTAATTCAAAGAAGAGTTAAAAGTGTTAAATTCGATGTTTAATAACTAAACCATTTTTAATGTATGGTTAAACATAAGATAAATTAGACTATAAATATTAATTATAAATCTAAAAATATTTCCTACATAATGGTATTTTATTTATATTTTTTAGACATTAAAGAATTAAATTTATTTATGATACAATGATGATGCATTAATTACCCTATTAATGAATTATTGAAATAATTAATATTATAAATATCCAAATAAATGTAATTTGAGACTTTATATGAATTACACTAGTTTTATAGGTTAATATGACATATTAGGGTTGGTTATATGAATTTTGTTTGAAGTAATAATGATGTTATGAATTTAGGAAAAACAAAATTCTAAATAGTGTGAAAATTGACATAAAAGAGTTTTTTAAACAAATATTATATTATTAATTGATATTCTATTCCTAAAAATATAAGGATTCGGCCAAAATACTTATTTAATGATATTTGTTTCATTAATGAACCACTTGGGGTTCTCTTGGAAGTTTATAGTAAGTTTATTTACCATATAATATAAAAATACAAAGAGACATGGTAAATGTCAGACTATTTAACTAAGAGTTAAATCTAAAAGATAAGGTTAATATAGTCACCAAAACCTATCTAAAAAGATTTTATTGAGTGGTTTTCCACCCATCCCTACCTTATACTTGAAATAATTTATTTTGGATCCATTAGAAACTGAAAATGATTTTATTATAAAATAATATTTCTAGCTTTTCCTAAGGTGCCCTCCACCCCTCTTATAAAAGGGCACTCCCCCTTCTCTCTAATTAACACCTTCAATGCCATTTGGGTCATCCAAAATCTTCCCAAATACCCTATAAGTTGTCCTCATTTCATCCTATAGTCCTTACTTTAGTCATAAAGCTATCCTAATGAGCCCTTTTGATCAAATCAAAAGGATGAACCCAAAAAAGAGTTAAATATTTCATCACCTCTTTCAAGTTTTTTTCTTCTTCCACTTCTCCTTTCTTTGCTGTTTCCATTCTAAAATAATAAATCCAGTATCTTCTATATACATTTATTTTATTATGAATATGGCATGACCATATTAATTATTCTATCAATCCTTTGAATTACAAGTCACCATACGCGCGAACGTACGGTTTACCGTCTCCACGTCGTGGTGTAATTGTTATTCAATACATTATTATTTGGATGATTATAATAATGATGTGTAATTGATTTAAATAATAAACATAACATTATATTGATTCTGAGTATATGATATAACATCCAATTATATATTATTTTAATATCAAAAGAATGATATTTTCACTTGTGCGTACGTACGGATTACCGTCTCCACGAACATGATGAGATTCATTCCCTATCGTAATCCATCCAAGACTAATTTTCATTAGATAATTAAAAATAATTTTTAAAGACATAATATCATTCTAAATATGAATAATATACATCCTATCCATAAAAAACATTACTTACGTAACAAATCATATAAAGGAAAACGAATCAGTTAACACCTGAAATGACGATAATACTAAGATATTATTAACAAAGCAATGTTAAAAGATAATATATTATATCATATTAATGTATATTATTCTTTTATATTTTAATAAAAATTATTTCACGATCATACAGGATTTTAACCTACCCTCGACCAAGGAAAAGTAAAAGGTAAGTGTTAATTTCACAATCTCTTTATTATATGAGGTTATTTTTACGTAAGTATCAACTAGGACGTCTTTATCATCCACATCCATGTTTCTTAAAAATGTATTTTAAATCATTTTTACTATTTACTAGACTATATTTTAAAGTCATTTATAC